>JACMZG010001908.1:6715516-6763016 GCA_018340805.1 Microvelia longipes
TTTGTGTTTGACAGTTGTTTTAAATACGCTAACACAAAGATTTACTTACATTCTTAACTTTTTTCTCTGAGCACCATTCTTTGAACACTTCATATGCTTGAGATACCTACTTCTGATTTGCCGGTAGTAGGCTCCCATTGGCATGTAGCTATTTCCAAACATCCGACGGGGTATGTTCGAAAAGTTCGTCTTATCTTCGACGATATTACACAAACGCTATAGAACCGCGTATAGAATAAACTAACTTTTAAACTGTATTAAATACGGGTTTAGTGATAAAGTAGTAGATGACTTGACAAAAAAAGATGAGATAAAACCCAGACAAAAGTGTTGCCTTTAAAAATAATTAATAATTTATTTCTAATTAAAGATTTACATTACGAACTGTTTTATTTCAATTTTAATTAGTTAAATAATGTAATTATTCATTATATAAATTATTAAATAAATTCAATAGGCTTTTATTATAACTAATCATGTTTACAAAATTATCTATTAACTTTCTTTGCCAGCATAGGTAGGGGCGGCTGGGAAATGCTACTTTTCCTGCCTAGGCAGGTAAGTGAGTCATTCATGACTAATTACCAGCCGATCTGGGAAATGCTACTTTCTCGCCTAAAATTAGTTCAGTAATGCTTAATTTTCCTGCCGTGAGCAGATAAAATTAATTAACATCTAGTGGCTACAACAGTATATTTATAATTGACCGGTAACTTCAGCTGACATGCAGGTACTCAACATTCAGTGTTATCTTAAAGAGTCACTTAGTTCTGAGGATGGACAAACAGAAGAATAAGTACATAAACTAAGTACAACATCCTTTGCAGTGAGGTGGAAAACGCAGGGATAAGTATCAGGTTACCACTAGCTGGTTCGGAGGTGGTTTCGTGATGCATTTATCCAAATCACAATCAGGGTAATGTATGTGAATCAATTTACCTTGGCTGATTGCCGTCAGATAGTCCTAACCGTCACCAAAATCCACCGATGACGCCAAGTTAGGTTAACTTGGCTGATGCCAACAGAGTATGCCACACTGTCGATTCAAAATATAAGGTAAGTGGGTACCTGAGTTGTAATCCGTCTTTAGGACGCTAACCTTCACTGATCACTAACTACTAACTCACTTGATAAACACAGGTACCAAACTCACTAAAAAGTAATCTGGCGTATAAGCCGTTAACCAACAAATATAGAAATCAGCTATAAGCCTGGTATAGATCAGAGCCTCATCACCCAAAACTGACCGTGGAAGCCAGATCTCGGCACCAATCGCCACATCGGGACCCCACTCCCTCATCAGGCACGTCCTTCCGCATCTAAGAGGTGGCAAAACCTAGGGAAGGGGCACGCAGGGAAAGCGTTCCCATGCTTACCAGCGTACCATACTCTATGGCGTAGAGTATGTGGCGTAGTCTACGCCAACCCTATGCATGGGAACACAGTCTAGAAATCTTAACATTACGGGCGAACTAGCATTTGCTCGTCACAAGTAAATTAAAATAATGCTGTTCGGTATAATTTATAATCTATAGGATGAATATGCACAAATTAAAAAAAAATAAGTTGTGACGCTACTGCTCTGGTCATCATATTAAATATCGAAAACTTAAGCAAAAATTGGATTAATAAGCAAGAAACCGTGCATTTCAAAGAAATTTGGCCTGGCTTGCATATCTTGGTGCCAAATTTTTTTAATATCTAATTTGTGGTTTTATTGCTAAAACATTCAATATTTTATTTTTATATGTAAGATAAAGATTGAATAAAATGTCAGAAGTAAATACGTGCTAATAATTATGATTATGGCCTAGTTCTCTCTTGGCCTCCTTTTGAAAGTGTACTTTTTTTGGTACAAGGTTCATGGTACAAAATCGATTGTATTGTTTCAGGATATCTCTGAATACGATGACTTTACAAGTAGATAGTCCGTGTGTATATACCAGCCAGGGAGTACCCATATCAGTCACGGGAATAGCTCAGGTAATTCATTTAATTACATAGTATATCGTATAGGAAGAAGTGTGAAGATTTTCTCTGATAAAATCATTAAAAATATAATTGACCGAAAGAATAAAAAGTCTCTCCGCAGTTAAAGATTTTATTGAAAGTAAAGCAGAGCGCTTTTGAACTAACAAGAGGCCATCATCAGTGCCTATTAAACAAATAAGACAAAAAATGTCAAAACGAAACCCATACATAAAATTACAAATCATACCAAAGAATCTTGATAGGAAATTTAAACACAACACCTTAAAGTGCTCACTATTTTAAATTAATCCTGAATATTAAAGTGGTAACTAAATAAATAAAACATACGTAAATTATATTGTGACCAAATAAATAATGAAATGAACAAAACAGAAATAGGTAAGTATATAAAATTACAAATAATGGACTGCATTATATCTGTTAATATTATATCAACACTTATTTGAAAAAATTGTAGTATTGTAATAATTATTGTTATAATTTAGTTTATGAGGATAATTTTTAAAATTTAAATATTTAACTTACATTTTATTTGTCGAACTAAACATTTTTTTAAAATTGTCCAATAAGAGATATTATTTATATATTGTTTACTTGCAATGTAGGTAAAGATCCAGGGTCAGAATGAAGAGATGCTGTTAGCAGCGTGTGAACAATTTCTTGGTAAATCCGAGTCAGAAATACAAAATATCGCTTTACTAACATTAGAGGGTCACCAGCGAGCCATTATGGGCAGTATGACCGTCGAGGTATGCTTGTAATACATTGCTACAAATTTTATTGTGATTATATTGTGTTGCAGGTCCCCCCCCCCTCATTTATATGCCCTCAATTTGCTGAGGGGCAGGCATTACAGCCTTTATATGTCCTCAATTTGCTGAGGGGCAGGCATTACAACCTTTAAATGTCCTCATTTGCTGAAGGAGGCATACAACCTTTATATGTCCTCAATTTGCTAGAGGCAGGCATTACAACCTTTATATGTCCTCAATTTGCTGAGGGGCAGGCATTACAACCTTTAAATGTCCTCAATTTGCTGAGGGGCAGGCATTACAACCTTTAAATGTCCTCAATTGCTAGGGCAGGCATTAACAACTTTAAATGATTTGCTGCAACAACTTTATATGTCCTCAATTTGCTGAGGGGCAGGCATTACACAACCTTAAATGTCCTCAATTTGCTGAGGGGCAGGCTTACAACCTTTATATGTCCTCAATTTGCTAAGGGGCAGGCATTATAACCTTTATATGTCCTCAATTTGCTGAGGGGCAGGCATTTACAACCTTTATATGCCTCAATTTGCTGAGGGGCAAGCATTACAACCTTAATATGTCCTCAATATGCTGAGGGGCAGCATTACACCTTTTTATGTCCTCAATATGCTGAGGGGCAAGCATTACAACCTTTATATGCCCTCAATATGCTGAGGGGCAAGCATTACAACCTTTATATGTCCTCAATATGCTGAGGGGCAAGCATTACAACCTTATATGTCCTATATGCTGAGGGGCAAGCATTACACCTTTATATGCCCTCAACGCTGAGGGGCAGGCATTACAACCTTTAAATTTCCTCAATATGCTGAGGGGCAAGCATTACAACCTTTATATGCCCTCAATTTGCTGAGGGGCAAGCATTACAACCTTAATATGTCCTCAATATGCTGAGGGGCAAGCATTACAACCTTTATTGACCTGTAGCCTTTCAGCCTTTAAGTGTTCTTGGCATTAAAAGGCCTTGGCACAAAATAATCCTAACAAAAACAACACATCCTCTCTATGGCCCTGGGACCTCCCTGTGGCCGCCTCCTGGTCCATATTTGTTTTCATATGGCTTTCACAAAAAAAAACAATGCCACACTCTACCCCCTTAGTAAAAATAAATATTTTTGGCCTGTGTGGGGAGGCAGCTAGAAGTGTATCTCCAGATGAAAACTTCCTTAGTAAAAGCCATATGAAAAGATAATAATTAAACAACAACCAATACATGAGGGCTTTTATGAGCACCTTGAAGTGTCTAGAGTATATAGTGCCTTGGCCCTTGAAGTTTCCAGGGGCCGAAGGTGTTCGTTTTAGTTAAATTTTCTAAAATTGAGTTGATTATTGTTATAATTATTACACAGGAGATCTACAAGGACAGAAAAAAGTTTAGCAAACAAGTGTTTGAAGTGGCTTCATCAGACCTGGTGAACATGGGGATCACTGTCGTATCCTACACTCTCAAAGACATCAGGGATGAAGAGGTAAATAACCCTACTACAATCATTAGTTGTTTTGACAGAGATTTTGTGGTATATGTTAAACATGGTTAATATTTAATACACTTGAGTTTAAAAAAAATATATTTAATTGTCAAACCACAATACATAAAAAAGAAAAAGAAAAACTGACCGGTTTTGACTATTAGTTAGTCATCTTTAGCGTACTTTTTATAAACTACTTTTATAAAACTTTATAAAAAGTACTCTGAAGATGACTAACTAATAGTCAAAACCGGACAGTTTTTCTTTTTTATGTATTGTGGTTTGACAATTAAATATATATTTTTGTTTAAACTCAAGTTTATTAAATATTAACCATGTTTAACCCTACTACAATAATACTAGTGATGGAGTGTCTTACTTGTATTTCAATGATAACAGAGGACTTGCACTGGAGACCAGTTTGATTTCTCTTTGACACGCCTTAAACTACTTGTGCCCTATGACAATTTTGCATCCTTTTTAGTGGATTTTCAAAGAAAATGTGCTTTTATATATACATAAAATATATTTTTTATATTAGATTATTTTCCGATTGTTTACCATTTTTAAAAAAAAACTTATACAAATCATTCGATACAAATTTAACTAATGCTGATGATGAGATGAAACTTAGCACATATGTTATTGTTATACATGGCGACATGCTTGCCAAATTTCAATTAGATCGCATAATTCTTCGGTGTTAATGGTTTTTCATTTTTTTTGCTGAGTTATTATTGCGGGTTAATGACGTTAAAAAATATTTTTCAAATAGCACAACTACAGCAATAGACTAATTTTGTACAAAGTTTCAACTCTAGCATAAATATACTGCTTTGCAAAAACCTCTCAGGAGTCCTCAAAAACGCCTGAAACGGACAATTTCGAGACATCCCAGTTTCAGATTTTTTTGCAAACACAATACTTTTCCTGTATAACTACAGTATAAATAAGGGAAAAATAATAATAAAATAAATGAACAAACGCAAAAAAATGTTAAAACACGTAAATAATGGTTTGATTCTTTCTTATGAGTGACCATGAGACTATGAATGTGTACTTTAACAACTATGAGTGACTATGACACTATGACTGTGTACTTTAACAACTATGAGACTATGACTGTACTTTAACAACCAGTAGTGACTATGAGACTATGACTGTGTACTTTAACAACTATAAGACTATGACTGTACTTTAACAACCATTAGTGACTATAAGACTATGACTATACTTTAACAACCATTAGGTGACTATGAGACTATGACTGTACTTTAACCTATGAGACTATATGACTATACTTTAACAACCATTAGTGACTATGAGACTATGACTGTGTACTTTAACAACTATAAGACTATGACTGTACTTTAACAACCATTAGTGACTATAAGACTATGACTATACTTTAACAACCATTAGTGACTATGAGACTATGACTGTGTACTTTAACAACTTAAGACTATGACTGTACTTAACAACCATTAGTGACTATAAGACTATGACTGTACTTTAACAACCATTAGTGACTATGAGACTATGACTGTGTACTTAACAACCATGAGACTGCTACTGTGTACTTTAACAACAATGATTGACTATGACTGTGTACTTTAACAACTATGAGTGATGTAATAATTTGATACAATTTATTTATTTATTTTACAAATAAATAAATAAATATAAAATTGCTGTCTGAATGTCATTTTGACTTATCTGCTCCAATATTATCGACTAAATAATTAACTAGATATTGCAAATTTTATCTCATTTAGGCTGGATAGGCTTGTTTATCGTATACTTTTTATTACGATAATGAGTAATCATTTTAATTAGTATAATGAGTAATAATTTTAATTAGTATAAAGAGTAATAATTTTATTAGTATAAAGAGTAATAATTTTTATGAGTTTGTTTTGTGTCAGTTTTTGATTATTTGATATTTTTAACAGTATGATAGGAGACATCCCGCTGTGAGTTAGCATTTATTTCATAAAATAGAGTATCTGCATGTATTTTCTTTATTTATTTATGTTTTATTTTATTTGTTCTCAAATTATATCACCATTTGAGCTCTTTAACACGACTAATGGTATGAATTATGATTAAATGTTGCTTTTACAACTTCAAGCTCACTTTTGGCCTTAATAATTCAATTTTAAGATTTGGACCCAAGCGAGAAAAGTGAACACAGTTCATCACGACTATATTTCACCTGTTGCTCGGAATCTTATCACATCTTTAAGTAATGTCAAATAATCTATAAGAAAACATATTTGTAATTTACTGTAAATTAATAAGTGCTGAGCCTGAGTAAATGTAAATTACTGATAGATTATTTTATGTTAGTTTCAGACATGATCATGTTCCAGAAAGGGACATGATCATGTTCCAGAAAGGGACATGATCATGTTCCAGAAAGGGACATGATCATGTTCCATTTCCAGAAAGGACATGATCATGTTCCAGAAAGGGACATGATCATGTTCCAGAAAGGGACATGATCATGTTCCAGAAAGGGACATGATCATGTTCCAGAAAGGGACATGATCATGTTCCAGAAAGGGACATGATCTTCCTCATTTGTGCCCAATTCTTAAAATTGTATAAAACTAAGAAACACAACCAATAATAACTTTGATAGTATTGGTTTATTTAGGTGGGAAATAAAATTTTGTTTCATTTTTTTTTTATTTTGTACAATTATAAATTTTAATTGCTGGTCTTAATTTTTAAGGCTAATTTTTATGATATCGATTTAAATGAAGTATAAACTTTAAAAATTCATAAAAATTAATACATTTTTATTACTTTTACGTTTTTATAAATTTTATAAGTTTATACTTTATTTAAAAATAAGTTGTTCCATACTCAATACTAATTTTATTCCAATCTATTATCAATTCCAATTATTTTGATTTCGGTTTAAAGTAAAATCTAAATCCTAAACATCACGGCTTTATTGTAACACTACTGCACTCTTATAACATTGAGTTTGATAATCAAGTTTAATATTTAACTGACCCGAGAGGATATTGCTTGTATCCTATGTCTGTAGGTTTAAAATGAGGATATTTTGCTGTTATTAATTCTGATTGACAATGTCTTTGATTGAAACTTTAAAATTGTTTTAACAAAAATGTGTCTAAATATTTGTGCTAAAAAACATAATACACAGTAAACTCTATAAACTGTGTGTAACATTTTTGTAACACTGATGTTAACTCTAACTTTAATCCTTGCAAACTATATTTAAACACTGATGTTAACTCGTCACTAAGATTTATTTTATTTTAATGTTTTGTTGTTGAAGGGCAGCAACAGCACGTATGTTTTAAACAAGCACTTAAATTTATGGATTTTTGTCGCATCAATTTTCTGCTTTGTTATCATATAATTCACTAAGTTGTGATTGGAACTACCTGTTGCTAAAGGGGATGATTTAGTCGAGAAAAGCTTTTAAAGAGTATATAAAGCCCTATTTGATGCAATCCAATAATCAGCTACTGTTCTTGCTTGATTATTTTGCAAATATAACCTCTTTAACTCTATTCGATATATTGAACAAGAGACATTATGCAATTTCCCTTTGTGTTTAAAGTTTTCTCCTAGGCCGTACTGCCGGAACCATAAAGCTAATTGCTCTATCCTTACTTATAGTAATAATAATAATGATAATGATGCCTGTTTAGAGCCTTGCGGCTCATCAGGGATAACCCCTGCGGAAACCACCTCGGGTGGTAGTAGCAACCGTTACGCTCAAAGTGTATTCTAAAGTTGGCGATAATTTATCTAAACAATAATCTTTTATAAACTGAGAGCGTAACCTGGGATGCGAACCCCAGACCTCCGTGGGTGACAAAGGTCAGTAAAAAGACTAACACCTTAACCACCTCGGCCACGGAGGCGGCTTATTTATAGTAGACTTAGTAGTAATTAGGGAGAGGTAATAAGCCACCTAGCAAGTGAGCCAGATCATTGGGCCCTTTTTGCTAACTCTGTGAGATAGAAGTAGTGTTCTACCTCATGAGTCCTACAGTCTATCGTTTAGTTTAAAAATCCCCAAGGTCATAAGTATTTTGAGGATTGACCAGTTAGAGAAGCCGCTGCCAACCTCTTACTTAAAAAAGAGAAAAAAATCCCTACCACAATAACCGCTGTAGGGAAAAACCTTCTTCCCAGCAATCGTTCGCTTTGTTTGTGGTTCTTCTTTTGTTTACATCGTTTTGAAAACTACTTTCAAATTACTCTTAAAAATGATATTTTAAAATAAAACCACACAAAAGAAATGTAAAAAAACATCGCCAAGAAAATACAGGTAAAATAACCTGATTTGTTTACATAGTTTTTTCCCGCTCCCTTCTTGCAGGGATTTTTTTTCTTAAGAATCAGTAGTGTCTAAACTGACCTGTCAAGATTTTTAAACTAAACGATAGACTGTAGTGCAGGCATTTTGTGCCTAATCCACAGAAGAGCCATTACCTTACTAAAAGTTTTTTTTTTAACTAGAAACAATTTGTGCCCCTCTGCATGACCAAGCTTTCCTTCAGTTAAACCATGAGAGTGGCACATGTATTTTATAATTCTCCATGATGTTTTATAAAAAAAAACACACTCTAGAATTAAAAACAATATATTATATGAATAAAAACAGATTAATTACACAAAAGTCCTATATTTTTTAATATATAATAACTAAGCTTTCGACTAAAAATTAGTCATCATCAGAGTTTAACAAATATAAAATGAAAATACAAATTTACAGACTACTTCATATTGCACCTTGGCATGGTTTGGTTAGCTATGTTTTAAAACTGTTACATTGAAGAATTTAAAAAAATCAGTGTTTTTTTTTTATCATTGTTTTCAACCAATAATTTTAGTTGAAAAACAATATTTTAAACTAAATTAAGAATTTCAAGGATTTAAGAGTTTATTATTAAATTTGAGTAAATGGAAAGCTTAGTTATTATTTAGTTATATATAATAACTAAATATATATAATATATATTATTAGTTATTATGTAGTTATTAGTTAGTCGAAAGCTTAGTTATTATATTCGCAATTCAAAGAGATAGTTGTAAGGTTGGCAATACCAATGGCGGGAAAACGAAAGGGTGATCAAAAATTTTTTTATCATAGGATTAGCCTGGGAGCCGATAAAAATTCTTCTTTTATTTATTTATTGTTTGTTAATTTGTGATAAATGTAATAAAAATTATTAGAACGACCATCGGTGCTAAAAAAATTGCAAATATTTCATAGATAAATATTTTGATAATTCCAGGATTTTAAATATAGAATCAGGCTCTTATCACTACAGACATTGATTCGTCCGATTTAACCCAGAAATAATGAAACATAAACGGATAATTTAAACAAACATTTTACAAAAAGTGAATTTATTGATTTATTAATTATTTTAATGCGTAAATAAAATTGATTAATAAATTAAAACACCATTACGGTGAAAATCGGCTTCTTATCAGTTAATTTAAATACCTGTTACAAAAATTTTAAACAATTTAATGCAATTAAATGGTAATTTTGTGTGTTTGTGCAAACTAAAATTATTTAAAAGTAACATCAATTAACAATAAATAAAATAAAACACTATCTTATAATCTTTATCTTCTTATCACTCAATTTAAATACTCGTGACAACCCATTAAAACGCTATTTTTCAATGAAATAGTGATTCTACTGAGTTCATACACCCTAAAATTAGTTAAATTAAAGCACTTTGATAAAAAAATTTAAAGAAATAATCCTAACAAATAAGAAAAACCAAAAAACTCCCATAAGGACTTTAACAACGATTACCCTTTCGTTATCAATTTCTTATCAGCGACGGTGGAGCTGCTATGGACTTTGAATAGCGAATATTAAAAAATATAGGACTTGTGTAATTAATCTGTTTTTATTTATATATTTTTTTTTTATAAGTCCACAAAAAGAAACTTTTTAATTAATATATTGTTAACAACAATAGTATAAAACAATTATAACTGACCGGTTTCAACTTTACATCAGTCATTTCCCCGTAAAATATCGTAAAACATCATGATGAGCCTATACCACAAAATCTCTGTCAAAACAACAAATGATTTAATAATTCTGTTGCAAAAGAAAACTTTTCCCAACACTTTTCCATTGATTTTCTTATTATTAACAAAATAATGCAAATACTCTATTTTATTTTATTTGATCACAGTGTGGTTGTTTTAACATATTTATTTCTTAGATTTCATTCTGGGACACACTTTCTTAAACTTTTTTTGGGACTTCCTCAAATTTCAATTAAAGTTCCCAAATGAAATTTGGGACTTCAAATTTGTAAAATTTTAATGTTTGTCACATTTTTACTAGAGCCCAACTTTGATATGAATTTGTCATAGCTTGTACTGTACTTATTTGTTAATTTTTAAGTGTTTGAGATTTAAAATGTTTTTACTTCTCATCGTTAATACTTTTAGTCCAAAAGCCAGGGTTAACAAGTGTGATTCATTTTGTACTACTTCAAACCAAATTCTTCTGAAAATATACCTTAAATTATAAAGAAGGAACATAGTCTGCCTATCCAGAGTGAATCCCTTCATATGAATGCGCTCGCTCAAAATATTAGAAAATCGCACTAATTCAAGTTTTCTTGCAATAAGTGGTTCCCTGTAGGTCGTGTGCAAAACATGAAGAGAACATTTTTTATAGCTGACAAAATTTCCTATACTGCGAGTGTTTTTTGTCAAAATTGGATAACTACTACTTTAGTTATGATATTTGTTAAATAGCCAATAAAAGTTAAAAAAGCCAATATTTTTTCAAAGAAATTCACTGATTTTGCATAAATTAATTTTTTTTTTTGGTGTTTTTGAAAGAGCTATAACATTGGTTGTAGTCATCCGATTTTGATGATTGAACAATTGTTTTATAGAAAATTGTATCAGCTTTAAAAAACATTCTCTTCATATTTTGCACTCGACCCACAGGGAACCACTTATTTCAAGAAAACTGAAATTAGTGCGATTTTAAAATGTTGAGCATGCGCAATCATATGAAGGGCTCCACTCTAAATAGGCAGACTGTGTTTTTTCTTCATAATTTAAGGTATATTTTCAGCAAAATTTGGTTTAAAGCAGTACAAAATGAGTCACATTTTTAAGGTCTGTCTCATGGACTATTTAGGTTTACAGGAATCAATATCTCCATGATTAATAAATTATTAAATGCCACGTGTATTTATTTTCTATCTATGTCTTTAACTGCTTATATGTACATTTAAATCATAATTATATAATAAAGCAAACATTGTCCATGTTTTGACATTATAAGTAAAGGCATTCTATCAGTTCATTCTGGCTTTCTGCTTATCGGAAGAATCAATATTTACCAAGTGAATCACTTCTCTCATTCTATTGGGTAAATTTACTCCATCTTTCTAAGAAAAAAACCCTTACTTACAAAATGAAAGCCTTCTCTAATTCTATTGGTTAGAATGCATTTCCTCTTTCTATTAGATCATTATTGCTCTTTTTTCCTAAATTTTTAATTTGTAATAATCATTATTTACCAGTAAGATCCTGGTGTCCATTCATCAGTGGATTCCGGTCACATTTACCAGTAAAGATCCTGTGTCCATTTACCAGAAAGATCTAGTGTCCATTTACCAGTAAGATCCTGGTGTCCATTTACCAGAAAAATCCTAGTGTCCATTTACCAGTAGATCCTGTGTCCATTACCAGAAGAAATTTACCAGTAAGATCCTGGTAAGTCACCATTTACCAGTAAGATCCTGGTGTCCATTTACCAGAAAGATCCTAGTGTCCATTTACCAGTAAGATCCTGGTGTCCATTTACCAGTAAGATCCTGGTGTCCATTTACCAGTAAGATCCTAGTGTCCATTTACCAGTAAGTATTTACCATCCTGGTGTCTCAAGATCCTATTGTCGCAGTCATCAGGAAGATCCTGGTATCCATTTACCAGAAAGATCCTAGTGTCCATTTACCAGTAAGATCCTGGTGTCCATTTATCAGGAAGATCCTGGTGTTCACTCTCCAGAAAGATCCTAGTGTCCATTTACCACTAAGATCCTGGTGTCCATTTATCAGGAATCTCCTAGTGTTCACTCTCCAGTAAGATCCTATTGTCCAGTCATCAGCAAGATCCTGGTGTCCATTTACCAGTAAGATCCTGGTGTCCATTTACCAGTAAGATCCTGGTGTCCATTTACCAGTGTAAGATCCTAGTGTCCATTACCAGTAAAATCCTGGTGTCCATTTTACCAGAAAGATCCTTGTCCATTTACCAGTAAGATCCTGGTGTCCATTTACCAGAAAGATCCTAGTGTCCATTTACCAGTAAGATCCTGGTGTCCATTTACCAGTAACCATTTTGACCAGGTAAGATCCTAGTGTCCATTTACCAGTAAGATCCTGGTGTCCATTTACCAGAAAGATCCTAGTGTCCATTTACCAGTAAGATCCTGGGTCCATTTACCAGAAAGATCCTAGTGTCCATTTACCAGGTAAGATCCTGGTGTCCATTGATCCTGTGTCCATTCCAGTAAGAGTGTCCATTTACCAGTGTCCATTTACCAGTAAGATCCTGGTGTCATTTGATCCTAGTGTCCATTTACCAGTAAGATCCTGGTGTCCATTTACCAGAAAGATCCTAGTGTCCATTACCAGTAAAGATCCTGGTGTTCCATTTACCAGTGGTGTCCATTTACCAGTAAGATCCTAGTGTCCATTTACCAGTAAGATCCTAGTGTCCATTTACCAGTAAGATCCTGGTGTCCATTTACCAGTAAGATCCTGGTGTCCATTTACAGTAAGATCCTGGTGTCCATTTACCAGAAAGATCCTAGTGTCCATTTACCAGTAAGATCCTGGTGGTCCATTTACCAGAAAGATCTAGGTCCATTTACCAGTAGTGTCCATTTACCAGTAAGATCTGGTGTCCATTTACCAGTAAGATCCTGGTGTCCATTTACCAGTAAGATCTGGTGGTCATTTACCAGAAGATCCTGGTGTCCATTCACCAGTAAGATCCTAGTCACCATTTACCAGTAAGATCCTGGTGTCATTTACCAGTAGATCCTGGTGTCCATTTATCCAGGAATCCTAGTGTGTTCACTCTCCAGTAAGATCCTATTGTCCAGTCGATCAGCAAGATCCTGGTGTCCATTTACCAGTGTCCATTTACCAGTAAGATCCTAGTGTCCATTACCAGTAAGATCCCTAGTGTCCATTTACCAGTTAAGATCCTGGTGTCCCATTTACCAGAAAGAAGTGTCCATTACCAGTATCCTGGTGTCCATTTACCAGAAGATCCTGGTGTCCATTTACCAGAAAGATCCTAGTGTCCATTTACCAGTAAGATCCTGGTGTCATTTACCAGAAAGATCCAGAATCCATTTACCAGTAAGATCCTGGTGTCATTTACCAGAAAGATCCTAGTGTCCATTTACCAGTAAGATCCTGGTGTCCATTTACCAGAAGATCCTAGTGTCCATTTACCACTAAGATCCTGGTGTCCATTTATCAGGAATCTCCTAGTGTTCACTCTCCAGTAAGATCCTAGTGTCCATTCATCAGTAAGATCCTAGTGTCCATTTACCAGTAAGATCCTGGTGTCCATTTACCAGTAAGATCCTGGTGTCCATTTACCAGTAAGATCCTAGTGTCCATTTACCAGTAAGATCCTGGTGTCCATTTACCAGTAAGATCCTAGTGTCCATTTAACCAAGTAAGATCCTTGGTTCCATTTACCAGAGTAAGATCCTAGTGTCCATTCATCAGTAAGAGATCCATTTCCAGTAGATCCTGGTGTCCATTTACCAGAAAGATGCTAGTGTCCATTTACCAGTAAGATCCTAGAGTGTCCATTACAGGTATCCATTTACCAGTAAGATCTGTCCATTTACCAGTAAAGACCTGGTGTCATTACCAGTAGATCCTTTGGTGTCCATTTACCAGAAAGATCCTGTTGTTCCATTTACCAGAAGATCTGGTGTCCATTTATCCTGTGTCATTTACAGTAAGATCCTGGTGTCCATTTACCAGAAAATCCTAGGTCCCATTTTACCAGTAAGATCCTGGTTGTCCATTTACCCAGAAAGATCCTAGTGTCCATTTACCAGTAAAATCCTGGTGTCCATTTACCAGTAGATTCCTAGTGTCCCATTTTACCAGTAAGATCCTGGTGTCCATTTACCAAGTAAGATCCTAAGATCCTACCATTTACCAGTAAGTCCTGGTGTCCATTCACCAGTAAGATCCTGGTGTCCATTTACCAGTAAGATCCTGGTGTCCATGTTACCAGAAGATCCTAGTGTCCATACCAGGTAAGATCCTGGTGTCCATTTACCAGAAAGATCCTAGTGTCCATTTACCAGTAAAAGATCCCTAGTCCCATTTACCAGTAAGATCCTGGTGGTCCATTTACCAGTAATCCTTGGGCATTTTCAGTAAATCCTGGTGTCCATTTACCAGAAAGATCCTAGTGTCCATTACCATGTCAAAGATGCCGTGGTGTCCATNCCATTACCAGTAAGGATCCTGGTGTCCATTACCAGAAAGATCCTAGTTGTCCATTTACCAGATAAGATTCCTGGGTGTCCATTTACCAGAAAGATCCTAGTGTCCATTTACTCAGTAAGATCCTGTGTCCATTTACCAGTAAGATCCTGGTGTTCCATTTACCAGAAAGATCCTAGTGTCCATTTACCATCCCATTTACCAGTAAGTCCTGGTGTCCATTTACCAGAAAGAAGTTGTCCATTTACCAGTAAGATTCCTGGTGTCCATTTACATACCAAAAATTTCCCTAACGTAAGTCCATATTTACCAGTAAGCATAGATCCTGGGTGTCCATTTACCAGAAAAGATCCTAGTGTCCACATTTACCAGTAAGATCCTGGTTGTCCATTTACCAGAAAGATCCTAGGTGTCCATTTACAGTAAGATCCTGGTGTCCATCCAGAAAATCCTAGTGTCCATTTACCAGTAAGATCCTGGTGTCCATTTACCAGGAAAGATCCTAGTGTCCATTTACCAGTAAGAAATCCTGGTGTCCACTTTACCAGAAGATCCTAGTTCCATTTACCAGAAAGATCCTGTGTCCATTTACCAGTTAAAAGATCCTAGTCTCTTTACCAGTAAGATCCTGGTGTCCCATTTCTGGTGTCCATTTACCAGTAAGATCCTAGTGTCCATTTACCAGTAAAGATCCTAGTGTCCATTTACCAGAGATCCTGGTGTCCTTTTCCTAGTGTCATTACCAGTATCCTAGGTCCATTTACCAGATCCGTGTCCTGTCCATGTCCATTTACCAGTAAGATCCTGGTGTCCATTACCAGAAAGATCCTAGTGTCCATTTACCAGTAAATCCGATTTACCAGAAAGATCCTAGTGTGAAAGATCCTAGTCCCATTTACCAGATCCTGTGTAATTTACCAGTAAGATCCTGGTGTCATTTACCAGTAAGATCCTAGTTTCCATTTCCAGTAAGATCCTGGTGTCATTTTACCAGAAAGATCCTAGTCCATTTACCAGTAAGATCCTGGTGTCCATTTATCAGGGAAGATCCTGGTGCTCACTCTCCAGTAAGATCCTATTGTCCAGTCATCAGGAAGATCCTGGTATCCATTTACCAGAAGATCCTAGTGTCCATTTACCCAGTAAGATCCTGGTGTCCATTTTAAGTCCTGGTGCATCACTCTCCAGTAAGATCCTATTGTCCAGTCATCAGGAAGATCCTGGTATCCATTTACCAGAAAGATCCTAGTGTCCATTTACCAGTAAGATCCTGGTGTCCATTTATCAGGAAGATCCTGGTGTTCACTCTCCAGAAAGATCCTAGTTGTCACAGAAGATCCTGGTATCCATTTACCAGTAAGATCCTGGTGTCATCCTGGTGTGAAAGATCCTGGTGTTCACATCTCCAGTAAGATCCTGGGTGTCCATTTATCAGGAAGATCCTGGTATCCATTTACCAGAAGATCTAGTGTCCATTTACCAGTAAGATCCTGGTGTCCATTTATCAGAAGATCCTGGTGGTTCACTCTCCAGAAAGATCCTAGTGTCCATTTACCACTAAGATCCTGGTGTCCATTTATCAGGATCTCCTAGTGTTCACTCTCCAGTAAGATCCTATTGTCCAGTTATCAGGAAGATCCTGGTGTCCATTTACCAGTAAGATCCTGGTGTCCATTTACCAGTAAGATCCTGGTGTCCCATTTACGAGTAAGATCCTGGTGTCCATTTACCAGTAAGATCCTGTGTCCATTTACTAGGATATCCTGGTGTTTACTTCCACCAGTAAGATCCTTGGTGTCCATTTCATCAGAAGTTCCTGGTGTCCATTCATCAGGAAGATCCTGGTGTCCATTCCATCAGAAGATCCTGTGCCCATTTACCAGTAAGATCCTGGTGTCCATTTACCAGTAAGATCCTGGTATCCATTTACCAGTAAGATCCTGGTATCCATTTACCAGTAAGATCCTGGTGTCCATTTACGAGTAAGATCCTGGTGTCCATTTACCAGGAATATCCTGGTGTTTTACTCACCCCAGTAAGATCCTGGTGTCCATTCCCAGGAAGTTCCTGTGTCATCATCAGAAGATCCTGGTGTCCATTCATCAGGAAGATCCTGGTGCCCATTTACCAGTAAGGATATTTACCAGATCCTGGTGTCCATTTACTCAGTAAGATCCTGTGTCCATTTACCCAGGAATATCTTGGTGTTTACTCACCAGTAAGATCCTGGTGTCCATCCCAGTAAGATCCTGGTGTCCATTTACCAGTAAAGATCCTGATGTCCATTTTACCAGGAAGGTGCTCCCCCAGTTCCTGTGTCCATCCACCGTAAGATCCTGGTGTCCATTCACCAGAAGATCCTGGTGTCCTTAGAAATCCTGTGTCCATTTACCTCACAAGTAAGATCCTGGGTGTCCACTTACCAGTAAGATCCTGGTGTCCATTCACCAGGAAGATCCTGGTGTCCACTCACCAGTAAGATCCTGGTGTCCACTCACCAGTAAGATCCTGATTTACCAGTAAGATCCTGATGTCCATTTACCAGGAATATCTGGTGGTTCCTGGTGTCCACTCACTAGTAAGATCCTGGTGTCCACTTCCAGGAAGATCCTGGTATCCATTCACCCAAGGAATATCCTGGTGTCCACTCACCAGTAAGATCCTGGTGTCCACTCACCAGTAAGATCCTGATTCCACAGAAAGATCCTATGTCCATTACCACTAAGATCCTGGTGTCCATTTATCAGGAATCTCCTAGTGTTCACTCTCCAGTAAGATCCTATTGTCCAGTCATCAGCAAGATCCTGGTGTCCATTTACCAGTAAGATCCTGGTATCCATTTACCAGTAAGATCCTGGTGTCCATTTACGAGTAAGATCCTGGTGTCCATTTACCAGTAAGATCCTGTTGTCCATTTACCAGGAATATCCTGGTGTTTACTCACCAGTAAGATCCTGGTGTCCATTCATCAGGAAGTTCCTGGTGTCCATTCATCAGGAAGATCCTGGTGTCCATTCATCAGGAAGATCCTGGTGCCCATTTACCAGTAAGATCCTGGTGTCCATTTACCAGTAAGATCCTGGTGTCCATTTACCAGTAAGATCCTGGTGTCCATTTACCAGTAGATCCTGGTGTCATTTACGAGTAAGATCCTGGTGTCCATTTACCAGTAAGATCCTGTTGTCCATTTACCAGGAATATCCTGGTGTTTACTCACCAGTAAGATCCTGGTGTCCATTCATCAGGAAGTTCCTGGTGTCCATTCATCAGGAAGATCCTGGTGTCCATTCATCAGGAAGATCCTGGTGCCCATTTACCAGTAAGAAGATCCTGGTGTCCATTTACCAAGTAAGATCCTGATCCATTTACCAGGAATATCTTGGTGTTTACTCACCAGTAAGATCCTGGTGTCCACTCACCAGTAAGATCCTGGTGTCCATTTACCAGTAAGATCCTGATGTCCATTTACCAGGAATATCTTGGTGTTTACTCACCAGTAAGATCCTGGTGTCCACTCACCAGTAAGATCCTGGTGTCCATTCCCAGGAAGATCCTGGTTCCATTTACCAGTAAGATCCTGTTGTCCATTTACTAGGAATATCCTGGTGTTTACTCACCAGTAAGATCCTGGTGTCCACTCACTAGTAAGATCCTGGTGTCCATTCACCAGGAAGATCCTGGTGTCCACTCACCAGTAAGATCCTGGTGTCCACTCACCAGTAAGATCCTGGTGTCCATTTACCAGTAAGATCCTGATGTCCATTTACCAGGAATATCTTGGTGTTTACTCACCAGTAAGATCCTGGTGTCCATTCACTAGTAAGATCCTGGTGTCCACTCTCCAGGAAGATCCTGGTATCCATTCACCAGGAATATCCTGGTGTCCACTCACCTGATGTCTGCTCACGAGGATGTTTTTCGTGTCTGCTCACTAAGAGCATCCTTGTGCCTGCTCACTAGGAGAATCCTAGTGTCTACTTAGTAGGTCACCTCCTACCCTTTTTTTTAATATTAAATAATTAAATGAACTATATATGATTAAAGCATATTTATATGAGTTGTTTGTTTTGTTTTTGTTTCTAGGGTGGCAAGGTATGGAAATTCTATTTATCATATTTACGGACTGACTCGCTCGTTGTCTTGCCTAGGACTTCTGTTACAATAATCCTTTCATTTTCTTTTTAACTGATTGCTCAAAATATAGAGTTTGAGTTTAATATTTAAACACATATATTTTATAATGAAATAATCTTATTTAAAAACAAAGTACACAAATTGGGGTGATGCATTCCTAGTTTTATTTGTAGTTAGGCAGATTAGAAGCCTGTCTGGTTTCATTAGGGGACACAGAATGGTAAGTTTTGGTTTATTGAATCCAAAGAGACTAATACTTAGAGGGAGGATACAACAGCTCTTATCATTCCATGGGTAGCTAGGTGCCTAACTGTACTTTAGAGTTGTCTGCTACAGCCAGTACTTTAAAATTGTCTGCTAAAGCCAGTACTTTAGATTTGTCTGCTAAAGTAAGTACTTTAGAACATTACTTAATTAATTTTAAGTGCTACAACATGTTTATAACTCATCTTCTTAACCCTCCTCCCTTGATGGTTTTAATATAAGCCCTCTCCGATCAAATAATTAAAAATGAATTTAGATTTTTTATTGAATTATAATTGATGATTGGGTACTAGTATGACATCAAAAATTCACTTCACCGTCAATTATATTGCAATCATGGAAATTGCTAACACAATTTCTAATAATTGAATTGTTTTTTTAAATAAAGGCATTTTATGAATAAAACAGTCTGCGTGGGTGGGGTGGGGGTGACTTTAAGGCCATTGCCTCTCCTTGTGGCCCGAAATTTCAACCTTATCTGATAGCTTTTTTAAGATTAAGTTAATATTTGACATTTTTCTTAGTCATTATTGTGGGCTTATGACCTCGGATCTATTTTCTATGGAGCTTAATTTAATCTATTAATATTAATTAGACTTGATAAGTCTACTAGACCAATATTGAATTTGGTGTGTGTAGGGCTACCTCAAGTCTCTGGGTATGGCGAGAACAGCGGAAGTGAAGAGAGATGCTCGGATAGGGGAAGCTCAGGCCAGGAGAGATGCTCAGATCAAGGAAGCTATCGCTGAAGAAGAGCGTATGGCTTCAAGGTATCCTCCTTTGCTTCAGTAATAGTTTTGGTTTAGATAAGTTCCAAGTATATGGTATATCAGTGAGGCAAAAGTCCCACCCTTGCAGCATTCACCAATAGAATCCCTTGCTTTGTGTATATTTGCCTACTGAGTAATTCGAAACGAGTGTGTGGATTACATTATACGTGTGTTTTGGTGGAGTTCATCTATAAGATGGATGAATTGTCTCTCCACCCTGCGAAATAACATTCAACCTCAACTGGATATTCAATGAGACGAATAAGCTATAAAAACTACCGAGGGGAATTAATTTATTCAACAAGTGGTTCTCATCTCTCCTATAAACCTTCCAGGTTAACTCTGCATGAATTTTTATGTAAACTGACACGCATTTTTAGTGATTGTCCCTTATAAATTTAGGGGATTTTATAATCCCAAAAAATTTACAAATACCCTTTTTATTTAGGCTTTTTTTTGATTTAGGGGGTTACCCCAATTATGAAAAAACACTTTTTTCTTAGAGCTAACCCCAGTGGGAACCACTCACGATGGTAGTGGCAACTGTTACGCTCTAAGCATAATGCAAAGTTGGTGTTATTTTATGTGAATAAATTGGTAAATCTTATGTAAACTAACAATGTAACTTGGCATGTCCCATACCTTGGCATACTTGTCATACCTTGGCTTGCTCAAAGGTAACTTTAGTTAGCTGATAAGTAAAATTAGTAGCTATCATTAGTCTACTAATTCACTTCTGGCCCGTAGCCACCCAAAACCCGCAGGTGGGAAACCAATTCCAAAGGAGGGCAAATTCCCCACATCTTCAAGGGAATTCCACTGAAAACTACTTCTTTAGAGGGTGAAATTTATTCCAGGGGGGCAATGCCTATCTCTGGGGCCCGTTTCACAAAAATACATGTCTTGTAGTTACAAAAATTGTTAAAAACAACTTGTATTGACAAAGTGTATGTGTTACCAAGGATAACACTTGTAGATTTGTAGGATTTTCCTATTTAATAAACAATATTTTCTAGTCTATTACAATTGCTTGTAACATACCTTTGTAAAATTTCTACCCAAGTCCGAACCTAGGTAGACTGAGGTACAAGTTCATTTTACTAATTAAAACTTAGTTTTTATAGCAAACTTTTAGTTTATTTGTAATTTAGTGCTCAATATGAGTTTGTAAAACTTTTTTTTTATAAATATTATTTCTCATATTTTAGAAATAATTGCATTAGAAATATTTACTCATACGAATGAAACTAGGTTTATTAATATTTTAACACATTGTTTACAAAAACACTTGTAGATTACAATAAATTGTGATGATACTTGTGAAACGCTTAATTTTGACACTTGTAGTTAGTTACAAGTTGTTTTGTAAGATTTGTGAGGGAGATAATCAAATTTGATTGGAGTTTGACACAAATATACTCGTTTCCTAAGAGATCTAAGAAAAAACTTGTAACCTTCTAGTGTTTTTTTAATAAAATTGTATGAAAATCGCTAATAATTACTATACAAGACTTGTACATTAGTAAAACAAATTTCTTACAATTCTTAGTAAACTTGTAGTATACAAGACTTGTACTTTAGTGAAACAGGGGCCCTGATAATAACCATTTGTCATGCTAAAGCAGGTATTATCAATCAAGCAGGTACTTATCATGACCAATTATTAGTGTTGAAATGGGTTGCATCTATTTCATAATGTATTTATTTCTTTTGAGTTTTGTTACACTAAATTTTCTAAATATTACTTTTTTGTTCAGGTTTCTAAATGATACTGAAATAGCTAAAGCCCAAAGAGATTTTGAAATTAAAAAAGCAGCCTATGATGTAGAAGTCCAAACAAAGGTAAATTAATTCCTAAGTGTTTGTATTATATTTAATGTCTTACTGAAATTTTCAGAAAGATATTTTTATTTTTTACAATTCACTAACATGTTCTCTCTGCCATCTTAACCCTGATACACTAATTCACTTTCTTAACCACTGTCCTCACTTTAATCCTCAAAGAATATTCTTACTATCTTTTTATCCTGGAGTTCAACTATATGATTTATTAGTAATTAATTCCAAAGCGCAATTTAATTTGATTTATTTAACTTTAAACAAAATGTTTTCTCAAAGAACAACTTAATTTTTTAGTTATTTAACAAAACTGTTCTAATAGATTTATTTTAACAGTGCTAATTTTCTTTATTTTTTAATTTAATATTAAATCAATCAAGCAAGTATATTTTTCTTATTAGAATTAGATTTTTAATCTCTTTAATAATGTTTTTGTTTAAAAGAATCAATTTTTTCATTTATAATTTGTTTTTCTAAATAACTCTCTACAATTAAAATCTTTTAAACAGAAAGACTAATTTAAGTTAATTCATTTAGTTACATTTGTTTTGCTATGAGTATTTTTGTCTCTTTTGCATTCAATTAACTGTTTATTTCTCCTAATTCACACATTATATTTTAATCTTAACAGAAATAAGTTCATAAATTGTATAAATATCATTTAACACCTCTATTTGTAAAGAAATTGTAATTTCTAAAACAAATAAATATATTATTATTATTATAGCTTACTGATCATTATGGTTTAGTAGGGTTTGTGTGAACGTAATAATGTATAATATGTATAGAAAGGATATTAAACCAGTACAATATTAAGTAAGTTTGGGAAGTTAAGGAATTAAGTAAATATTAAGAAAGAAAATTATAAAACAAATTTTAAAAAGATATTAATCTAATAAAAACTGTACGATAATCAAGAGACATTCTTAGAAAGAGACTTAGGTGAAATAAACAGTGATAAGGAATCTACAAATTTGACAGTTTCTATTAGACTTTATGGACTTATTAAAGTAAGCTGATTTTAATTCATTTCAATTCAAGCATATAATAATGAATGAATAATGAAATGCATATTATAATCAAAATGACTTGCTACTCTTTTTTTCAAGCTCTTTATTTCACAAAAAATATTGATACAAAAGTAAAACAAGTATTATAAACAAAATATGTACATAGAAATAGTGAAATTCTCTAGTTATGAATATTAGTCTGAGCAAAATAATCTCCTCCAAGTGGAGAAAAATGTTATAATATATCTGTAATATTGTTGCACATTACTATTGCAAGCTCTTTCAATGTCTAAACAAGTAAGTTGTTACTATATGTGACTAAGAGTCTATTAATTTGGGTTCAAAAAGGGATTTAGTTGAGGGTAAAAGCATCTGTAGTTCTATGGTGATAATATTGATTTAAATTGAGAGGCCCAATTGAATCAATATCATTGCCAACTGAATCAAGTTCTATTAGAGTGGAAAGTATTTGATGTGGCAATATATCTGGATGCATAGTGATGACTTTTGCATACCAGTGAACCATACCTTTGAATATTTATAATCTAAATGTTGCGATTCAGTTTCGAGCTGTAATGAGGGTTGAATAAGGCCAATGAATATTTTGTGAAGAAAGGGGGACCCAAGGGGGTTTCATTACATTGTAAGGTCTTTATTATAACTCTGTTTTAATCCTTGTGGTGTCCTTCCGCCCTTGTCAGCATTTTGTTTTTAGTATGTTAGTAGCCCTGTCCCAAAAGCGCTAGATTTGTGCGAATCCCGAGAATCGGGAGTCATTCTGGAGTCTGGCCCCCGCATTTTCTCCTCTCGGTATATCAAGTATTAGTCAAGTTAGGTTTTATTAATTAATCTTTAATTTATGTTTTATAATGTTCTCTATCCATGGCACATCAAAATGGCTTATTATTGCCTTCCACCCTTTACCAGCCTGTAAAAGCTTAAATTCAAATAACTATTCGTCCGGTTGTTCCACGTTCCGTTTTTCTGACATAACTGTGATATTTGCCTCCTTTCGTACATTTGTTTAAATGAATTTGATGGTATTGTTTCCATGTCGGAACAATACCTGAAACCTGAATTTCTCCACAGGATAAGAGGAAGTTGGGAATTTCTCCACAGTATAAGAGGAAGTTGGGAATTTCTCCACAGTATAAGGGGGAAGTTGGGAATCCTCACAATATAAGTAGAATGGGAATTCTCCGCAGTATATGGAGAAGTTGGAATTTCTCCACAGTATAAGAGGAATTGGGACTGTGATTGCATTAAAAAGCGTAATTTAAATTTGCTTCTAATTAGAACGTCGCGAACTTTAGCTAAAGTTAAATTGCTTCTTGATTGTAAATGCATTTTTGCTTCATACTACACTGCACACTTATTTGGAACTTTTGGTCACTTTAGAGAGTCGTAATCAACTTCAGACCAGGTTCATTTGATTCAGCACCTAAAACATTAAATAAGGCTTTTTCGCAGTAAAATTATATCCTTGAATTAATGATTTCTTTAAATTGCGATTCAAGCAAATGAGTAATGACTTTATAACAACCTGGTTTTCAACAGGGTCATGTCCTCCCAAAGGTTGATTATTGTACCTATTTTATCTAAAAATAGCTCAGTTACATGTGATAACATACTATTTTTTATACATTTAGCACATAGAAAAATCTAGGAAAACATCAACAAAAAAAAGGCATAAATAAAAAAATTTGAATGAGTATTGAATATTTATTAAGAAAGTATCCAATCCAAAGAAAGTTTGCCTATCTGACCTCCTCGTTAAATTTTTTTGTCGTTAAGCTTGTTATTGCAAGGATAATAGTATTTATACATCCTACATAATTAACATTTTTTTAAAGAATATTAATTGTTTTCTTATGTTTAGAGGGCAGAAGCAGAGATGGCTTATGAACTACAGGCTGCCAAAACTAGACAGAGGATCAAAGAGGAACAAATGCAGATTCAGGTTGTGGAGAGGAAGCAAGAGATTCTGGTCCAGGAGCAAGAGATGCAGCGCAAGGAAAAGGAATTGATGGCGCAGGTCAGGAGGCCAGCCGAGGCTGAGAAGTACAGGTACTGCTCATCTTATGTTAATTTCACATTTTTTTATAATAAATAAAACACTACAATTTAAAAAAAAAAAAAAAAACTTTTTATTTGTCTAGTATCACAATACAAGTACAAGTAACATATGTGTTTGGGTATCTCATTGTCAGTGCCTGGATAGTGCCTCGGGGAATAAAACAAACGTCTTTAATGTTTAAAGATGAACGAAGCGAGTCCTCAGATATGCTTCAGTATATTTGGTTATTTTATATTCAGACGACAAGCAAAGTAAGTCCGAAGTAGTTAGATGAGTGTAGCGAATCAGATATGACAAGGAAAAGTTTTGGAGGGACCCTTACCAATAATTATAAAATTTATTCCTTGTGCTTTGGTGTATTTATTAGTTTTTATGGTGTAAAGTCAGTCCCTGTTATTATAACATTCAAAAAAATAAAATATTCTCTATGGAGCTAAAAATATAAGATTGAGAAGCATAGCCCCATACTGATTTGGCTTGTTTCATATTGTAAGTATAATACACTATGGTTTTGTTTTAGGTTAGAGAAGTTAGCTGAAGCCAATAAGAACAGGCTAATATTGGAAGCAGAAGCCTCTGCCGAAGCAATAAGGCTAAAAGGAGACGCAGAAGCTTTTGCTATTCAGGCTAAAGCAAAAGCTGAGGCTGAACTTATGGCTAAAAAAGCACAAGCATTTAGTGAATACAGGCAGGCAGCTATAGTAGACATGCTCCTTGATGCTATTCCTAAAGTAAGTTTTATTTTATTTTTATATTGATACATTTTCAATGTACATTATGATAGTTATTGCGTGTTCGAAGCTAAGTAATATCAAAGCTGTGCTTAACTTTGCCTTGCTTGAAGCAGCGTAAGCCTCTTTCAGTGAACCCTGTACCTCCATTATATAAATAGTGCTTGCGGACCCTCATACCTTTATTGAACACTCCCTCCTCTCTTAATAAATCTGTAATATGCACTCAGTGTTCACCTTCCTGTCTTTAACGTTACGAACGACGGCACAAGAAGCAGCTTGAAACTTACATCAGAATAGAACCCTATTCAGGAGGATCAGTATTTGTATGAGTTTGAGGAGTTAATCGAAAAACACAGCTAAAGGAGCCATACCAGTTCTGGCCTGGTTTGGAATCCTGGTCGGAACCTTATTAGTTTTTTTTGCTTTAGAGCACATATGCCAATAGTGTTCCATTCTTTCCCAATCTCTTCCTTCTCACTACTTTATTGAAAATTACAGTTCATAAATAGGACAAACTCTAGATTTAAGAATGAGTCAATAATTAGTCGCAATATGAGGCAAGAATAATAACTTTTGATTTTGATCTTTTCAAATTTTAAAACCCGCTATCTCATTCTTTACTTGCTAAGTTTTTGAGAAATTTCAATTCAGTAGTTTGACTTGCCTCAATGTCTGATTGAAATTTAAACGAAATTAATAATAAAGGATTAAATATTCTTGTGTCAACTTGGCTTAAATCAGATCTTTGGTCAGATTTTTAATGTATAATTTGTTTTGCAGTGTCTAACTTATTTTCTTTGTTTTGTTATCTTTAGATGGCAGCAGAAGTTGCGGCTCCTCTTAGTCAAACTAAGAAAATCACGATGGTATCGAGTGGCCAGGGACCCATCGGAGCCGCTAAACTAACCACAGAAGTCTTAGAAATTGTTTCTAAAGTACCAGAAATGGTGAAAAATGTAACAGGTGTCGATATAATGAAAGTAAATCCTCAACATTTTCCTGATAATCACTAAATAATATCAATTTAATTGAAATTCATCATTATGTGTAAAAATCACCATTATGGTTACCAGAAAAATAGGATGTGGTATTTTTGCCACTTATATGTCCACTTAAAAACAAAGTACTACTTCTTCACTATAATAGAGGAAATTGTTCTAAAAACCTCTGTTCTAAAATCAAAAATTTTTGGAAAGTGTTTTATTAACTTCAATTTTGACTATATTATGATCCCTTTGGTACCTAATATACAAAACTATTATTTAAGATGGCATTAAAAATTGTAATTAACAAAGTTATTCTTTTAGGTCTTAAACGTTATAATAGGGCTTTTAAATAAAACCTTTAAATAATCCTGAAGGCCTAATGCAATACTTTACCTCCACTCCATGTAATTATTTTTATATTTAGCATAAACCAAATTTATGTTGTAGTGCCCTGTAAATTGGTCCCTGTTCGGGCGCCAAAATGTAAAATAGCAACTTGAGTAGGGTCAGGACAGCGATGGCGCCCAAACAGTGACCCACTTCTAGAACAATTTACTGCTTATTTAAAACACTTTCCTCTCTTGTTTGTGAAAGAGTCCTTAGAGTTACCAATTTAATTGGTGTTTCTAAATTACGGTAACCAATTGTTCCAAATTAACTGGATTTTAAATATCCAAAATGTTGTACGCAAATCCTTTATAAGGGTTTTCTTTGATTTAATCTTGTTTACGATTCCATGATTTTTTCTTTAACATTTTGTACTATAGGAACTCGTGGAACACAGAAATATCCAAGTCATCTATTAATAAAAATAAGCATAGTCTTCTTTTAGAAAATGACATGTTTCTGAAAATTAGATATTGATGTGTTCATTATATACTCGGTCAAATAGTTCTACCTACAAATTTAAATATATTTTTTGAATATTAGATAGATTCAAAAAAAAGTATTTTTTACAATGCTATTTATTTTCTAAAAAAATAGAATAGCTGAAATACCTTTTAGCGTGTAATTAATTATTTTAGAAATATTAGCCACTGAGTGGTGCCATATTTTATTTTTAATGAGCTATAGCAGATTTTAATTTTTATACTTAAAAGTTATTCTTGGTGCTGTAGCTTTTTCTATGAAACTTAGACAATGCTGTATTTTTAGCAAGCTTTTTATAATCGCACAGGTTTTTAATAAAGATAAATTTGGGTACTGTAAGAGCAAATTTCCTAATAAGTTTTTTTAACACAGGTCTTTATTTAAAACTTTCTTATCACTGCTTCAATTGTTGCAAGTATTAAAATCAATAGAGTTATATTAGTTTGTAAGAGAAATAAACCAGATTTTGTGCTCATCTTGCAAAAAACATAAGATTAGAGTAGAAATCGAAAATTTTTGAATTTTTCTATTTGTATTATGATGTTTTTAGAGAGGTTACATTATAAGCGTAATTAGAATTTTAATGAAAATCATTATTTCAAGTTTATGTGAAGCATTATTTGATGTATTTAAAGGAACATAACTTTTGAAAAAAACATGCTTCTCATGTTTTGTGAATTGAATGCCTATAATTGAGTGCCTCCTCTATCAAAATCTCTATACTCTCTTTAAGATGAATTAGATTAGGTGATAACCAAATATTAAATAATTTATACAGAAACATTATAAGGAGATATACAACATAATTTGGTATCTTAACAGGCATATTAAGGTTTAGAGTTTTGCCAGGAACAACTCTAAGCTAAAATGTATTTATCAAAAAACTTAGAGTTGTTCCTGGCGAAACTCTAAACCTTAATATGCCTGTTAAGATACCAAATTATGCTGTATATCTCCTTATAATGTTTCTGTATAAATTATTTAATATTTGGTTATCACCTAATCTACTTCATCTTAAAGAGAGTATAGAGATTATTGATAGAGGAGGCACTCAATTATAGGCATTCAATTCTTCAATACATGGAAAGCTTGAAATTTTTTTAGATGGCTCTAAGCATAGAAGCATATTACAAGAGGAAGCTTTCAATGTATCTTCATACATTGAAAAGCGTGAAACATCTTTTTGTAGCTCTTAGGGCTCTGCGTAACCTCATTGCAACCTCCACTAAGGTCGAGTTAAGGTTATAGTAAATCAATTGTTTTTGGCTTTTGCACATTGTTTTTGTTTTGTATTATCAACGTTTTATTATATAATTGACTGTACTTTTGCACTGATTATTTAATTATATTCATAATCGAAGGTGGTCAGGTTAATTTTTTTTATGTTTCAAAATTTAACCGTTAGAGCCTCTCTAGCAATAGTATCTCTATGGGCCTTAGAGTATGTTAAGGTAAATAAATAATAGATTTAATTATAATTTATATTTCTATAAAAAATAGATTTATTATAACACTGTCATTCAAAGAGCTAACAACAACCATTTTATTTTGATCATCTTTTTGCTCTTTCTTTGTGTTTCTTAATATATAAATGTTCTATCATAGAATTATTATTACTAGATGGACGGGCCCTATAGGTTAAATTTTGAAACATCAAAAAAATAACCTTACCACCATCGCTTTTAAATCCAATCAAATAATCAGTACAAAATTACAATATTATATAGGAGAACATTTAAAATACAAATCAAAACACAAACAATGTACGGGATACCGAAACGAATTCATTTATTATAACCTTAACTGACTCTTGAAGGTTTTAATGATGTTACACAGAGTCCCTGAGAGCCTCAAAAATGTTTCAGGTCTCTCAATGTATTGTAATAGGCTATGCCTCCTCTAGTATATGTATATCTCTGTGTTCTATTATTATTATTAAATTTGCTGTAAACTTGCTGTACTGGTTCGTTGATTTGAATAATAATCGCAGGTTACTTTTTTTGATGTTTCAAAATCTAACTGATATGACCTCTCTGTTAATAATATCTCTTTCCTGGCCATTGAACAAATTATTTAAACTTTCTGCGGCTAAAGGAAAACACATTATTTTATCAATTGGTTTTTCTTACCTTGCTTGGTTAGTATGCGGATGAAATTTGTTCTTACAAAGGATACCCAATATTACAGATACATCTTTAATTGATCTAAAATATAAAATTAATATAATGTGCATTATTTAATATTTTAATTATGATTATAATATATCTGTTCACCTAATTGACTTTTTTAATTGAATTTTTTTTGTAAAATTATTTTGTTTTATTTCTTGAGTTTATTATGGAAGACTGTGTGCATGAATTCACCCAACAGTATTATATTATTCATGTGAAATTATTATCGAGTAGTTTTATTAAGTTTCTTGACATATATTTTATTTAGATCATTGCTAATATTGAAATATCATTAATTTTATTTAGGAGAAGTATATTTGAATAAATAAAATTAACACTAATTTTGTTGAGCTTTCGATGTATTTTTTTGTATAAGAATCAAAAAATGAACAATTACAAAATTGTTTATTATAATACGACACACGGCTAAAATCAATTGACAGCCCGCCAAAATCTCAATTCTTTCAACCCTCTTTTTTTAGTAAAAAAAATCCCTTCTTATAAGTAACAAAAAAAATCCCTACTCTGGCAACACTGAAAGTCAGGTTATGTTTCAAATTTTATTATTTGTGTTTATTTTATATCGTATTGTTTATTATTAAAAATTATTTTTTTAATTTTTAAGTAGGAATATTGTTGTATCTTATAAATTTACCTAAGTGTTGCTTTAAATTTGTTCGGGAAGTATGAATTAAGTGGAGTTAAAGTTGTTAATTACGTAATGCAATGGATCATAATAGTTCTATGATAAAAGTTTGACAATTTAAATAAATTGTCAGCTATAATTACTTTTTTCCAAAACAAATTGCTTTTTTGTGTCAAGTTTGTATAATTAAATGCGCACTGTTTCATATTATAAAAATAATATGACACAATATGCTTTCATGACTTAAAAAAGTCAAGACTGTCGTCTATTGAAAGACATGGCATTTTCGAAAAAAATGCTATCTTTTGGTTGACAGACCCTGCGCTGTACTCAAATAGCAAGAAATGCTTGAAGAATACATCAATGTCCATGCGTCAAATATAGGCACTCAGATCATATTACAACTTCGCAATAATTGGATGAATTGAACAGATTGGAATGAAACGAAACGAACTCAAATAGATAAATATGCACAATGAGGGAAATAAAAGCGACGCGAGGTTACAAATATTTACAACCAGTGTTGCCTTTTTATGCTTTTATTTACGAAAAAGGTATTTTTTTATACCGAGGTTGGCATAAAGTGGAGGGGGAAAGAGCGGGGTCGGTCTGAACCAATATAATTCTTTCCCTCGCAGATTTTTGGCGCGCTGTCAATTGATTTTAGCCGTGTGTCGTAATATAATGTAAGTTTGAATAACAACTGTGGCTCGTTGCAAAAGCCTCAAAAAAGATAAAATTCTATTAAAAGTTCAAAAAATCTTAGTTCTTAATTTGTTTTTTACGTATTCATTCAGAATATAATTAAAAATTAAAGGTCCTAATAAACTTTTTCTAGATAATTATTTATGAATTTTGAAGGAATATGTGCTTGTAAAATATACAAATAGCGTTTTGAATGAATTTGAAAAATTATTTTTTAACTTTTTTCAATTCTTGTTGTTTTGCATTAAACAACATTGTGCTTAAAATTTTCCCAATTTAAAAAAGTATGACATAAAATTTAAAAAATAAAACCTTTGTTTTTATCTTGTTTCACAGCCTATATTTTTAATTTATTTTATTAATGCAATGTAGTTTTTTATTTTGTTTTAATAAAGTGTTTATTGTAAGAAAAGAAGTAAATTAAAAGTTATTTTAACTCGACATTTAATCAGCTGAAAGTTACATATATTTTAGAACTATATATCTTATTAGTATTTTACTTGCTTGCAAAGTATGCTTTGTTGGCAAAACAAATAATTTTTTTATTTGTGGAAACTTTTATTAGCCATCCAAATATTACTGTGATGTGGAATCAATTAATAAAATTCAAACAGTCTCTGCTTCCCCACCTTAGTTATGACATATATACATATGTATGACTACATGTATATGTATATAGTTATACACATGTATACATACAATATAATACATAGAGACAGCTTTCCATCTTAATGAGCATCATTGCATAAACTCAACAACGATCATAATAAATAAACATTTATTTAGTTTGTTTATTGTCGAGTTTAGGCACTGATGATGATCATAAAGATCAAAAGATGCCTCTGTATTTTAGTTGCTTGTGTAAATCATAGGAAGGCAAAGACTGCTTGGATTTGATCAAACCTATGTTACCCATGTTGTTAGTCAAAATGGCTTAATCTTCATAATTGCGTTATGCTTTGTCAAGGGAGCCATACTCTTGAAGAGAACAAACGGCAAAAGAGTAAGTCTAAATATTAAAAAACATAAGTAGACACTGTCTATTAAGGACCTGGTGTTTTAGTGACATTTCCTTTTTATTTCTAGTCATATTACTGTACAATACCAATTTTAATTTATCTTTATAAAATGTTTATGGTTTGATATTATTTTTTGATCTTATGAATTAAACTTTTTTATTTTATTTTTAGTACTTTTAATATTTAAAAATATTGTTTAATCCAGACCAGAGATCATATAAAATGTCCCAGATTGATTTTCATTATTTTAGTATATTCTTTTTAATTTCAAATTTGATATACTAGCTAGTTTTATTATAACTTGTATATAGTTTTATTTACATCACTTATAATTAATTTTATTTTGGATCATATGGATTTCAAAGGGAGTTTTATTATTCGGACTATGAACGTCTAGTCTAAATTTTATTGTTGTATTTCCTGTAGCACATTATTTTTTATATTTTAGATTCTTCTAAAGTTAAAATTAATTTTACTATCAAAAAGAAAGATGCACAGTTTGTATTTGTTAACTAAATGTGTCAAATAATTTTAATAAAAATATATAAATTTTTTTCGTATTAAAATTTTTATATTTACTTGTATAATTAAATCACGACTCATAGGAATATTTCAAAACAGATTAAAAGAAAATTATAAATATTATAAATTATTTTTTTGTTATTTCACTTTGTGAGAAATAAGATTTCTTTTACTTTACAAAGAGTGTTGTAAAGTTATTCGTCTGCAGACAGTGCTGGTAGCATTTAATTCTTTTTGACTTGTACGACTATATCCCTAGACACACAAATAATATATATATATATATATATATATATATATATATATATATATATTATATATATATATATATATATATATATATATATGTAATAACAGTTATCTCTCTTGTTAGTACATAATCTTTCTTTCATAATTTAGAAAGAAATTATAAAAGAAAGAGTTTTATGCAATGTTATTTCAGTTGTATGCAGCTTTATTTCAGAGGTAGCGATTGACATTATCAGCATGTGTAACTTAAAGTTCGTACCTGCTGCAAAATTTCTGACTAATTTACTTTCATTAGATTTTTTTAGAGTTTTTTTTTTGAAAAAACTTAGATTTTTTCTTTTTTTTAGTCTGATTTTCATGTGAAATTTAAGTTCATTAAAATCTAGTTATTTTGCCAGTTTTTTAAAACTATTTTTAGTCTTTTAATTGTCCTTAATTAGTGTTAATAGTTTATAGTATGAAAATGATACTTCTTAAAAATGTTTCTTTTGCAGAGAAATTGCCTGAATGAAATAACAGGTAATCATTACTGAATAAAATAACTATGTTATTTCATTCAGGTAATCATTACTGAATGCAAATGGGGAATATTTGAAAGTTCTGACTGAGAACAGATGTTTATGATATATAGAACACTGATGTGAATTTAATTTTTAGCATTTGATCCATTGATATCAACAACTGAGCCTAGGTCAGTTCAATCAATCACCAATGTCATCAACCACCTGTTGGTGGTTGATGACATGATTATTTTTATCTATTTGCTCTTTAGTTTTGCTATGTATCTTGTTCCCTCCTTTCTATGCTAATACCGGAAATGATCTCCTCAGTTCCGAAGCTTTTTTATTTGTATCATTTTTTTTAGATCTTGTCTAGTGTTGTTAAAATGTTTTAGTAGTTATTTATTTCTTATTTCAACTAGTTCTTATTCTATAGTTGTTTTATTCATCTCATTAAACTTGTATTTCTTTTATTAATAAATTAGTGTCAATTAATATAATTAGTTTTTTTTTTGTTAAATTTTATTAATTTAATTTAAATAGTATTACTATGCGATTGAATCAATGTAATACAAATGTAACAAAAATTATCAAATTATTTTATTAAATTTTATTATATTGCTTACTTTAACCCCTTTTTAAAAATTATATTTTTTAATTGTTAATTATAAAATTAGTTCTAAGAAAAAAATATTGATTTTTTTTTGGGTGTGGCACCTTAATAATATATTGTTGTATGTACGGAAAATATATGTTTATGTATGTTTAAAAATTTCCTTTTACAAAATGCTTTTCTTAAACATTTATCTTAATTTATTTCATTTTAGAGATAATTAGTAAAAATCAGATACTGGTTACTTATGGACTTCACTCTGGTTATCAGATCGGTTACCCTCATTCTTATTAATTATCTGCTGACTCACTTCGCAAATCTGAATAAAGACAATAACGATTTGTTTTTATTCCCTAAGGTCACCCATCCATGTACTGACCACATCGATGGTGTTTGACACAATCTAGTTGTATCAAAATGAAATTTAGCATACTTGATTATTACATATAGGGATAAAATCGAGCCAAATTTAAACTTTATAAGATTTATTGTATTTTTAATAATTTAAAAAAAAAAAAAACGTGAACAAGTCATTTGAAAATATTGTACTGATATAACTATGAAACTTGGCACGTTTGGTGGTCTTATACAAGACTACCTGTGAGCTAAGTTTCAAATAGATATTATTTTTTCTGCATTTTATGATTTTTTGTAATTTTTGCTGAGTCAATGATTATGGTTAATGACATAATTTATTATTTAATCTTCCAATAGGTTTTGAGGATTTTTTTACCAAGTTTCACCTTGATAACAGAACACTGGGAGCTACGATGATAATAGACTTTCATACTGATAAACAACTTGGTAATAGAACCACCCAGAATTATCTCCAAAATAGAACTACTCAGAATTATCTCTAAAAAGGGATAATTCTGTTCAAATCTCATTTTCAAAGTTCAGTGCAGGCACAATACTTCCCCCATATATCTACAGTATAAATGAGGAAAAGTAAAAATTAAAGAATAAATCTGAGGTTGTGTAATATGAGTTGATAATTTTAAAAACTGATAGAGACATCACAAAGTCTTTTGAAGTTGAATCATTATTTTTTTCAATTAACGGGTCAGTAACATCTGAAGTATCCGTCAGTCTTTGAGAAAAGCATTTTTTTTATATTTGTTTCCTCTGAATGTTACTCGTATATTAAGTAATATGTATAAGTCTATATTTCCTTTGTTTAAGTGACTGTAATCTCGGATGTCAAAACCTATCACGTTTTGTAAGTTTTCCTTAATCGTCTATTTAAAAAGAATTATAAATCTTGATTTTTATGAATTTTCTTAATAATTAATTAAATTGACCCCCTTTTGCGGGTATATATTGCCAACATCCCAAATTTGAGTAAACCACCTTGGTTTCAGTGATTAAAATAAAAAACAACTTATTTATTTTTTTAAGTGAGGGCAATGTTTGCAAAAGTCAGCCTATCATATTGATTTGTTCTGAAATCAGTTTTCTGTCATGTTGATCCTAGTCAGTAGGCGGAGTTTGGTGGAGGCTGCTTCTTAATAACAAGATTGCAATGTTACTTCAAACTAAAGTAAAGTAATTCCTCCTTAGTCTGACAAGTTTTTAGAACTCACAAATTTTAAATAAATGAATGAATTGTTGACTTTAGTTCTGTAATTAATCTAAGCTAACAAATAGTTTATAGCGATGACTAAAAAAATGTGTATAGTTCAGACTAAAAACATTCAAAACACATATAACAAAACAAAAAATGAAAGAACTAATACACGATTAATCAACTTGACTCGAAGAATTAAAATATCACAGCATTCATTGAAAAAAATGTAGACATGCATGATCAGATGATGGTTGGCTCAAATTTAAAAAATGCTAAAATTAGAATAACTACACATGAGCCTTCTAGAATTTACCTATTATGAAATAGAAGTCTCTCAACTAATGATATATATTTGACATAGTCAGCTCTCAATCTTAACAGATCATCATCAGTGCCGGTGAGTAGGGAAGAAAAGGGAAGACAGTGGTTACAGCTTTGTCTAGAGGTTTGTAGCTGACCTAGTGTTTGTCTAGGTAGTCAGCTACAAACCTATGGGCAAAGCTGTAACCGCTGTCTCCTGACTCTTTTCTTCGCTACTCGCCGGGACTGATGATGATCTGTTAAGATTAGAAGCTGGCTATGTCAAATATATATAATTAGTGGAGAGACTATGTTTTATTTCATTACTTGAAACTCTACGACTCATTTTTACCTTTTATGGTCTAGAGACACTTTAAAAATGATCTCTGCCCCAATAAGCCCTCTAGGAGATTAAATCTTTTTAACTTATCAATCTTTTTAAAATGTATTAAAAAATCTATATTACATAATTTAAATGTTGTTTGACTCAATGTTTTTGATGTATCAAATTGTTTATGTGTAAATGTTTGCAAGTGTTTTTTTACAATTTTTACAAAATGAGAAAAAAATGCCTTTTGACTTATAGTTCAAGATGAAATAATCAACTTTTATCTGTAAAGATAGTTAGTTATGTGAGTGATTATAATGAGTTTAAATGGAGTCCATTTTAATTAATGAATAATATAAAGTCTCTTTAGAAAAATTCAAGTTACTGGCCAACAGTTTTCAACCTACAAAGAGGGGTGCGAATTTACGAGATATAAAAAGGAGGAATGAGTTTGTTTTTTATTCTACATCAGAGTCTAATTAATAAAAAGCAGAATCCATAAAAAGCATAGATTCGCACCTCTTCTTTTCTTAACTTATAAAAAGTTTTGCTCTGTTGATGTTCCCTTTTTGAGTTGACAGCCCTTTGCCCATAAAGTTTTAGTTTGTAGAGAGGCTTTTTTCGTCAATTATTAGTTTTACTTTTCAAAATATCCTAAAATACTTTAACTAATTTTTTCCCCTAACAATTTCTCAAGATTTGACATATTTTTTTCAAAATACACTGCAAGATTTTACTCATTTTTTTATATTATTCCGTAAGATTTTACTTCTATTTATTTTTTTCAAATTAAACCATACGATTTTACTCATTTATTTTATTTTTCAAATTCTTCAGCTAGATTTTGCCACATGGTAATTGAATCATGTTCCGTTTTATTGATTTCAAAAAGAATTTAATTCTGAAATGATAATTTCCTATTGATAAAAGTAAGTTTATATGAAAATCCCCGAGTTAAAAATGTGTATTGGTGTATGTATGTGCATCCATGTGTGTATGTGTATCTGTATAAATAAACATCCCTCATGCAGGTTAGTTTTTATCAGCTGTCTATTAAATAAAATGAGAATCCCTTATGATTTCAATACAAAAAAAAATAATTGACCAAAATTTTAACCAAATAAATGTTAAATGTTTTGGTTAAATGTTTTTTTTTTATGCTCTTTTAAATGTTAAATCCTCTTTTAATGTTTTATATGGATTTTTTTTAAATTAAAATTTATTAATACATTTTTACCATAACTTTTTTTCTGTTTGAAAATAATAATGATAATAAGAAAAAAAGAAGAAAAATAATATCTTTTTTAAAGAATAACTTGAATAATGTGGCACTAAATAAGTAGTTTGCTGCCATATTCTAGTGATAGGTTTCTTTGACAACTGTCAGACCAAATATTGCATTTATTTGTATTTAATTTATCTTTTTGACTGCCATGAATCTATTGTACACTTTTTAATATTTTTTAGTTACCAATGTATAATTTATTCTTATTAATTTGATAAATGATGTTCCACCCTTTAATATTTTGCTTTTTAATTAAATTTATTATATATATTTATTTATTTATGTGAAATTAAATATTGCATGTGCTTAAAAATGTCAAATTTATTTATGGGATTGACTGTTGTAGTTTTTAGGGCAATTAATTTTGTTTTAAAATATATTCTTGATCATTCTGCCTTGTATTAGATGCACAGGTATGTATGTATAATATTATTCCAATATACCTTTTTGTATGTATGTATGATATTCTACTTCTGGACTTGCTGGTATTAATGTACATTATTATACTTAGAGAAATGCTGGTATATAAGTATAATATTATACTTATAAAATGCTGAATGTATGTATAGATTATACTTATAAACATGCTGATATGTATGTATAATATTTTTAAGTTTCTAAATGTCAATGAAGCAGTATTAAATAAAAATTTCTTTATTTTAGAAAGAGGTTAAAATTATTGAGAAATAAGTAAGAATTATTTATCTATGATATTTCTTAATTGGAATAAATCATTCTTAATCTCAATGTTCTTAAAAACCAAGATGAATTAAATATAGAGACGAGACTATAAGAGGGTCTTAAGGTTTGTATTTTTCTATCAGCACTTGGGAGAATGATGTCTCTTGGAGCCCCCATCTCAATTATAATCTATTATAATGTTGAAATTTCAGGTCTCCAGGTTGCGTTACAACTCCCTTTAGAATATGCAAGAGTGTATGCCTATCTCATATAGTGGGTTTTAACTTTTATAGAAATGACACCACATATATATTTCATTCACTTTGCTTAAAACCCACCCTTTCTGATCTTCAAAAACTATTGTGATATACCATATCTATCGTTTGTTCAGCTTGAGCAAAAACTATTGCGATATACCATATCTATCGTTTGTTCAGCTTGAGCAAAAACTATTGCGATATACCGAATCTATTGTTTGTTCAGCTTGAACAAAAACTGAAATATATTCTCATAGATTTATTTTCAAGTTATTTAGTTATTCTTTCTGTTGTAAATTTCTTGTAGCTCTTACGTGAGTGTACTGTATCACTCTATTACCTAATAACATTCCAACTCGAGCAGTCTATAACAGTTAATCCCATTTCTTGCACTTTATCTCCGTCCTTGTGAATTTATTAAGTATTTATGAATTATAATTGATATCTGGACAAAAGTTTTCTCCCACTTATTTTGGCCTAGTATGTAGAAATTTTGCCGTATTAGTTATCCCTGTAGTCAAACTTATTTGAATCCATACTATTTATTGGCTTGCGCCTAATTTATTATCATTGACTAACTTTAATTATTTTGTTTGTAGTTAAGATAAATTAAATTAAAACTATTATAATTTTGATTCATAAATTAAATGAAAATTATTTAATCTATAAAATCTGTATTTTTTATTAGTGCTAGAAGTTAATAATATTTTTATCTATTATATTTAATTACATCACTCCTACTTAAAAAATTGTTCAATTATCAATTCATTTTCGATTTAATTATAGTAATTTCATGCCAAATTAGAACAATGTGTGTTTTTGAACAAAGAGAAACAATGTCTGTTGTAAAATTGATGTATCTGATTTCTTAAATCTGTTCCTAGCAGAACCAATCAATAAGCTAATTTTCAAGTAAATCATCTATAACAGATTATCAACTAAATTCCTAGATTATTAGTTTTTTTTGTACCTCGTTGATTAAAATTATATTTCAAAGTACAGGTAGAATACTCAGCACCTTTACAGAACTCAGATAAGTAACTTTAGGAAAAATTTATATAATTGAAAAAAATATTGTAATAAAGTAAATTTAAAATAAATTTTTTAACATTTTGACTTTTTAGAAATGAATAGATCATTATAGAAAGCCAATTTTCCATATTACTTAAGAAATTTTCTGTATAAAAAAAGTAATTATTTTCTAACCGGTAGCATGTATTTAAATATTTCCATCTAATGTAAGAAATGTTTATATTCATAGGTTTTCAGTTATTTGTTTTTGACAATATGCTTTTATTAACAGATGATTTATGAACAACTTATTTTAAGAAATATTGATTTAAAGATGATAAAGAGAGCTTTTTAAAATCTGTATACACTTATATTCAATTCAAACTAAATGATTAACAAATAGTTATTGGACTGTTAAGAATTAAATTCTAGGTTAATTAAATAAAGACTTCAGTCTATAGAAATTTTTTTTATTTAAATAAACATTAATTACAGACGTTTTCGCATGGCGAAGCCAGGCATCTTCAATGTAAACCAAAACAAACAACCAACACCAAAAATATTTAGTAAAGCATACCAAAACCAAAAGAACATCACAAAAACTATACCACAGTAAAACAAATTAATTTGAAATACAAGTAAAAAACAACAGCAAGTTTTGAAAACAATGAAACTAAAGGTTAGGTAAAGGTAAGGTGCTTTTACTAATATTTTTGTGTTTGGTGTTGGTTGTTTGTTTTATTTACATTGAAGATGCCTGGCTTCGCCATGCGAAACGTCTGTAATTAATGTTTATTTAAATAAAAAAAATTTCTACAGGACTGAAGTCTTCATTAATTAACCTAGAATCAAACTAAATGATTTCAAATTAACTTTACCTTTTTTGATAACTTAACTAGGGTGAAGTCCAAATATCCTTTTTAAAGGGGATGATGGGTTGTTATATTCTCCTATAACTAAGTAACACCCTTTCCCTGATGTAACAGAAAAAAATATATCATTTTAATGAATGTACAAAATTATATACATTGGTGAATAAACTTTTTATAAAACAAAAAAATAGTAAAGTTTAAAATGTCTTAAAGTAATAAACTCTTAAATAATTTTAAAACAACTGCCAAATTATATTAAAAATTGTATAAATTATTGTCTTTACATGAGCTAATTTTTATTCTGATTAAGGTTAATTTTGCCCTTGGTATTTGATTTGGTTTAAAATAAAACTGTAATTTTACGTTTCTGGGCCATCAGTATAATAACCAATCACTATTAATTGTATCATAATTACTATATATTATGATTATAATATCTTATAATTATATAAACCTAATCAGACCTTCATCATCAATGTCACTTTTGACCTTAAAGTTAAAAGCAAGGTAAAGTTTTTGGCTTTGGTCCTGGGAATATTGTAAAGAATTGATTAAAACTTTGGAATTTTATTGTATCCAATTTTCATGATATTCAAGGCTGATAACTGATTTGCGGTTTGCCGAATTTCAGTCAGAATACTAGGATGTTTCAATTTTAAATTGTTCCACTATTTCTATTATGTCCTCTTTAAGAGTTTTTCCAAAAATATTAAGAAAGAGGTGTTTAATGGAAACAGGGGAAACACTTTCTCTTACCATTCTGTTAATTTTATCGAATAAGAACAAAAAACACAACAATGATTTTGATAAAATTGTCTCATCTAAAGATGTAAAAAAATGTAGGACACAAAATTTATATTTAAATAAAACAATATTTTAATATCTTAGAAAACAAAAATAATATTTTTAGCTTTTTTGTAAAAAGATGTAAACATTATTTATCTTTATAGCACTGCCGAAGTTTTGCAATATTTATTTGAATACTTTTTTATAGGACTTCTTATAATGTATTGTAGATAGTAAGAGCATCCATAGCTTGTGTCATAGATAATAAAGTCTTTGGTGGGAGTAGAAGAAGGAAAAGAAAGAAAATTAGTTCTTACTTTAGCATATAATCAATATAAGAAACAGAAAATATTTACTTTTTATTGGTATTTTGAAGATATGTTTTGGTAGCTTAATTTTTCATACTTTTGATAGATGGGTAATTTAAAATCAAGATTTCAATATAAAAAAAACTTAACAGGTTTCTATTTTATAGGAACTGACTATAGTTCCTTAAAAAATAGTACAGTTAGCTCTTCTATCTTTCTTTTACTTCAGTTGCTTTTAATGCTACAGATGTTTAGTTTTATTTATCAATCATTTCACAATTTTGATATCTGCATCATGTTTCTGTTTAAGAAATAAATTGTAATGTAACTCCCAATTGTAGTGTTTAACAGGCAACACTGGCTTTGTAGTGCTAACAGGCTGAACAGACCTTGTAGTGCTTACAAGCAAGTCAGGTCTTGTAGCTTTAACAGGAAAGACAGGCCTTATAGTTCCAACAGGCAAGGCAAGCCTTTTAGTGCTAACTGAGAACAAGAAGTCTTATATTAATAGTTTGATTAATTAGTGGTTTTAGCTATTGTAGTAATCCTATTATTTTCATTTTCAAGATTAAAAGAAAAATGTTTAAAATTGTAGAAAAGCTAAATATCAAATTTAAATAAATAATTTGTACTAAAAAAAAGTTTTCTAAATGTAATAATACTTAAATTATAAGTAAAAATGATCAATGTAAATTAAATGTTGGTGTTGGTTTAATGAATTTTGAAAATTTTTTTTCGGTGTTCATCTAAATAATTTGATTTTACTTGGATTAACTGCACTTTATTCAGCCAACCTTTTTAAAAAATAAATCCATTACTCTGATTTATTTTAAAAATGAGGAAGCCTTCCTTCCAGATCTTATTCCACAATGAAATCAAACCCTGACCTCTGATTCTTTCTGTATATTTAATAACAAAATGGATATTACCTTACAAAAGATGGATATCAAACAAAACCACCATGTATTGGTGGACCAGTATTAGAAGGGTTAATGTTAGAAATTTTGTTTTTAAAGAAAACTAAAATTTTAAAAAAAGTTTAAAATTTCTCAGTATTTTTTAACTTCCTGAATTTTCTTCTTGTATTACATTTCACAAAACTTAGTATTTAGGCTTAACTTTTTGTACCCATTGAAATAAGTGTGTCCATTTTTGGTTTAAAATAATGCTTTACGGAATAAACATGACATTGGTTCTTTTAGTATGCCAATTTATGAAAGAGACACTAAGTCCTTTTTGTAGAGGGCTAAGATTTTTTATAATTTTGATAAATAAAGTCCATAGTCTGTCGTACACCTTTTATGCTTTATTCATATAAATTTCGATACCTGACTATGTTTTTTTTTTTTTTATAGCTATATCATCAAAAATATATCATTTAAATATTTTCCTATGACTGATATGGCCCATTTATAATAGCTTATAGCAAAGATTATGTAGTATACCTAGATAGTTCACCTAGCCTTGTTAGGAGCTGGATTTGAACAATGGAAAAACTCCCCTTAACAGTGAAGGATTCTGATTGGCTCCACCTGTGGACTTTTACTGTAGTAGGAGTTGGTAAAGGTTCATGAATCCCCCACCTCTAATCTGTGGAAAAAATAAAACCTATAAAAAATATATAAAAATAATAAATTACATAACATATATTTTTAACAATAAACTTATAATATAAATATCATAATATATAGAAAAAATATACAATGAAATTAAAAATATAAAAATAATTTGAAAACATTGAACAATATATATATATATATATATATAATATATATAATATATATATATATAATATATATATATATATACATATATATATATATATATATATATATATATATATATATATATATATATATATATATATATATATATATATATATATAAATATATATATATATATATATTATATATGTATATCTCAACAACACTCAGCCCCTCCCGAAATTAAATCCTGGCTACGCCACTGATTGTCATTGTTATAGTAATAAGTGATCTCATTTTTGCCAAAAATGAACATTAGCCATTCTGATAGAGGACGACCAATACAAATATTATTTTGTTGAAAAGAATTTATCATTATTTTATAAGTAGGAGAATGTATGTATTTACATTTACAAAATTGAACCAAAGTAGTTTTATCATTTATTTATTTTATGTTAATCTAATTATGTAAATTATTGTCCATTTAAATAAAATATTATAAACCATGAATATAAAAAAGAAAAATAAAGAGAAGTGTGTGTTTCTGTTTAAAGTTGTGTTTTATTTTATTTATAGTATATTTAGTAGTTTTTGACACTTTGATCACTAGGCTCTGATTGGTTCCCGCAATGATTTATGGTGGGACTGCATTCCTACCAACTATGCCAAAATTAATTGCCCTAGTTGAGATTTTATAGAGATATAAATGTAACAAAGCATCATAACCTTGTACTGATGAAACCTTGACTTTAACAAACTAATATTTGTTTTTTTTTTTACTAATATTTGTTTTTAAACTCAAAAAAGCAGTGCTTAATAATTGAGAAACTGCTTAAGTTATGTAGCATGAATCGGAGCCTTAATCAAGAAATGGATTGTTAAGCAGGGAAACACGGATTCCAAACGAAATTCGCCCGGCATGTGGCCACCACACTGAATTTTGTAGTTATTAACTTAAGTTAAACAATAAAAAATTATGGTCCTTACCAATATTCGGATCAAACCATTTCATTCAACTCACAGCTTAAAAAACATCAAAAACAACTCCCCACTAGAAATATGTTTTTTACTGGCAGTGTTTTAGGCTTTACAGTAATTGACCACCATTTTTTTTTTTTTTACTTTTTAGTAACTTTAAGTAGTTTTAGCGGCTCTGGACTGGTTCTACTCCATTCCAAGCCCCAAAAACATTAAAAATAACACCCTACTCGAAATTCACCATGGTTTTTTTGATTTTTGCTTTCTTAAAGTAATCGTGACTACTTCCCCCATAAATATTACCGATTTTTTAAAAATTTTGCTGACAGCAAACCGGGTTAATGACGTCACAACAACCTGGTTTTCAATAGGGTCCATGTCCTCCTTTCCAAGGTTGAAATTACCCTGGTTGAGGAAATGGAGAATAAAGTTAAACGAACAGAATAGTGTTCGTGTCACTTTTGCTCTTCATGTGAAAAGTTACCACCTGGTGTCATTTTTTCTTTTTAAATAATAAGGGTTTGTCATTCGTTTTATTCGCCCTGAAATGTCAATATGTGTTGAACTCGTATTATCCTAGTTACATAAGCTGGGTTTAACGCTTTTTGCTAAAACCATGCTAGGGAAGGTACGTTTTCTCCTTTTTATCTCATAGGGTCAGTAAAGTTTCCACTTTACTGACTCATGGCGTCAGTAAAGTTACCTTATCACAACATCCCTTTTATTCATGATCCTTGCATTTTACACTCCTGGTTTAGTTAGCTAATCTCTATGATTATTTTATAATTTGTTTACTGTCTCATTACTTGGTGCTTTGTAAGCTGGAGGAGTTATTATAGAGCTATCTCGGAAATCCTTTATTGCGTCATGGTTAATTAGTATGCAGGTTTTATATGTTAAAATTATAAAAATTATATTTATCATATTATTTTATTTTCCAATATAACATTATATTAGAATGAAGTGTAACATTTTCAAATGGGTAACTAACCAAACTCTATATAGAACTTACAATATAAGGGATGGATAAAAGAACAAAACACATTTTTATAACCACTTATATATTTATTGGCAAAGCTTCTACATCAATTTATTACTAACCATTTTATCATTTTATTTAGAGTTATTTTATTCTTTAAAATATAATATAAATCATTTTGATCCTGATATTGATATGTATCGTTTCATTATATAGTTACATCACCGAGTAATCAAACTAAAATAAATACAAAATTGAGATACGTCATAACTGTGGAGTTAGTATTAAGGCGGGGGGATATTTGCAGATTTTTTTCTTTGAAATTAAAGCATTTCAAGAGATGTGTGCGTTGACCATTTTGATTGACCAAATGATGCTTATGAGGATGATCGGATGATGGAAGTGAAGAGGGAGTTAAGGGGATCGATTCCGTTTGAATTCCTCATAGTTGTAAGTAAGAAAGGCCAAATGGCAAGAATAATACAGATCTCACAGAGAAAACTGAAAATTATGCTAAGGAAATAGATGGGAAAAAATCTAAGAAAGTCACCCCTACTGCTCCAAAATTGTAAGGTTTATAAGTATCTCTTTATCACAATTTATTACTAAGTTTTTAATAATAATAACTTCAAACTTCTGAATCAGTTGACTGAAAATTCAAATTTTAAACACTTAAAAAGAACACTGCTATATTTGCAAAATCAAACGTGGCTACATTACCATCAAACTGTACATTGTTTGCGGGTAACAAAGATACCAGGTGAGTGATGCTTCTTACGGAAACAAGTCAATTTCATTGAATTTTATTTACACCTCTTTTATCGATATATTAAGAAAACACTTTTATTTGATGATAAATAATGGTGCAATTTAATAAAAAACTTGGTTTTCTATGCTGAAATCGCATTCCTGATCACCCTATCGCAAAGAGATATTATTAATAGAGGGGCTCTATCCGTTGAATTTGGATACAAACAAAAAGTTATCTGAACACCTTTGATTATTAAAATAATCAAATAGACAGTAATTATTATTTTAGTCTTGGAATAAGTTTCTATGAGGTTACACAGAGCCCCAAATAGACGTTTCAAGCCCCCACACTGTATTGAAATAGGGTACGCTTCCTCTAGTAATATATTTCTATGCCCTATTGTTTTAAGGTTACATGTTACCACCCAACAGCTCTGGTTTAAAATAGGAATTAAACATTTGTTGAAAAGTTTAAAATAAAAGTCAACACAATCTTAAATACAATTTTACCAATTAAGCTTAAAGATAATTAATCCTCTGGAAAGATTTTATATTGAAATTTCCAAAGTAATTAAACATCTTTAAATGAATGTTATTTTAATGCGTGCATTTAAAACACTATTTGTCCCTTTAAAAGAAATTTCTTTCTACATAAAAGTTTTTTTACTACAATCCAATAAACAAGATATAAATTGAAATTATTATTATTTCAATTTGATTTTTGGTAACTTAGGATTCGTCAATTTAAGTGCTATGTTTCAACAGTTTAAAATAGTTTTAATTTAATGTTTTATAATTCATAAAAAAAAATAAATATAAAAAACAAAACAATTTTAAATGATTAATTTCAATATAAATTTGTTTACGATAAAAAATTTTTTTAACAAAATCTTTAAAAATATAGTATGTAGTTTTTCATGTAAAACCTTTAAAATAAATAACAATTTAGTTTTCAAAATATACTTTATCTGGAATTTCAATTTAATAGATACACAAATTTAATTGCAAATGGAGTACATTAGATTATTATTTAATTTTATTATAACAATTATTACACATAACAAAAATGACTATGTGTGTAGTTACAAATAACATTCAAATTTAAAGGCAATGGCATTTTGTGCATTAAAATTTTCATGTTATTTTTGTTTTTATAACTAACATTATGTTTGAGTTATTTTGAAAATATAAACATCGACGACCCAATATATAGTTGTGGATAAGTAGATTAAAGCTTTAATTTAAGCTGTTTTTACAATTTGATTGAGTATATTGCTTAGCTTTCATTGAATTTAAATTTTTTTTACAATAAAACAAAGAAACTAAAAAAAATATATAAACCTAATTAAAATAAATGTACAAATATGAAAAAGAAATAAAAAAGTAAAAATTAAAACTATTTACAACGAAATACTAAATTTTGGGAATGTATCCGGGGGATTTATGCTTTGAGCATTAAAGTTTTACAAAAATATTCGCAATTGTGCAATGTACTGTAGAGGTGTAAGGAATAGGTCTACACTACCCTTCTGTTTATTCTTAGTTGGAAGGAAAATTTTAATTTAAAGGTAAAAGAGTATGTATTATATAGAGAGGTCCTTGCTATTACCCTTTAACATTTCCCAAATTTCCAAAAGAAAAGATTGGGTACACCTCAGAACTTTTTCTCATCACATCAGATTCACTGCCCTCATCCTCCATACTTCAGACTCGCTTCGCGTGTCCTCAGATAGTAATTACATTCATCCTCTGCGCTCACCCATCCAGGCACTGACCACTCTCGATGCTGATTAACTTTTTTGATCCGACAAAA
>JACMZG010001908.1:6768016-6933554 GCA_018340805.1 Microvelia longipes
ATTAACTATAAATTTTGTTCTTTTTTTTAACTTGTAGTTGGTTTTAATTTTTTTTATTTTAATATTTCAATATTTTTTATTCACATTGATTTATTTTTTTTTAAACTTCAATATTTATATGAGAACACAATCATTTTGTAACTTTGTAAAAGGACATTAGTCCGTAAATTTTATAAATAAAAATAAATATACCTTATCACATTTTAATAGAATCAAACCCAATAGCTTTTACCATAAGACATAAATCATTGAAAAATCATGCCACGTAATAAATATCCCTTTTCAATCGTGTTATATTAATATCATCTTTTTTGGTACTAAATGCAGTTGCCGATTTATCATTTCATTTCGCCATCTCTCTTTCTATAATTTTCTTGTCTCATAATTTTCAATTTTCATTGTAAATGGAGATTTACAGTTTAAAAATTATTTCAGCCTGGTTGCAAGGCAAATAAGTTAAGTTAAACACTGGGTTCTCAACATCAAACATGAGTAAAAATGAAGTAAATTAGAGTATCCGTAATACTTACTTAAGTACAGGTTCATTTCCGAATTTCATGAGAGCCCTTATAGCTGTTGGAGCAGTGTAAAACTGGGAAACCTTATATTTATCGACTATACTCCAGAACCTATCATTATCTGGGAAGAATGGTGTTCCTTCAAACTGAAACAGGACTCAATGGGTTAAATAACATGTGTGATTGAGGGGGCGAAATAGTAGAATATTGATTAGCTTCTAGAGTACTGAGTAACTTAAGATTATTGAATCTGCTACAGGGCTTAGGCGGAGAATTTCTCCGACTCTAATACTGTTGATATAGGCTATTGACAAGGGTCAAAGATCTACTCGAGATTGTCCAGCCTAATGAGTTTTGGATTACCTTGGCTACAAATACAAGTGCAGGGTAAGTATTTGACGATAAGGCCTAACAATACCTAAAGCAAAGGAATAGGAAAAATATACCCTTTGGTGCTTCCGAGCTTTGCGAAACATGAATAGCTAACACAAAATTAATTGTGGGAGACTCCGGGAATGTTTTAAATGCTGTGCTACTTCTGGGAACTGTCCCATCGTTATTGATCATTTCTGATATGTCATTATTGATGGCTCGACACAATTCCATGTCCCTCTCTGTTTTGTTACGTCTAACTCATCAGGGCGCCGACAGAACTTGAACTCACTTCGCACTTCCCTTAAAGTACCGAACGTGTTGAAATAGAGTAGGACATGACATAATGTTGAGCCGTCCCGTCATCTGGCTAAATCCATTTCTAGATTTAGCACAGCATTATGCTTGCAACATTCCTAGATGCCTCTCCAACAATTATATAGTAAACGAAAAAGGTAAAAGGGATTAACCAAATGTTTGTTAATTTTAAATTGTTATTGAATAATAAAATACTCAGAGACAGATGTGAAAATTATAAAATTGAGATAGCAGTGTTATATGTATATTGTCAGGCATACATGAATAATACATTATAAAAAAATTTAGATAAGATAAAGGAAATATAAAAATATCGTCTTCACAAACAACGAACGATCCAGTAAAACATCAATATCTCATCAAAATGTGCATATTGACTGTCAATACATGAAAAATTATACTCCTCTGAATTTAAATTACATATTATTTTTAATTATATTTAACAATTTACTTATATTTTAATATTTTTTATGCATTTGTTTTTGTATTTTATGGAAATTTAAAAAAAAATGGAAATGTATGGAAATTATGTTTTATTAAAAATAAAACATAATATTACTGACAGAATTTCTATTTATATACTGTCTGGGCTTTGGTAAGGAAAGAAAGTCCTAAAGAGAGACAATCTACTTCCATTACTCAAATGGAAGTAAAGAGAGATGCTTTCATTTTTTAATTCTACTTGAAACAAGGCCTTAAATGTAGTCTATGAGGGATCAGGATTCGTAGCGCAAAATTTACTGCAGGGTCTTAAAATGCAACACCTAAAACATTAGGCTATTAAACCCTATGACCTTAAAGCTAAGGGCGTATTTTGCCCGAATAAGGTTTAAGGAAAACTTATTCAAAGCCCTAAATCTGATGATATATCTCATCTTTGTTACCATTAAATATTGTAAAAAAAAATTATGACTTAAATAATACCAGATCAACCTACAATGACAGAAGTGGCACAGTTAGCTAGTGGTCCATATACAACGTATGAATGTCCTGTAATCCAGCCTATGTCAGCTGTGCACCAGTATACGTCATTTGGTTTGTAATCAAAAACGTATTTAAATGTGGTAGCGGCGTAGAGTAGATAACCTCCTGTTGTGTGTAGTACTCCTTTAGGCTTTCCTGTTGAACCACTGAAACAAAGGTTAATCATAAAAACGTTACAAGTTTGAACAAACCAAATATATTTATGGAATATTATGAACTTTACATAAAGTTTAGATTAAAATGTGATAAATCATCAGGCAGTAATGCTGTTAAATTCTATTTGCCAGCTACATACGGTCAACGATTTTAGCTTCTGGAATCAAGTTAATCAGAGATATAACTATATATGTCCATACATGTGCTCCTTCTATTAACTAAAAAATGTTGAATATGCATCCTGGCAGTATTATCTGCATTCTACACAACAAAAGTTAAGAAATAACTTTCATTTTAGCAAACTAAAATAAGAATTTTCTATACAGTAAACAAGTATACTTATCTATATAAAAAATTATTAAGCTTGAAAATACAGCCCTACCAAATTATGTTTGTGATTTAAGATCACAAAACCTTTTACATCGGGTACAAATAGTCAAAACTAACAAAAATATTTGGTTTCACAGAAATATGGCTTATTACTCAAATAGCCGATCTTTTAATACTGTCTCATTAAGATAGATATCTTATAAAAGATATCTTTTAAGACAAAGAAAACTGTTTATTAATGGGCTAACGGGCCTCATCAATATGATAATATGTAGTCCCCAAACTATAAGTGTTTACTCTACCAGAGTAGCATACCTGGTATAGAGCATGAATAGCGGATCCTCAGCATTTACCCAAACAGGATAACAAGCACTGTCGGCATCTTCCATTTCATCGTGCCACCAGTAATCTCTATCGTCTATCCAGTCGACATCCTGATGGTACAGAATAAGTATAATATAAAATGATTTGTTTAAAAATTTAAAATAAGTCTGGTATTACTTAAACTATCTTATAGTTCGAAACTATTAGAAATAGAATTAGGGTAATGATATTCAGAGTCCACACGGAACACAAAATGTATTGTATATTATGTTTCAAGAGCAAGAAATGTGAGCATCAACTTTAATGAATTATTTACATCCTTATTTGTTTATTATTATTAATTGCATAAGTCAAATAATGGATACAACAAGTTAAACTAATAGGAAACATAGTTAAATTTAATATAACTCAGGCTTCATGGCCCATGTCCAGTTTAACTGGCTCCATCGAGGTTTAACTAGCTTCATCGAGGTTTAACTGGCTCCATTGTGGTTTAACTGGCAGGACTTTAGTATTATTATTATTACTGAGGAAGGTGGAAGCAATAATTCTATAAATTTTGCCTTTGTTTGCACATTCAGTCAATGTGTGGTCTGATATTGCTATGCCAGTGGCAGTGCCTAGAGGTGCTTTCGCCTCAAGATTCAAGGCGCTAAAGTATACTACGTACAAACAATATGTATTTATATGTAAAAAAATCTGACACATTTTAATGGTGCTCTAAGCCCCAACCTTTTCTTCTCAGCAAAATAGCATACACTTATAAAATATGGCTAAAATTTTAAAAATATTCCTAATTAATGTTTAAAAGTTGGTTACCGGAACTTCAGTTTGTCCATTCTGTTGACCAGTCTGTTTGGATATTTTCTCCATTAAATTAGGGTTACTAAGTCTTGGAAGATGTTTGACTACGATGCAGCAGTCGACTGTGTGACCAAGTTCTTTACATTTCTCTATACCTATTAAGAAAGTTATCATAACGTATAATTATAAATATTTTAATCAAGTTAAGGAGTCATGAATAAGTTTATTTAAATTTATAGATTTTGTAATATTTTCGTTATAATACGACACATGGCTCAAATTAGTTGACTGCGTGGGAAAATAATGTGAGGGAGCCAATAAGGTTGGCATGATTTGAAATTGAAGGCGTGGTTTAACATCCATAAACAACCTCATTGGCTCTGTCGTATTATATTCCCACTCTGTCAACTGATTTTAGCCGTGTATTTTACTGTATTTATTACGACCTAGTTCATAGACATTTTGTCTTTTTGGCACAAAACGTTTCCTCATTTAATATTTTGAAATTAAACACAACAGCTGAAGAAAACAACCATGGTTTTATGGCTCAGTTCTCCTAAAACCCTCGTCCTTTCTTCCAATATGTTTTGTCAAATTCTGTTTCAAGGTAATCGAATGTAACAAAACCACTGAACAAAATTTACCCCCTTAAGCTACATTATACGATGAAGAAAAATCACCCATGAGAAATGGCTACATACCTGCATCACAGATTTTCTTAAGTTGTAATAATTTCTCTCCTCTCCATACTGAGTCTGCAGTAACTAATACTTTAGATTTGGAATCAAACAAACGTTCTCCTAATGACTCGGCTGAGAAACCTGCAAACTGAAATTACGACATAAATAAAAATAATTCTAAATTTTTTAAAACTAACATGTGTGTCGGTATCTTAGCTTTGTTATAATCAAGCAGCTACATGGTACTTAATTTTTTACAGTGAATTACAATATTACATGAGTTACAGTGTACAACACAAAATAACTATGTAAAACGGTATAACACTACTTAAAGCATGTCAACGTAAATTCCGCTTTATACCTATGCCTTCATAATCTGCTCTTTAAGTTTTATCCACAATGAGTTATAAGGACGTCTTACTAAGTCCCTTCATTTTTGAAGGAAAGATTTACATTAAGAAAATTAAACTTTACAAAAGTGATACCGTCAGTTAGAATTATCATCCACCAATCTTAGGTATCACCTAATTTGTTTATTAGATAAAATCCACCACACGAATTGAAGGACACGATGTTTAAACCTGTTTATCTTTACTTTCGTGATGCATTGGGATTTAGGTAACTACTTACCTTGTTAGGTAGGTGATTTTTACCAACGAATTAATTGTTATTTCTTTGATTTGTGTGTTCCTCTATTTCCATCTATTAAAAACTTGACGGATGGAATGCTTATCTGCCAAACCTATACGTGGTTTCAATTAATATCCTTTATACTTTTTTTGTACCTATATAGTACATAGTAGAGTGCCTTTATATCATGCCTGATATACAGACACAGACACTCTAGTACATAGTACACAGAACAGAAAGACACTTGAGACTAACATAAATGCTTAGATCATGGATTTTCCTTTTTATTACTAATGTTATTAATTCTAAACCTGGTGTCCGATGCTATAAAATCGTAAACCTAAAAAACACACCAACAATAAATGATACTCTTTTATAGAAACATAAAACGTTGTTTTATGTTGTTTGTTGTAATACATCTCTTTTGTTTCAGAACATAAGTCTGACTTTTGCTCAGAGATATTCATACTAGGAAATAAAGAATAGTCTCTCCACAAAAACAATAGTTTATTGGCAAAGCGCTTTCAACCTAACATGAGGCCATCATCAGTGCCTCGACTCGGTGAGTCGGGTAAGACGTCTTACTTGACTCACCGAGCTGTTACCATCTCGGAAAAGAAAATAGTTTTATGTTTATAACTTTTATCTTCATCTACATGGCACTGATGATGACCTCATGTTAGGTTGAAAGCGCTTTGCCAATAAACTATTGTTTTTCCGGAGGGACTTTATTCTTCATTTCCTAGTAAGTCAGACTTAATTTAATAATAGGAAGACGAACTTACAACTATAGAATGGACAGCTCCTATCCTGGTGCAAGCTAATACAGCTATCACAGCTTCTAATATCATAGGCATATACAGAGCAACTCTATCTCCTTTACTAACGCCATGGGATTTTAATACATTGGCAAATTTACAAACTTCTTCTAATAATTTTCTATATGTTAATCTACTGTAGTCTTCTGGATCATTTCCTTCCCTGTAAATAAAAGTTGTTCAAATCTTTGTTTATTAAAGCAACAAGAATCAATTAAGATAACTTGACTACATGCATAAAGATATTATTACTAGAGGGGCTCTATTAGTTGAATATTGAAACATCGAAAAAATAACCTGACCACCTTCGACTATCAATAATCAAATAAACAGAACATAATTACAGTGTTATAGTAGAACGTTGAAAATATAAATCAAAACACAAACAATTTGCGGAAAGCCAAAATCGATTGATCTCTTATAACCTTAATTGACTCTTGAAGGAGGTTTTAATAAGGTTACACAGAGCCCCTGAGAGCCCCAAAAAGATTTTTCTGGACTCAATGAATTTAGCAAGGATCTTGAATATTCAAGAACCTTGGTATTTAGATAGGCTGGCTATGTAACTAACAATTAAATAACTAACTAATAAACCACGCTGTCAACTAATTTGAACCGTGTGTAGTACTATATATACTATTTATAATATATATATATATATATATATATATATATATATATATATATATATATATATATATATATATATATTATATATAATAAATAGTTTAATATATTACTTTAGTCGTAAGCATCATATAAAGTATTAAAAATAAGTCTGGAATGCATCAAAGATCCATAGATTATTTGTCATTAAAATTTTATTTGAATTTCTTATATTTTTATACAGAATTCTTCTTTACTTGTTTACACATGAAAAATTGGTATTAAGGTCATTAGGAGACCAATACATGAGCATCGTTTTATTTTTAGGGTATTCTAGGATGTTGGAGCAGTCTTTTAATATAGAATGAAATTCTCGCAGATATAACCCCATAAACGGAACCATGGAATGTGAGGAATTTCTTAATTATTGCATTCCTCTTTCAATTTTCTATTACAATTTTCTTCATTATATTTATACTTTGATAACATTTATTTCTTCGCCTTATTGAATCATTCTACTGATATTTTACGGCATAATATAAAGTTAACTATATTCATTTGATTAATGTATTGAATATTCGACGCTACATGACAACCTAAATGGGAAACTTGTTTAGGAAAACTGATTCTGTGGTGGCACCAGGCTGTCTTAGCTTTGATCGGTATGAAAGTTGGCACATGACTTCATCTTATGGGACTGCTCAGGCCTATTGTTAGAGAAACATGACGTCATCAACTTAATGCCTGACGTCATCAAAATTGCTCAGGAGGGGTCGAATTAAATATTATTATATTCTTTCTTGATATGCTTCAGCAATCTTCTTAAAACGACTTTAAGGATTTATCACAAAAAAAATTACTTAGTCCTAATTGATCTATGTATGTATTTTTCCGATTAATCTTATGTATATAGGATGATTCGATTGATCTGAAATTGGTTTCATTCAATAAATCAAATGAAACCAATTTCAGATCAAGCCAATCACCCTAAGTGACCGAAAAATACATATATAGGTGTATTAAGATGACGTCATTTCTGTTGTGCTAAATCCTAAAAGAGGGTTTGAGACGATTGGACAAAATAGAATAAAATCAACTACTTAGGTTTTTCTGTACCTGAAGTAAAGTAATATATAAACCAAGTAAGAAAACAAACACGATTTCTGTCAGACCTGGCATGTAGTTCACATTTTGTCCACCAGGGAGTCGGCTCAAATTTTCCTATAGGCGTAAATGTAAACAACTATTTACAATTTTTTTGTTTTTATTGCATTTATTTGTACAATTTATAATAAAATGTTAATAATTTGTGTTAGAAATGCGTTTTGTCACATCCAATTAAGGTTTAAGTGCTAATGTTTATATTTAAGTTATTTAAACAAACCTAGTATTACAAGTTTGTTCAAATAACTTAAAACGAGCTGTTAAATAAACTTTTTTTCGAGAGTACTATTTAACTTAGTACATTTTTGCGAGTCATATTTGTTTTTCCCCTTCAAATATTATTTGTAATTAGTAATTTCACAACTGTAACCAAACATTTTTTAATATAATAAAAGCAATCGTAATTTTAAGTTATATTTAAGGCAGTACATTGTCGTCTGTATGTTCTTCAAAATCTTAATAAAAACATGAAGTTTACCTTTACTATAGTTTCTCTTTTTCTTTCACTAATTTAATGTAACAATTATTTCACAGAATTTAATACAAAATCATTAAACTATCACATCACGTACATATTAAAGTAAGAAAACACGATTACAAGTGTTGTTTTAATCTCTTCTCTATGGTGTTGTTGTTGTTGTTTCAATTTAATGTCTATCCAATTAATGGAATGACTGACAATACAAGCGTTATTATTTCAGGAGCCTTGTTTTACTTGGATTTTGTTTTTGGATTCTGCTTTTCTCTTTCTGATGCCTTCTTCAGGTCTAATACATCTTACCACTTTTATACAAAAATAAAAAGTAAAAATAAAACTAATATTATTAATCCAAATAATTGAAATAGTCCAGAAATTCTTATAATTAATAGTCCTTTAGTTAATTTAGATTTATGTTTTATATTATAATTCTCACAGAGTGGTTCGTTAAATTTATCTTTGATATAATTTAAACCATTAAAAGTAAAACTCAGCTAATGTTATCAGAGTTGCCAATAAAAATAAGTAAAAATACGTAAATCCTAAGAGGCGCATGTGCAGTTATTTCAAATTTAGCTATTTTTTATTTTTGAGCCAACAATCAGCTGATCACACATATCTAAATTTTTACACAGGATAGTATAGGAGTTTCCCAACTTGGTTTATATATTACTTTAACCTGAAGATTAATTTTTGAAATCTAAATTTTCAACACTCTAATATGAGATGTTGGCACACAATGAGATCACAGACACAAAAGAATCAAAAGCCCTCCAGTGTTTTTAAAAACATCTGACACGGATAATTTAGATAAAATCTTGGTGTCGTTTTTTATTGCAGACTCCATACATTTCAATAAAAGATAGCTCGTCTACACGATGTATTGAGCACTTGGTTGAACACCTATATTTGTTTTCGGGGTTGAATCCCGCAAACGTCTACACGGTAGGGGCTCAACCCGGGATTCAACACCTATACTGTAATTAAAAATTATAACCTCTGCTGGGTGGTTATCCTATTGTATTTCTAATTTTTATCTGGTTTTATTTAAATGCAGCTCGTTCTTAAACATAATTATATACGTCTATTACTTCATTAGTACTGGCAGACGTTTGTAAATCAAATTTTAGTAGAAAAGAATATAATGAATAAAAAATAAAACCAATTAAATAAACCAAAAATTGGTATAAAAATACAAACAAAACAACAGTAAAAATTTTATAGTATATATAAAATAGAACTAATAAAGACGTTTTTTTAAAAATAATTCTAAAAAATAACTTAAATCTAAATAAAGATCGATATTTTCTTAGGGAATATTTATTAGTGTAGGTTGGCCATTCTTAAAAATCAACATGATTTGCAATTATTCGTTTCTGTTTTGTGTTCTACTTAGCATTTGGAATATTTTAAAAAAAGTGAATTATTCTTTCCTTGTTTTGAGTCCGCTTATACTGATTTAACCTTCAAATTAGTGTTTTTATTAAACGAGGCATATGCGGCGAGGAACTATTATCGGTGTTCAACACCGGGTTAAACCCCCGTCTACACGGAGTAAAATCGGTGTCGAAAATTCAACCTGGTGTTCATCAACCTAGTGATCAACACAACGTGTAGACGAGGTAAGAATCCGCTACCATCGTTACTTGCTGCTTGTACGAATATATTTAATATTTATTTCTCTATTCATGTATGTTCATAGTTTCCATAAATATGTATAATATATGTTTATGTATATGTTGTGTATTTATATTCATATCTATATGTTCGTATTAATCCAGGAATATGAATATACAAATAGCAAGAATTGACGGTTGCTGATTTTTTTATTTGCTTGTTTAACTCGTAATAAATATAATGTCAGTAACAAAACTTTTTCTATAGAACTTCCGTAATAATAAGGAAAAGTAATAATTATTCTTCAAGATAGCTGATGCAGTATACGTGACTGCTTATTAATGCATAGGAACACTAATGCAATATTTGTGCATACAAATTATGTTAAAAACAAAGTTATTTATATTTTAATGAAACATTCGCCTGAGTGCAATCACTGGGATTGTTTCTCAATCCACTGAGTTAACTTATACACACACGCACGCACACACACACACACATACATACACACACACGCACACACACAAACACACACACACACACACACACACACACACACACACACACACACACCACACATATATTAATATATATATATATATATATATATATATATGTGTGTGTGTGTGTGTATGTACGTATGTATATATATAAATACTATAAACTTATATATAAACTTTCTTATTCCATTTAGTGGATTATTAATTTGTCAGAAACGTTGATTATATGTTATAATTTGATAAACATTGATTATTTATAATCACGTTATCTAAGTTCTAACTAATGATTATTCGATGATACGTAAAAGGAAATTAAAGAGCAAATAAAAGATAATAGAGGGAAAAAAGTTTTTAGTATAAGAGCTTTAAAAGCCCTGGATTCTCTTCGTACTAAAATGAAGTGGAGACATAAAGAGAAATTAAAAATTAGTATGAATACAAACGTTATATTTTTAAGCTTAGAATATAGAATAAAAATAATAATGAAATAAACTTAAAAAATGCATGAGCCTAAACCTAATAATAACTAACATATATTTTACGTTTAAAATGTTAAGTTAAAGACTTTTGGTAAGGCATTTAAACTCGATACTAAAGCACTCTATCGACCTCTCGAGGTTTAGGTCAAAGTGAGCTTTGTGACGTCACAGTCCGACGTCAGACACATTAGTGAAATTCAATTATCTGAAACGACTTGGGAATTCTTATCATTAAGATGATTTATAAATAGAATTTTCATTTTAATCTTTGATGAAAGGAGACGAAAGATGAAATGACTCATGTCAGAGACTAGACATGGATTCTGTAAAAATTGCATTCAATTATTTATGTGTTGTCAACTCTCACTTCTTCCGACAGGATCTGATCTCATGTCTCTTACATTGAGTATGCGCATTCGATACTCACTTTTTATGCAATTGCATAAGGTCCGATCACTTCTGTCTTCTACACGATTGAATCTGGTCCCGCTCTCCCATCCTCTGTAGCGTATGAAAGATCTTGATCTCCTGTTCTTTTCTATTGGATGAAATCCGGTCTCCTCTCTTTTCTTTATGGCGATAAAATTTCATCTCCTCTCTTTTCTTAATGGCGATAAAATTTCATCTCCTCTCTTTTCTTTATGGCGATAAAATTTCATCTCCTCTCTTTTCTCTCCTCTCTTTTCTATGGCGATAAAATGGCGATAAAATTTCATCTCCTCTCTTTTCTTTATGCGATAAATTTCATCTTCTCTTCTTTTAATAGATGGAAACCGGTCTTTTCTTTTATGATAAAATTTGATCTCCTCTCTTTTAATGGATGGAGTTCGGTCTCTTCTCTACCAAGCGATAAAATTTGATCCCCTCTTTCTCTTTGAATGGATGAATTTCGGTATCTTTTCTTCTTTACCAGAGGATTAAATCAAAACTCTCTCTCACTTCAAATGGGAGGGATCCGATCTCTCTTTTTCTACTGGGGGATAAAATTCGATCTCCTCTTTTCTTCTGTTAATGGATAAAATTCTATCTTCTCTCTTTTCTACCAGGATATAAAAATTCGATTATCTTTCTCGTTTAGTAGATAAAATTCGATATCTTTCCTCATCTAGTAGATAAGACCCAATCTCTCTTCTACTAGATTGGATCTGATCCAAATATCAGGTAAGTTGGATATTTACCTTCACGTTCTAACATCGTATTGGATTCCAAATTATTTTTATTTAATGAATAATCTGACAACTAAACCTTCCATACGCTTCATGTACCACATGAAGCAGGTAGAATATAATTTTTTTTAAATGCAATTTGCTAGGAATCGCTAATAAGAGGTATTCGAAACTTCAGGGTTCCTTCTTCAGGAAGAAAAAATCAAGTTGAGTTCAAGGTTGCCTGGGTGTTCTCTTTTTACGACACCCGTTCGTGATAAATTTTTTTAGCGCATTGTTTTTAAAACATTGAACAATTAGTGTTACCCAGTGGCGGACTGAGCCAGAAAGGCCCGAGGAGGGTTTGGTTTGAAAGGGCCCAAACGTACACCTCAAAGGGCCCAATTGGGGGGGGGGAGTTCCTATAATGCTTCTCAGGAGGAGTATACTTTTAACTAGAGTAGTATTAATGATAGCAATCTTAATTTAATTTATTTAACTTTAAATATATTTATTTACCTTTAATATATTTAATAAAATTAAATCAAATGATATTGTTTTATTTAAACATATTAAAATAAATTTAAGTAAATAAAATACATAATTAAGAATAAAATAAACTTAAGTAAAACTTAAGTTTAAATTCATTTGAATAAAATTTTAAACTGAACTATTTTATGTTCAATCTTTAGGGCCTGTTCGTACTGCTCCAGAGCCTTGATCAAGTATGTTAAGGACCTCTTAAGGCATTAGTCTTCTGTTTGGGACCTTTAAAGGCCCAAGTATAAAGAATGAGGGCCTTAAAGGAGCTAAATTTAGATAGCAATTTGAGAATAGTTTTAAGTATTTTAAAAACATTAGTCTCGAGGAGCTTTTTAGGCCCTACGTTAGGGTATTTAGCTTCTCTTGCGTTATGAATACATCAAATATTGAATATGTTTATATTATTTTAAATTTCTTTGTTTTATCTTTAAGTTTATTTTTGGCTGAGGGGCCCAAAAAAGGTTGCCGCCCTCGCACTCAATGGCCAGTCCGCCCCTGGTGTTACACTTTTTTTAAAGCATGAAGTAACAAGTTAAGCAAGATTGGACGTGTTGTTTGTAAAGGAGGCAAACATTCTTAAAGAAATCTGTCCAGATTTTGATTCTCCGTTAATGCGACTACGTTAATTCTTTAATCATTTGTTGTGTTTTTGTTGGATGTGGGTATCTCCTTGTTAGGACGAAACAAATTTTAAAAATAAAATATTGTATTCCGTGTAGAACTTTTTCTTACACTACAGATGTTCCATATTTAGAGGTGTTCTTTGAACTAGTCAGCTTTTTAAACAAATTTAGGTCCAAATTATGATAATGTTGAAATTTGACGAATCTTCAACAGACAATTCAACATGGAAACATGGGTTCCCATAAACCTCGTATCAATGTTTCACTCAACTTCCGCACACGCCTTGGTCAGCATGATGAACGTCACATCTGACAAAACTATTTATTTCCTCCAATCAATGACAAACAATAACTTGTTTGAAGACATACCATGCATCTTAGTTTTGATCTTTCATCTATCAACAACCTTTTTTCCCCGCTTTTATTAGTTTTTATTATTTGTCTTGATTGTCAACAATTATACACACACACACACACACACACACACACACACACACACACATATATATATATATATATATATATATTATATATATTATATATATATATATATATATATATACCGAATGAGCAGTAAGGAATATTTATCCATACAAACCGTGTAACAGGGAATATAGGTATCTAATAGGTATCTAATAATATAGGTATATATAAGGAATATATTATATATATATATATATATATATAATATATATATATATATATATATATATATATATATATATATATATATATACATACCGACTGAGCAGTAAGGAATATTTTCCATACAAACCGTGTAACAGGGAATATAGGTATCAATACAGAATGAGCAGTAAGGAATATTTATCCATACCAACCGTGTAACAGGGAATGTAGGTATCAATACAGAATGAGCAGTAAGGAATATTTATCCATACAAACCGTGTAACAGGGAATGTAGGTATCAATACAGAATGAGCAGTAAGGAATATTTATTCATACCGACCGTGTAACAGAAAATGTAGGTATCAATACAGAAGAGCAGTAAGTTTTATTCATACCGACCGTACATCAGAGAATGTAGATATCATGTTCCCCACTCGGAAAAAGTTATTTCTTAACTTTTTACGATAGTCTACGTAACCTTCACCAATCAGATAAATTCGTGATTAAAAATTGCACTTAACTAAGCATAACTTAACCTTGCCTTGTGCATTCTAAGACACGCCTAAACATTATTACAACTTAAATAAGTCCTTTTTATGTATCATAACAAAGTGATACTTATAAATCAATATCATATAAATTATAATTGAATTTCCTAAGTAATAAATTAAGTTTGTAATATTTTGAAGAACTTCTCACACCTATCTTTACGAGTTCTAATTACATTTGATGTAAATTAAGAAAACAATGTACTTTTAAATCCAAAACAAATGATGTAATTTTATTGACTCCACCCTAAAGTTTAACGCGATTATAATTAGATCGCGTCCAATCGCCAATTAATTAATTATCAAATTAATTTAAGAAATAGTTAATAAAGTAATTAAAAATAATAAACATTTTAAATCAAATTTATAAATATGACAAGTATATAAGTTTAATGATTATAAAATGATAAGTATTTAAGGATAATGATATATGATAATTATAAAATGATAAGTATATAAGGATAATGATATATGATGATTATAAAATGAAAAGTATTTAAGGATAATGATATATGATGATTATAAAATGATAAGTATTTAAGGATAATGATATATGATGATTATAAGATGATTGCATATAAGTATAATGATTATAAAATGATAAGTATTCAAGTGTATCTGCCTCCGTAGCCGCGGTCTAATAGTACTAGACTTCAGCACCGGAGGTCTGGAGTTCACAGCCCGGGCTATGTTCTCAGTTTTTATGAATAGAATTTGATGTAAATAGATTTCGCCAACTCTAGCTTTACTTTGAGCTTAGTAGATGTGACCCACCCGAGATTGTTCCTGCAGTGCGAATACCCTGAAGGGCCGAAAGGCCCTGAAACGGGCATTATTATTCAAGTATAATGAAATATGATGGTTATAAAATGATAAGTATTCAAGTATAATGATATATAATGATTATAAAATGATAAGTATTTAAGGATAATGATATATGATTCTTATTAAATGATAAGTATATAAGTAAAATGATTATAAAATGATAAGTATTTAAGGATAATTACATATGATGATTATAAAATAATAAGTATATAAGTATAATGATTATAAAATGATAAGTATTTAAGGATAATGATGTATGATGATTATAAAATGATAAATATTTAATTTTATAATTATTTTTAATACACATTAGTAAAAAGAAACTAATTTAATGTTATATTAGTAAAATAAAAGATCAAACAGAGAGAAGATATAAAATTATGTAATTTAATAAATAATGTTTCTCTCTCTTATTTCATTAGACTAATAAAACTCAGGCAATGCAGTTATGCATTGCGTCAGTTGAAAATCGCTGTATTGTAAATTTAATAATTATAAGTATAATTTTTTTTGTTCTAAATTCAGAATAATAAATGTTTATTTGAATATTTTATTTCTGATCTATTTTTAGAAAATAAGTATGTAAGGGGGCGTAACTGTTTAACTTTGACCTTTAACCTGGAAAAACATTTCCTACTCTTTGATTTTCTTTCACCTTTTTCACTACCTTTACCTTAAAATGCTCATTTGACGGCAACCTACCCGTCAAAGAATATTATATTTTACTCTAACATCAAATATTATAAGCTATATTTTACTCTAACATCAAATATTATAAGCTATATTTTACTCTAACATCAAATATTATAAGCTATATTTTACTCTAACAACAAATATTATAAGCTATATTTTTAAAAATTAAAATACTACGTCTTTTAAACCAACCATACGCATGTAATAAATGCATTAATAGTAACAAGTTATGTAATTAGGCTGTAAAATGAGATTTTATTAATAAAACCTTATTTTACGGCTATGTTGCATATACCATTTTGAAACTAAAAATATGTATTTTAATCTATTTCCTTTACTTTCACGTTTGCCTAGTGGATGTAAAGTAAAATTTTACTATCGCCGGACTTAAAGTAAATATTTTATCAGCTTGGCAATGAAATCGTTAATTCTTACTTTTTTAAGGATGTAAAGTAGACACTTTACAGCCTCCCTAAAGAAATTACAGGGGGTTCGATCCTGTTTGGCATCCTGATAAGAAAAGATTGTATATATAAATATATATATATATTATATATATATATATATATTATATATATATATATATATATATATTTATACATATATATTATTTATTTATTTAAGTTACGAGAATATAAAGATTGATTATAATTTTAATTTATTTTACAGCAAACCGCGAGGACGATGAAATAGAAGTTGGCGACGTTTTATTTCATCGTTACAATGACTCACCGAAGCACACTCTAAATCCGCGGTCTTTAATTTTTTTAACTGGAACTTTAATTTTGGTCTTTAGATTTTAAACTTGTTGATAAAAACAAAATTCTGGCGTGGAGGTCTGTAAGCGTAGCGGGTTTTCTTTAAAATGAGTTCTTTTTGCTCAACAATGTATTTCTCTGTTGAGCTATTAAGTTTCCGGTATAAGCTTTATAACCTAAGCAGTAGCGTCACAACTTGATATTTAATTTTTCCTAATTTTCACGGAAAATGTGCATATTTATTTCATAGATTATACAATGACCTGCACAGCATTTTTCGCACTCATTTTATGTCTTGAGAGCATTATACCGGAAGCAAGAAATGGTTTGAAGGGCAAGGAACCATTTCAAAGAAATCCGCCTGGCTTGCGCTTCTCAGCACTATATACTATTATCAAGACGTTAAAATATCATCCCTGGTACCAAAATTTGAACATTGGAATCCTGGCTTTGAGAACTTTGAGCAGTCGTTTTAACTGAGGACCTTTTTTCCTGCGAAAATATTTAAACATGTATTTACCGGTTTTTGAAAATGTTGCGAAATATCCGATTTTTTTAAAACCTATATTTCGTGATCAAGGGTCACTAAATCGGCTTTCGATCACACTCGCATGTCCAACGCCCACCTAACGAGCCTCTTATTAGCGAAAATTCGCTAAAAATAAGAATTTGTTTATGGTTTATTTATATTAATAATATAAATAAAAAAAACAATGACAGCAATTACGAATAGCTATTATTTCCTAATAAATAGTTAATTAATAGTTGTGAGAATATAAAATTAAAATTATAATGTACAGTGTCTTAATAGTATTAAACTTAGTAATTTAATGTTTTTTTTTAAAAAAAATCAATTTATATATAAAATTATGCGGTTTGATAAGTTTCTACCAAGAAATAATTTAGGGTCAAGGACAGACTTTGTATTGATAACAAAAAGCGACGTCAATATTAATTAATTGAGTGGTCTTATCATTAAAGTATATTTTTTTTTAGTGAAAGAAATGTTTTTTTTTCTTTTATAGGTTTTGGTTAGGGGGAGAGAAATGATAGGTTAGTCATTAATAGGTAAAGCAGTGGATAGTTTGTAAGAAAAAGGGCTACTTACCAATAAAAAGCGATTTTATCTCCGTGGCCTAATTTAATATTTCGGTCCAATAGATTGTATGATATGTTGGTCGTAGCACCCTCCAACCATTTGATAAAAACTTCGCCCTTTTTAGGGTCAAAATTATACGAACAAAATTTTCCGTCGTGTGGCTGAGTTTCCCAGTGGAATTGTTTGGCTAACGATCCCCAGAACTGTTGTGGGTCATCCATGGATTCTTTGTACATCCTGTGATAGTCGTCCATGGAAGGTACGAATGCATCTTGGAGTTGAGGTTGATACTTGGACATGACTGAGAGTCCGTTCACAACTGGAGTCGAGTCGATACTGTCTACCTATAACAAGAAGGAAAAGTGAAGTTGAAGACTTAGTTGCGGGAAATGCCGCTACAGAGCGCTGAGCTACCTATACCAACTTAGCCTTCGCAGAGTAAGGTCCCGTAGCCCAGTGACCTGTAATTCTCCTTTCTACTCAATAATTCTTTATCATTTCTATCAGCAACCAATATAGCTAGGAATTAGTTCTTATCAATTTCTCTCTTTAGATAATATATCACATTTTGCCTAACTAATAATACCTAATTTCCTATTATTCAACAAATATAACTCTGTCTCATTAAATTGACTCATATTATAGGTAGACGAATAATTTGAAGACATATATATCTTTTTAGGGCAGTTAACTCAATCCTTGTTATAGCCTAATACTTAGCTATTCTCTTTCTTTCATTATTAAAGCCTATTCACTTAATATTCATGCTAAATCTAAAGTATTAGCCGAATTCTCTTTCTTAAATTTTCCTCATTTTTGGTTTAAAAATATAAGAAAAGTATTGTGTTTGTACTGAAAATCCGAAATCAAGATGAGATTTTTTAAGAATTAAATTTAATGGACTGTGATGTGAGAAATCTTAATTAGGAAAAGTTATAATGAAGACAGCAGTCCAAGTTTTGTTAGATAAATTTATTTCATCAGAGCTTTCGCACAAGCCATGCTTGGCATCCTCAGTGATTATTGGCATCCTTAGATTCACTGAGGATGCCAAGCATGGCTTGTGCGAAAGCTCTGATGAAATTAATTAATCTAACAAAACTCAGACTGCTGTCTTCACTATTACTTTTCCTAATTAAGATTGGATGTTTTAAGAAACTTTTGAGGTGTTTTTTTTTGCTGAACATGCAATTTTGAAAAATATGCTGATAACAGGTGCATTACTTGTTTTGGGAAAAAGTGTAAAATTCTGATGTAACAAGAGAGTAAAATTTTCTTAACCATTACCACGTACGCACAGCATACTCAATCCGCAGATCGTATTAAGTACGATGGTTAAATACGATGTAAGAACTGTGCGGAGGAATTATTATTATTTATAAATAATAATATTTTACAATATTTACATTTATTATTTATTTGAGTTGTATTGTTAGAAAATTTGGTTATTTGACGGGACCTACATTGTTTGTATACCTTTCTTTTCGTTCAAATTATAAAATTATCACTTAAAATTTTAAGTTATTATTTTATTTATCTGTACTATCTTTTGTAAAAATTCACTGGGCCAATTGCTAGTTTTGTATCAGTTTCGTTCAAATTAAGTACCTACATATATCAGCTTTCTTCACTAGTTGGGACTAGTGAATCCGATTTCAGGCGATATAAGCCGTTGTGATCACTACGACATGAGATATATTGATTCTTTATTTTATTAAAGATGGTACTCATTAATAAAACAACAAATATTTGCTCAAATTCCACGTAATAGTTTTATAATTTTAACGAAAAGTATGGTGAGCAACAATCACTTAAAAATGTATCACTGATAGTTTATTATGAGCACAAAACATTTAAAAAGAAAAAAAATACAACTACCTTTCATATTATTAATTTAAAATAGCATAGAGTTACAAAATTATTTAATTTTGTTGAGAATTAGAAACATTGATAACACAAAATTATTGTTATCACATGTGATAAGAGTGATTTCCCGCCTGAACTTTATTTTACTCTACTATACTCAGTCTTTTATGAGGAGTAAAAAGTGCAGTTTCTCGTAAGATTCGTAACGAAACGCAGTTTGAAGTAGAATCGAGAACTTGCCAAAACATAGTGTTCTTACTCCTAGTTACTCTAGTGTAAACTGGAGTAACATGCCGAACAAACAATAATAGATGCGACGTTTTAGCGGAATCACTTTTGACTTCATCTGGCTCGACGATGAAGACCGGTGCAAGAACTTACGGAATACAATCACCTGTTGAATACACTGTGTGTATGTAGTGCATTACAATGATTATTTTACTGGGGAAGTACGGAAGCATGACACAAATAGACTGTTGTAAATCAGTCTATATGTGTAAAATTGGGATCTGGAGACAGACATAAGATAAAAATAAGATAAAAGATAAAAACTACAAAGTAAGATTACAGCAATATAATAAAAGATCTTAAAATCTGACGAGGTCATTTTTAAGGATCTATCCGCTCAACGTGAAAGAGAAAAACGAAACAAAAATTGAGAGGTTACTATTTTAAGCATGTATATTTTAAAAATGTATTTTAATTTACCCATGACAATTATTTATTCATTTATATGATGAATGAATAAATTGACGTTTAGTAGATATATTTATTTGTTTTGATTAGTCAAATTCTCGATTCTTTTTCGATTTTCCTCAAATGTTTGATGACTCCACAAAATAAGAAGACATGGTCTTATCAATTTTATCTTGCGGGTAGCTCATCAAGACCTCTTCAGACTCTCTAGCACTGTGTCACACAGTGTTACTTATGCGTGACATAAAAACGTGCGTCATAAATGCGTGGTTTTTTATGATGATAAAAAACCACTAAGATCACTGTAAAAGTGACTGAAACCAATGATTATAATAAAATCCATTATCCAATTTAAACTAAATGGGCCAAAATCTAATAAATAGATGTTAAATAAAATCCATACAATCAAATCATATAGAATGGCCAGATACTCATGATGTCACTCTCTCATACTTGAGTAAGCACATATCCATAGTGGGTCACACCAGGAACAAATGCTCTATTTGAGAAGTACCCCCTTAAACATTGATTCCACTTGAATTCCTCTCGATTCAAGTGGATAATAAACCCCCAGCGAATTCACAAGTGCCTTCTATCCTTAATTCTCGATTTCTTATAATTTTTCTTATCATCATTCTAATCGTTATAGGTAAAGGAGTCCAAAAATATTTTTACAATATTAGAGCCACTTCTATTCTCGTTCTCATCTTAGAGCCCCTAGCTCCAAGATGAGAAAGTATATGACATCAGTGTAATAATACTTCTTCATAATTGACCTATCACATTCTTTCATTTGTTTGTTATAGCTCATTCCTAACATAAACTTGACCTATCACATTCTTTCATTTGTTTGTTGTAGCTCATTCCTAACATAAACTTGACCTATCACATTCTTTCATTTGTTTGTTATAGCTCATTCCTAACATAAACTTGACCTATCACATTCTTTCATTCGTTTGTTATAGCTCATTCCTAACATAAACTTGACCTATCACATTCTTTCATTTGTTTGTTATAGCTCATTCCTAACATAAACTTGACCTATCACATTCTTTCATTTGTTTGCTATGGCTCATTCCTATCATTACGGTGGGAAACCGAAATAAATTTATTAATTACAACCTTGACTCACTCTTGAAGGAGGTTTAAATGAGGTTACACAGAGCCTCTAATAGCTCCAAAAAGATGTTTCAGGCTATGCCCCCTCTAGTATATATCTCTATGATCTAATATAAGGGATATATTGTCGCTATTACTGCGATCTTGATTTAGAAACCACTCAATTATTACAAAAGGAATAAACTCATTAAATTATCACTTATTCGATTATTTATCACTTTCCTTTTATTGCTAAATGTGATATATTTATCACCATACAGATATGTGATGCATTTTGCACTCCGAATATTCTTTAATGTTTTACTATCATACAAATGATGGGTGTCATAAAATTTATCATAGAATGTTTTAAAAATTTATCACTGGATGTGAGGTGATGTTCACATTTTTTTAACATGTGATCAGTATTGATATCGGCTGTAATTTAATATCATCACTGTAATGCAATGAATTATCTGTATTTTGAATAACCTCTGATCTGCTTGCAAATTTTATAGTTTTTTTTCAATATGTACTACATTTTTTTCTATCGATATTTTCTGTATTGATCATTATTTTGATGGTGCTTGCATCACGATCTTGATTCGTAACATTTAAAATAAAACTTCCCAGGAGTTAATAGCCTCAGATGTAAAAATATATTTTTTTTATCATAAATTGTACCTACTTTTCGCGGTGTAAGAACTTATTACCAGGGTTTCTTTCAAAGGGAGCCCAGGGGGGTGTAACCCCCTAGAGCAACCAGAAAATCCCTTCGGAAGAAAAAATGAAATGTAAACCTCCTCCGCTCATCGGTGCGGTGAAAAAATAGCCCCTTAAAAATAAAATTGACTCTTGCTAAAAAATATTGTTGAGATTTAAAACAAATTTTTAATTTATGATATCCTATATAGGTAATAGGATACCGTAATATTAACTATTTTGGAAACCGCATTCCATCCTAAGAAATTATATACAAATATTAATAATATAATATTAAGTATATTATTTTACTTAATCAAATATTAATTTAAGTAATTTATGTTTCACTTAAAAATCTAAAAAGGGAGTGGGAAATATTTTTCGGGCAGCTGTAAAATAGGCACTTTCGTAGTTTTTACTGTCGGCGAGTCTAAAAAACTACGGACGGACCTGTCGCTGGTGAAGTTCCTTATATGTCCACTAGGTAGGCGCTAGTAGTTTACAAAAACTACTACCTTGTTCCTCATCTTTGTTTTTTTTTTCAAATAAACTTAGAATAATACTAATATAGAAAGAGCACAGGACCGTAAGCACAATGTATTTCTACTGATAACACGAAAGCCGGTTGATTGATGGTCTTAAGTAGGGGTACCACCCTAACATTCTTATAACATAGTATACTATTAGCTACATGATTATATAGACAAAGACTTAAAATAATTATATTCATATTGTCGGTTTAATTATTATTATTATTATTATTATTATAAATTTCTTTTATCAGTATTTTACAAATTACTTAAAATTCATATAGAGCCATTATTAGTAGCTAAGTAAGTATAAAAAATAAATAAGTATAAAATAAAAAATATGAATAAATATAATGTATATATATATATATATATATATATATATATATATATATATATATATATATATATATATATATATATATATATATATATATATATATATATATATATATATATATATATATATATATATATGTGTGTGTGTGTGTGTGTGTGTGTATATGTATGAATATTATATATAAAAGCAAAAAAAAAAGAAGAAAAAGAAATATTTTATAATAAGTTTAGAAGTTAGAAGAAATGTAAATTTATAATAAAAATGGTAAAATAAATAAATGAAATTAAATTCAACACTACTACTATAAATTGTAATGTTAATACTATTAATTAAATGTATCAAATATTAGGAAATTAAAGTTAAGCAGAGGGTTGAACTTAAATCCCAACAAGGGAACCACAGCTTTAGCCGATTTGTCACTTAAAAAAAAAAATTATCAAAAATGTTATATCTTTAATTCATATTTCTAAGAAAATGTTACAATAAATGGTATAATAATAATAATAGAGCCATGAATAATCCATAAACATTAAATACTTGTTATTATTTATACTAATTTATTAGGAAATTTAAAAGAAGTAGGAATATGAAGGTGGTACAGATGACTTGCACTATTCAAGGACAACCAAAATACACTTTTTTATCTACGTGAAGTAACTTATGCTTCGACATTTAAATTTAATTTATCCCTCTCGTGCCTGTCTCATAAACGTAAGCTCTAGGATCAAACGTATAGATTACTTCTACTGATAAATTAAGCTCCTTTAGCTTTGCTTCCTGGGTACTTTAAACTTGGAGCAATTAGACCTTGTACCATTTGTTTCCTGGTTACTTTAAAATTTATTTTAAAATATTTATTTTTCTAATTTGTGCTATTTGGAATTTTTTTATGACGTCATTAACCCGCAATAAGGACTCAAAAATCAATAATACAATAATTTCGAAAAATCATAAAATGCGGAAATTGATGCGATCAGGTTGAGATTTCGCAAGCAAGTGGCCATGTATTGGCTTGAGTTTTTGAGAGTTTATATTTGCCAAGATTTATCTCATTATCAGCGGTATTTCAATTTTTATTAGATGACTTGTGTACTTTTTTTAAAAAAATTAGGAAGTTATCAAATTGAATTAAAATTTGGTACAAGTGTAAAACTTTACGTAATAAATAAGTACACTAAGTTTCGTTGTAATACAAGAAGTATATCTATGATTTTTGTTGGATCATAAGCTATCAAAAGTTAAGCAGCTTTGAGCGTGCTCAGTGCTGTATGGGCGACCGCTTAGAATGTAACGGACGTATTTACTATCTGACGACAGACGAAGTGAGTACTGAAACTTGTAGCAGTATAAATTTGGCAAAATTTTATATTCTGAGGAAGATTTTTTTGTAAGAATGTTGTATATATTATATATATATATATATATATATATATATATATATATATATTATATATATATATATATATATATATATATACATATATAGGTGTGTGTGTGTGTGTGTATGTACGAGTTTTTGTACCTAGACGTTTCTGTGGAACAAGATTACATTCAATCGCTTTCTCGGATCGATTTGAAAACTTCGGCAAGGTGCAAAAATCAACCTTGTTAATGTGGACACTGCGTGGCTGAGTTTTTAATGCCTTATTTTAAGGTTTCCTGTTGTTTACGCTGTTATTTTCGGATTTTTGGGTTATTAAAATGATTGTATCAAAAAGGAATAAGTTTTTGATTCGTCGCCTTAATAAACAGAAATTATGTCCCTTTCGCCAGAACATTTTATTTTTTTATTTTAATTATATTTTTTATATTATTTTTTTTTTTAGTTAACTCACTGAACCAGGTTAAAACGTCTTAAAAACCTGGTTTGGAAAAATGAGGTTATGAGGTTGGGTTCATGCAGGGAGGTTGTTTTTTGTTCGAGTAGTACACACACACACACACATATATATATATATATATATATATAATATATATATAATATATATATATATATTGGGTATGTCTTTAGGGACCTCTGAAATGGAAGTTAGGTTCACTACCGGGTCCAACTCCGACCTAGCCACCTATTTTATTACCGGTTATTTTCCATTGACAAAGGCAATTCGCTTCAAATTGAGACTAATCCCTGATTTGAGAGTTTATTAAACCTGATCTTGCAAAAATTTCTTTATGGTAATTGGTTTGAATAAATAATTTATAGAGGGAATTTCGTAACAGTTCGCGTCAGAATAAATTATTTTAAATGTAAAGACAATAATAATTATGTCGGAGATGTCTTATTAACTCAAGGTTGTTTACTCTAACTGACAAGCGTGACGTCATTGATACCGTTACATTTATTACGTCACTACTACACCCTCTAACTCTCTATATTGAGCGACGTCACGTGGCTCCCTGTAGTTACCACTTTTCCTAGTTCCTATAAGATTTGATTAATGTTTCAGTGGGGATTTAACATAGCGTCTCATAATAAAGGCTCTTTAAAAATTTCATAAAACTGTAAATATGAACCTACTATTAAGCTAATAAAAAAAAAGTTAAAAATGTTTATTTTACTTCAATATAACTATCCTAATAGAAGCATGGTAATATTTGTAGATGTAAACGTTATGCATCCTTCTGCGTTATAAATATTTTCCCCTAAAATTTAAACAAATAAAATAGTTTCCCTTATGATCGCAAAGGATCGGGTACGTGGTACCTCTGACCTGGTTTGTTCCTTATCAGAATCGTAAGATTCTGATAAGGAACAGAATCTGCACTCAAGTACAGGATAGTGTTAATGAGTGATCAGTTATCTGTTAAGCACTCCTCAAAATGAAGCAGTGTTTATACTTGCACATATCTAATATAATTTAATATCATCTTATCAAATTATATCCCTATAACTTGTAGTCAACTTAGTCTTTCGGGAAACTTTTACTTTCTAAGGACGAGCTGAGCTCCAGTTCAAGACGAGTTGAGCTCCAGTTCAAGGCGAGCTGAGCTCCAGTTCAAGACGAGCTGAGCTCAAGTTCAAGAAGAGCTGAGCTCCAGTTCAAGACGAGCTGAGCTCAAGTTCAAGACAAGCTAAGCTCTAGTTCAAGACGAGCTGAGCTCCAGTTCAAGACGAGCTGAGCTCCAATTCAAGAAGAGCTGAGCTTAAGTTTAAGACGACCGAAGCTCTAGTTCAGGACGAGCTGAGCTCTAGTTCAGGACGAGCTGAGCTCCAGTTTAAGACGAGCTAAGCTCCAGTTCAAGAAGAGCTGAGCTCAAGTTCAAGACGAGCTGAGGACCAGTTCAAGACGAGCTGAGCTCCAGTTCAAGACAAACTGAGCTCCAGTTTAGTTCTAAGGACGAGCTAAATTTAAGTTCAGTTCTAAGGATGAGGTGGTTTGGAGCAGCTGGGCTGAGTCCACAGTTGTAGATTGTCTAATAAATAACTCCCTCCTCATAAATAAACCCGTATATTCTGAGGCATCGAAACCGAAGAAATACTATCTCAGGTATCGAATAAACCATGACGTTCTGGAGACCAGCGAAGCAAACCCAGATTCGCGACGAGCGAAACAAGACCAAAGTAATACCTCCTGAAGTTTTGACGAACCATGTCATTTTGAGGTGGAGACCAAGAAGTTCGAATGTATAAGCGTTAAGTTATGATTTTGTGTAAGACATTGTGTAAGACATTGTGTAAGACAGTTAATCTTAGTTAATACTATATGTCTGTCTTGTAGTTTAAAGTGTATCGAGGTTTGGTTAACAGCGAGGACACGTGTTGTTCCTAGTTTTCACTATATGAGTCAGTGAAAATATGTATGCTTGCTTGAAAAAATCATGAGAGGAACCATAGAAATTCACGGCCCTTCTGTCTATATTAGATGAAATATACCTACACTTGAAATTAAAAGGAGTAGAACACTATTTTAGGGAGCTGGAATATAGGGCCCAACAACGTGGCCTACTTGCCTGGTAGTTACTACCACACCCCCCATATTACTAATAATCTGTGTTACAGTATAAATTTGGGGAGTTGTATATTTTGAGGAGAAGCAAAGTGAGTCCGAAGTAGGGTGGATAAACGTAGCGAATCTGATGTGGTGAAGGAAAGTTCCGAGGTACCCCGCACCCAATTTTGGCTAAAACATTGCTTGCCCCTCCTTTCAGGAAATGGGGAAGCAATAATGACACTTATTTTTAAATAAACTTATACATTGCATACATAGATACTTTGTCTAGCATAGAGATATATTACTAGAGGGGCTCTATTAGTTGAATTTTGAAACATCGAAAAAAATAACCTGACCACCCTCGACTATCAATAATTAAATGAACAGAACATAATTACAGTCAATTATACAGTAGAATGCTGAAAATACGAGTATAAATCAAAACACAAACAATGTGCAGGAAGTTAAAAAAATATTTCTTTTAACCTTAACTTACTCTTAGAAGAGGTTTCATTGAGGTTACACAGAGCCTCTGAGAACCCCAAAATGATGTTTCAGGACTGTCAATGTATTTAGATAGGCCATGCCCTCTCTAGTATATATCTATGTTGTCTAGTGAATAACAGGTAAGTAAATGTCACAGTGTTACCTTTTGTTGTTGTTTTTCCTTATAGACATTGTTTCTTTTTTCTTTAAGCTTGTAAATAAGCGGCTTTTCCGGAAACGTTGGCATAAAACACGGTTGCTTCGGCGACGACATTTTCCTCTTTCAATTTTATATCACAAATAAACCACAGTAAAAATATTTATATCTAACTTTCTTCAAGTTTTAAGTAGTAAAAAAATCTTTTGCGTGCGTAACTTTATTTTTAAATTTTGGCGCGAAATTGATTAAATGTTACTTGATGTCATCGCTTTGAATATTAGCGATGTATTAAAAGGCCGAGCGGTTGTACGCCGGGTGTATATATACAACCTTGGTGAGACTGCGATACGTATGCCCTCATCCCAAATTTAAAATTTTAATCCAAAATATATAAACATCGATAATATTAAAACAATAAAACAATTCAATTTTAATTATCCATATTCTAAAGAGGTGTTCTATTTTATTTTACGTTTAAATGTTATTTTAATTATATAATTATAATATCAATTAATTATATACTAATATATATAATATTTAATATTAAATGTATTTAAAAATAAAATGTTTTATTTGGTTAAAAAAATATATATTTTACTCAATAAAACATTATTGTTACATTTTACTTAACATAACATCACTGTAAATTTAATTAAATTTGAGTGCAATATTATAATTTTCTATTCATTGAAATTTTAAATAAGATTTAAACTTAATTATTGCTGAATATTTGTATTTATTTTGAATTTTATTTAATTATTTTTAAAATATCGCGCAGCAGTGTGAAGAGAATGGTGTGACCAAGATAGTCTAAATATTTATTATAAAAAATTAAATTCGAATCGTATTTTTTATATATGTCTGCCGATAACTTTTCAATAAATACAACTATTAGATAATTTTTATATTTTTAAAAACATCAATTTATTGGTTATTTCCTATTATATATTAAATTATTTACTTATTTGATAATATTTTTTATTAACTTGTTAACATAAGTATTTATCTTTTGATAAAATTTTTATTTTTATTAAATCATAAGCTTTTTAAAATATTAAATTAATTTTTATTTGAAATATAGGTATGACGATTATTAATTTTAAATTTAAAATATTATATCTAATATTTGTATTTTCTTCGATTTGAATAAGATTATTCTGAAAATTATTTTAATATTGCTTTAATTTAAAAATAGTTGTTAAATTATTTTATTTTCAAACCTATATCAATACGTAGTATTTATTTTTATTTTATTTTATCTAAATTACAGTATATTGTGTGTACTTGAATAGTTCTAATATAATTATTAAACAAAGAAAGAATACTTCTTTAATTATTTGAAGAGTTTTATAGTTAATGACGTTTGTAAAGTTTTTAATTATATTTTGTTTTACATATAAAACAAAATAAATCTTATTACATTATATGCTAAATTGTGATGCAACCTGTGTGTTTTTGATTTGCTTACTTCGTCGTAGGGGATTCTAGGTGGAGGCTAAAAGAACTGAAGCCCCCTCCCTCCCGAAAGAATATGGCAAGAATTACTTTTAAACTTTTAAGGAAAAGTTCAAAAAAGTTAGACGAATAAGTGTCTCATTGGAATTTTCGATTGCCATATACTGTTAAAAAAATCTTAAATATTGAGCCAAGAAATTAACAGTGGGCTTGGTGACCTGACTTGGTCGGGTTTACAACAGTGGGGTAATTCCAACATTATGAGTAATTCTTGTCATCTTCCTTCTTAACAACAAGTAGCTGGCGAAAAACAAATGTATGATCCCATAGTTCAAACAAGAAGTAATTTTATTATAGTAACTTTTATTATGCACTGCTATTTTAAATTTAATTTCGTTGTTTGGTTTTTAATTTAAAATTGTAGTTGGATTGAGTAGACGGTTCGCGACAGCAAGCTTGGTTTGACAACTGAGTTGCTTTGACCTAAAATGGATTTTGAGCCAATGACATTTTTTTGTTTTTGGTCGGGTCCGCCCTCGTGAAAGTGTTACAAAAATTGATCAGGCCCCTTAATAAATTTAGTGGATACCACTCCCAAAAAATGGATATTATTGGCTCTAACCCTGAATATAGGAAACACTTTTTCTTCTTGGGAAGTGCTTAATTTCTCTCTAAAAACTAGTCAAGATAAATAAATTTTAAATAAATTAAATGATATAAAATTTTATTAACTTTTTTAACGACGTAAACTTATTTTATTAAAATTGGACTTACCGTTTTCAAGTTATAAGCGTTTAAACTTAGGAGCTATACATTTTTTTATAGACAGTAGGTGCAGAATGGATTTCGTTCTATTGGTCCCTGAGTTCTAAATGGTCTGCAATTTTGTGTTTGAAAGGCTTTTTTCCATGCTTTTGAAACCATGAGGAGTAGCATTACTACCTCACTTTAAAACCATGAGGAGTAGCATACTACTTCTCACTCACTTAAAACCATGAGGAGTAGCATTACTACCTCTTATTCACTTTTAAAACCATGAGGAGTAGCATTACTACTTCTCAATCACTTATAAAACCATGAGGAGTAGCATTACTACTTCTTACTCACTTTTAAAACCATGAGGAGTAGCATTACTACCTCTTATTCACTTTTAAAACCATGAGGAGTAGCATTACTACTTCTCAATCACTTTTAAAACCATGAGGAGTAGCATTACTACTTCTCAATCACTTATAAAACCATGAGGAGTAGCATTACTACTTTTTACTCACTTTTAAAACCATGAGGAGTAGCATTACTACCTCTTAATCACTTATAAAACCATTAGCATTACTACTTCTTACTCACTTTTTCTAGATTTTTCAAAGTAAACGCGATGAGAAAAAGATTTATGCGAAAAATGTAGCTAAATATTAATTATTGTTCGAAATATTAAATAGCGCAATCTAGAAAAAAGTGATAGTCCAAGAGCCAGGCCTAAAATATTTGACTCATTTTGTACTACTTCGAACCAAATTTATCTGAAAACAAAATTTCAACTTCCAAGCTATTGTAGTTCCTGAGATGAGAAATCGGACAGACAGACGCTCGACAGAAAGTATAAGGGTTTCGAAGATTATCTTCGAAACCCTAATAAACCTTTAATTATGAAGGAAAAGTATAGTCTGCCTATCCAGAGTGGAGCCCTTCATACGAATGCGCTCTCTCAAAATATTAGAAAATCGAACAAATTCCAGTTTTCTTGTGAAGAGGACTTTTTTAAAGCTGATTAAAATTTTTTTATTTCCAATAAAACGTCTTTTCTTTCGTCAAAATCGGATAAATACAACTTAGGTTATGACATTGGTTAAATGCCAATAATTTTCTAATGAAATTCGCTGACTTTGCATAAATTAATAGTTGTTTATTGTTTTTGAAAGAGCCATAACTTTGGTTGCACTCATCAGATTCTGATGATTAAATACTCTTTTTATAGAAAATTTTATCACGTTTATAAAATGTTCACTTCATGTTTTGTACACGACCCACAGGGAACCACTTATTTCAAGAAAACTGAAATTTGTGCGATTTTATAAAATTTTGAGTATGCGCAAACATATGAAGGGCTCCACTCTGGATAGGCAGACTATTTTTTTCTTCATAATTTAAGGTATATTTTCAGAAATATTTGGTTTGAAGTACAAAATGATTCATCACATTTTTTCAAGTATTAATGCTATATGAAGCATAAACCGAAACATTAAGCAAGAAATGGATTGAAGCAAGGCAGCAAGATTTTCAGGTTGACCCTTAAAAGCGATCAACGAAGGGTAACCATTTAGGCTTTTCGCGTGTGGAAGGTTTTTTTTAAAAAAATCTCTTCATTACTTTATTTCATGAAAACTTTATGCTTGCGTTCCAAACAAACCCTAACTGCTTTTCCTCGGGGTCCTCAAATTGTTGAACAGGAAGCAAAAAAAATCTGTTATATCCGTTTCAGGTAAAAAAAGTTGGGTACGGTGACATCCGGACTTTTCCTATATACCTACGGTATAAATGAGGAAAAATAAAAAGCCGATTGGAGCAATAAGATTTGAAAAATTTAAATTTTCACGGATCGGGCCATCAAGCGTTATTAGATAAAATATCATAAGCAACAAAGGTAGAAAAGAAATATGACAAGTTTATAGCAAATCTGCCTGCCTCGGTAGTCATCAAGCATTTTCTGTCTCGGCTTCGCCTCTAGACAATTTCTATAGCCTACCCTCGCTTTTGGCACAAGAAAAATAAAAACAAGTAAGTAATATTCCATTTTCTTGCCTAATTGCACAAACAACTAACATTTTACTTTTAATTTTGCAATTAAATATATTTTTAAGACGAAGTATTATTTTATAAATTTCGAAAAATGACGTATATTAATAGTATTAATTACTTTGATGCAATTTAATTTACTGGCGTGATTCTTTTTATTAATGAAACATATTTTATAATTTTTTAAATAAAATAATAAAAATTGTATGTTTGATTATCAACATTATAATGAAATTAAACTTAGTTGCAATTTGGCCTAAATATCCGCATAATTGTTGGTATGATTAATTTTTTATATTTGGTTTATAAAACCGAAACGCTTATTGAAGTATTGATCGACATATAAATTATTCTAAAATTATTATGATCAAAAATTAAAATAGCCAATGGTATTATATTTGTCTCAGATTAAAATTATGGAATTTTTCTTTTAACATTATTTTGCTAATACCTAATTTTAGATTTTGATTGAATTTTGCATTTTTTGTATTTTTTTGTCGTGAAACGTATTAAATAAAATATTTAAATAAAGTAATGTTTTGTTTTGAATGTTTTGATGTGGTTCTTATCAGTCAGCTGATTTATTGAAATTATTGATAAGGAGGTGGTAAGATCATGCAGTTCAACTCAGCTAGTGTATCTTGAGTGTTTTGTCAAATTTAAGGGTGAAATGAACTCGTGATGAGTGTTGAAATTTTAAAATTGTTAATGATTTGGAACAATTCTAATAAAGTGAAAGATAGCATGATCGGGACCCACTTAAGTGGGTTCTGCATAATCATTTTCATCTAAGGTCTTCAAAATAGTCAAACGAATGGTGTACTGTTGAAAATACGAAATTGCAATAGGGTGGCCAAGCATCCCGGTTTTCAGTGATGGTCCTGTTCTTTAGTAGGATTTGTTTCCGCGACTAGTCGATAAAGCGACCGTATATTTTAGCATAAAATAATAGTTTTAACGCAATTGTACGTTTGCGCTACATTAGCTAAGATATAGAGTCGCATAGACGTGCATTTCTATTAAAATCCTATAATCAAAAAAGGGTCAACTCCGCTAAAATTTAAGAATTTGTGTTTACGCGATTGGCTGTTAAAGCTATTTTTTTATTATGAATATTGTAGCTAAAACGTAATTACAGAGTAGCACTGTTGTTATATATGTCCATAAAGATGTAACAGAAACGTCCATTCTTAATTTTTGCCGTAAATAAATTCATACTGTATTTATAGAGTTGGACGACTACGCTACTGGTAACGCGAAAGAACGTTCTAGCGTCAAATATCATAAAGTCTTAAAAGATCGTCTTCGCGACTGGGCATCTTAGCTACATATTTTATAGCTTAGGTGTACAGTAGCGGAGACGACCTTTAGCGTAAATGACCGATCGCGTTAATACTTTTCCTTGATGTAGTTCTTGATGTAACCTATGAAAACTCTTATTCACAATTTTCACATTTATATCCTATGAGTGGATCCATACTTGACTTATTAAGACTGTTTTATTATGTTGTCTACAAGATGTATTGAACACTGGGTTGAACACCAGGTTGAATTCTCGACACCGATTTTACTCCGTGTAGACGGGCGTTCAACCCGTTGTTAAACACCGATAATTTGTTGGTTAAATCCCGATAATGTGTCGTTTGGACACTTATCGGGGTTGAACCCGGTGTCCAAGTCAGGTTATTTTAATAATTATTATTGCTTTCAATTTCTTTGGTTATTTAATAAACATATTATTTTTATTTTGAATTTATTTACCTTTTCTTAAGATATTTAATCAAAATATAGAGTTAGCACCATTAAGTTGTCTGTTGTCGAAATTTTATTGGTAAAATAAATGCATTTTTTAGCTCAAATTTAAGTCGCGGTTCGCTGTAATAAACGCTGCTTATGATATTCGTTCTTTGTCTTCTCATAAGAGTAGTGTATTTTATTTTTCTGTTGTTCCTTGCCGGATATGCCTCGTTTAATAAAAACACTAATTTGATGGTTAAATCATGTTAAAAATTAATCAATCAGAAAAATAATCAGAAGTTATAGACCAAGAGCCCAGGGGTGTTTTGTTAATAAAAAGTGTAATGGCTGGAACCGATCTCAATTTTTTGATAAATACCTTCCTGAACAAGGATCTGCAATTCTGCCGACTCGTATCGGATGGGCGTCCCAGGCAGAACGCACTTTAGGGGTCAAATTTACCATCCAAGTAATAAAAAGTGTAATGGCTGGAACCGGTCTCAATTTTTCGTAAATACCTTCCTGAACAAGGATGTGCAATTCTGCCGACTCGTATCAGATGGGTGTCCCAGGCAGAACCTTTGACCCCTAAAGTGCGTTCTGCCTGGGACACCCATCCGAGTCGACAGAATTGCAGATCCTTGTTCAGGAAGGTATTTACGAAAAATTGAGACTGGTTCCAGCCATTACACTTTTTATTAACATAACACCCCTGGGCTCTTAGTCTATTAGCAAAAACCTAATACAAATTTTAAATTTGTAAATTCGCCCAGCTTGCGACAGATACCTTTACAACAGAATTTTACTATCATGACGTATAACAATGAATCTTGCATATGTATATTTTATCAGTTAATGTTTTTTATTGATTCGATGTATTGTTGTGTGTCGTTCAGTTTGACTTCGACGTTTTTGATAAAATTTAACTTATTGATATCAAAATTACGTATTTCTCCTTGGTTTTCCATAAGAATGTTTTCATTTTTCTTACACTCGATGAGCGTAAGTTTCATTTGTGGGTAAAATTTGTGAAAATAACTACTGACGTTAATGTCGCGGGAAAGCATAATGAATGAGAGAGAATCGATGTCAGAGACAATCAAATACAAATGAGAGTAATCAAATGCAAATGAGGGTCGAATAAGATTTCTATTGTCGATATAGGTCAATGAAATGTTTACAGCTGACAGATGATTTAATGTTTGTTCACCTGTGACAGTGGGTGAACTATACCTTGGCGTATTTTTCTTGCTGATCTTATTGGTCCAGAGTGATTGTAGGGATGTTATTAGAAAAATGCAAAACTCATCCTATTTAGCCTAGCTACATTCCTAGGTTCCTCTCGCAATAATATTGTATCATCTTATGTTTTTCAGAATTTAGTAGTATCAAATGATGTACACTATGCTCAGATAATATTTATCTTTCGACACAGTTTAAATTACTTTGGCTCTGTTCTGTTACCTCCGTCCTACTTCCATGGGTCATTTCTGTTTTTTCTATTTTCATGGGTTTTTTCTGTTACCTACTTCCATAAGATATTTCTGTTACCTACTTCCATGAGATATTTCTGTTTTTCCACTTTCATGGATCTTTTACCTTTCTTCCATGAATTGTTTCTACTTTTTCCTCCCACATCTATAAACTTATCTGCTTCTTCTTACACTTCCATAAGTCTATCTGCGAGGAACTCTAATCAAGAATATGTAAGTGTATGTGTATATGTAATATGTATGTGTAACATAGACACACACGCACATACATACATACATACATACATACATGTTACTTTCTGCAAGTAATACCAAGCACTCGTATCTAATAATATATATATATATAATATATATTATATATATATATATATATATATATATATATATATATATATATATATATATATATATATATATTATATATATACAAAAAACGTACAAAAGTCATATGATTAAAATTGAACTAATGCTGATAAAGTTGGCATATAAGTTAGTCTTATACCTGGATACATGCGTGTCAAATCTCAATTCGATCGCATAATTTATTAGTGTTTTAGTAGTTTTAAAGTTTTCGCTGTGATTAATGCGGGTTATGACGTTATAAAGAAATTTTTTTCCGAATAACACAATTAGAGCAGTAGACTGATTTTTGTACAAAGTTTCAGTGAATGAGCCAATAAGGTTAAACCACGACCTCAATTTTAAATCAGTCCAACCTTATTGGTTTCTCAACACTATTTTCCCGCACTGTTAACTGATTTTAGCTGTGTGTCGTACTATTAGAAGCGTTTTGAATATCACATCGACTGGTATATCAACAACAAAATAATCAACTACGTATAAAAAATATCTCGGTATTTCTTCTATCACTCATTTTTGTGTTTACTTTATTTTTCATTCGACTTTTTAGTTTAAGATAAATTATTATTTGATGCTTATTTACAAAACTGCTTGAATGTTAGTTAGGAGAGGATGTAGCTTTAAATCAAGATGTTAGAAATTTAAGGCGATTCAATTCGATGTAAACAAACCAAACGCATTCGGAGGTTATAACCTGACTTTTTTATGAATGACATGTGACGTCATTGCAGGGATCGTATAGGCCAGAGACTATAGATACTATCTATTTATTCCTGCAATGACGTCAATTCCAGACTATAACCTAACATGTCAAAAAAAATATTTCATTCATAAAAACTCTTCAGTTGAATCACCTTATAAATTCTATATCAGCTTGGCTTTAAGTATTATATCAAATAATACAAAAGCCATCTGCGAAGTTTGTCTCGTTATGACAGATTATGTCAAACTGTTAGTTTGGTTAAAGAGTACTAAATTTTTAGTGTAATACCATGAAGAGGAGATAGTGAATGGCTCCAAGGCCCTTTAGAGACCTCGAGGGATGAAGAAAGAAGATAATGAAGATGAGTTAGTTCAGATTTGTGTTTCTCTCCCTAAATCCTATGTTAATATTCTTCCCGAGTTGATGAAAGTCGTTAACAACGCTCGATCTAGTTTCTATACTTGGGATTCCATTAAGCTTAACGTTAAGAGTGATAACCTTAAGGACGCAGGTAGTAGAATCGTGCTGAATCTAGGCAAAACTGTTTCTGAAGAATGTGAAACAGTCCAAGGTAAATTACATAAGTGTCATGAACCAGTATGTCCCCACGATAATTTGAACGTGGGATTTGTTGGAGATATGAAAATAACGTACTTTATGAAGAAAACTATAGGAGATTTCGTTAGACAGTTATGTAAGGACGAAGAAAATGATATTAAGGGCACCGGATGGCTCGAGAAGAAACTATCGGATGAAATATTTTTCCCGAGCTGGTACGATCATTTAAGAAACGCGAGTTGTGACGATTATTCTATTAGCACTGAAAAAATCAAAGGTAGTTTTGAACATCCCGTCATACTACTTAATAACTTTGGTGTCCAGCAGTTATATGAAGTCACTGATTATGAATGTTTCTATCCAGCAAAACCTTCTGAAGATGTCAATAGTAAGGATAGGTTAGAGCAAGTTTACAAAAGAGTTAAAAATAGTGTTGAAAGTCCGATAGAGGGTGAACCAGGAGTGCAGAAAACTATTAACTTGTTAAACGAAATAATCAAACCTGACTCTCGACTAGTCAATGAAGAGGACGTAACATATGAAGCTTTCTATAACACTAATGAAGATTTCGATTATCAGGATTATCTTGATAATTACTTTCCTTTAAATAATGGAGAAATTAAAAATGAGTATTTGCAAATGCCGTGTCAAGATGAGACAGTCAATTCTGATCATTATATTACGGGAACAATGGATCGTCAAGACGATCTGATGAGACGATCTGAGGAGGATTCCGAGAGAGCTGTCGTGATCGAACATAATTTTTTATCTGATCCACCATCTAAAAGAGGAATATTAAGATCGTCCTACGTCATAACTGAGACTAAAAGAGGGAGTAAAACGGATCTTTCTAAGTATCTAGAACTTCCGGTGAAAAGATCAGAGAAGAAAGTGGAGTTTGTTGAAAATGAAAAAAATGTTAGGAAAAGTTCAGTTAACACTATAACTGTAGTTCAGGAAGAAACCACTATTGATTTAGAATCAGATTCTGATAAAATAGCACAGTTTAAGAATAAGAAGAAACGTAAGAAAAATGTTAATGATGGAAATATTTATTTTGAAAAAAGAACGGAAAGTAAAACAATTGAGCGTATATTGACTTTGCCTGAGGCCCCTAGTAAGGAAGAGGCTGCATTGCTGATCGATATGCTCGAGTCTTCTGCAAAGGACAGAGGAGACGCTGAACTTCTTAACATTTCTGTCAGTCGGGAAAGAATATGTGATTTTAGTATCGGAGGTAGAGCAAAAAGTTTCAATAATGTCGTTATGCCTAAACTAAAGAAAAAGAAAAAGATTTCAAAAAAGAATAAAAATTCGTTGAAAAAATCCGAAGAGCAGATTCTCATCGGAAACAAATTAGAAACTTCTCCTCAATTGGATTTACTAGAAAATAAAATGGAAGATGATTGTTCTCAAGATTTGAAGAAGCAAAATAAATCTTGGAAATTTTTCTGGAGTAAGAAACCAGTCATGTCACCTAAATTTGGAAAAAAATTAGAAGTTGTTCAAGAAGTTCCTACTAAAAGGGAACCAATGTCTGAAATGTCACCGGAAATAAATTCCAAGGTTAAAACTTTCGAGATAAAAAAGAGAAGTTTTCTTGGGGTGTTATTATCTGCGACTGATGATTTTAGTAAGTCCATAAGAAAGAAATATATTAAAAATAATAAAGAAACAAACTTACCAGTCTGATTCTTATGTTTTGTTATTTTAACGAGCATTTTCATTTAAAGTGATTTCTACAGTAGGTAAAATAAAATTTGCTACAGACCTACATTATTTATTGGATTAGCAAATTTGCTACGGACCTACAGTATCTGTTGGATTAGCAAATTTCCTACAGACCTACAGTATCTATTAGGTTAGCGAATTTGCTACAGACCTACAGTATCTGTTGGATTAGCAAATTTCCTACAGACCTACAGTATCTATTGGGTTAGCGATTTGCTACAGACTACAGTATCTGTGGATTAGCAAATTTCCTACAGACCTACAGTATCTATTGGGTTAGCGAATTTGCTACAGACCTACAGTATCTGTTGGATAGCAATTTCCTACAGACCTACAGCTATTGGGTTAGCGAATTTGCTAGACCTACTATCTATTGGATTAGCAAATTTCCTACGGACCTACAGTATCTATTGGGTTAGCGAATTTGCTGCAGACCTACAGTATCTATTGGATTAGCAAATTTGCTACAAACCCACAGTATCTATTGGATTAGCAAATTTGCTACAAACCCACAGTTTCATTGGATTAGCAAATTTGCTACCGACTTACAGTATCTATTGGATTAGCAAATTTGCTACAGACCAACAGTTTCATTGGATCAGCGAATTTGCTGCAGACCTACAGTTTCATTGGATTAGCGAATTTGCTACAGACCTACGACAGGATTATCAGCAAGGAAACACATTCGTTTCTAGTGGATTCCCAAAGGTAAAATAATTAAAAAGTAGAAGGGTCATGTTCTCTTCATAAAGCGTTTAAAATAACTAAAGTATAACACACGCCTTAAATCAGTTGACAGTCTGTCAAAATCTCAATGCTTTCCCCTTTTTTTAACCGAATAATCCCTTCTCTGGCAACACTGTAAGTCAGGTTATGTTTTGAATTTTATCATTTGATATTATTTTATATCATATTTTTTTTTTATTTTACAGAATTATTTATTTAATTTTTAAGAATAAACTGTAGTATCTTTTAAAGTTACCAATTAAGTGTTGCTTTAAATTTGTTCGGAAGTATGAACTAAGTAGAGTTGAAGTTGTCAAATACGTAATTCACCATGAAGATAAAAAGCGACACGAAGTTACAAATTTTGAAAACCAGCGTTGCCTTTTTACGATTTTATTTACGAAAAAGGTAATTTTTTGTACCGAGGTTGGCATGAGGTGGAAGGGGAAAAGAAGAAGCGTGGTCGATCTAAACCAATAAAATTCTTTCCCTCACAGATTTTTTGAGGCGGTGTCAACTGATTTTAGCCGTGTGTTATACTATGACTGTGAATCAACCATTGAGATCTATTACTAGAGAGGGCATATCCTAACTTGATTGCCTTTATATAAATTAATATGCAGAAAATATAAATTTATATTTAATTATAATTGGGGTTAAATAAATTTATATATTGGGGTGAAGAAGGTCTTGCTTAAACCGTTGTAGGTGCAGCGGCTCCACTACTTGCAGAACCATTGGACATATCTACCATTAAATATAAATTGGCAAATAGAAGAAAGCGAAGCATTTTATTAGAGTTTAAAGTATAACATTATTGAACTCTATTCGGATCTAAGCCGAAAAGTGCCTGATATACAGGCACTCTAGTCCTAACTAGATACTGTAGTTGTTCACCTAACACTTATATTAGATAGTGTAAGCAATCATAACCATCTTCAAATTCTTTTATTAACAAATAGACAAGTGAACTAATTATTTAGATAAATATAAAATTCTATGAAAATTTTGTCATTGATTCGTGTCAATTGCTATATATGCTCCCATTTTGGTGGGATTTAACATTGTGAATCTAAACAGTAACTTATTTCACCTTCCCTATTTAAAGAGGATTTAAATTATTTTAATTTTTATGTATTTATTTGCTGTTTTTTTAGAATTTTTTTTTAATTGGTTGTGGTATTGATTTTATTAATATGGTATTTTATTTTATTTTATTGTTAATCAAAGGTGTACAGGTTACTTTTTCGATAAATTTTTTCTACTTGTTTAGTAAAAATATCGGCCGATATTTCGCATGTCCTAATATATATTTATTCAATTAGATTCCTTTTTACCAAGTACCTTACATGATGGTATTTGATATCTATATATAGGTATTTACTTCGTTTATGGTAGATAGGGTTCTTGGCAAAGGCTAAACAACATTGGTTTTCGCAAAACATTTTTATATCATTATAATACATTTAAAACATCTTAGGGCTTTCTAGACTATGTGTAACTTCATTGTAACCTCATCTAAGAAAGTGTTAAGGTTATAAAAAATCGATCGCGGTTGGCTTTTTATACATTGTGTTCTGTTTTGTATTATAAACGATCTATTATAATAAGTTACTGTAATTTTGTACTGTTTATTTGATTTTATTATTAATACAGGTTACTTTTTTTGATATTATCAAAATTCAAGCGACAGAGCATCTCTAGTAATAATACTTCTATGACCCCCCTGTTTAAACCGATATTACAAACATACAGCTGGGTTGCCTAGGAACCCAGAAGAGCTATATCCTACAGGGACTGTTCTGTAACTTATTATGATTCGTTTTAGCGAATTTTCTTTGGAAGAAATTTGCTAATGGGATAGGCGTCAAACCTGGAAAAGTCTCGCAAAACCTATTTTTTGTCATCAAGGACCTCTGAAACGGATTTGTGTCGAGGTCCAAGGTTCGACTCTCACCATGACGCCTATTCCATTAGCGATTTTTGTTTCAAAAGAATATTCGCTAAAAGAATCCTCTGAATCAGTTCAACTGTTCTCGAGTTATAAGCTACCAGACAGACAAACATTCTGATTTTTATTAGTAGGATATGATGGCACCAATAGTGTTGTCATGTACAGCTATTAGTCATCCCTGACCCTAAACGTCTTTAACAACACTTATCTCAACTTGACCAGAAACCCAGGGTTTAGTTACTGAAAAAAGAGGCCTTTGTTCTGTTGGCAGCTCCGCAGCGTCTGATGTATCTGAAATCGGTGTTTTCTACATTAAACCTGTGAAATTTCATAATCACCAAACCTACAGAAGCCAATTCGAAGTATTGGGTAGAAGTACCGAGGTACCCGGTACGCCGTATTCAATTTTTAAATTGGCAAATAGAAGAAAATAAAACATTTTACTAGAGTTTTAAGTTTAAAACTATTGAACTCTATTCGGATCTAAACCGAAACGTAGATATTTATTTAATGATAATAGCTGGTGTTAATTTTTTGTTTTTACTTAAACGGATAACATGTTCATTATCATTGGCGTTTATCCTTTTAAGAGTGGGAAACAGAGTAATATTTTATAGAAAGCAAACAAAATACATGCTACTACAGCAATACGTAAACGTATTGGGTATTTAGCATACTCTCACTATGTACGGCGTATTAAAATTTTGAAATATATTTATTGATGAATTATTTTTGTTTGCAATCCATCCTAATTATTGGATGGGCGACGGCAGTCTGCCCAAAATCTGTTTCAGACGTCCTGACTAAAAAATAAGTTTCGTGAGACTAAGTATGTTAAGAATATTTTATTAAATTATCTCATCGATTATATCCCACGCCTTAATGCGTGGAATCAATTTTCCTCATCTAAATATATATAAATGAATAAATAATAACATGTTGATAAATGATAAAATATTAATTATTCTATAAATAATAAAAGGTTTATATCAAAATCGTTAATAAAAACATAAAAAAAATAAAAACATGCCTGAAATTCTTAAAGACGACGAACAAAACGTGCAAATATTACTGCGATACCTCCATCAAGTTGAACTAATTTCCGACCTTTGAACTAAATTAATTATAATTGTGATATCCGATTAAAAATAATTTGTAGATGTGTAGGTTCGTCAAAAAAGGACATATTTAACAAAAATTCGCTAAAAATTCAGAGGCGGAGGTCCGCATGCTTCTTCCGAAATGCGTGCTTAGAAGAACCATTTTTAGTTTATTTTCTGGTTTATGCTTTATAACTTAAGGATCTGCTTTATTTATCTTTACTCAACTTACTTATGGATTTATCAAAGGAAATGCGCAGATGAATCTTTCTTGTTTGGTATTGGTAAATTTATCGGTTTATAAAACTATAGCATATAGTTCTACAAACTAGGCACGAGTTTGTATATAAATAAATGAACTATATTTGGTATAGTTAATTGTTTAGTTCCTAAAAAAATTATTAACTTACGAAATGAATAAACTGGTGTATAGTAAAAGTTCTGTAATATATAACTGACAAATTAATAACTTAGGAAATGAGCATATAACTGGTATATAATATAAGTTCTGTTAATATTAGGAAATGATATATAAACTGGTATATAATATAATTCTGTAATATATTACTGACAAATTAATAACTTAGGAAATGAGTATATAACTTATATAAATATAAGTTCTGTATATATACTGACAAATTAATAACTTAGGAAATGAGTATATAACTGGTATATAATATAAGTTCTGTAATATATTACTGACAAATTAAATAACTTAGGACACGAGTATATAACTGATATATAATATAAGTCTATAAGGTATAATTGGCCTTTTGTTTTTATTTGATATAGTTAAATGTTTAGTTCCTAAAAAATTAATAACTTAGAAAATGAGTATATAACTGGTATATAATATAAGTTCTATAATATATAACTGACAAATTAATAAGTACTAAAACGTAAATAAAACATGTAAGTATAAAATAAATCGTTTATTTTTTGTTACATTACAATCAAATGTACAATATTATATTTCTGTATATATTGTACTCTAAATTGTGGTCGTTTTTAACCGAAGCTAACAAAAGAAAGAATTAATTTATTACAAAACCTGCAGGATATCAAAAACTTTCGCTAAAAATCGCTATCTCTATGTTCAAGCTGGAATATAGTACCAACCGTATAAGAGTACCGTATTTTTTTTTAAACAAATTCCTTTATTTACACAGTATTACAATATTATATTAACTATATCTATATTAAAGAATTGAGTGCCACACTGGAGAATTGGAAAACCCTGTGCTGTGTGGCACTTACTTATAACTAATAAAAAAATATAAAATAAAACATCATAAATAATTTAAAAAAGAGTATAATAATATTGTATTCGTAATTTAATATTGTATTGAAGAGTACTTATTTCATCATTTAGTATTGGTACTTATGCGCTAATTAGACTGTCTTTATCATTATAGAGTAGAAGTACTCTTGCGTCAACTATAGGGAAAATTCTTTTAAGCTGTAATATCTACATAACTTAATTAAGCTGCTGTAACTATAGTAAGCTACAACCAAAGAAAGATGGTCGTAGGATTTATTATTTCGGACAAGAAAAGGTTAGTTCTGAAGCCAGTTAATAGGAGCGCTAGTGTGTAATTTGGTAGTTTCACCATACCAATACAAGAAAGCGCTCATGTTTTCTTGTTTTCAACAAACTAATCCAGGCATAAACCTGATTTATCCAAATATTTGTTTCATAATGACCAATTTCAAGTAAGTACCCGTGTTCTTAAAATGGCAATACAAAACGAGATTATTTCATAATACTATCTTAGAATAGTGGGAAGAAAGCTATGGTAAGGGGGGTTAGTTTCAGAGCTGCCACTAGATACCAGCACCTTACAGCGGCGCCTTCTTTCAAGTTCACCCCCACCTTATGTCTGTCACTCTCGTAAAACTTGCGACATTCTTTGCGTATTTTATTCTTTGGCTACGATAGATTTGATCAAAGTCAATGACTCTAATATTTAGTTTCATCAAAATGCGCTGTGAAGTTCTCCTCGTCGATAATTCTATAAACCCACTTCCTGTAATTGTGCACGAAATTCCTTCTCTTATCAACGTTAAAATAGTGTATCTTGTAGATAACTTCAGGTATGTCTGGTAAGTCCGCTACTTGATGGAGCTTAGCAAAGTACTGCCGCTCGCCCTGAACCATGTGGTACTTCTTCCAGGGTATCTTGTTGGTTACCAAACTTGTTTCGTATTGCTCCATTTCGGACAACATGGCATCCTTTGACGGCAAATTGGATTCTCCGAGTAAAGTTTTGGTAATAACTTTAACCTGAAACATAAGTCAGTTAAATCAAGCCAGGCTTCACCAACCTTAGATGTAAATAGACTTAATCCGCCCCCCCCCCTTGAAATATAAGTAAATCAAGGCATGCTGAACCAGAGAACATCCTTGAATTATTAGAAATTAGGGTAGTAACTATGCTTTACTTTAAATATATTAAAAAATCGGGTATGGGGGTGCCTCGGAAGTTTTTCATATGTAGCATTTATTTGACTCATTCTAACTTTTATTCACTATGTAGCATTTATTTGACTCATCCTCTACACTTTTATTCACTATGTAGCATTTATTTGACTCATCCTCTACACTTTTATTCACTATGTAGCATTTATTTGACTCATCCTCTACACTTTTATTCGTCCTTAGACAGTAAAAACATTACTTTCGTGATCCGAAAAACCCCACAGATATACTAGGCGTATTGAAAAACAAACTTTGAATCCTTATTTATTTTTTCGTTTGTAAAAACGTATATATTTTTCAATCTCGTCATAAATAATTCTTTTAATTATTTTTGTCAATTTTTAAGTCTCATAAACAAATTGGCATAAACACAATGAGTGCTGCGGTAATGAGGAACTTAAAAATAGAAATATACAATGAAAATATGTGATGAAAACCCATTCAGGAGATCTTAAAAAAGCCCGAAATGGATAATTCAGGATAAATCACGAATCCAAATTTAAAAGGGGAAAAATGAGGAAAAGTAACAAATTATATTTTCAAACACATGAGGCTCATAAGAGTGATTCTCTTGTGAAACCGTACTTTAATTAACTTTTACTTTAATTGCTCTAGGCTCATAAGAGTACTTACTTGTGCTTTAATTGCACTAGGCTCATAAAAGTACTTGTTTGTACTTTAATTCCTCTTAGCTCATAAAAGTATTTACTGGTGCTTCAAATGCATAAGACTCATAAAAGAACTTTCTCGTGCTTCAAATATACAAGGCTCATGAGAGTACTTACTTGTGCTTTAAATATACAAGGCTCATAAGAGTACTTACTTGTGCTTCAAATACGTAAAAAACAATAGTATTGAATATAAGTCCGACAAATGACATTGTAGGATAGTTAATGTTAAATACATGTCTGTACAGAGGACTGACTCGATCTCCATCACACTCTACACCGCATGAACTGTCCAAGAACGGGAAACTGTATTTGTAACCTGCCAACAACAAAACAATTTTAAAATCTGCTCGTCAAATATGGCCTGGAGCACAATCTGCTCGTTAAAGATGGCCTATAGCACAATCTGCTCGTCAAAGATGGCCTGTAGCACAATCTGCTCGTCAAATATGGCCTGGAGCACAATCTGCTCGTCAAAGATGGCCTGGAGCACAAACTGCTCGTCAAATATGGCCTTGATCACAATCTGTTCGTCAAATATGGCCTGGAGCATAATCTGTTCGTCAAAGATGACCTGGAGCACAATCTGTTCGTCTAATATGGCGTGGAGCACCATCTGTTCGTCGAAGATGGCTTGGAGCACAATCTGTACGTCAAATATAGCGTATAGCACAACCTCTTCTTGCGATTGATTTAAACTATGGCAATCCTATACTATAATTAGCATCGCTCAACTTAATTTGCGCTCAGGTTATTCTGGTTCATATATATGTTTAGCTAATTTCATTTGTAAGTATAATTTTTGTAGTGCATAAAGATTTTAGGGGTTTTCTAAAATAAAATTGACGCTCACTTGAAAGCTATTTTCAAGGAGACATACCTGTACAATAAAGAATAGCGTCTATCTTCTCGCAGGTTCCATCAACAAACGTGACTGAGGTTTCATCCAATCTTTTAACATCTGGTTTGGGTACGACATTGTTCCTGAAGAACTCTTCTTTGAAATTGGTTGTGTGATGACTAACAAATATCTGAAACATAACAAATTTAACATGATATGATGGCACTAAGTAAGATAATGATATGATGGTACTAAGTACGATAATGATATGATGGTACGAAGTACGATAATGATATGATGGTACAAAGATATAGACTAAGTAAATAATGATATGATGTACTAAGTACGATAATGATATGATGGTACTAAGTACGACAATGATATAATGGTACTAAGAACGATAGAGCACAAAATACGCTGCTTCGGGCATTACTACACAAGTTGGTACAAAAATAATCTTTATCATAATAAAAATTCAGGTATTATTTTTAATACCTACATTTTAGTACTAAGGAAGTACACAGCACTTTTCCCCCACGTGGTCCCACATAACAGACATAACGAAACTTAATTGTATCAAATGGTATATGTTTTGCTTGCCATGCATGATGGCGGTAAGAAAGCACCGCTCGTCTCTGGTAAATACTTCACATTATATTCTTGAAGGTCAGAGTGAGGTCAGGCTCTGTCAGCTCCCTGATGAACCTAAAGTCACATAGACACGTAACGAAACAGAGTGGGACATGAAATTATGCCGAGTCATCAATGATGAAGAATTTCAAATGATGGAACAGTTCCCAGATATATCTTTGCATTTTGCTTGTTACATTTCCTAGGTGTCTCTCTCACACAGTTATATTGAGTATACATATAATTCTATAATTCCCAATACATTATGAACTAAATATTATTTTTCTACTTATTTATTTATATAATCGTTGAAATTACCTTATTAGCAAATTTGCTAGCATCAGCAGTCATGTCCTGACCTGAGAAAGAGAAGCCTATAACCAACAGAGTTTTCCCGTCAAAAGTTTCAGGTTTTCTGTAATCTTTGCTATGAATTTGTAAACCTTGGAATTTGTCCATTCCCTCTAATTCTGGATATCTCGGAACGAAATGGTGCCTGTGGGATAAAAGCATTGTTCAGCGTTATTTATGGTCAGCAAATGGTGCTTGTGAGATATAACAAGGATTAATTTTTATTATTAAAGGGCAGCAAATGATGCTTAAAATAACATTCAGTGCTATTATAAGTAAGTCAACATGGAACTTTTGAGATAGAACTAGGATTTGTCAGCATTATTTTACTTCATCATATGCTGGCTGTTATTTTTGATGTAGTAAAGAAGAGCAGTTAATAAAATAAAAAAAATATTATGTTTCACCAAAACATAGATTACACCATGGATTTGGGAAAATCTAATTATTTGCATTTTTCCTTTTCTTCACTTAATCCGTGTATTTACATCAATATTGTCTTTTCCAGAAAGAAAATTATCTGTGGTCTAGAGATTAGAAAAATTTTGTACATCATGTTAACTGCTATGCGCGAGAAGGGCCAATCTGCATTTAAGGAGTAGGAAAACTGATTTGAAGGATCAATCCTGATTCGGGCAAATCTGTCAGGGTAAGAAAGGCCAATCAGCTAGAGATATTGTTTGGACCAATCTGCGTTTTACTTTAGACTCAATGTAAATAGCAAATAAGTGTTGTAAGATCTAAATTCGATGAAAGGGCTGCACCCATCCTCCTCTGAGAAGGTTAGTACATTTGTTAGTACTTACCCGTTACATATAATTACATGCGTGTAACTATTAGTCATTGTATTGTTTGTGTTCAAATCTTGCACTGCTACCACCCAGCTATCATCCACACGCGATATTTTGTTCACTTTATGACCAACCTGGAACAGGTCCAATCATACAATTAAACAATTATAATAATGCTCTAAGTAATAACTAAATAGAATGAAACTCAGCATGTGTGAATTTCCGTAGTTATTGTCATGAAGATTAAGCTTTTCCGGTAGGGACTGCTTCAATAGACATGGCGCTTCAACGTTTTGCTTGATATGTGAGTATGGTTATGTAGGGCGTTGTGTGTTCATCTATTTTTTCGTCCAGCATCCCTCAAGTAAAGATGCTTCCAAAATATAGGAGGAAAGACAGATTCATAATTTACATTGACGCTTTTACCCCCAAGGAGATCTTAATCTAGATCAAATATGTTGAGGAGGAGCGACATTTTTCAGGAAAATAATGGGCTTTCTAACCATAGTTCTAGAGCATAGAACTATGGCTTAGACCATAGAGTATAGAATTATAGTAGAATAAAGTATAGCATAAAACTATGGTTTAGACCATAGAGTATAGAAGTATAGTAGAGTAAAGTACAGCATAAAACTATGGTTTAGACCATAGAGTATAGAAGTATAGAAGAGTAAAATACAGCATAAAAGTATGGTTTAGACCATGGAGTATAGAAGTATAGTAGAGCATTATGGTTTAAGTGTAGAGTATAGAAGTATAGAAGAGGATAGAGCTATGGTTTAGACCATAGAATATAGAAGTATAGTAGAGTAAAGTACAGCATAAAGCTATGGTTTAGACCATAGCGTATAGAAGTGTAATAGAGTAAAATATAACATTATGGTTTAAGTTTAGAGTATAGAAGTGTAGTAGAGAATAGAACTATGGTTGAGACCATAGAGTATAGAAGCATAAAAGAATAAAGTAGAGAATAGAACTATATTTAAGACCCAACTTAACCGAAGCTAAACTTGTTACCTTAATATGAGGCTTGATTTGGAAGTTGTCGGCATAGTTATGCAGGTATTGGAGTATCTGTTGAGAAGTAAGGAAGGAGTCGTCAGTGATGTGTTTGTATCCTTCCAACTCCATCAGATCCTTTGGAAAGTTAGTCCTGTCAAATAAAATAAGGATTCATTCGAAAAAACAGGTTCAGGGTACCTCGAACATTCTGGAAAATTATCTATGTTGAACTAATCCTTATCATCAAGAACTCGCTTTGCTCGTCCTCAGAATATAGAAATCAGTCAGACCATCTATACTCTATGGTCAGTGTTCTTAGACAGTAAACATCCGTTTTATTTCCAGCGGTCACCAGTCCAGGCTCAGACCTTGTTTGAGATGGTGCTAAAATCTATTGATCCGACATATACGGCTTCGGCAGATATACTGGCCTTACTGAAATAAAACTTAGTTTAATTTACACTCATGCCACGTTTTAACATAATAATTTTTTTTTCGTTTTTGTTTTTTAAATGTATACATGTCATTAGATAAAAGTGTGACTACCAGTGATAATGAGATGAAACTTGACTCGTTTGTTGTTCTTATGTATGACTACATCTTTTTCAAATTGATCTAAAATTTTTTCCAGTTTTATGAGTTATCGACATTTTTAATGACGTCCTACAAAAATTATCATTCCGGTAACCACAACTAGACCTAAAGATTGATTTTCGTACTAGGATTCAACTCCTTAACAAGAATACACTGGAGTTGCCATAGCAACAACCACACATACACAGATAGACTACATAGTAAAACACTGTGGCTACTTCGAGGCCACATGGACGTTTTACTTATCAGTTCGTTATATTACTGGTTTATATAAGTGGCATACTGCCACGATATAAGTGGGTTTTCAAATTTGTTAGACAAAATACGTTATTTGTTTACATTATGTTAATCAATGACATGTTTTGTTTGACATATATATGTCAATCAATAAAACCAAAATTAATACTGATTATAACATAAAACATCGCATGTTGATTAACTATTTAAAGTTACATATGTGTAAAAAAAAATTAAGTCTAATCAACACACTATATAAAGATTTGTGATTTTTTGAAATGTTTGTTAGGTCATTTTTGTAGGTTAATGACGTCACACATATTTCATAAACAATAAAGTTCGGAACATTAACAAGGTGTGTGTATATATATATATATATATAATATATATATATATAATATATATATATATATATATATATATTCTTGATCAGGGAGACCACGACTTTCAAAAGATCTACCTCCCCCCTTTACGACCCCAATCTCATAAGCTTAATTTTTCTTTGAAAATTCCCTAAAACACTGAGGAGGTCTTAAAATCACCTGGAACGTTTAATTTAGTTAAAATAATGATTTTGGATTTTTAAAAATACGACGCAATAATTTTCCAATATACCGACGGTAAGGAAAAGCAAAATTCCTAATTTTTGTTTTCGTTTTCTTAGTATGGTGACGGCTGATAAAACGTTGTGACAAATCGTAACGCTTAAAATCCGTACCTTAAATTCTGATACATTGCTGAATGAGTCGGTTCCCCGTAAACATCTTTGCTGTTTTCGTTATAAAGCCAAATCCCTCCAATGTCCTTTGACCGTTCATAAGCATCGAATTCAATACCAGATGTTTTCAAATATTTGGCTGCCAAAAGACCTGATGGACCGCATCCAACCACACAAACCTTCATAATGTACGTCTAAAATCAGAATTTTAAACATATTTGTCCCACACATTTATAAATAATAGGTTTCAAATACCTCTGATAATAGGTTACAAAATGGTATAGTTAAGGACTGGTATAGACGTGTTGTTGAAGAAGTCTCCCACCTTAAGTTTGCAGTGTTTTTAAGCACTTGCTTCATCTAGTAATACTACTTAATATTCCGGCTCTTGTAATATTAGCATAACCTGAGTTTCAGGTAAGTGCAAATATGCTGTATCTTTCCATTTATAATCTATAGAATAAATATGCGCATTTTCTTTGATAATTTTTAAAAATTAAATAATAATTTTTAAACGACATACTTAACGTCAAGCATTTTCTAATCGACTGTACTAGGCTGACACAAACGATAACAAACCATAAAATTCCCACAAATTTACCTGATCTCTTAGTGGACGACGAACCAATATCAAAAATTACTTATTTACTTTATCTAAAAGAATACTGCTACTTGGTGTCTCGAAATTACAACCAACCGTCTCCACTCATACTACCACCCCACACCTTCACTAACCTTGTTAATTCCATAAATATAGCATTTAATATAAATTTATTATAACACACCCTGTAATTAATTTAAACACACACAATTCTCTCATTATTTTTGCAAAAAGTTTATAACCTTATAAATTAGTACCTTAACAATAAATATAGCATATAACTAAATCAAACTTAAATATAATTACCTACATTATAGTTTACATATCAAAACTAAACACAATCAATATATAAAACAGTTCAAATCACAAAAGACATCCTACTTTTAATGTGATTTTTTCTTTGTCTTACTCTAATGTTATTTATATGTTGTGCGTGGAGCTAATAATGTTTAATTAAGCTCCCACATTAAATAAATAAATAAATAATTTGTTACGCTACTGCTCAGGTTATTAAAAAATACGGAAAATTCAAACAAAAATAAGATTGATCAGCAAGAAAGCGGTTTCATATCAAAGAAAACACGCTCGGCTTACGGACCTCTGTGCCAGAGTTTTACTTACCCTAAACCTCTCTCTAAAGCGACGAAACAATAATAATTGTTGGAGTTTTTAAGACGATCAGCTCACTAGTGCAATTAAAAAACTTTTAATACTGCAACGATAAACACAGACGATGATAAATTTTTTTTGATATAATGAAACAATTTAAAATTAACTAATAAATAAAACGTTGAGGAAGTATGGAGAGGCCAGACCAGAAGGCCAGGTGTACTATCTCACCGGTAGTATCGTTATCACCACGACGTTTAGTATCGTTATTATCTCATTATATAATAACTCTCTTTATCGGATAATTAAATAACCTACTCCACTCTTAAATTACTCTTTACAATCCTTTTTAAAATTTACTCGATATCTACCATTAATTAATCATATTAGCCTGACGTCAAATAGAGGTTACTATCTCTGACCCGCGTTTTAAGTTGGTAGTTAGATTTTAAGACAGCGAACATGATTTTTTCCGAAGATTTAGGTCTTTCCTGGTGGTGACCGCGTCAATGTAAGATGAAGAATCCGACGTTTCGCTCCCAACTGTGGATGTGCATCTTCAGTGGATGTAGGCGACATCAAATTGGAATATGAAAACACAATCTCTAAACAAACTGAACTGAGATGGAGACCTAAGCGGGATTTTTCCGAGTTTTTCTAAAAAATAATATAGTCTGATAAAGGTTTGATTAGTAAGTGCATAGGAGCGGGATAACAAACATCGCAAGTGTAGTCAAAAAATCTAACAATTACAAAAAATAGGCGCATAGAGGAGTTCCATCATAATATAGAGAATGAAATAAAGTCATCCACTGGTAGTAAAAAAATTTATTTAATTTAAAAATAAAGCTAACTCTGTAGACTTTCAGAGACCGAAGCAAAAGGTCCATCAGTGAGCTATTGATCTGGTGCGCTGTATACTAAAACACAAATGTAACTACAATTCAAAAAAATGAGCGCTAGAAAGAGTATTCTCATTCTATAATGAGAAGTATAAAATATAAGTATTAGGTGACACTCAAGTTGGAAAAAACGCTTATTTCAATTACCACTATGATTAGATGAAAACCTCTAGGGCTATACATTTATTATAGTTGTAGTAACAATTGAGTTATAGTCCGAAACACAGTACCAGCGCGCACCAGACAAAACACTGATGATGACATTTAATATTGGATAGAAAGCCGGTATATGCTTTATTTAAATAATCTCTAAAATCAATTTTGTGTGACAACGCAAAGTGGAGGACAGCTTGATTTTTATTGAACGTGGGGGCTGAATCTGTTAAAGAGATAATGTTTTAATTATTATTTAATTTATCTACAAGGAGGAGCATAAAGCCAAAAGATGTGTATCAACCACAATATTTTGGACAACCATAATAAAAATAATCACGCACGGAATACAATTCCTAAAATAAAAATTACCACCTGAAAAAAAAGTATCCTTGGAATAAAACTTAACCCGGATAAAATGTAACATCAAATAAACATTATACCAATAGGATAAAATAGTACCCATAGAAAATAATTTTTTTGGAATAAATGATTACCACCGAAAAATTATAACCACCCAATAGAATAAAATGTCCCAATAAAAGAAGAAAATACAAATATTACGAGAGAGGTATAAACCAAAAATAAACCAAAATAATATAAGGGGTAAAAAACAACCGGGAAAACACACCGTTTATTCAATTAAAATTTAATTATAAATATAAATAATGCACGCTCAGAAGACCTTGCGGGTCATATCAGGATAAACCCCTGCGGGAACCACCTAAGTGGTATACGAGAGAGACAATTACGAACTCACCAAGCGTATTCCAAAAATATGGATGATTTATTTTAAATATTATTATAATATAAACTAATCATCATAACCTGGGATGCGAGACCAGACCTCGTGGGTGTCTAATAGGCCTCAAAAAAGGCTGATGAGACACATTATAAAAAAACGTGATAAATATAATTATATAATAACGTGAATTGATTGAATTAAATTTTTATGCAATTCTAGGGGAGCCCCCCTCCCCTAGAATTGCCTTAAAATTTAATGCAAGTGAAACCCCCTGTCTCTCTCTAGGAAGGATTTAGTAGGAGTAAGTACCGTTATGGTATTTTACGAAAAACCTGTAATAAACCAACAGCATAATGATCGTTTTCCTTTAAAAATACAGAAAAAAATCAGTTACGAGTAGTAGCTGATAGAGGTAACTGCTCAAGTCATAAAGCATAAATCGGATCCTTAAGCCACAAATGAATTGCTAAGCACGGAAACACGCATTCCAAAGGAAATACGCCCGAGACATACGGACCACCACCGCCCCAGAAGTTTTTAATCTAATACCACCTCTATATTTGGATCTACTTTATTGTTTCATTTCTTTATCACTGTATTAATACCAAAATATTTTAAAAACACTTACCTAAAAAATTAAGTCCAAACAAGTGCAACTAATGGTCTAAATAAATACAACCACTATGGTCTAATAAGTTTAACCACGCTTACCCCATAATCAATTAATAAAACTTTGACGTATTGTGAAGGTCAGAGCTGTAAAAATACTTATCAAATAATTTAAACTTTTTAGTTCTCCTCATTTATACCGTAGGAATATAGGAAAAGTATTGTGTTTGCAAAAATCCGGAACTGGGATGAAACCGAAATTATCCGTTTAAGGTGTTTTAAAAGCCTCCTGAGTGGTTTTCACAAGTTATTGTCTGTATGTGATGTGTTGTATAAATAACGTAGCTTCTAGTGTATTTATGGCAAGAGAGTATGAAACTTTGTTATAAAATATTCTATTGCTGTAGGTTGTGCTAAATCGGAAAAACATGTTATTTTATGACGTTCATCAACCCCGCAAAACTCACTCAGCGAACATTTCGAAAATTATAAAACGCGCGGAAAAAATGATGCGCGATCTGATGAGATTTAGCACGCATGTAGCCAATGTATAAGACTGAAATATTGTGCCAAGGTTTCATTTCATTATCAGCATTAGTTCAATTAGTTTTACTGTGACTTTTGTACGTTTTTTTAAAAATTTGTAAAAAATCAGAAAATGATTCAATTGAGTTGAAATTTAGTACAAATGTATATTTTTACGTAATAAATAAGTACACAAAGTTTCGTTTTAATACGACAAGTATTTATGGATCATAAAACTTAGTATCATTGAGCGTGGTCAGTGCTGAGAATGAAACGGATGCATTTACTATCTTAGGACGAGCGAAGCGAGTCCGAAGACAGGTTGCAGTAAAAATTTGGCGAATTGTATATTCTGAGGACGAGCGAAGCGAGCCCGAAGCAGGGAGGATCAGCGTAGCGAATACGATATGATGAGGAAAATTTCCGAGGTACCCGATTTTTTTAAACTTAATGACTTGAAACTATTAAGTACTGAAACTAGATATCGGATTAAGTACCATTTAGCTTCAAATTAAACTTTAAATACAATCCAGGTCATGCTTTCTTGTAATACTCTATCGCTGTTATAAACATGTGAGACATGTGAACATGTGAGACATGTGAACATGTGAGAGTGAGGGCAAAATATGAATTAATTGACTACTATACCGTCTGATTAAAACTGCTCTATCCTAATAATTCGTTATAAAGAAACATTGAGACTAATAGCTCAACATTTCGAGTATGTATCAAGGCTATAATAATACCAATTCGAAGCGATGCGTCTCATTCAAGATAGCCCCTGCTCCAACCACCACTCCTTGCATAGTAAATTACTTTAATTGAACGAACTTTGGTCAATGAGTTTTTTATAAGACAGCTAATTGGTATGATATTTTATTGTTAGTTTGTCTGTTTAGTTTACACGTGTTGCGATGTTGCTAAAATTTGGTGCACTTAGTATTTAGTACTATTTGCACGTCAGAGCTGCATCATTATTAATATTAGCAATGGACAGCTGGACAAGGGTAACCTGGAGATAACCACAGTAGGTTTTGTTGTAACCTACTGATAAGAACCATTTTCTAAACAAAAGATTTTCCCCATGAATTAGCATCGGACGAAATTTTTAGGAGGTGTTTTCCAATATAATTTATAGTATTTAAGGCTTGAAATGTTTTGAAATCGAAAGTTGGACATCTATATTATCGTAAAAAAAGAAAACAAGTGTGGTTTGTTCGATTTTTCTGAACAAAATACGGCAGTAAAAAGTGACCTTTTTTGTGCATTTTGGACCCTTCGTTTTTTTGACTTGTTTTAATATAATTCATATTTAAATAAAAACAGGTTAATTACACAAAAGTCCTTTATTGTTTAATATAACAATAAAGGACTTTTGTGTCATTAACCTGTTTTTATTTTATTTTTTATAAGTCCACAAAAAGGAACTTTTTAATAATTCATATTATTTAACTCTTGAAATGTTATGAAATCGAAAGTTGGACATCTATATTATCGGAAGAAAAGAAAATAAGCTTGGTTTGTTCGATTTTTCTGAAATAAATACGGTAGTCAAATCTAATATTTTTGTGTACATTTTGCACTCGTTTGTTTCTGGTGTTTTTGTACTATTTTTGACTTCTTTTTAAGATAATATCTTATATTATTTGTTTTCATCGACAAAGGTAATTTGTTAATACTGAAAGAAGTATGTATATCAGCATTTGTGGCATGGAATATTAGTAACTTTGTAGATAAGTTGCTCAAGTCACTTCTGTGCATTGATGCCGTGCATAATTTAAGTGAAATGTCTATCTATCTTCTATTCATTTTTATAATCTAGAAGACGTGCATGCTAGATTTTTGTGAACTGATAAAGGATGCATGGAGACATTGGCACAAGTTGAATGAACTTAATGCATAAATGAGTACTGTTGTAAGATGTCAATGCCATTTACTCAATATGTTAAAAACCAAATAATCTGTCAATATATAACTGTGCGACAGACACCTAGGAAATGTAACAAGCAAAAGGCAATACTACATCTGGGATTTGTTCCATCATTCGACATTTGTCTTCATTGATGGCTCTACATAATGTCATGTACATGTACTCCACTCTGTTTGTTACGTCTAACTTATCAGGGGCGCTGACAGAGCTGAACTCTCTGACCTTCAATTAATTCCGAAGAATATAATGTGAAGTACTTACCGAGCGGTGCTCCCTTACCACCATCATGCATGCATGGCAAGCAAAACATATATCATTTTGATACTACCGAGTTATGCAAAGCATGAATATTTGATCGGCGCCCTGATGAGTTAGACGTAACAAAACAGAGTGGGACATGGCATTATTCGAGCCAATAATGATGACGAATGTCGAATGATGGAACAGTTCCAGATGTAGCATTGCATTTTGCTTGTTACATTTCCTTGGTGTCTCTCGCACAATTATATTGTGTTCAAGTATTCATGTTTTGCAAAACTCGGTAGTATCAAAATGATAAATGCAGCATTAAGCAAGGTCAGTACGTTGATAGGTAACCACTGGGATTAAAACGTATTATTACTGTCTGATGACGAGCGAAGCGAGTTTATAGACTTATTTTAATATAAATTAAAATGTCCGTATTCTAAAAACGAGCGAAGCGAGTCCGAATGATGAGCTTAACAAATGCGATTTAATAATATAAATAACTGCTCTGTGGAGTAATCCAAGAATAGATAAATAAATAGTCTCTCACTAAAAAGTATATTAATAGATTATTCGAGAGTGCCGCATATCATCAGTCTATAAAAAGCCAAGAAAATACAACAAACTAATAACTAAAAATACAAAAGTCTAACATAAAGCAAGAATACAAAACAATAACAAAAGTTACTCCATTCTCTGGAGTGCTAAGAACGATCGTTAGTAACGATCTCTTTCCAATCTTTATAGCGCACTGACAAACGAGGGGTACCTACACAGTTAGGGCGTACTCCCCTCTCCTGAAGCCAATATCTCAGTGCTATAGCCTTCGAATCTTCATTTTTAGCATTAATGGAGGTACCATTCTCAATATCTTTGAGAATTTCGTATGCCTCGAGAACGTCAAGCCTCAGTCCTTTATTTTCGTACCATAAAGTAGCAACTTCGTGGGGTCCATTAAAGTGGTTTTCATCTCTCATATGTTTATAAAACCGGGTATTCCTTGAGCTAGATTTATGTTCAGCCAAACGGGTATAGAAAGAGCGACCTGTTTGACCTGTATAGGTGCACTGACAAGTACCGCAGCGTATTCTATAAACACCATTACGTTCAGCACAAGGAATAGGATCTTTGACCTTAGATATTAAGTTTTTTTTTAAATTACCCTCACTTTTAAACGCTACACGTATCTCACTTTTGATGACGTTAGCTACTTTATTACTAACTGCACTAATGTAGGGAAGGACACACCATTTAACTGGTTGTTCAGCCACCTGTTCAGTATTGGCGTTAATCATATTCTTGACTATTCTTTCCCTCTTTTTATGGACTAATTTAGATATTAAGCTCTTAGAGTAACCATTGACTTCAGCTATATGATTAATGATCTTATACTCCTCTTCATAAGCGTCTTGGTCTAGTGGAAATGTTTCAAGCATATGTATAAGAGAATGAAACGCCGCAAGTTTATGCTGCCACGAGTGATTAGAGTCTGCTGGTATGACTACGTCAATTGCAGTAGGTTTTCGAAAAACTTTAAAAGACAAAGCCCTATCAACTCGTTTTATATTAACATCGAGGTAGTTGATAGACTCGGACGTTTCAATTTCCTTAGTAAACTTAATATTTTTTAAACGGCTATTAAGATATGAAGTGAACGTTTCCAAATTTCTAGAGTACCATCCCATACGCAAAAAATGTCGTCTACATACCGTCTCCAGAAACGTATACGTTTCAAAAACTTATTTCTAGGATTATCCACGTAGTTTTTGTAAAAGGCATGCATATACATTTCTGCACCCAATGGAGAAAGTGGAGAACCCATAGCAAGGCCTTTACCTTCATAGATTTTATCTAAGAATCTAAAATAGTTTTGTTTAAAACCTAAGTCCAGACAAGCCACCAAGTCCTCGTGGAGTGAAGGGTCAACCGGTGTTTCAGTCAAAATTTGACGACTTAAATTAGTGCATATATCAGCAGGGATGTTAGTGAACATCTTTCACGTCAAACGAAACAAGAATAGATGACTCTGAAAGTTCAAGGGTTTTAAGTTCGTTTAACAAGGCATAAGTATTACGAACAGAGTCAGCGGCTTTAAACTTAGTAAGTTCAAGAAATAATTTATTCGATTTCCGAGATAAAAGATCAGTAGGTGAAGAAGTACCACCTACGACAGGGCGTATAGCATTGTTTTTATGAACTTTAACACTTAAAGTTAACTCTCGAATAAATCTTTTAATATACTTTTTAGTGGAGAGACTATTTATTAATCTAAATGCGATTTGGTGAGAAAATGTTCCGAGGTACCTTATACCCAATTTTTGGGTATTTGGTTTTTGGTTGTGCTCATAAATTAAGGACACCTCTTTTGTCTAATTGTATAGTACTTTGTGCTTTTACTATATCAAGAATAAGAAATCACCGAGTGTCTACTGAACAGAAATTTCCATAATTAATTTAATTACCTATTTCCTTTGACCTACAAATGACTGATAAGAACATATTGTAAAGTTGAGGTGGTAAAGGCACCGTATAATCAAAGTAAACAAAGCTGAAATATCCGTACTTGCATGCATTACTACCACCCGTATTACAAGCTATGTGTTTACCTGTAAATTGTTGTCAGTGTGTATGTGAGCAGTGCTTTGTACGCACACATACAAATATGTTTATTTTGCAAATAATACCGTTAGCGAATTTCCTTTGAAACAAATTCTCTAATGAAATGGCATGGCGGAAGTTGTACCCGAGAGTGTCTAAAATCCGTTTATGGATGTCTTACCACGAAAAAATTGGGCTTGTGAAGCTTGACTTGATGTTTCAGTGTTCCTAGGTATCTCTAGCACAATTATTTATATTGTGTCAATTTATTCCTTGCTTATATTTCATTTTTTGTTTATTCTTACCAACCTTAGCAGTAGCTAACTATTTGTCGCATAATTTTTCCATAATTTTTCCGAGGAAATGTAAATATTATTCCCATATACGCAAAACTAGAGTCATCATTCCAATATTTAGACTTTTAGACGTTACAAAACAGAATGGGACATGCCATTTTTTCGAGCTATCAATGATGGCGAATATAGAATGATGGAATAATTTCCAGGTTAGCAGATTATTTTGCTTGTTACATTTCCAAGGTATCTCTTGCTCAATTATATTGTGTCAACTATTCATGTTTGGCAATATTCAGTAGTATCAAATAATAAAATAAATGGGTAGTTTAACAAAAAAAAGCTCGAATTCCAAAGAAAATTCGCTTGATTAGCGTACCTGCGTGCCAGATTTATTTATATCATATGTCTGTGTATGTGAGTATTCACAGTGTAAGTATATGATAACATATCGTGACATAAAGTACGAACTTGTTATCTCATGTTATATTAATATATAACATAAACGGCATTATTGTGTTGCTGGTTGTCTTCCGACATGTAATGTAACGTTTGAGTGGATTCAACAAAAATAGTTACTCCAACTTTTGGATGCTACCTCTCATCCAGCGACGGATGGGCCATAAGAGCGTTCGGGAAATTTCCCGAGGCGCCGGTTGGTCGACTTTGCAAAGAAAAAAAAAAAAATTCGGCGACCGGCGCAGGAGGCGCCGGTAGATCAACCGGCGACCAACCGGCGACAAACCGGTCGACCAACCGGTCGACCAACCGGTCGACCAACCGGACAAACCGGTCGACCAACCGGCGACAAACCGGTCGACCAACCGGCGACCAACCGGTCGACCAATCGGCGACCAACCAGCGACCGGCGCCGGTCGCCGGTTGGTTGACTTTGCAAAAAAATACAAAAATAAATCAGCGACGGGAAAAATCAACTACTTTTTAAAAATAGATTTCCTTAGTTTTTTAGTAGTCAATGTAATTAGTCGCTAAAAGTTCTCGCTAAAATTCGCTAAAAGTAATCGATTGTAAAAAGTCAATTAAAGAAAGTATCGTAAAATTTCGTGTAAATTATGCCTTTTTTACCTCTTTAATACTGTCTAATAGATAAAAACGAAATCAATACTTTTTCTATATACCTTCGTAGATGGCGAGGAAAAGTAAAAATGTAAAATTAAGTTTAATTAATTTTAATAAAGTATAATTTATTATTATTATTGCACATAATAACACATAAAAACATATTTTTTTTAGATAGCAAGACAAAAAGACTTGTTATCTGCTATGTTATTTTATTTCGGTAAATTGATTCAGTTGATAGTAGTAAGTGGAAGATATTTTTTAATTTTTATCTCAATCCGGTACCGCTGCGCCGCGGCTTCCTAACAAACAATTGAATTCAAAGGCGGCTGACTTCTAGGAACTGATTTTATGTCTTCATATTTTTTTTTCGCATGTACTAGTATAACAATTCAGAAGAATACCTATCTATAATTTTGTACCTCTATGGCGCCGGTGGTAAACATTTCCCGCGCCGTTTTGAACCTTCCCATCCGTCGCTGCTCTCATCTGACTGGATAAACGTTGTTAGAACATGGTTGTATTCTGATGCAATAATGTTTACTTCTCCTCCACATATTATCCTACACATAACAGGTATATAGAAAAAGTATTGTGTTTACCTAAGAAATCTGCAATCGAGATTTTTTAGAATTAGTTTCAGGCGTTTTCAGACGATTCAAGTGGTTTTCATCATGATTGTTGTGTTGATGGCGAGTTGGTTTCACGCATAACTCACTCTGAGTCCAAGAAAATTAGTAAACGAAATAAAAGTATAACTTTACTTTCCGAGTATGAAGAATAAAATTTTGGCACTGAATAAAAGCTGGACGAATGCCTGAATTATTTTGAAGGCGGAGGTCTGCTAGGTGGGAGAATGCCTGAATTATTTTTCTGTAAATAAGACAATAACGAATAAGCGCCGGCACCAAGAATGTAACCCTAACTTTGAGTTGTATTATCGACTTCAGACCAGTTTTATTGTATTCAGCACCCCAAAAAAACATTCAAAACGACACCCTACTATAACATATGTTGTTAATCTACCGTCTTTTAGGGTACCCAGAAATTTATCACCGTTTTTGATTCTTTGGTCATTTCATTTGTCGTATCGACTTCAGACCGGTTTTGTTGGATTCAGCACCTCTTATATACCTTTTTGTATCCCTTTGTATATTAAATAAATATATTATATTTCTTTTTAATACGTCCAGTTCACGTATGAATGGAATTTATTGTGGTGTTGTGGCTTAATTTAAACGTTCAATTAGATTGTCACTGTTTATTTGATAATAACATTAATTGAAGGTGTTGAGGTCATTTTAAAATTTAAATACTCAAACTTTTTAAAAATTAAGGTTAACATAACCTTTTAATAATTAAAATACTCCGAATAAAGGTTTATTTTTTATTTTTCTGTGATTTCATTTTCGCCCACCTCTGAAAAACAGCATACATGCTACATGACAGTGAAGTCTTTTTTTCTTAACCTTTGCAATATTAAATGACCTGGTTAAGAAAAACTCACTTCAAGGTTCGAATTGTGAGCCATTGTGGACTAACTATGACTTAGATCAGATCGTTCTAAACAATGCCATTTGTATAATAAGCATTGTGTCCAATGATGGCAAATTATTTAAACTTTTAAAATCAAAATATTAATATATTTCAGTGAGTGTGTGTGTGTGTGTATAAAAGAGAGACACAGTGTGAGTGTAACATTAACATAATCAGTTCAATTTTCATGTCAAAAGGCACTTTATTGGAAAACTTTAATTTTCCTAACAACTGATGTCCTGTGATAGTCGCTCTATTCCAACTATGTCGCCACTGTTGTCTTGTCCGCAATAGTACAACCTACTTTTGAATTAGTTATTGTTTATTTACTACTTATAATTGTATTTTAAAAATCATATTTTTTTTTTTACTACTTATAATTATACTTAAAAATTCATAATATTTTCTTTATTTACTACTTATAATTGTGTTCTGAAATTCATAATATTTTTTTATTCCCTACTATCGTATTTTTAATTATACTTTAAAATTCATAATATTTTTTTATTTACTACTTATAACTATACTTTAAAATTCATAATATTTTTTATTTGCTTCTTATAACTATACTTTAATATTTTTTTATTCACTACTTTTAATTATACTTAAAAATTCATAATATTTTTTTATTTACTACTTATTATAACTATACTTTAAAATTCATAATATTTTTTTATTTGCTTCTTATAACTATACTTTAATATTTTTTTATTCACTACTTTTAATTATACTTAAAAATTCATATTTTTTTACTACTTATAATTAAACTCTAAAATTCATATATTTTTATTTGCTAGTTTTAATTATACTTTCAGGTTCATTAAGTTACATAATCTATAATTTAGTGCTTTGAAGTTTTCTCATTTAGATTCAATACATTTTTGTTTTCTGTTGATACTTAATATATAAATTATGTGTATTGCTATTGAAGCTAATGTGACTATGTCGAGATGAAATTGAGTGGAATAAAATTGGCTGGAATTTAAGTGTAACATGAGAACCAAATTTGTGTTTTTGTTTATTTTCGTGTTCGGTATTCTCAGATTTGGGTCTACACAAAATTGTGAGTATAGTGTTATTAGTTTATTTTTGATAGGATTTAATAGTTTCGAATTACCGATGATCGGTAGCTTAGTGGTAGATTTTCCGGTTTGACCTTGAGGTCGGTGATTCAAATCCAGCCGGGGAAGGACCTTATATAAGGTTATTCCTTGTACAGTTCTCTCGTAACGCCTCGAAAGCCTTGGTTTTTTGTGGTTTTCTTTGGCTCTTACGCAAATTTTGGGTTGCATTTCGTTTGAGACAAGTCTAGATCCACGTTTCCGTTGTCTCCAGCTCATATAAAGACAAAGTTCTGCGGGTCGGTGGACTGAACTCTGTGGATCCAGGTGGATATAGCGGTGTCTGTGGTCCTACGACCACACACAAGACCAGTGATTTGGGATGATATGTTTTCGATTATGGAAGACGCAAGCAACCACTGTGTGGACTCAAAGAGGCAATAGCAAGCCTTAACAAATAGTAATAAAACAACAAATAGTAATAAAACAACAAATAATAGTAAACAACAACATTGTGACAACAGGGAGGACCCCCGGTCCCGTAGTGTCCAAAAGGGGCCCACGCCGCGGAACAGCTACGGCCCGATAGGCTGTATTTTCATGTTAAGCCACCAGAAAACTAAAACGAATAGTCTCTGCTCCTTAACATAATCCAACCTTACTTCAGAGGAAATAAGAGATTTTACGGCTTTACATACATACATATAATATATATATATATATATATATATATATATATATATATATATATATATATATTCTAAACTCGCCAAAGGCCCGCGAAGCAACTCTGCCGTGGACCGTCGAGCTGTGAAGAAGTCAACGGTATTATTTTAGAACAAAAATTATATTTAATTTTACAAATATTTTTTTGAATAGATTAGAGTATTTTTTTTCAAATTTATTCCTTTTTCATAAAAAACATATTTTACAAACAATGACACATTCATTTCACTGTATAAATTTATACGGGAGTTTTTAATTAAAAAAATGTGTAGGGTTTGTAAAATATTATACTTCATTGGCGGTTTTTTAAAATGAAATTTGCCGAAAGAAACGAATCTGCGCGGTAGACTACTGCGCATCAGTTATCGGTTAATTCTCTAAGCGGTGGTATATCGTCCGGGATTATTTCAATTATTTATGGATTTATGGTCTGATTCCAGGTAAATTTATGTTTAAATTGTTATTTATTAGGTACCTTACGGATGTGGTGAGTTACTTTGAGACAATAATTGTTATTTTTGGTAATTTTGACGGAAACGTGGACTGAGTTCTTGCGGGCCTTCAACGGCTTTCCAGTCTGGCTTTCCAGCCATTTTTGTTACTTAATTATCGTTGAATTTTCATTTTAAATACTATTAATACTTATCTAATGCTTGACTTAATTCATATGTGCAAGAGTAAAGTCATTTTATTGTCATTGTGAAGTATTTTAAGTTTTTACTCGGGACAGAGTGGGATGTTGAGGTGGCGCCCTCTGATTGGTCGGTTTGTGGTTAATATCGAGAATGTTCTCTGATTTACTCATTTTGAGTTATTTTGTTCAATAATCTTTAACTACCGCGATTCAATTGAATACTGATGCTTTTTGCATGTTTTAGATTATGTTATAAAAGAAAAATATTTTAAATGCTGACTTGATTAGATGAATAAGTTGAACAAAAATCAGCATTTATGGTGCCGTATCGTAGTCTAGACATGACTTGACTCTACATAACTTCGACACTTTTCGTGGCAGGATTTTACGTTGTATCGATACTTTAACTGAATCATGTGTCGAGACATTCAAGTGTCGATAAAATGTAGAATCCTGCCAGGGTGAAAATATTAAAAATTAATATTTTACCAGACCCTACGGGGTACTTTCACTGTAAAGCCTCGACTCTATTATTGGTGTCGATGTTACGTAGAATCAGGACAGGGGTGTCACTTGACTAATTTTTGTCCTGTACAAACTCGTCATTATGATAATTATGTCTCGACATGTGATAGCCTTGACTCTACCTAACATTGACAGTCGGTGGCAGGTTCTCATGTAGTCTCGACACCACGATGTCTCGACACAAAATAACGACACTTTTCCTTGATCTCAATATTTGTTTGTATCAACACTTCATAACCTTAACACTTTAACTGAATCATGTGTCCGATCTTACGTCGTGTCGAGACATTCAAGTGTCGATACAACACAGAATCCTACCAGGGTAAAAATAAATATTTCTAGACCCATTGTGGTGGGTCCCTTCGTTTTTCTATGTTATGTAGTGTCGAGACGATCTCATGTCAAAATATCGTTAAACCATGCTATGTTACGATATAAAGACGAGTTTGTGGAACAAAAATTAGTCACGTGACACCCCTGTCCTGATTCTACGTAAGATTGACACCTATAATAGTGTCGAGGCTTTATAGTGTCGGAACCCTGTAGGGTCTGGATATATTTATTGTTAATATTTTCACTCTGGCTGGATTCTGCGTTGTATCGACACTTGAATGTCTCGATGTAACATCCACACATGAAGTGTCTATACAAACAAATATTGAGACCAAGGAAAAGTGTCAGCGTTATTTAGTGTCGAAACATTGTGATGTCGAGACTACCACATGTCAAGACTTCGTTAAACCATGCCATGTGTTGATATAACGACAAGTTTGTACAGGACAGAAATGGGTCATGTGACTCTTCTTGTAATGATTCTGTGTGAGATCAAGACATGTGACGACATTACACAGAGTCGAGACCCCGGGGGCGACTCAGCATTTATTGTGAAAGTATTGTTTTGTTAATGTTAAGCTTTTCTCTATTCTTGTTTATTTACTAAGATACTATATTATTTCTAGAGATGTCCCATAGGTCCAATTTTGAAATATTGAAAAGTATTCTGACCACATTCGATAATTAATTTAATCAAGTTAACAATACAAATCACATTAACTAAAGAAATATAAAAATGAGGGTTCCGCGTAGACACAGTGTTCTAACTCCTACCCCTCACATTTTGGGAGTTATAATAAAAAAGATATAATAACAAAAAGAAAAAATTATAAAGTACAAAAAAAAACTCAAAGTAACATACTATATTAATATATAGTTTTCAATATCATGAAAATTAAATAGTACTCACTAATATAGTATTTGTTGGTATATATATACTTGTAATATAAATAAATAAACATATTTTATTCTGCTATAAAAACAATGGTACACATTTTATTCATTTAAGACTAAAATTCATATAGCATATCTTCCAACGACCAAAGCTCGTGCTTAAAGATGGCTGGAGCGTTTGTATAATATTTGGTTTTTACAAACAGATACTTTATTATAACCCTCTTAAAAAAATAAATAAAAGAAAAAATAAAATAAACAGGGAATATGTAAAAAAAAAATTAGAAGTTAAAAAACAATTTTAGGAAATAATGCTTTAATTATCATCAGAATTAATTATAGATTAGTTATATTTTAGGTTAAATAGTTATATTAAATAATTATATTTTAGGTAAAATAAATTAGATCTAAAAGTAGTTGCCTTCAGAATCAATATCAGTTATCACCGGGTTAATATATTTATATATCAAAATAAAATAATCTAAAGTAAATATTTATTAATTAGGTTTTATAAATGTCAGTCAATTACTATTATGCAAAATGTATTTGCATAGTAGTATTTGTTTCATTTTGTTTTTCAATTTATTCCACAACTATCAAAAGTTGTGAAATATAGCTGAAATATATATTTCATAATATATTTAAATATTATGACTTGTAAAAATTATATTTTGAAATATTGGTATATTTTGCTTAATATTAAAATGTATTGTTTTGTTTTTGTTATCTAATAATTGAGTCAGAGTTCGTTTATGATAATCTTTAATATTTGTCTTTTATAAATAGCTTGAGTTTTAGCATGTTTAATTGTGGGAGGTAAATTATTGTATATTCTAGGCACTGTAAAATATGATTTGAAGCTTTACCAGTTCTACAGTATTTTGATTTGCTTTCTGGTATTGTATACATGTTTTACAGTATCAGGAAACCAATCCCTTCTAATATTTATAAATATTAATTTTTTTCTCATAGATCTGTTGAATGTTCATAACATTAAATTCTTTATAGATCTGATCTGTAGAATATCTGATAGGTTTCTTCAAGCATATTTTTATATGTTTCGTATGGAGTATGATTTAAGGATTTAGATGAGTTTGATCAATGCCACCCCATACAATAATTCCATATTCGATAATTGAATAAAAAACTCAACAAGAGAAATAAAAAACTGTTCTCAGGGTATTTAAGGGTAGAAATTTTCTGAGCATAATACATTTGTAAATTACTTTTCTTAATCCTTTCCACAGATAATTCACGTGAGTGTCCCATCTTAATTTTAATCTGTTGCACAGATAATTATCGTTATCTTAATCTGTTGCACAGATAATTATCTTTATCTTAATATGTTGCACAGATAATTATCTTTATCTTAATCTGTTGCACAGATAATTATCTTTATCTTAATCTGTTGCACAGATAATTCACGTGAGTGTCCCATCTTAAATGTTTATCAACCATAATGCCTAGATATTTTGAGGAATGAACATTGTTAATGGTTAGACAGTCACATTTATGTTTGGTATACTGTCTAGGTTGAGCACATGTATATTTATTTAAAGTTAAGGCTAAATTTTTATCCGCTGGTTGACCAGAATTATTGAAAGAGGAAATGAGCATAACTGTCTTGTCTATATGAAGCGAAAGCTTATTACTATCAAGCCAGCTTTTTTATTTTGTTCATTTCATCGTTAGCTTTACTAAAAATTTCTTCCTAACTATCTCCTTCAAATATTATACATGTATCGTCACAGTATGCATACATGTTACTTTTTCTTTTCTGTTCAACGTATCATTTATGTGGGCCAAAAAGACAGCTGGCTAATACGTTTCCCTGTGGTATGCCGACATTTATTGGCTGGTACAATGGTATATACCATTAATTTTATTTTTTTTTTAATTTTATTATTTTTTTAAAATTATGGGATATACCATAATTTTATTACACAGTTATAACACTATATTAGCCTCACTTAATTACTTTCATCGATACATATTAAAGATAACCAATTATTTTGCTATAACCTAATGAGTGGGTTACATAAGTATAATTTTCTGTATTTTTTTTTTAAATAAATGCTAAAATTAAAAAGAAAATATGGTCAATGATATATTTTAAGTTACAATGCAATTTTTTATATTTAAATTTTGTTTTGGTTGTGCAGTGCGATGCGGGAAAGTGGAGAAGACAACTCTGAACAAAGTGGTGGGTGGAGAGACAGTGTCTGATGTGGAGTATCCTTGGTTTGTGTCTTTTACTCAGGGGACAGATAGTGTTAGTGTGGTATGCGGTGGATCTCTCATATCTCCCAAACACATCCTTACAGCAGCTCATTGCTATGCTGAGTAAGTCAAGAATAAGAGCTATTTGTTAAATACAAACCATATAAAAAACTGTCTAATTAAATATTACAACAAAAAACTTTATAGGGACCTCTATTTATTATGTTAAGCCTTGAAAAAGATAAAATTATATCAAAAGCTCGGCAAAATTAGTTTTTTTATTATTTTAGACCTATTCCTCATCAAAAGCTTGAATAACAAAACAAATTATTTAATGTTATCAAATCAAAAATTAAGCTGTTCTTAAAAAGCTGAAAGAGTTGTGATGTTATTTAAGTATCTAAAGTAATATTGTATGAGTATCTATGTTATGTAAGTGATATTTTATGAGGATCTATGTTATGTAAGTGATATTTTATGAGGATCTATGTTTGGTAGAGTGGTGTTATGTAAGTGATATTTTATGAGGATCTATGTTTGGTAGGTGGTGTTATGTAAGTGATATGTATGAGGATCTATGTATGGTAGAGTGGTGTTATGTAAGTGATATTGTATGAGGATCTATGTTTGGTAGAGTGGTGTTATGTAAGTGATATTGTATGAGGATCTATGTTTGGTAGAGTGGTGTTATGTAAGTGATATTGTATGAGGATCTATGTATGGTAGATTGGTGTTATGTGTTGATATTGTATGAGGATCTATGTTTGTAGAGGTTATGTAAGTGATATTGTATGAGGATCTATGTTTGGTAGAGTGGTGTTATGTAAGTGATATTGTATGAGGATCTATGTTTGGTAGAGTGGTGTATGTAAGTGATATTGTACTATGTATCTATGTTTGGTAGAGTGGTGTTATGTAAGTGATATTGTATGAGGATCTATGTTTGGTAGAGTGGTTTATGTAAGTGATAAAATTCTTTCTTTCTATACTAAATAATAAAGTATATATAAGCATGTTTAAAATTCGAAGCATGAGTGACTTCTTCCTTTCAAGTTCTGAGGCACCTTATACCAGATTTGTTTAATGTTTCTTTGTAATAATGTATTCAATTATCATTAATTATTATTTAAATAAATGAGTTCATTTATTTACTTATACAACTAAATGATCTTTTACATATAAGGCTGTTGAAATGTGAAATAAAAATAATAAATAAAAATCTCTTCATATTAAAGCTGTTGAAATGTTAAATAGATAAATTATATGTCTTCTTTTAGTTAAGCTGGAGAGGACTAATTTTATGTTAAAACATTGTTTAAGTAAAAAACAAATATTTTTCAGGTACCCCAAGGTCAGATGGAATCGTCTGTACAAGTTAGTTTACAACCTGGAGGACAGATGTGACAGAAACAACAGTAGTGCAGGTCCACAGGCTAGTAAAGTAGAGATTCATAGGAGATACAGGTCATCTGGTCTTATGTATGATATAGCTCTAGTGACTTTGCAGAAAAAGACTCAACTAGTTCCTATCTGTTTACCTGCACCTGGTATGTATTGCTAGCAACACCGTGTAATTTGTAGCACAGTGTGCTACACATGACTTAAACAATGTCCTTAAGCTCTATATCAATTGAAACGTGTGCGGAACATTTTTTAGGCCTTGATTAGTCCAATTGATAACAGAGAAGTCAGACTGGGGATCAATTGTATGCCACCTATGTATATCTAGATGTTTTCATCATGTTACAAGTGGTTTTCTTCATGCTATCTGTCACGTATAACTCCCTTTGTGTTTATACCAGAGGGTTGAGATTTGGCTCAAAAATCAGTCTTACGGTCTAGTTGTGCTGACCGGAAGATCAAATTTTTCAATTTAGGATAATCTAGTTTTCTGAGTCAACATTTTTTTTAAAAATCTCAAATTTAACCTATCAAGTTGATATTTGACACAAATGTTGATACATAGGTCAATGGATCAAAAAAATTTCTTTATGACGTTGGTCACCATTTTGAAAATATTAGTTTTTGAAACTTAGATGGCCCATAAGTTTGAATTTTGTCACATCATTTCAATGATCAGCATATCGTCAGATAGCGAAACTTACAATATTTTTTTTGTAGATTTTCCATAGCTATTAAACTATTAGTTGGGGAACAAATATATTTATTTGTGAGACATTTAATATTACACTTACAAATATGTACCCTACACCCAATTTTATTAAAGAAATCAAAGAGTGAACAATAAGTGTTGCTTGGACCAAGACGTTGGCAATCCAATATTTTCCTAAGATCAAATATGCTGTTGGGCATCAACAAATTCTAGTTTTACTATAGAAAACGAAAAACAATATTTTATGCCTTCTAACAACCATCGATATTTTACAAATGTTTTTTGAAATTATTTTTTTAAATTAATTAATGTTTCTCATTTATAACATAAATAATACTATAGGAAAATTATTGTGTTCGCAAAAAAAACTCCAAAACCTGGATTTGACTTGAATTGTCCATTTCAGGTGTTTTTAAGACCTCCTGAATAGTTTTATTTAAGTTTTTTTGTCTGTTTGTGTGTGTGTGTGTGTCGGTTAGCATTGGTACAGAAACCAATTTTTTAGTCTAGATGTGCTATCCGGAAAATAAATTTTCTATGACATCATTAACCAGCAGTAATGACTCAGCAAAAATATAAAAAAATAATAAATACGGAAAAATGTTTCGATCATTTTGAGATTTTGTTTGCAAGTAATCACGTATAAGGTCAACATATATGTGCCCTGTTTCATCCCATTATTAGCATTTGTTCATTTTTTATCAAATGACTGGTATACATTTTTTTAAAAAATTAAATTAAAATTGTAAAAATTAAATTAAATTAAAATTGTAAAAATTAAATTAAAATTGTAAAAATTAAATTAAAATTGTAAAAATTAAATTTAAATTAAAATTAAAAATTTAAATTAAAATTTTAATTTTAAAAATTTGAAAAAATCCAATTGAGTTGAAATTTGGTACAATTATATTCTGTTTAGTGATAAATAAGTATGCTTAATTTCATTTCACTTCGGCAAGTTATAAATTGTGAAATAAAAGCTTTAAATAAAAAAATAAAAGTTTATATATGGTTTTCCTCCTAGTAGGTGACCACGGCTTAGGCCGATTTATAGCAGAAATATTTTTGTTTATAATTTTTTATGAATTTGAAAGTTAAATTTAAGAGTAAAATTATGTATATTTTTAACAAGATAAGATGTATTCTATAATTTTTGTATTTGCTATAATAAATGGTTATTATTATTATTATTATATGGTTTTTGTTGGATCATAAAAGTTAAGCACTATTGAGCGAAGTTAGTGCCTAGATAGGTGACCGCTAGCAATAAAACAAATGTGTTTAGTGCTTGAAGATGAGCGAAGCGAAACTGAAGACAAGGAAAATAGTGAAGTTAAGCAAAGTGAATCAGATGTGATGAGAAAAATTTCCGAGGTACCCCATACCCGTTTTTTTTTTATATATTAATAAGTGAATCATACTAAGTGATACAATACAATCATACTACTTATAGGTATACAAATTTAAAAAATTTGAGTACAGGGTACTTCGAAACTTTTCCTTATCACATCGGATTTGCTATGCTCATCCTCCCTGCTTCGGACTAGCTTGGCTCATCCTCAGAATAAACAATTCGCAAAATGTGTACAGCAAGATGTTTTCGGACCCGCTTCGTTTGTTCTTAGATAGTAAATGCATCCGTGTCATTCTCAGTGGTCACATCACTAACCACACTCAATACTGCTTAATTTTTATGAACCAACAAAAATCATGGATATACTTGTCGTATTGAAACGAAACTTATTTAGTACATTAAAGTATACACTTGTACCAAATTTAAAGTCAATTGTATCATTTTCTGATTTTTACAATTTTTTAAAAGCGTTCACTCGTCATTAAAAAAAGTGAACTAATGTTGATAATAAAATGAAACTTGGCACATATGGTTAGTCTTATACACAGCCACATGTGCCAAATCTCAATCTGATTGCAACATTTTTCTGCGTTTTATGATTTTTTGAAATTTTTGCTAAGTCATTATTGCGGGTTAATGACGTCATACAAAAATTATTTTCCGAATTGCACACCTGCAGGGGTAGACTGATTTTTGCGCGGAATTTCAACTCTCTAGCATTAATACACTAAGAGCTACGATGATAAGAGACACAGACACACACACGTATACAAACAGACAGACAACTTTGTGAAAACCACACAGGAGGCTTTTAAAACACCTGAAATGGATAATTCCGGTTTTATCTTGGTTTCAGATTTTTTTGTAAAATACTTTTCCTATATACCTACACTATAAATGAGGACAAGCAATAATTTGAACAAACATTCAATAATTCCATTCATAAATTTCTAAATTCAAATTAATTATAAAACTAAATGAAATATTTTTTTTTTAATTATTTAATTATTGTGAAATGTACTTAATATTTGATATAATTAATTTCAATGAAATTATAGATGGATTAAGTGTGGAAAATTTATGAAGTGTAAAAATCATAAATTTTAATTGAAACATGCGAATTAAAAGTGATGAAATCATGTAATAGTCTCCTTTGCATTGCTAATCAATCTTATGTGATAAGTCAGTCATAAGAGTAAATACTCATAAAATCAAAGAATTTAGATTTGTTAGGATTGGCTTGGACTCTGGTGCAACATCTCTGTTTTCAATAGATGAGAAGGACAGGGAATACACAAACTTTCAAGTTTAAAATTGCCTGCCCAAAATTTATAAGGGGGCCCTAACAAAAAAAATTGGTTTACTGGCTCAAAATCCGTTTCAGGTTAAAAGAAGTTGTTTGGAACAATATTTTTTTTTGGAGGCAGCACCCTCTAAATTTATAAGGGGGTCTGACCTAAAAAAAAATTAGAATAAAATACAACAAAACGTATTAAAAACAATCAACGTCTGGAGATAAAATCTTGTATGCACCTTGGGAGTTAATAGTCATAACTCCCTCGGGAGTTAAACACATAAATACCTCGGCTTCGCCTCGGGAGTTAAATACTTTGGTTCCCTTGGCTTATACCTTAGGAACCAACTAACTGCTTAGGGAAATAATAGCATTCTTTTCTCCTTTGTTGCATAAATAACTATTATGCGACCCTGAGGTAGGGTATGCTCCTTTTAAACTCCTGTAATCACCTCCTTTTGTGCTGACTTATGATGTGGTGTGTAGGTATAAAATCAGCGGAGGGTGAAGTGATAGGGTTTGGATCAGATCTGCCGAGAGCTGCGGTGACCACACGCTACCCTTGTAAACTGCAGAGAGCCGTCTTGCCTATACTGACTAGACAGCAGTGTTTGAAGTCAGGCATAGGACCCACTGTCAGGTCATTATCTGGTGTGGTGTGCGCTGGTCTCACTCAAGGAGGTGTTGATACGTGTGATGTAAGTTCTAATAGTCCAAATGCCAACAGTTTAGTTTTTAAAAAATGGATCTATGGAGTACAGACCAAGGCTTTACTCTAAAAAACATGTAATTATGCCAAATTTAAGGTTTTACCCACTTTTCAGCCTTATATATAAATCATTAAAGTATCACATATTAGAGTTGTGCTACTAAACATGAACATAATTTTATTGTTTTCTAGGAAAGATTCCTCTAACATAAGTGTGAGGAGACACTTTACATTTCTTTATTTTTTAATTATAACACTTTTTGAAGGCTTTTAAATACATTTGTAAACAGAAAATTAAAATTATAGAACAATCTTTAAGTTTCAAATAATAAAGGCGTTTTTAATTAAAATTATATCAGTCTCTCACCCTAACTTATTAATCAAAATAATAAATATAAGTATTATAAATATTATAAATATAAATATTAATTTGTATTATATTATATTATTATACTACTATAATTATATAATTATAATATATAATTATATTATATTAAGTATTATATTTTATTTATATTGCATATTTTTTGTTATTTGTTTATTTATTTATTATTATTATGATTTAATTATTTATTTTTTAAATAATTAATTACTTTTTTTTCTTTACAAACATATACCCATGCATGCATACATATATGCATATTAATACATAAAATTCATTTAAGAATATTTAGATTTAATTTATTTAAGAATGATTAGATTTAAGTTATTTATGAATAGATTTAATTTATTTAAGAATATTTAGATTTAATTTATTTGAGAATATTTAAGTTTAATTTATTTAAGAATATTTAGATTTAATTTATTTAAGAATATTTACATTTAATTTATTTAAGAATATTTAGGTTTAATTTATTAATCTTAGACAGACATAAAATGCGCAAGATCAATAAATTAAAACTAAATATTTCATAAATAAATTAAATATAAGTATTCTTAATACTTAAGAATACTAAAGTACTCTAGTATACTTAAGTATTCTTAGTATTAAGAATTACTCATTCAATACGAATGATCTTATTTTAAGTAAGGTGTGTATGTGAAAGAATATATCATTTAGATGGTCAACACTTATGATGGTCAAAAATTTTCAAATGATATCACTATCGCTTGTTTGGGGAATATTGGTTAAGTATTTGCTAACATAATGTTCTCTGATAGCCTTATATATGGGGCAATACAATATCAAATGTTCCATGGTCTCAGGTTTCTGACTATTACAAATAGGGCATGTATAGGCAGTGTCAAATATATAAGTAATGTCTTTTATTATTATTTTGATTTTATTTTGGCCCGCTAATCTCAGTTGGGAATAACTCTTGTTTTATGTATTGCTACATTATATTTAGTGTACATTTCTGGTAAATCAGATAGTGATGATAAAAGTCTATGATGAGTTGTGCTACTATCTTTATCTAAAACAACTTTATATTACCTATGGGTCATTCCTTATCAAATCAACCCAAATTTCAAAAAAAAAATCCAAATTTTTGGGTAAAAATAATATTTTTACCCTTAGCAGAAAAGAAATGTCGAGAAATCAATTTTTTGGAAAATTCAACACGCTACTGCAGCAATATGGCTGCACGGAATGATAAAAAAATATGGATTTTTTGTTCTTTCTCTAGTGCTTACCTATCATCCAAGTTATTTTAAAATTGGTTACATTAAGTTCAAAAATGTACTTTTTTGTGTTGATTTGACATGGAATGACCCCTATAATTTGATAGATTTTATGCTTGATTTTAAGTCTGCCTGTATCTGAACATGGATAACACGGGAAAACATGCAGTTTAAGTTTTTGTTGTAACATTAGAAATAATAAATGGTTTACACTAAAAAGAATTAAATGAAAAATTCTTTTACTAGGAGCAAATATTCTTCTATTATACTTGGCAATGATACATTAAAAATATCAAATTCAGAGATTTTGTTAGCAAGTCTCAGTATTCTAGGGATGGGAGAATGATAAATATAGTTAGTAGAGTAATACTGTACTGAAAAAGTATGGGTTGGTTTGTCTGGAGTAGTGACGAGGTACATGGAAGTTAATGTTTGCTAATAGTTGAGAGGAATCAATAAAACCGTGAATTATTTTATATAGGTAAATATATCAAACACCTGACTCGACCTACATGACACAAAAGATTTCCAAATTAGTAACCTTGTTTGACAGAAATTCATTAATAAGGTTATCACAAGTTATAGGAATTTTAGTGGTAAGTTTAAAGTTATAAAAATCTTAAATGAATTTGTGTTGAATTTTCTCTATTTGGTGTATGTGTACTTGGTAATGAGGAGACCATATCACAGAAGCATACGCTAAAACAGGACGAACTAGACTTTGGTATAAATGTACTATAGTTTTGATTTGGTGAAATTCCTGGCTACAACGAATTACAAAACCTAACATTTTCATGGCCTTACTCTCTATAGAATTAATATGGTCTGAAAAAAGCAATTTATGATCAAAAACCACCCTAAATCTTTAATAGATATAAAAACATTTTTTAATAAAAAATATTTTGATTTGTATTGAGATTTAAAATGGGGTTTAAAAAGTGATAAATTGACATTTGCCATTTTAAAGGTAACACAAATGTATTTTAGAATACACCAGTTATAAAGAAAATTCAGATTGCACTGTAAAAAATAATACTGTTATGATAATGATAAGTGATAAATTTTTGAATAGTATTTTAGGTCATCAGCAAAAAATAAATATTCAACATCAATAAATTCAAATTTCAGATCATTAATAAACAATAAGAATAATAAAGGACCTAAATGAGACCCCTGGGGGACTTCAGAAGATGCTCTATAACAAAACCTTAAGATAAAAGGACCTTAGATGCCCCATCTTATAACTGTAAGATAAAAAGGATTTGATTTTGACTGACTGAGTTCGAAAAGATTGGTAACTAATTAGCCATTGAAGCACAGGGCCATCGAAGCCTAATTGTTTCAGTTTGTAAATCAAAATTTTATGAACTAATTTGTCAAAGGCTTTGGAAAAATTTGCAATGAAAATTATTGAATGTTTGTCAAATTAAATCAGTGTCTAATTGCTTTTTGATATCTCAAAGGCTTTGATAATTGAATTTTGAAAAATTAGTAAATTGGAGGTAGTCCAACGGTTAGGGAGGAAACCATGCTGGTTAGGTGATATAAGACAAGATACAGTTGGGAGGATTTTATCTAGAACAATGCTCTCAAACACCTTAGATATTGTAGATTGAATACTACAGACTGGTCTATAATTTTCAACATTACTCTTATCCCCTGATTTAAATATAGGAGATACAAATAGTCTATATGTGCAGAATTGTTTGTGCTGTTTTACCTTGGTAGAAGAGTATGTGCTTTATACATGTTTTGTATGTGTATGTGTTTATACATAAGCAGTAAGGAATTTTTAAAAGATATTTTTTGTTACCCCTATAATATTAAGAATACAGCTCTCAAAAAAGTTAATAGTAACCAACAGCTCTTAAAAAAGTAGGCAGAAGGTGATGTGCTTTTCTACATAGGCAGTAATAAACAAGGCTATAATGGATATTGATATTCATTGTTATTTTTTGCTTTGTTTTCTCTTTAGAAAAATATCATAAATACAACATTGCTGCAATGTAGCATTTCGTTGCTTTGGATATTGATGGTTGACAATACGTCTGACATCAATAAACAAGGTCGAATTCTTTTTTGGTCCTATTTTGCTCTAACTATTGTCAAACAACCTGTAAACCACAGGTTGGCTAATAAAAATAATAATTGTTGGAATCTTTTTGAAATCACACACATCTTTTTGAAACAACACTGGAAAATAAATTAAATGACACTAAGGAGACAGAAAAAGGAAATAGACAAAACTTCACAGTTTATGGAACTGGAGAAGATTCGACTCATTTATTATCTGGAGAACCAAGATCGAGCTGGATATATATAGGTAGGACTATGTCTAATACAACAGAAGAAATTGTGATGGATTATTTAAATAAGAAATTACCTCAAAATACTTTTCTTTGTGAACAACTTGAGAGTAAGAGTATTCTTCCTTGCTTTAAAGTTAAAGTTCCTTACGATTTAAGAGATAATCTTCTGCAACCTGAATTTTGGCCTAAAAACATCCTAGTAAGACCTTTTGTACATCGTCGGCCTTTTTTATTCCGGAAAAGCCCAGCGAATTTCAAAAAAAGATAAATACTAGTCAAGAACGGACATCAATAAACATGGTGAGCTTAAATGTTCAAAGTATAAGAAACAAAATGCAGGAATTAGAAATAATGGTAGTTGACTATAATCTAAACATTCTTCTTATAAGTGAACATTGGCTTAAGGAAGAGGAAGCAGATCTGTATATACCCCAAGACTATGTAATGGCGTCTGCCTTTTACAGAAAGGAATCCAGCGGTGGCGGTGTTTCTGTTATTGTAAATAGACTTTAGATTACAAACCTCTCAATTATGTTAAGTCCAACTCATGTGAAGGAGTCTGTGAAATGTCAGCTATTCGGATAATGGAAAATGACATAATCGTTTTAGTTGTATATAGACCTCCAAATGGAGATTTTTATAAATTTGTAAATGTATTAGACAAAACTCTTTCTAGAGTGCTTGAAACGGAAAGTAATATAGTCATTGCTGGAGATTTTAATATTAATTTTTTGGATAGGAATTGTAGTAGTGTAAATATGGTTATTAATCTTTTTATTTCTTTTGGACTTTTGAAGAAAGTTGAAGTTCCAACGAGACATGATAGGAATCTTGATAATGTTTTCTCAAATATGGATGAAGGTTATCTAAAGGTTTCAATTGGTAATCAGATAGCTGATCACAATGATATATTTATTAAAGTTGAAAAAATTAAAAAATGTATAAATAGTGTGAATAATAAAAAATTAATCGAATATAGGCCATTTACGACTGAAGGTTTAGATATGGTTATATATGAACTTCTATGTATAGACTGGAGTTTTCTTGATGTGGAAGAGCCGATTAATAATCTTTGGGCCATGTTTATGAATTTGATTGAACTGATAATTATGAAATGTTTTCCTCTCAAAACTAAAAAAACTTATAAGAGTAATAAAAAAGAAAAAAATCCTTGGTTTGGAGTCAAAGAAGAAGAATTAAAGAAACGAGTGGATTTTCTATATGACTTGGGAAAAAACGATAAACAAAGTGATGAATGGAAGCTATATACTAAGGCAAAGAAAATTTATAGGAAGATGTTAATGAAAGCTAAATTGAAATACAATGGTAACACTATTGAGAATGCATCAAATAAGTCTAAGAAGGCTTGGGACATCATTAAAACGGAATCTGGTAATTTTAATAAAGAGAAACAAAAGGTAGTATAAATCCAAATATATTTAATAAGTATTACATAGATATATCAAAGAAGAAACATGATGATAAGAATGAAGCTCAGTCAATAGTAGATAGATGTAGTAAGCAGAAGCAGTTGGATTGCATATTCTTTTTATCTCCTGTAACAGAGTTAGAAATATATAGTATAGTATATGAGTTAAAAAGTTCTAAAACACGAGACTGCTATAATATATCTAATGATTTGTTAAAACATATAATTTGTCTAATTCTAACTCCATTAACTAAACTTATTAATGAGTCTATTGTCTTAAGATACTTCCCTGACTGTCTGAAGCTTACTAAAGTTATTCCGTTATATAAGAAAGGGGATAAGGAGCTACCATCAAGCTACCGACCTATTTCTCTTACTCCTATTCTATCGAAAGTGTTTGAGAAAGTTATAAAAAAGCAGTTAGTCAATTATTTGGAAACAAATAATCTTTTAAGCAATAGTCAGTTTGGCTATAGAACAGGCAGATCTACCGTACAAGCGGTTGCTAGAGTAGTAGATAGAGTGGTCCAAAGCATGGAAAAAGGACAGCATGCTCAACTTACTTGTTTAGACGTTAGTAAAGCCTTCGACACCATGCCTCATGATATTTTCTTTTATAAACTCAAAGCATTACGTATTGAGGGCAATGCTGAGATGTTATTAAAATCTTATTATAGTAATAGACCCCAATTCGTAGAGTATGAAGGTCAAATTTCTGATGTAGAGGAGCTTGAAGCTGGAGCCGGCCAGGGGACGGTCCTGGGACCATTTGCCTTCATAATAAATACAAATGACTTTGAGGAATATCTATCTGATGAGACTGATTATTATGAGAGTTTACAAGGATGTGAAGAAGACTTGATAGCCTTCGTTGACGACAATAGTATTTTGCATGTACATCAAGATGAGAATATTCTAAAAGAGACCAGCGAGATAAGATTAAATAAAGTACATCATTGGTTTAAAGTTAATCATTTTACTTTAAATGTTAACAAAACTCAAACAATAATTTTCAGTTTAAGGAAACATTTATCTAATAATACAGAGCCTGTCAAACTACTTGGTATAGTATTAGATTCCAAACTAACATGGATTCCACATATTCAAATGCTTCATAGCAAGCTATCCAGTTATATTTATGTTGAGAAAAAAATCATTAACAGAAGATATACTTCGTATTGTGTATATATCTATGATACAGAGTCGTCTCACTTATGGTATAACACTTTGGGGACATGTAAACCTGCATATGCTTTTGTTAGTTCAAAAAAAGGCAATGAGAATTATGTCTAAATCGGGTTCAAAAGAACAGTGTAAACCTATTTTTATAAAGTTTAAATTAATGACAGTTGTAAATTTGTTTGTTTTTAATTCTTTATTATTTGTAAAATCTAATATCAGTAATTATAATTTAAATGGTTATAATCATAGTTACTTGACAAGGTATAGAAATGAACTTACCATTCCTCTGCATAGGCTAAAGAAATCTCAAGATGGTAGGAATGTTCTAGGAGTTAAAAATATATAATAAACTACCTGATAGTATTAAAATCTTGAAGGAAACAAATTTAAGAAAGAAATTAAGAATTTTTTATTGGAAAATCCTTTTTACTCTTTGAAAGAGTACTTTGATCATGTTCACGAAATATTTTGTAAGATGTAATTAATAGTTTTAAGTATTTTTGACGCATTCTTTATAACAACATGCTTGTTTTTTGTGATAAAGGAATTTTTTATTTATTTATTTTATTTTAATCTCCTGAAATTCCAATTGCAACATGACACGACATCTAGGTGTGTCATTTCAACCAAGCACCTTATGAGATTGCTTAATGAAAAGGTAATTAAGTTTTGGATTGGTTGCAGGGTGACAGTGGAGGTCCTCTACAAGTTAATGTCAATGGTAGATACGTCCTCAGAGGTAATGATTAGTAATATCTATATTTTAATACATACATTAAATGTTTTATTTTTATGTTAACACATTATTAAAGCATAAACACAAAGTGAGACACACATTCCTGTCGGACTGAGCCGTCTGGTTTGCACAAGCCTACCGGTGGACTACACAGTCCACCTCTTGAGTCCACACACTCCGGTTAGACTGCATAGTCTAGGTAGAGGTTTGCACAGTTCACCTCTTGGTTCCACGCACTCCGGTTAGACTGCATAGTCTAGGTAGAGGTTTGCACAGTCCACCTCTTGGTTCCACACACTCCAGTTGGATTGCACAGTCTGGTTTACGCAATTTAGGTAGAGGTTTGCACAGTCCACCTCTTGGTTCCACACACACCAGCTGGATTGCACAGTCTGGTTTGCACAGGCCTACCGGTGGACTACACAGTCCGCCTCTTGAGTCCACACACTCAGGTTAGACTGCGCAGTCTATGTAGAGGTTTACACAGTCCACCTCTTGGTTCCACACCCCGGTTAGACTGCATAGTCCTAGGTAGAGGTTTACACAGTCCACCTCTTGGTTCCACACACTCCGGTTAGACTGCATAGGTCTAGGTAGAGGTTTCACAGTCCACCTCTTGGTTCCACACACTCCGGTTAGACTGCATAGTCTAGGTAGAGGTTTTCACAGTTCACCTCTTGGTTCCACGCACTCCGGTTAGACTGCATAGTCTAGGTAGAGGTTTGCACAGTCCACCTCTTGGTTCCACACTCTCCGGTTAGACTGCATAGTCTAGGTAGAGGTTTGCACAGTTCACCTCTTGGTTCCACGCACTCCGGTTAGACTGCATAGTCTAGGTAGAGGTTTGCACAGTCCACCTCTTGGTTCCACACTCTCCGGTTAGACTGCATGTCTAGCACAGTCCACCTCTTGGTTCACACACAGCACAGTCCGCAGAGGTAGGGTTGCACAGTCACCTCTTGGTTCCACACACACCAGTTGGATTGCACAGTCTGGTTTGCACAGGCCTACCGGTGGACTACACAGTCCGCCTCTTGGTTTCACACACATTCCGGCAAGACTAGGCACTGGGCCACTCTAGAATTTTTATTGAGAATTATTATTAGTTCTTTAATTGGTTTTAAGACTTGCTGAATGGTTTTATTGTGTAGGTATAGTTTCATTCGGATATGGCTGTGCTAGGAGAGATATGCCTGGCGTGTACACAGACGTGTTAAGCTACCTCGACTGGATATTGGTCCGAGTCCAGCAGTCCTCTACCAATATCATTACCAGCTTTAATTCCACCACCACTAAGCCGTGAGTAAATAGTATTCAAGTTAGATGATATTCAGCCAGTTTAAAAAACAATTTAAATTAATTTATTGGACTTTAGATCAAATGTTTTAAGGTAAGATAAAATGGAAATGTCTTCCAGTCAATCAATACTTAAATATTTATTTTACTAGGAAAGATAAGGAAATTTGACAGAATATTTTTAATATTTCACATTTATACCGTAGGAGAAATATTTATATAAAAGTAAATCGTCCATTTCAAATGTGTTTTAGGATATGTTTGTTAGTGGTAACCAATGAGATCGATATGTTTGCTAGCGGTAAAGTAAGTAATAAACCAAGTAGGGAAACAAACGCGATTTCTGTCAGACCTGGCATGTAGTTCAAATTTTTGTCCACCAGGGAGTTGGCTCAATGTTCCTATGGCCGCGGACATTTTGTTTTACCCTAGTAAATGTAAACAAACTATTTACGGTACTCAAAATTTTTGTTTTTATTGTATTTATTTGAACAGTCTAGTTTAAAATGTTAATAATTTGTGTAAGAAATGCATTTTGCCACATCTAATAGTGGTTTAAGTCCGAATCTTTAAATACTAGGTTTGTTTAAATTACTTCAAACGAGCAACTAATTAAACTTTTTTTTTCGTGTGTACTACTTAACTTAGTACATTTTTGCATATGATATTTGTTTTTTCCCCTTCAAATATTAATTGTAATTAGTAATTTAACAAATTTAACCTAATTTTTTTAAAAAGTAATAAAAGCAATCATAATTTTAAGGCAATACACTGTCCTTTGCATTTTCTTCAAAATCTTAATAAAAACATGTGGTTTACCTTTACTATAGTTTCTCTTTTTCTTTAACTAAATTATTATAACAATTATTTAACAGAATTAATACAAAATCATTAAATTATCAACCTACATATTAAAGTATGAAAAAACACGATAAAATGTAAAACTCACCTAATGTTATCAGGGTTGCTAATAAAATTAAATAAAAAAACCTAAATCCGAAAAGGCGCATGCACAGTTATTCTAATTTTAGCTATTTTTTATTTTTGAGCCAGCTATCAGCTGATCAGGCAGGTCTGAATTTTTTACATGTGTCAGGATAGGAGTTTCCCTACTTGGTTTATATATTACTTTAGCTAGTGATAACCTATCAGATCGATATGTTTGCTAGTGGTAACCAATCAGATCGATATGTTTGCTAGTGGTAAACCAAATCAGATCGATATGTTTCTAAGTGGTAACAATCAGATCGATAGTGGTAACCAATCAGATCGATATGTTTGCTAGTGTAACCAATCAGATTGGGTAACTCAGATCGATATGTTGCTAGTGGTAACCAATCAGATCGATATGTTGCTAGTGGTAACCATCAGATCGATATGTTTGCTAGTGGTAACAATCAGATCGATATGTTTGCTAGTGGTAACCAATCAGATCGATATGTTTGCTAGTGGTAACCAATCAGATCGATATGTTTGCTAGTGGTAACCAATCAGATCGATATAGTGTCAGATGTATGCTAGGTGGTAACCAATCAGATCGATATGTTTGCTAGTGGTAACCAATCAGAATCGATAATGGTAACCAATCAGATCGATATATTATAAAAAAATTAAATAAAATAATAAAAAGGAGAGGGAAAGTGATAACAGAGATAATAATCCATAATTAGCAATACAAATATGTAAAGTAAAATAAAAAAAAATAAAAAGAAAGGGGGAAAAACAAATACAATTATCTAATAGCAAAACATATATTTAATGCAGCTTTATATTATTATAAATATAATAATATTATTAATATTTTTATTATAAATAAGAAATGTTGGTTACTTAAATGTTTTATTTCACCTTGTTCATGTATGTTGAAGCCAACTTATCGTTGTTACATAACCTGCGTTTATTTTGCTATAACCTTGCTAGGGAAGGTAAGTTTTCCTTTATTTCTCTATCTCATAAAATGTTATGGGGTGAGTAAATTTCTGTTATCGCCCCATCCCCTTTATTATAGATCCTTGCTGTGACCTTTTGCTGGCCAATTCACATATTTTTTTGGAATGTCTTTTTCTAATTTTTTGTTTCTGTAAATTGAACTTATCGTAGGTACTTAGTATCTCTTGGTATTTTAATTAAACCATATTTATTGTTTCAGGTCAACTACACCATTCTTTAGTTTCACCTCGAGATTCCCATGGTTCACTTTCTCCATACCTCATTAAGGTTTGGCTTTACTTCCTCAACTGGATCATCTTCAATCTGGAGAGGCTTTGTTCCTGACAAGTCATCCTGCGGTTCTTCACACTGTACGATACTCGGTCAAAAGGTCTGTTGAAGGATTCGAAGAGGTCCACCAGTTAATACAAAAAACTTTTAGTTTATTAATAGACTGTTTGTCGTAACTTGCCTATATGGGAAAGGTAAAATTCGATCTTAATACCAAAATATATACTATAATTGTTCAATTTTTTGCTTACACCACTCATTCTGATGTAGACATTTAGTTTGGATAATTGCTTGTGGAACATGATCAGGTATTAAGGGGTAATATTTCATACCGTGTTTATGCACAAGACAAAGAGGCTTTTGGGTGGAAACCATGTAAAAAATTAATGAAGCGTTTTTTTTTTTAAGAATAAGTGCTCTTTGAGCTTCTCTTAAGCCTCATGTCCCGATAACATGAACATGGAAATGCCCATCCATGGTATAGCATTTGTTGTGGTAAATTTCTTCAACATCTTTCGTATTATGCTAATTATAACTCAGCAACAACATTCAACTATCTAAAATTTAAATTACTTCACTATATATGAAGGACTTAGAGTCACCCGTGGTGTTGTGGTTAAGGTGCGCGGCCAATACACAGAATGAATGGACTTTAGTCATGGGTTCAATCCCAGCACGGGCCTCTAGGATTTTTATGAGAGGGATAAAATTCTGCGTACCACGTCCTTCAGAAGGGACGTAAAGCCGGTGGTCTCGAGCCAGATACTCGTTAAAGATCCCTTACCCTAAATGAAACTGGGTATAGGCAAAATTTAGGACCCTCATTGTAAATTCATTGTAATACTATACTGTTTCTGCCTTCCAGTTTAAAGTGTATGGAGGTTTGGTTTAACAGTGAGGGGCACGTGTTGTTCCTAGTTTTCACTAGACTATAAGAGTCAGTGAAAATATGTATGATTGCTTGAAAAAGCATGAGAGGAAACCATAGAAATTCACGGCTCTTCTGTCTAGATTAGATGAAATATACCTACACTTAAAATTAAAAGGAGTAGAATACTATCTTAGGGAGCTGGCAAAAGGGCCCAACAACATGACCTACTTGCCTGGTAGTTACTACCACTCCCCCCATATGAAGGACTTGAATTAATATAGAACTGTTAAGGTCTTCCATTATGATGAGAACTCAATATCACGGAAAAGCTCTCACTCGGAGCTATAACTGGATGTATTTTGACTGAACCCTTGCTTTGTATGGAAGTCTCCTTCTCTTTCCACACACCAACACCCTGGTATAGAGTAGTTATGAGAGGCATGACTTGACTTCTTGTCCTTCCCCACTACTATCTCTTACTCTCTTGCACTCACACCAACTATCTCGTACTGATATTTCTTACTATAAACCAAATTAATTTCAATCAGAATCAGTACATTTCTTCTTTTCTTCTCTTTTTTTTTAGCCTATGGTCTAATTAATTACGAGAACGATTACTATAAAATTTATAAATAAATAAATTCTTTTGTTTCTTTTGTATCTATTTTGTAATTTCACTATTTTATTTATCTATTCAATTTATTTTATTTCATAGTTTAAAAATATATTATTTTATCAATTCCTTTTTCAATTTTTTTTATTATTTATTTTTATATTATTAGAATTAGAATTATTATTAGTTCCAAGGTCCCTTTCGGGAAATAGGACAAGTCATAACTTAAAACTAAAAGATAATCAAAATGAATAAATGTGTCCGTTATTAGGCTAAAAATCTTTTAGCTCAAATAACCTTGTCCTAAAAGAAAAGATTCCAAGTTTTTCAATAAAAGCTTCTGGCTCTCTGAAAGGAACGAAGAAAAGAGTCTCTCCACAAAAACTATTAATTTATTCAAAGCGCTTCAACCTACATGAGGCCATCATCAGTGCCTGTACAAATAAGTAAAAATAACAAATAATTAAAACAGTTAAAAATGTATAAAAATCAAGTCAAATCAGTAAAACAATAAAAATTAAATAATAAATAAAAGACAAATGAAATTACCAGGAATAATTATAAGAAAACAGCTAAAAAGAAAGACATTATAAACGTAAAAACTAAATAGAATTAGTAATATTCTTCCTCTTCTTTTTCGACTCAACGATGTCGGTGAGCCGTGATAGACTGGTTGGAGGCGGGGGCGGTACCTTCAGGAGAGCTAGTAGAAGGGGTGATCTTTCCCCTCTGACGTTCAAGTTCAGTTCTCCACTGCTTCCTGACTCCTTAGAAATCTCTAATTTCTCCAAGAAGTTAGCTTACGCCCTTTATTTGCAAAATGAAGGAACCCAACCTGATGCGGACCGTTCATAATGATCTTCAGCATTAATATGGTCATAGAACCTGCTACCTGTATTCTTTAAATGCTCCGAAATACGGGTACTTATGCTCCTACCTGTCTGACCTAAGTACTCCGACTTACAAACACCGCATTGAACCATGTAAACACCACTCTTTGATTTATTAGGCACAGGGTCCTAACCTACTCAAATGATTGCGAAGCGTGCTACATGTACTAAAACTCACGTTAAAATATTATTTTGTAAGACGGAAGCTACTTTCTGGATAAAGGGGGCCAATGTATGGAACGGAACACCATCTCTTCATCTAGTGCCTTCTCTCTCCATAGATTTAAGAATAAGACGTTGCCTCTTCTTTATTATAAGTTTAACAACAAGGGATGCGTCGTAGCCGTTGTTATTAGCTATAAATTTTATTATAGACAGCTCCTTGTTGTAAGCTTCTGGGTCAAGGTTGAGAGTTAGAAGGCGGTGTATAATCAAAATCATATTTCTGGCTCTCTATTTTTGAATAATAATTTAATGCCATCAGGATGAGCATTAAATACTTGAATAGCTTTATAATGAACACTGTGCTCATAGAAAGATGTCCTGTGTTGATCTAACTTATATATATTAATCTTCCTAGTATTAAATGTATGTGTTATAAGATTATTTACAAACAAGTTCTTATTATTTACAAAAAATTGCATTAGCTCTAAAATGTAAAGACAAGTCATAGTTCTAATACCTTTTTCTACAAAAAAGGTATTTTATTTTATTATTCGACAATTTAAAGGTTTACCTATTATACATTTATTAATTCTTTTTACAATACTGATCGAATATAACAACAACAATTTTGATAGTCATATGTTATTAATTGTTCCTTTTAGGGAAATACTATTATTTGATGAGTATTAAGTGTTGCATAATTTATAATATTAATCTCAAATTAATATCAATAACTTTGCTTGATTGCAACTACTTTGCGAGGGGCAATCCCCCTCCCCTCTCCCACAATCAGCCTAGGCAATGCAACTCGAATCAGCAGGCAATGCAACTTCGGCATGCCCAGGCAATGCAACTCGTAATCAGCCTAGGCAATGCAACTTGCAGTCAGCCCAGGCAATGCAACCTGCAAGCTAGGCAAATGCAACTCGCAGTCTAGCCCAGGCAATGCCAACTCGTCCTAGGCAGCAAACTCTGCAATTAGCCCAGGCAATGCCCTGCAAATAAGCCCAGCAATCATTCCTGCAATCAGCCCAGGCAATGCACCCTGCAATCAGCCCAGGCAATGCAACTCGCAATCAGCCCTAGCAACGAACTTCACAATCAGCCCAGGCAATGCACCCTACAATCAGCTCAGGCTATGCTCTCAGTTTGTATGAATATTATTTCTTATAATATTCTCTCAGTGGCCACTGCTGCTAGGGCATTTGGCTATTTCCTGTGAGTCCTTCATGTGTTGGTTGTTGTTCTCTATTTTTTTTGTTGCATAAACTTTCTTTATGTGGGCTCCTTCTTGAACCTTAGGTAAAAGTTGAAAATTTTGCATTCATACTATTATATGTATTGTATAAACCTTGACAATAAATAAAAATGTTCCCACTTACGTGATCTGAACAACTTCATTACATTGTACAGAATATTCATCAAATTGAATAATTGCATTTGATGAAAAATCTCTAATAGATCACTCCAATTTCAATTAATATCAGAACACGGTAGACGCAACCCACATGTGATGGTTCCCACTGAGTCAATACCCTGATGGAATGAATGGCCCTAAAAAAGGTATTTTTATTTGTAAATAACAATTACACATATTATTATGAATAATATATTATAACATTAATATAATATTAAATATTAGAAAATTATATAGATTGAATAATTAATATTTATCATATGATAAATATTAATCTTGTCCAAGACAAGTCTGGATCCACATTTTCGTTGTCTCCAGCGCACAAAAAATCAAGGTTCTGCAGGCTGATGGAGATGAAGGTCGGAAAGGTATACTGAGTCTTCTTATGTCTGAAAACTTAGTCATTGAAAGTTAAGCCAGTGCTAGGAATAATTTAAGTGACTAAAAACGAAGTCCTCTTGAAGACAAACGTCTCCTAATAGCACTGCGGAGCTTTGACTTTCAGGTCAGGGGTAAAGAATGAGTTTTTGTACACTGACGCCGAGGTTAGAGTTCTCTGTTAGGTAGCGCTAGACTAGCCAGAGGGGTGAGCCTAGCTAATGTCTGGTGATGCTACTGGAGCTGATGAGATTGAATGAACAAAATCGGACCAAGTGAGACTAATGATCAGAGGAGCTAGTAAGACTAGATGAACTAAAAACATTGGTGAACTAGTAGTCGATGCCAGCCTGAGTGGTGAGGCTAGCGGGTCTAGATGAACTAGGCACACTGCAAACTAGTTGCGAGCACTGGCCAGAGCAGTGAGTTTGCATAGAGTATGGCTGGCTCACATAATATGACCAGGTGAACTAGTCATATTATGAGTCACCATGTACGGAGGTTGTGCTTCCTATATGATTGGGTATGTACAAACTCTGTGGTGGATTAGTTGAGTGAGGGTAAAATGGTAATATGACCCTACGGGTTTAAGTATATATATTAGTATTAACAATTCATATATTTATTATAATATATATAACTTACATTGTTTAGTTTAAAAATCCCCAAGGTCAGAAGTATTTTGGGAATTGACCAATCAGAGAAGACGCTGCCAACCTCTCACTTAAAAAGAGAAAAAAATCCCTACAACAATAACTGCTGTAGGGAATAAACCTTCTTCCTGGCAATCGTTCAATTTGTTAGTGGTTCTTCTTTTTATTACATCGTTTTGAAAAGTACTTTCAAATTAATCTTAAAAATGATATTTTAAAATAAAACAACACTAAAGATATGTAAAAAAAAACATCACCAAGAAAATACCCTGGGTAAAATAACCTGGTTTGTTTACATAGTTTTTTTCCGCTCCCTTCCTGCAGGGATTTTTTTCTAAAGAATCAGTTGTTAAACTGATCTGTCAAGATTTTTAAACTAAACAATAGACTGTAAAGGTTGTTGGTTTTTAATTCCTCAGTTTAAGGTTACGACAGACAAATGGTTTTATCTAGATATTTGGTACTATTAAACTGTTTTAGTATTAATTATCAAATCCTGCTCTTAATGCAAAGAAGAGAGGCATTGAGAGGAATCAGGAAAGGAAGGTGCTAAAGAGTTTAATAATAATATATATTTATTTATTGAGTGTATACAAGTCAAATATTTTTTTAAAAAAAATCAGTTATTTACACATTGTAACAAATTGTTAAAATGAAAAAATCTTCAATTCTATACAGCCGTTTTTTTTATAGCTAATATTTTTATTTCTGGTTTTAAAGAATTATAAAATCTAACCCCTAGAGCACCTTGAAGTTGGCATTGGGTGACAAATAAATATTCTCGATTTCGAGTACTGTATATGTACTGTGAATGTCTTTATTCTTATGAAGGCGCTTTCTATATTTTTTTTTTACAAATTATACTATTTATAGCTAAATGAATGTAATGCAGTGGTAAAAAGGAAGAGGTAACCACATGTTCAATTATCTAGCAACTACTTCTGTAGGACGCTTCTGACTAATTTCATATGGATGTATAGACACTTTACACAGTCGAAGCCAGTGGCCAGATTATCCAAAATGTATCATGGATCATTGCTGGCTGAGCATTATGACTAATTTACTCCCACTAAAGTTTAATCTTTCAATCTCACTTTTGAATTTTACTTAAACTCAACTGAAACTTCTTTAAGACTTTGTTACTTATTAACTTTAACTTATACTGAAGTCTTTATTATTTTACTCAGAATTTAAACTAAATGTTCACTTCTTACTTTTCCTCATTTATACCATAGGTATATAGGAAAAGTATTGTGTTTGCAAAAAAAATCCAAAACGGGGATGTCTGTTATCTGTTTCAGGGGTTTTTAAGGCCTTCTTAGTAGTTTTCACAAAGTTTTCTGTATATTTGTGTGTGTGTGTCTGTTATCATTGTAGCTCCCAGTGTATTTATGTAGAGAGTGAAACTTAGTACAAAAATCATTCTATAGTTTTTTTTTATGACGTCATTAACCTGCAATAATTACTCAGCAAAATTTTTGAATAATGCTGTGAAAAATGATGATTTGAGATTTGGCACGCATGTAGCCATGAGACTAATATATGTGCTAAGTTTCATCTCATTATCAGCATTAGTTCAATTTTTGTCAAATGACTAGTATACATTTTAAAAAAAAAATTGAAAAATCCAATTTATTAGTTGATATACAAGTATGGTTCAATTTTATCAAATGATTCGAATACGTTTCTTAAAAAAATGGAAAACAATCAAACTCAATACACATGTGTATGTTTACATAATAAATATGTTCACCAAGTTTTGTTTCAATACACTTACATCCATAATTAAGCAGCATCTAGAAAGGTCAGTGCCTGGATTGGTAACTGCGGGGGGGGGGATGAAACAAATGTATTTACTATCTGAGGACAAATGAAATGAGTCCAAAGACATGTTGCAGTATTCTTTTAATGACTTTGTATAATCCGAGGACGAGCTTAGCAAGTAAAGAGTAGTGAGGAGTAGTCCGAAGTAGTGAGGAGTAGTCCAAAGTAGTGAGGAGTACTAAGTAGTGAGGAGTAGTCCGAAGTAGTGAGGAGTAGTCTGAAGTAGTGAGGAGTAGTCCAAAGTAGTGAGGGTAGTCCGGTAGTGAGTAGTCTGAGTAGTGAGGAGTTAGCCGAAATAGTGAGGAGTAGTCCAAAGTAGTGCAGGAGTAGTCGAAGTAGTGAGAGTAGTCTGAAGTAGTGAGGAGTAGTCCGAAGGGTAGTGAGGAGTAGTCCGAAGTAGTGAGGAGTAGTCCAGTAGGAGAGGAGTGTCCGAAGGTAGTAGGGTAGTCTGAAGTAGTAGTCCAAGTAGTGAGAGTAGTCTGAAAGTGAGGTAGTCCAAAGTAGTGAGGAGTAGCGTAGCGAATCTGAAATGAAATGAACAAATCTTTATCGCTCTTATTTACAATATCCTTATACAGAATGTTTTTAAAAATTACCCAGCGCTCATCAGTAACAAATTGACATATTGTTACTGGTACATGACCTTTGACAGCCACGGAGGTCTGGGGTTCGCATCCCAGGTTACTCTCTCAGTTTATAGAAGACTGTTGTTCAGATAAATTATCGCCAGCTTTAGAATTCACTTTGAGCGTAACGGTTGCTACTACCACCTGAGGTGGTTCCCGCAGGGGTTATCCCTGATGAGCAAGGCTCTAAAGGGGGACATTATACTGGTACATATGTTAGTGGAACTACCTGCCCTCTGCTGTAGTGTCTTTCATGATGTTAAACATTACAATTTGTAAACATACAATTGAACATTCCTTTTTTAAAAAAATGAAAAATACCTTTAAAAATTTAGAAAAAAATAGCTTATATTCAAGTAATGATTAAAAATGGTATTAATCTTTAATCATTACTTATATATTAAGATTTACTATCTTAATATTTATTATCTTGAAAGGTGACAAAAAATAATAAAAACTACATAACCCCAATCTCTATGATAAACCCCCTAAAACTCATATCCGGTCCCCTACTAATCGCACAACATGCGAAACTATAAGCCAATGCAGCTCCCTCCAGCATGTGAGCCCCCAACAAGCTTTCCTTATCTGATGTGATTAGGAAAAGTTCTGAGGTACCCAATTTTTTGAAAAAACCTATTTGAGTTATAATAGAGCGTAGCGTTGAACCGCAAATAGTGCAAACATGGTGTTTTGCTCCCTTCCTGGGTGTCTTTCATAAGCTTATATTGTACAAACTGTATTATTATTTAATTAGTGTGGCCCTCTACTCACCAGGCTTAACTGCTATCCTCTCTCTCTCAACTATCTAGGTGTTTAAAATTTTAAATAAACTACAAAACTTTTAAAATAACTATTTACTTTAGTGGTAGACAACTTAATAAACAGTGGATTAATGCGCCCTGCATTACCAAAGATAGATTAGACCCGCATTGCTTTACTGTATAGCTAACTTGTATCCCTCAAACTACGCAAAATTATTTTCCGTTTTTAGCGAATATTAAAGAAGAAATGAGCTTATGAGGTTGGGATCATATTGGAGGGAGGTCGATTTTTTGAAAAGGGGGTCTCTTTGATTAAAAATATATGTGTGTGTGAGTAAGAGATTTTTGTGTCCTAGACGTCTCTGTGGGACACGATAACTTTCGAACGCTTTCTTGGTTCAAAATGAAACTTTGTAAAAAAATCAACCTTGTTAATGTCCCGAACCCTGTTGCATATGATATATGTGTGACGTCATTAATCCACAAAAATGACCCCACGAACATTTAAAAAAAATCCTAAATCTTCATATCGTGTTTAGATTGAGCTGACATTTTATAAACATATGCAACTATGTATGGTTCATTAACAGGCGAAGTTTTATTGTATAATCAGTATTAGTTCTGGGATTGACTTATACTTGTAATTAATTGACATAATCTAAACAAATCACGTATTTTTACTAATGCATTTGAAAATTAGCTTATATCGTGGCAGTATGCCTCTTATATAAACCAGTAATACAACGAACTGATAAATTACAACAACCGAATCCAATATTTCAAATCCAGAATACTTCTAATTTGCTCTGAACTTTTCCTCATTTAAGTTACCCCCGAGCAACTATCGTAATCGGGCGAGGTTATGAAAATGTCTTGTTGCCTGTCATGATTAAGGTTATGTTGTTTTTTATTCCTTGTTTACCTGTGTTTTTAATTATCGCGTGTAAGATTATTTACTAAATTACACTTCACATTTGTTTACAAAATATTTCGACATCCTGTCATTTTACAGTCGGTCATGTCATTTTTTTTTTGTATATATAAGGCGCGGTCGAATATCTACGGCCTTCTAGAACATTGGATCACCAACAAACTTTTTTATTTTTATAACTTTTTTTCAAAATTTTCAGTAATTAGCCGGATTTGTGATAAATGAAGCTTATTTCCATAATCTGCACGCTCTTTTAGTTAATCTTAAAGAGTATTTACATTCACTCAACGATTTTTTTAATCTAACTTGGTACATACATAACTACTGTTAGACGTCAATGGTATCTACCTGATTTGTGTTATATTTTGACGTGTCATTTGTTAACATTGACATTAACAGTAGTTATGTATGTACCAAGTTAGATTAAATAAATCGTTGAGTGAATGTAAATACTCTTTGAGATTAACCAAAAGAGCGTGCAGATTACGGAAATAGGCTTCATTTATCACAAATCCTGCTAATTACTGAAAATTTTGAGAAAAAAAAGTTTGTTGGTGATCTAATGTTATAGAAGGCCATGGATATTCGACCTTATGTCAAGTAAAACTCGATTAATCGTTTTTGAAAATTGGCACTAGTATTTTAAGGGAGTCAGATCACTTGTTAGTCTATTCCACTATATGTGCGACCCACGGCTAAAATAAGTTGACAGCTCGGAAAAATAATGCGAGGGAGCCAATGAGGTAAGTCCTGGATGTTAAAACACGCTCTCAATTTCAAATCAGGCCAACCTTATTGGTTCCGGATTTAAAAAATTTCCTATACTTTCTGTAACACAACAAAATGAAAATTCTATTAATTTTTTTTTTACTTTTAACTAAGAATTTATGGCACGCACATTTTATGAAATATTAAATAGCATTAACGTTTAAGGAAATTTTATAAGCTTTCTAATGATACCAAATTTTTGGCTCTATTGCATTTCTATTATGATATGGATAATTTAATTTCTATAATGATATGAGCAATTTATAAAAGTTAGTTAGCTACACGTAAAATATATATATATATATATATATATATATATATATATATATATATATATATTATTATATATATATATATAAATCACGCTTGGGCTCTTCTTAGGTGGAATATGCACTACAGTTTAACAGTGCTATCTATCAGCTCTAGTTTAGCAGTTTTTTTTGGAGGAAAGATTTTAATAATTTAGCTCCTGACTTGTATTGTCATACTATGTCAAAGCAGTAAAGCGAAGCGGGTGTTGTATAATTTAGCTTTGTTAGGCGTACTAGCTTTAGGTAGAAGATGCTACACAATGCTACTTTTTAACAATTGTAGCCTGTATGTGTTAAGAATTGTTAACGTTTCTTTAAACTTACTGATTTATTAATGTTGCATAGCTACGATTTTAACCCAGTTGGATATTTTAATTTTGATTGGTAGCTGTATAACTAAAATAAATAACCGCTCAGTGCGTATTTGTGATGCTCTATTTTAGTCGCTTTGGCTTTCATAATTTAAATTAAAATGGATTTATTTTATTTCATGCGGTATATACATACACACACACCACACACACACACATATATATATATATATATATATATATATATATATATATATATATATATATTAATTTGTCATGAAATCTGTTGAGTTTAAAGGTGCTTAGGGTATTCAGAATTCCCTACCTCTTGTTTCGTCCTGCTTAGCATACTATTCCAGGCGGAATATGATATTACAATAGGTAATAATAAAAAATCGGATACGGGGTACCTCGCAACTAATCCTCATCACATCGGATTCGCTACGCTTATAATACCTACCTCTGGCTCTCTTCGCTCGTCCTCAGAATATACAATTCGCCATATTTATACTGCTACACGTATTCGGACTCTCATAGCTCGTCGTCAAAGAGTAAATACATCCTTTTCATTGTCAGCCGTCACCCATACAGCACTGACCACGATTAATACTGCTTAACTTGTATGATCCAATAGATATCATGGATATACTATTGGAAGAACTGATGAAATTTCGACAGTATATGCTTTGCGGAATTATTTTTCTCCACAAATGCATTAGTTTAATCATAATTTCTAATTAGTTTTAACTTATCTACATTAGGCAAATGTATTTTTATGCTAAAACTCACTATAACTAACAGTAAAACTCAAAATCTGGCAGCAAAAACACTACTTTTTTACTTTAACCGACAGTATTTTAATTTTTTGAGTAGTAAATAATTAAAAATGTTGATTAAAAATGCACTAATTGATTTTTTTTCGTTCTTGGCTACACTCTTTCTTATTTATTTCTTGAAACGCTCAACCACAATAATTCTAAATAAAAACATTATATAAATAAAAACAGATTAGTTACACAAAAGTCCTTTATTTTTTATAAATAACTAAGCTTTCGACTAAAAATTAGTCATCATCAGAGTTTAACAAATATAAAATGAAAATACAATTTTACAGATTACTTCATATTGCACCTTGTAAATAATTCTAAAATTTTCTTATATCAAAAAATAATTTTTCAAGTAATTTCTGGACGGTGATTTTGAACTTATGGTCATTTTTAATACTATATCCTTTAGGAAATTTACTCAGCTTTCCATCGATATCAATATTATCATTCTAGCTTAATTATTTTAAAAGCTATTTAAGTTTTTATGAAGTAAAGTCTATTTTATAAAAATTTAATTGAAATTGGATCTTGTGGGAAAACTGTAAGGGATCGGACAAACTCATAAAGGACATTTTTGTTTCCCCTGGAGAGTACAATCACCGCCTATATATATATATATATATATATATATATATATATATATATATATATATATATATATATATATATATATATATATATATATATATATATATAATATATATAATATTATTATTGTAATAGTAATGGTCGCATCAAGAACTCACGTCAAAAGAATCCATCAAATAAAAGTATTTATTTAAAGCGAGCGAAGAGAGTCCATTACCCTTCGCTCGCTACATAGAGTAAATAGGGAAACATTCGCACGCTATACTATTCTAAAGTTTTAATTAAAAAAAAGGCTCGCTTCGCTTGCTAGTTTAGGTATCTTTAACATTTTACATAGTATAAAAGGATCGCTTCGCTCGCTCCATTACGCATCTATAAAATTTAACATAATTCAAAGTCTCGCTTCGCTCGCTAGATTGCGTATAATAATAGTAATAATGTAATGTATAATAAAGGCTCGCTCGCTCGCTAAAGTGTGCATGTTTTAAATATAAGACATATATTTATGTATTGTTACTTGACGCGTTCTATCTCAAGAAACGTACAAGTATAAGAATTTAAGATAGCAGGCTTTAAGACGAATAAATTGGATCTAATAAAACAATTTATAAGTTTGATACATATAATAAGAATATCATAAAAGAATAACTTATAACTAAATAATAAAAATATGTCGACTCATCCATTGGTGTTCCGTTGTCCAAAGTAGCTGCTATAGCGCATGAGTACAGAGGTGTCAGATTAAGTTAAATGAAGTCGAGTAGTTTGAGAAAGTTCTTAATAATATTGGGCGAACACGACGCAACACGTAAATAAGCGTTATTATGAGGCCTCACGATACCCGGGTATTCAAAGTGTCTATTTTTTAAGAGCTTTCAAACGATATACAACACGATTATTTCGCTCAATATTATATTTTTCGGTCCGCCATATTTGCCGCCATTTTGAAAATATTTTTCGGTATATTACCAAAAACTATACAGCTTTGACACATAGTCAAGTTTACATGTATTCAAGTATCTATAGTATATTACTAATATTATTAATTGATCTTTCTCATGTAAATATGTACTTATAAAATTTGTAAAAACTAATTTTTATATACAATTATGGCCGCCATGTTGAATTTATCGGAATTTAGTATATAACATGTTTTGTTCTACTACTCAAGAGCTTTTCAACGATATATTACTCGAGTTATTCCTTTAAAGTTTTTTTTTAATTTCATTATTTTTGCCGCCATTTTAAAATTTTGTGCAAAATTTTAAAATGTTGACCATGAAACATATATTTCCTTTTTCTACTCTTTAAGAGCTTTAAAACGATATGCAACACGATTTTTTCGCTTACATTTTTTTTTATTCGGTCCGCCATTTTGAAAATATTTTTCGTAATACTACCAAAAACTACACAGCTCTGACACATAGTTAGTTTTACATGTATACCAAATTTTATCAAAATCGGTAAATTTTTACGGCAGTTATCGCGACACGTACAAACAAACGTACGCGCCATCCCAATCTTCTGTAATGTAAGAACTCACTAACGTTCGTTCAAAAATCGAATTCTATTATTAGTGATTTTGAAAATTAGTTAATAATATAATTTAAAGGGTGTGGGGGCCTTAGGCCTGATTAGATAAAAAATGCAACCAGGCAGAAATTAATTTATCGGCCGCGCAAGTAATTCCTGCTTTACTCTGCAAGTAATTCCTGTAGGGTGCCCTCTTTAAACTTTTAAACTAGTCAGTAATATTCACTTTTCCGGCCTAGTCACACAATTACTATTTTAATCTAGTTTAATATGCTTTATACCTTTATAGATATGTTTAGAGTAAGATAGACAATATAGAGAATTAGTTGTAGGGCGCGCCGCCTAGCAGTGTTGAGGGTTCATGCGCCCTACAGCCCTATAAAGGCGGGGACCAAATCCTGTCCAGTAGTAAGCGAACCGTGGGATGGTGCGTCCCGCACGACCCGCGTCGGGCGTCTTATCCGCCTTAATATACTTCGTTTTATTCAAATTTCCCACCGTCACCAGTTCAAATTTAGATAAACTTCCTTTAGGTAATAATTTAATATGGCAGACTTAACGTTAAACACTTTATCGTATTGTGTTTTTGGTTTTAGTCTATTTATATTTATAACCTTATCACTTAACTGGTTATCTTTCTTATCATATGATATCTAACATTGTTTTTTGATTTAAACTTTAATTTGATACTTTTTTTACCATTCAGTCCTTTAAAACTTACTTAAAAAGTGAAACGGTTGCTCATCAATTCAATTTTTAAAGCAATCCTGGTTGTTTTTTAGTGTTGGTCCAGCGCAGCATCCCATTACAACCTCAATCTCAGTTAACCTACTTAATTATTTTGAATTAATTAAACGTCAGGTTTGATTTTTGTTGTTCTATTTTGAATTTCAACTAAGTTCTACATATTTTTAATACATTTTAATAATTTTATAATATAAGTTATACATTTATTTTTTTTTAATTTTTTAAAAAACATTTTTTCTTCGTTACTAGCAATAAAATAACGTTAATAGTTAAAAGAAATAAAGAAAAGGTTTTGATTATACATAATTAATTTATTTTAGAACCTTTAATTAGTGTCTGCATTATTAAAATTTTAACTTGAATCTTCTTAATTTAAAATTTAACTAGTTTTGTTATTTATAAAAAAGAACTATATTATTAATATTAAAATTCATGGTTTAAAATTTTAGTATATATGTTTTACATTTAATATTTAATTTAAGTTTAATCCGGTATTGTTTTATTTAATATAATTAAGTATTAGAGAATTAAAATTATAATTAATTAAATTTACTATTTGTATATATTAGTGTTGCTCATAGGTATTAATATTTTTATTTCAAATTATAAAAAAACAAGAAAAAATTATAAGCCTAAGTAAAAATTATTTTTTATTTTTCCTCATCGTAGGTATTTAGGAAAAGTATTGTGTTTGCAAATATTCCGAAACCGGGATGAATCCGTTCCAGGTATTTTTAAAACCTGAAACGTTGTAAAAAATTTCAGCCTTTCAATTATTAAACAGTTTTTGCGTGTAACTCATTTTCAGTTTATAAATACATAATATTCTTTTTAAGGGAAGAAAAAATAAAGATTTGAAAAAAAGAACACATGAACAAAACCCCAAAAAAATTAAAAAATAAAATCTTATTTGTTGCATTCAGATTTTAATGCTGATAATAATTTATCAGCATTATAAAGGGAAAAATAATTTAATTAAAAATTCATTTTTTTCTTGTAAATTTACTAAGTCATAAATGATAATTTAAAAAATTATCGTGATGCTCTTATGGCTGTATGATTATCAGGTCAATGTCAATAATAATAATAATAAAATACCTAAGTAGTTTTCTGTGTTTAGGTGTGTGTCTGTTATCATCGTAGCTCCCAGTGTATTTATGTCTAAGAATTGAATTTGTGCATAAATCAGTCAATAGGTTTAATTCTGCTATTCGAAATTTTTTTTTTTTTGAGGTAGTACGTAATTGAGCACTTTATTGGACCGTTTTTAGGATGAGAAGTCAATCATTATTGTTATAGGAGGTTATTTAGTACTTTTCACCTCCGAGGACAATAATGAATGTAAAAAAACTCCTAGGACGTAAAAGTAATTCATATGTTGCCGCCATTACTGTAATGTAGCGTGTTCAAAAAACAATCTGTGTTAAACCTTCATGAGCTTTATTTAAAAACGTTCATTTTGTTTCTGTTTTTGTTCGTAGACTAATTTTTTTTTTCGTTTTTAAAAGGTGTTCTAATTGACAATTTTTGTGTGTTTATTTGTAAAGCTTTTACATTTTTGAGTAAAAGTGTGAAGCTATGGATGAATTTAATGACGGCGATAATATGGAGTTAATAATAATTGGACGTTTTTTTTCAATTAAGTATATAGCGCAGTTTAATAAGTGCTACCTCAAAAAAAATAGTGTATGCCATCCGGCTGAGAATGTCTTTATGTCTTGGCAATTTTTCCCGACTCGCTTCGCTCGTCGGTAAATCTAATTGCCGTAACATAAAGACACACTTCTCAGCCTTATGGTATAAATAACTATTATAAAGTTTTTTTTTCATGCGTTTTAAGACTTCATGAGTGGTTTTTTACAAAGTTGTCTGTCAGTATCTGTGTGTGTATTTTATTATCATAGCTCCTAGTGTAAATACACTGTATGCTAGAGAGTCGGTACTTAGTACAGAAATTAGTCTATAGATGTAGTTGTACTGTTTGGAAAATATTTTTTTTTATAATGTCATTAACCTATAATAATGACTTAGCAAAAAATAAATTAAAGTTGAAATTGTAATAAATCGGAATATAAGCCAATTGAGTGAACTTGCCACCGTCTGTCGATGTTATGTAGTGCCGAGACTACCACATGTCGAAACATCGACAACCCTGTCCTGATTTTACGTAAGATTGTCACCAATAATAGTATCGAGGCTTTGTAGTGTCGGAACCCAGTAGGGACTGGAAATTTGTATTTTTAATATTTTCACCCTGGCAGGATTCTACGTTGTATCGACACGTCGATATCTCGACACGACGTTACATCGACACATGATTTGGTTAAAGTGTCGAGGTTATGAAGTGTCGATACAACGTAAAATCCTGCCTCGAAAAGTGTCGATGTTATGTAGTGTCGAGACTACGATACGGCACCGAATTTGATACAAATATGTTCGTTTCCTAGGAGGTCTAAGATAAAACTTGTAACTTTACAATTAAAAAGTGTTTTTATTACAATTGTATAAAATTTAATAAATTTTATTTTATAGGTTTAGATTCGTTAACACTTACCTGCTTATAGGTGGTGTTGTACCATATGTCCAGTGAAAGTAATTTTTTTCCGACGGAAATTATTTTCAAGGCACTTAGTCAGAGAGACTTGTATTACTTGAGGGAAGATACAAGGGTTCTTATCATTGCCTGAGTAGCTTGGTAGGATAACTGTACACTAGTGATATAATGCTACATTATTTTTCGACTATTTCGTCTTAAATTTAAGTAGTAGTAGTAATATAGGGGGGAGTTGCAGTAACTACCAGGCAAGTAGGCCACGTTGTTGGGCCTTTTTGCCAGCTCCCTAAGATAGTGTTTTACTCCTTTTAATGTCAAGTGTAGGTATATTTCATCTAATCTAAACAGAAGAGCTGTGGATTTCTTTTGGTTCCTCTCATGCTTTTTTCAAGCAATCATACATATTTTCATTGACTCTTATAGTCTAGTGAAAACTAGGAACAACACGTGCCCTCGCTGTTAAACCAAACCTCCATACACTTTAAACTACAAGCAAAAAGTATAGTATTTACAATGAATCTACAATGAGGGTCCTAAATTTTGCCTATACCCAGTTTCATTTAGGTAAGGGATCTTTAACGAGTACCTGACAACGCACAGGCTCGAGACCACCGGCTTACATCCTTCTGAAGGACGTGGTACACAGAATTTGTATCCCTCTCATAAAAATCCTAGAGGCCCGTGCTAGGATTGAGCCCATGACTAAATAAACTCGGAAGTTTAAAGTCCATTCATTCTGTGTATTGGCCGCGTACCTTAACCACTACACCACGGGTGACTGATCAAAATTTAAGTAAAATGATCGCATATATTCTTTAATTATATATGTTTATCTATTTTGAATATCCTTCTAAATACAATCTGCATTAAGAGTTTCTAATATTTCTCTGTATATAGCATGAAAACTTCTTGATACATTAACCCCTTTAATGTTATTTATGGTCCAATTAATGCGAGAGAAACGATTTCGGAATAAATTTTGAAGCGTAGCGTTAAATTAATTTATATGTCGTGTTACAATAATCAGACTAGATATTATTGGGATAATTTTAGTTTGTTCAACGTCCTGGATATATTCACTAAGGAAATTAATTTTATTGGATGCTTAGTTTATGTCTATTGTCTATTTATTCTAATGGAATCTATTAAAAGGATCTTCTGCCTTTCAAAGACTTTCTAGTAGAAATAGCGACTTAGCGCAATTCGGTTTGTTGCTCATGCGAATATTCGGAAGAAAATTACGCTTTTGTTAGTTTGAATATATATATATATAATATATATATTATATATATATTATATATATATATATATATATATATATATATATGATTCTTGGTACAAAACTAGCCTTTTTGAGAGCAGAATCTGTATTAAGATATTTTTTTGAGATGGGCATTTGTTGAATAAAGGCAGAAGTTCAGTTTTTAGCGTTACTTTTGTCGGCTTTATCTACCTCCATTCGCAAATCGAACAATGCCTAGAGTGCACCACTGTTTCTTGATTTTGATTACATTTATAACAGAAAGCCTTCTGTTATCATAACCTTAAATTTGCATCACCCGATGCTTATTAAAGCCTCTTATGAAAAGAAGTCGATTTTATCTAATTTTAAAATGCTTGCTGAGTCATTATTGCCGGGTAATGATGTCATATAGTTATTTACACGGCAAGGAGAAGATGAAAGTGTTACAGATCAAGGCCAAGTTTTCTCATAAGGCGAAGCCTCAGGTGAAAACTTCATTATCACTCGAGGCCGCAAGACCGAGGGAGGTAAACAAGTTAGCTCTCGAGGCTTTGCCGAGGGAGATAACTAAAATTGACTCCCTAGGCCTAGCCGAGGAAGACTAGTACGAGAGCTAAAATTCTTCGACCCCTGTCGCGTATTAAATTTTACCTACGACTTAGATAATAAGTGAAATATATTTCTTATTAATTTTTAAAATTTGTTGATGATGATGGGAATAAGAAATTACAATTTGAAGGGTTGTTAACGATTGTAGGTAGGGGGTTTCATTTTATTTGTACACATTCTCTTTTTCATTACTTATATTATTTAGAATTTGTTCTGTGATTTTATTCGGCATAGATGACTCTATAGGCACTGCACTTGATAAAGTTGTCATAGATGCACATGTATTGGCAAGAAGCGTCGCTGACGTTCTGCACAGGCAATGCTCTGCGTATAATTTAGTAGCAAGGCGATTTAAATTGATGTTAGAATTATTAAGTTCTTCGGGAAGTTAATATGCATTTTACTTTCTTGTTTTTTTAAAAAACATACCCAAGTCATTTGTTAAAAATTGACATAATGTTGACTATGAAATAAAACTTGGTACATGTGCTTTAGGAATTTAGAAAAATATGCTGAGTTATAATTGCGAGTTGATGACGTCATAAAAATATATATATTTTTTTTCGATAGCACAACTAGGCCCAACTAGGCCTAAAGACTGATATTTGTACTATGTTTTAACTCTCTAGTATAAATAATCTGGGAGCTACGATGATAACAGACATATACAAACACTCAGTAAGACAAATTGGTTAAAAAACATCTGAAACTTTGAATTTAGGTTCAGTTACTTTTACGAAGTTCTCAAATATAACTTTCCATAAATCAGCACTAATATTTTTGTTTATACTTTGTATTGTTTATAGTAATTTATTAAAATAAAGCCCTGTGCTTCAATTTTTTTAATTTTTGAACACTTTTAATTATTATTCTTAAGTTAAAATACAAAAACTCTCATAAAAGAGCTGCGAACTTTATAAGCATATCTCTATTTCACTTCAGAATTGAGTTGGAAAGAGATTTAATTTATTTTTCCCCCCCCCCCTCCCTCTAGTCCACAATCCTTTGCCCCTCCAAGTCTTGCCTTTTGCTTTTTTATTTTTTTTAACAAAAAAAGGCTTTGGCTAATATTAATTTTAATTAATTTCTTTCTCTAAAAAAAAATGAATTCAATATTTATTTTTTATTTTGAAAGGACTACAAAGATTTTTTTTTTATATTTTTCATAAAAAAAGTCAAGATCTTCCCCTCTCTCTTTTGAAAAAGTACTGCTATCTGTCTTTACTGTGTAAAGAAATCCCCATCCTCTCCGCGAGTGAAATGAAAAAAGCAATAAAGGGACCCATTGCATTAAATAGTCATTATTACTGTTTAAGAACCCCCCCCCCACGGTTAGTAAATGCTGTGGGAGGGGGCTAAACCCAAGTATAAAAAGGATTACCAACCTAAATCTCATCAGCTCTATAAAAAAGGCCTTTATACTTACTTTATGTACTAAAAAGATAAAAGAATTGCGGTTGGCAACATCGTCTAAAATAAAAATATGGTGTTTGCACACTAGGCTGATTATTGTAAGAACGAATAATAAGCTATTATTAATTTAACTTTATTTTAATAACTTGCTGGCAATTTTAGTTGCTTCGTGGATTTAAAATATTTAAGGAAAGAGTATCGGAAAACAGCGATTTTCCCATTGTTTTAATTTTAGTGTCAGCAATTACTGTAAAAAAATATCGGAGATTATTGTTGGAAAAAATCAAAATTTAAACTTTTTGTTATTTTTGATTCTAGACGTGATTCGTTGAAATTTTAAAATAAAAAGGGGGTTATTTGATGGTTACATTTCACCTGACGCCATATTGGATAGAAATAAAAAGTTTAAATTGGTTAATATCTACTCAACGGAATCCCTTTCGGGTTAAAACCCGTTTTTACATCGCTGGTGTTTTTACAGAGGAAACGTACGAATCAAAGTTTTGTTTAAAAAAACCACGAAAATTGCTTAACTTTTTATTGGTAATTTTACCCGATTGGTATGTGCTCTTTGTTAAAACAATCCTGTGTTTTTAATTGTTGAAAGTTTTTTGAATTTAGAGGTACGATTTTAAATATTTTGAACATTACGTGTCTGTTAAGAGGGTTTCAACTCTTTTACAAATTTTTGAAAGTCATGTTGGTTCTGGGGAGGAACCTCCCCTCCTCTCTTCTCGTACCCGATATCATAACAACACGACTCTCTCGGTTAACATAGCAAGGAAAATAGTGGACCTTCTTCCACTTCTACTCCCCAGACGGCAGGGAAGTAGGTGGAGGCCTACTGTCTTACTTACTATTATATAAATTAAGAGTTTTGTTAAATTTGCAATTTTGATGCTTATAAGGGGTTTTTAAAATACTAATTTTTAGATAATTTGTAATACTTTTAGGATATTAATATCTTTTTATTTATCTTTGGACTAATTTAGGATACTTTTTTGCCTCAATAGTGGTTATGCTTTATTATGGAGACAAAATTGAATGCTCCTCAGGCTTCAATACTTTTAACCTTATAAATATTCCCACAGCTACGCTTAATAACTCTTTTTTTTCTCGGTTTTACCTCAGGAATAAATATTATGATTTCCTCTGCTCGGCCTTGGGACTTTTTATCTTCGGCTTTGACTAAGGAACCAAATTACAATACGTATTACAACTATTTGTACTAAATTCAAAACAATAGTATTTTTTATATATATTGTTAGAAGTACATATTTTTATTTATTTTCGTTTTATAAAGTTTGTAAAAAAAATGTATAAAGGTGAAATATATTAATATTTGAATTTGAATAGTAAAATACACCTCATCCTCTGTGCAAGAATGTAGTCTTTAGTTAGGAGTGCACAATTACGTGATTGAAAGTGAACCTAATTATGTAATTAATTATTATATGTACATAAAATAATTCCATAAGAATAACATATTAGAACATGTGCATCCAAGAATTTTTTATAATTTTTTATTTGGGTCCTATTATTTACATTCAAGAATTCTTTTAACACTTTTTATTTGGGTCTTATTATTTACATTCAGAATTCTTTTAACATTTATTTGGGTCTTATTATTTACATTCAAGATTCTTTTAACACTTTTTATTTGGGTCTTATTATTTACATTCAAGAATACTTTTAGCACTTTTTATTTGGGCCCCATTATTTACATTCAAGAATTCTTTTAACATTTTTTATTTGGGCATTATATACATTCAAGTATACTTTTTACATTTTTTATATGGTCTATCATTTACATTCAAAACTTGCATTCCTATTATATAATTCAAAAATACTTTAACACCTTTTTATTTGGGTCCTATTATTTACATTCAGAATATTTTTTGGACTTTTATGTGTTTCTATCATCTAATTCAAGAATACTTTTAACATTTTTATTTGAGTCTATTATATACATTCAAGAATACACTTTTACATTTTTATTTAGGTCCCATTATTTACAATTAAGAATACTTTTTCACTTTATTCATGGTACTAACTATGTAGGATAAAATCTTTTTTACTGGTTACCTCCATCGCAAATTTAATTGAACCATTGCTCTTTAAAGGCATGGTTTTTTAAATACAATATCACAGTACTGGGTCCCAAATATATCAGCTTGTTTCCTGGGTTTCTTTAAATAATATTAAGAAATTCTAAAATTAATTGCCTTATTTTGTGAAATGAGAGAAGCTAGTAATGGATATGGTTCATATATTATTACATAACACCATATTACTTGCTGTTCTCTTCTTACTTGTGGGATAGGAAATGAAGTGTAAAAAGCTGGGTAATAATGTTTATAAGGGTTAGGCATGGGTAATATAATATGTAGGTAACATTTATAAGCTTACTGGAAATAATTGTAAACCTTAACTGAGAAATAAGGCTAAAGAACTGTAGATAATAAAACCAGGTTAAAGTTACCGCTACAATGATTACTGCCTCGGCAACTGTAATGCATACACCACATATATATTATATATAATTATATTATATATATATATATATATATATATATATATATATATATATATATATATATATATATATATATATGTGTGTGTGTGTGTGTGTGTGTGTGTATGTATGTATGTATATATATATATAATATATATATATATATATATATATATATATATATATATATATATATATATATATCCCGTACCAAAAAAAACAAAAAAAAAAATTTTTAAAAAATCCTATCAGGCCCTCTAAGATGCGAGATGGAAAATTATTTCACGTTCGGTCTTTTTGAAAGGGACGTTATGTCGGTGGTTCATAGCCTGTGCGATGTCAGGTACTCCTAAAAGTTCCCTAACCCTAAATGTTTCTGGCTTAGGCAAAATTTAAACCTTAATTGTAGCTTACATAAATACATGTATACATTGGGGCAGAGAGTAAAGCCTGTTTCACTGTTGTTTAGCTGTAGATACTTAAAGTAATGTCACGGCTCTTCTGTGGATTAGATGTAAAATGCTTGCACTGGGTACAGGCATTAGGTAGAACATGTCTTCTATCTAAAGAGTGTGGCGAGTTGGCAAAGGGCCCAACAACGCAGCCTACTTGCTTGCTGGTCTGTCACCTCTCCCTAATTACTATCACTATGGTCATTCTTTTGTATAAATTTAGGGATTGTCCCTTCCAAGAAAAGCGATGAAATTTCTCCGTCTAAGATTTGGAGGCTAACTCAATTTTAGTGAACACATTTTACCCCTAGGATTAAAAATATACTGTTTAGTCCCAAGGGAAGAGAAAAGTAACTTTTTCTCTCTTGGGACCAAAAATGCTACTTAGTCCCAAAAGCAACATGGTTAAGAATGAATAAATACACTTGAGCTTAAAAAAATTATTGTCAAACCACAATAAGTACATAAAAAGTAGAAAACTGACCGGTTTCAACTATACATTAGTCATCGTCAGAGTACATTTATAAACTCACACACAAAGTTTATAAATGTACTCTGTCGATGACTAATTTACAACTACTTACTCGTATAGTTGAAACAGGTCAGTTTTCTACTTTTTATGTACTTATTGTGGTAAGTACATAAAAACGCCACACATTTTTTTTTTAAACTCTAGTGTGTTAATTCATTCTTAACCATTTTTTTTAATATATACCACAAATTCTCTGTCGAAACAACTTATGATTTTTTCCCTAAAAACAAGTAATTAATCTCCACATTCCTTTACCGTTTGGAAATAAATTACATTTTAAGTCGGGCTGATAAAAAATTGAAGGTCATAGGTTTGATATTTGAAAACGATTTCAGTTTCCAGCTAATGTATTTGTATGCAACCTGGAAGCAAAGGTGTTAAGCATTAACTAATAAAAAACGACCCAAAAAATCAATTTCATAGTTCATCCTGGACAACTACGCACACAATCTGTTCTCTAACTAACGGGACCACTATGTTTACCTCTATTATTCTCTTTGGCCCTTTGACACCTCATTATTTTTACCTTCAAGTTATGAATAAATGAATCCGTCCTATAAGGGGAAGGTAGTAAAACTACCGAGCTTAAAGAAAACTCTATGTAAACAAGTGTTATAGCTCGTTATACACGACACTGTCCGTTATATTCTCACAAAACTGTCATTCTTTAAAGAATACATTTTTACGAGTTTTCTTTTTACTTTTCCTGATTTATACCGTTGGCATATTGGAAAAGTATTGTGTTTGCGAAAAATTTGAAATCGGGTTTTCACTTGAATTATCCCTTTAGGTGTGATTACTAATTTATTAATTGATGATTATTATTATGATGATGATTATTAATTAGAAGCAATTGTTATTAAGATAAATGCTGTTTAATTATATAAATACCGTTGGTTACTGCGTCCTTTGTAAGTCTATTCAGACGTACGAACGTCTGTAAGACGTTGTGTACGTATAAATAGATTCATAGCTAATGACTATTGCTTGGTGCCGGTAATGTAACAGTTTGCTGTAAACATTACACCGAAAAATTCCTGGGTCGATTGTCATTGGTACTCCTAGGATTTGGTGCGATTTAAGTCTAAGCCGTGGATCATATATTTATAAACAATATAATTGGCTGAGTCTGTATGAATGACGATGTTGTATTTGTATTTGCTCTTAATGATATGAATGTATTTTGTATGATTTCAGGTGAGTTGTTTCTTGGTTTGGCCTTGCCTCTGTCCTGTGCTGTCTACACGACGTATTGTATCTTATGCTTTATTATCCATTTTACTATAACTATGTTAAAAAGAATTTAAACAAATAATTTCTGGGATCGTAGCCAGAAATTATTTCAAACAAAGTAGCGTTTAATAGAGTATAAGTATTTATATACTTAAATTGAGTATAAATTTTATTAAATAGAAATTTAAAAGCATCGCTTTTAAATTTTGTTTACTTTTTTTGTAGGTTTATTGAAAATACTAACTTTTCATAATTATATCACTTTTCCTAACTCTTCACAATAACTGTTTTAATTAGTAAACAAGAGCCGATTTTCGACCACTTCTGGCCGTCCTCAGTCATGCTAAATTGAGTGCCGAGTTGTATACAGTCTTTTAAAGGCCTTAGGTCCTAGGGCGAGTGCGTCCTAGGCCTTTGAAGGACTATAATATAACTCGGCACTCAATTTAGCATGACCTGAGGGATGGCCAGAAGCGGTCGAAAGTCGGCTCTTGTTTTCTAATTAAAAAGTTATGCGAAGAGACTTGTTATTTAGTTTATATACTAACTTTAAATGTATTTAGTTTTCTTTCTTTCTATATATATATATATATTATATATATATATATATATATATATATTTATATATATATTATATATTATATATATATATATATATATATATTATGTGTGTTTGTACAGAATGCGTATATTTAGTCATAGTTAGTCTGCACATGCAGACTAACTATGACTAAATATACTCTTACAGGAGTAAGTGGTGTTTAATATAAAAATTTAATCTTTATTTATTAAAAGTAGGTTAAATTTAACAAATAGTTATCACAATAAACTATATAAACTTTATAACTTCTTATTTATAACTAGGTATAAATAAACTTTGGTGTTTTCAGCTATTTGGAAATAGTTGTTTCAGTTAGTGCCTTAGTACCATCTGGACCTATTAAGCATAAAAAGCGTTTAGAAAAAGACCCCAATAAAAGGCGCCAGACGTTCCTCGCCTTGGGGGCGGGAATAAACTCTTCTATACCTGGCATCTTATTATTTATATTTTTTAATTCAATTTATTTCAACCTACCAGAGGTAGTTTGTATTTCCCTACCTCAGGTGGTGGGGGAAGCGCTTAGTACGTGATCTGGTTGGTCCATTATATAATTTTCTTTCTTCTATTAGAGCGAAGTCCTTGAGAAAAAATTAAATAAATTACAACAAAAGAATTTTCTAATGTTGCTTTATTTCTATATTTCTTTTAAATAAAAAAATACAAAATTCTTCTCGTTTTTACTGTAAATCATTTTGAAATTTCCAGTTAAAGAGGTTAAATAATTTTTTCATGCTAAAAATTAGGTTGCACTGTTTAACATCGATTTTGTATCAGTTTTTTTTAACGTGAAAATTTACTGGGAAATACATTTCGTATTTAATAATAATAAGGACTAATCCTGCGTGTTAAGAGCATTCTTATTTAATTAATTTTAGTTGCATTACGAACGATTTAATTTATTATAATTAAATAACAGTATTTAAATAAAAACCAGAAATTTAATAATTAAAATTTAATACAAAATGTTAATAATGTTTCAATAGCTTGATAATTATGTTATTATTAATGCTTCTGTGCCCTAAATTGATTCTTAACAATATTATAATTACTCCGAACTGGGTTATAGTTAGGTTTTTCATAAACATACCTTTCCTTGTTTTTATTATAAAACCAACGAACCCTGTTTTTACTTCTTTTGACAATTTATTTATTGAATAATGCAACAAAAACTGGATAGTCCAAGAGCCGAACTAGAAACAACGTGACTCATTTTTGTATTACTTTTAAACAACTTTTTCTTATATTATGAAGAAAAACATAACTAGTCTACTATTCAGAGCCTTCCTGTTGAATTGCTCATGCTCATAATTTTATAAAATCGCACAATTTCAGTTTTCTTGAAATAAGTTGGTTTCCTGTAGTCGGGTGTAAAAACATGGCGAGAATATTCGATAAGATGTTCTACAAAACGAATGTTAAATCATCAAAATCGGGATTGACTACAACAAAGATATTATATCTTTAAAAACACCAAAAAAAATTGTTAATTTATGCAAAGTACGTGAATTTCTTTGAAAAAATGTTGGCTTTTTGTTACATTTTTTTGTGCCATTTAACAATTGTCATAACTTTAGTTGTATTTATCTGATTTTGACGAAAAAACACTCGTTTTGTAGGAAATTTTATCAGCTTTAAACGTTCACTTCATGTTTTGCACACGTCCCACAGAGAAAAACTTATCAAATAAAAATGGAAATATTGGGACGATTTTCTAATATTTGAGTCAGCGCATTCATATGAAGGACTCCACTCTGGATTGACAGACTATGCTTTTCCTTCATAATTTTAAGGTATATTTTTCAGAAGAATTGGTTTATAGTAAGTACATAAATGAGTCCTATTTTATTTATTTTTCCGGCTATTATTGATATTAAATAGACCTTTTTTTCTATTTATTACTGTAGTCATTATATTAGAATAAGCTCATGCCAGAGTACTACAACCTCTCGGTCCCACTGGGGTAGCTTGTTGCAACAGTCATATCAATCCATATCTTATCACTGTTCCATTATTGCTAATACATATGTTCATGTAGTTGCAATATTAAATAAAAAAAAGTTAAAAAAATAGGTTCTGGCTCTTGGACTAAGATTTTTACAAGATGACTATCATCTCAAATCAAACTTGGCTAGATGGCAGCACTGTTTGTTTGATAACATTGATATCAGATAGGAGATGCATATTACAGATTTTATAGAAAGAAGTTAATTTTATCTAATTTTTTACTAGTTAATCATTTTTATCTATAAATCTTTTGTTGTTTTTAATGAAACATTATTATTTAATGATAAATAACATTTTATGATTGGATACAATCAATCCAATTGAAAACGTATATGAACTGTGTTTCTTCCTTTTAAAAATCCGTTTTGTCTCCCTTTTGTTTGAAGGCCTTTGTAAGAATTTATTTCTCGATTCAAGACAAAACTGTTTTGGATGGGTAAGACTTTGCAAATTTATTGAAACGAAAATAAGATCAAAATTAAGTTGTTAGCAACTTATTGAAAGCGAAGTTATTTTCCTCGTTGGTTGCTTAATAACTCGAAAACTACTAAAGGATCTAGACCAAGGTAAACTTAATTCTAATCTTATATCAGAAGGAGTCATAAATTATGTCAGATCTTGATCTGTGGCTAAAATAACAGTAGGGGAACTGTGTAAACCCATTTTTTTAATGTCTTAGCTCGGAATCTAATTGATAGATCTTGACTGAACTTTAAATTTAAAATGCTCATTAGGTCTGGTAGTCATTTTTAAGTCTTATCGGGATCCGTTCGAAATTACAATATGGGTTTAGTGCAACACTAAATTTTAAGTGCTTACAGATTGGAATCTAATTGATGGATCTTGATAACTATACACTTTAAACGGACTCATAGGTTGATACAAAATAGTTCAAGCGAAATTCCTTAAACAAATACACCTTCTCAAAATAACAATCGGGTTAGTGTAAAAAAACTGTTTTAGATGCTTAAATATCCGAAATCTAATCGTCTTGCCATCTTAATCTAAATACTAAACTAGACTACTCATGGATTCATAAGACATCATGATATCAATGAACATTTTTTTGACTTCATCGAAATCCGTTTCTTGAATTAAACCACTTAAGGCAGTTAGTGTAAGGAAAGAACAATTTGTGAGTTCTTAGATACGATAGGCTTGACTAAACTTTAAGAACTTAGAATCCTGTGTGATGATATGCTATTTAATCGCTCGTGCATCGGATCGCGCTTTTAAAAAATAGTTTAATAGGGGTAAGTGTAAATGTTCTCAAAAGCTAACAGACTTGAATCGTCAATCAATGACCTTTTAACCTTTCTTTAATTTACCGACTGCGTCATAATGGTATCACATTTGTGGTCTAAATAATATATAAAAATATATATAGTATATATATCCTCAAATATAATATTCTGTGTTTTAAAAAACAAAGGCGGTTTGTATGACATTTGTTGTTGAGATATACTATTATCTATTTTCATTAAATATCAAAAATGATTTATCACTTTACTCTGTAACACGTTGTTTATTTAATAACGTACATTTACTGTAACACGTTTGTTTATTAAACGCTACATACTTGTAACATACGTTCTGTTTATTAACAGCGGTACCATTTACGGACGAATGTTCCAGATGTTGCAGAGCATTTTGCTGGCTTACATTCCTGATTGTCTTAGCACAATGATTGTGTCCAGAGTGTTTATTATTTTTTAGGGGCATTAATTTAGAGTAAACTAATTAAAGGTNTGTGTGTGTTGAGTGGATCTGCTGTTTTGTTCGAAGTCGATATGAGCACTCAAAATACTTACACCTAGAGGTCCATCTTTAAATCCAAGAACCGTTAAAAGCAATTTGGATATTCAGCTTGAATTTTTTCGGGAATACTTGTGTCTGTGCCCAATAATCCTACTCTTATTTTTATTAAATTATTTTATAATTAATCATGAAAACAGTTAACACAATTATGATAATATTTTTTAGGGGTTTTTTTAAGGAAATATATTCCTATCATTGGAATGGTTAGCATGAATTAAGGCTTAAATGAGCCAAATTTAAGACACATCTTATTTAAAAGGATAGTCATAGTTCTGTATTTAGAAATAGAATTTTTAAATTATTAATCACAATTTATAAATTTGATGCCTAAATGTTATTTTTTCATTAAAAGTTATTAGCAAACATGTAATCTTAGAATAATACTATATATTGAGGGATCATAACGAATAACAGCAAAGTAGTTTCACTGGTGGTCTTAAGTAATGCTACCATCGTAACAATATACAATTTTCTTAGAACACTGTTGGCAATACTTCCGGTTGCTGAATTATTATTTTCTATTATTAATGTATGCTCTTGTATTCATAAGCTATATTTATAAATTAATATAATTTATAAAATATTTTTAAATTTTTTAAGGCAATTTAAATTGTTTTTAATTAACATTTTTTTATAAAAGTGTCCAACATCATCTAATGTAGATTCTCTAGTTCGCTACCTTCTGCTTTCTAAGAATGATTTTATTAACTCAGCAGGTTTTATAGGTATTATATTTTGTTGCTTACGATCTTTCTTCATAAGCGAATATTTATTTATTTATTTTATTCATTACAAATAAGGCGCGGTCAATATCCACGGCCTTCTAGAACGTTGGATCACCACAACCTGTTTTGAAAATTTTCAGTAATAATCAGATTTGTGATAAATGAAGCTTTTTCCGTAATCTGCCGCTCTTTTGGTTAATTCAAGGTATTTACATCACTCAACGATTTATTTTACTTGGTACATACATAACCACTGTTAGATGTCAATGTTAACAATAATATTTTGATGTCAAAATATAACACTAATTATAAACAGACCACCAGTAAACCGGCTTTCGTGTTATCAGTGGAATTCCATTGTGTTTCGGTTTCTAAGTCTTTCTTTATAATATTAATCTAAGCATGTAACGCATTTTTCCGAATTTATATTATTGCTAAAGTTTGTTTACATCTGTCATTCTTACAATTTTCTATCCTACAAAACACCTACATAGTCAGAAATAGGGAAATAATAAATAATTCACCTAACACAATTCGAGCGTGAAAATCTTTAAAATGTTTTACTTAGAGATAAAATTCTATAAAGATATATGATTTCAATTCCCTCTCGGGGTTTTATGTTTCATTTGCAATTTTTTAAATTCTTTTTCTATATTTTAAAGGAAAATAATATTTATATGTTTAAATATCTGTCTGTTTAATGTGGTAACGTATGTATGGTATGTATGTATTATGTTATGTATGTATGTATTACTTTTTCGTCTGAATGAAAATTAAAATATATCTTTTTTCTCTTGCCTCGTGTCGTTTTCATATTCTATATTTGTTTCCGTGATAATTAAAGGTACTTTTAAGAGCTAAAATTATGTATCTGTTGGTTTGAATATGATAAGAGATATGTTTGGGATTAAAGATAGCTTTGTATGTAGTATAAGTTTATTTGGGATTTAAGTTTAGCTTGGTACGTTTTAATTAATGTGTTCGCTTCGCTTTAGTGTGACCAGGAAGTCAAATTATTTGAATTTGACTTCCTTAATTTGAATTTGAGTGGCTCGCAATGCTGATTTATATTATAATGGAAACCTATCACATTTTAATCAGGGGATTACTCCCTCAGTAGTTTGTACATTTTTTCACTCAAAAATGAATAAGGCCTTTTTTTTATTTTAGTATAATTTTAATTTTTTTGGATTTGGGCACTAACGAGGAATGAAAAACCAATGATTACAAAATTAAGACTATATTTCGCTCCCTTCCCGAAGCATAATCACTTCTCTAAGAAATATAAAATAATCAATTAGATAATGTATGACTATAACTATAATAAGTGCTTAATCAATATTAGAAAAATAGAGGGAAAAACTAACTGCAATATTAAAAATTAACAAACCAACAAAGAGTAATTGCAAGCTGTTAAGCTTAAGTGATTAAAATTTTTAATTTACATTCAGTTGTGTAAAATCTAAAAAAAATGAAAATAAATATATAAATAAAAAAATCCCCTACATAAAATTAAAATCTGTAAATGATACATTAATTTAATTACATAGAATTTGCCAAAACGTCGGTAAAATAAATTTAAAGTTTCAGTGTTTCTTTCTTGACCAAACAACTGAGGTTGAAATCATAGTGAATATATATATATATATATATAATATATAATATATATATATATATATATTTATATTATATATATATATATATTATATATATTATATATATATATATATATATATTATATATATTATATATATATATATATATATATGTGTGTGTGGTACACACATTACATGTACTCGCCATTGCTTCATAGCGACGAATTTTGCTGAATAAATTTGTACATTTGACGTTGACAACAGTAATAATATTTAGTACGTTCACACATTTAGATCCGCGTATCGTATAGGAGTACGATCTCTCAATACGGTAATATTAACTGTATGGACATACGGAGGGGATCGATCGCATACGCTTAGAAAATAGGAGATGCAATCTAATGGATCCCGATACGCAGTTTTTTGTGTGTGTACCTTTAGAGACGATCGTATTTAACGAATAACCTTTTCGTCGAACTTTTATTTCACTTCTATATTACCGTTTTTGATCAAATAACTTTTGGAATATTATTTTTTTTAGTGTAACTTCATTATTATGCAAAGAAATGACAATTTAATTAAATATATTTTTTGTTTAAACTTCTTATAACCAAAAGTGAAGGTTTACTATACAAGACGCCATGTTTTGGCGGGTCAGTTATCACTCGATCGACTAACAAATACGCTGCAAGAACCGTGAAGTTGACCGTATTGTATAGGTATTCTATTCGATCCGCGGATCTAGAGTGTGTGTGAACGTAATTATTAATAAAACGGGCCGCGTAGCGCATTTATCATGCTTAATTGAATGACCATTAGACTATCCTAAGTAGCTGAAAAATACGTACGTATGTATAGTGATGTATAGAGACGACGTCATTATTTTGATAATTACTTATTGCTAAAAGGGTTGGTTGCCTAGGTGTATCGAGTGGGCCGGGGGCCTTTCCAGTCCCCAAGGAGCTGAAAGTTCCTTATTATTTCAACAAATTAAATTTTACTGTCACAGTTAAAGAAATAAACCTAACTTTTTAATATTAACTTAAATAAATTATATTAAATTATTCATTAAGTAAAAAAAAAATTAATATATATTTTAAAAGAATGAATAAGTCACAATTAATTAAATAAATACTTTATAATTAATTAAAAGGAGAAGAACTTTCAACTCCAGCCGGGAGAGATCATTTTTTATCAAGAATTCTAAAATAAAAAAAACTTGAAGTTTGAGAAGAAATTCCTGTACGGGGGCGGGGGATGATTTAAGGGAGCTAATTGAGTTGTTAATTTTCATCTATTACTAACTTATTTCTTTTTCTTTTCTGTCTTCTGAAAGGAGAAGCATTGTAGTGTTTTAAAATGTGCACTCGTTTAAATCGAATAGATATTGACGTTGTAATTCCTTGGCATGCATCACCCACAATAATCAGATTAAAATCACAATGAAGTTGCCTGCAATGTAACACCAATATACAAAACATTGAATATCACATAGTTTCTTGGAATGCAACACCCACAATAATCAGATTAAAATCACAATGAAGTTGCTTGCAATGTAACACCAATATACAAAACATTGAATATCACATAGTTTCTTGGAATGCAACACATTAAATAAAAAATCACATTTTAGTTGCCCGAAAGGTATCACACGCCTATTCATCAAATGTCCAATTTTTCATCATCATTGATTAGAATCAACGTTGGTGTATATGGAAGGTAGGGGTGTGTATAGATGTGTGAAGAATGAGATTTTATTATGTTCTCTTATGGATATTTTTCAAACCGATAAAGTCAATCAAATTGGATAGATTTGGTTCATAAGTCTGGTTCCATTGGATGAAATGTGATAGATGTTTGGAGGAAATTTGTCTGTGGTCTCTTTTGGTGGCTTCTAGAGTAAATTTTATGGAAAATTTAGAATTATTTATAAATATTTTTTGTAATGGAAAATATTTCATAACTATTTACCATAGGAATAAGATATCTCTACTGCACTTGGAGAATAAAATCTTATTTATGCACCTTGGGAATAATATTCGCCTTTTTTTTCCTGATTTACAAAATTTGTTTCTAAGGCGAAGCTGGGGGATTGGTATAATTTATTCATGAGCCACAGACGATGGAAATATCGACATTTTTATCTCGAGGCGCAGCCGACGTAGAAAAGTTGAAGAGGGAAAAATGGCTGTTTCCCAATTTTATTTTCTAAAGATTAAACAATGTATACCAGAATGATGTTTTAATCATTTTTAAACATATATTTACTTTTTATATTATGTATAAAGTAAAAAGGTTCGTGCTCAGGTGGTATTGAACCAGGATCTCCTGTTAGAGTGGCGTTGTATTTAACCGCTGGACTACCATGGTAGGTCCAGGTAAAATGTGCAGGGAATGACTCAGGTCTTATCTTACCTGCCTCTTCCTTTTTACAATTTCCTAGTAGTTCAATCATATACATGCATCATATGAGTCAATAGAGTATTTGCATTTTTCCAAAAAAAAAATTGTTTGGTCATAAAATGATTTAATGTGTTTAAAAAAATATATTAAGCTGTTAAAAAATATTTAATTTAATTTTAAATAGTCGAAATTAGCATTTAAAGAAGAGGAGAAGGGGAAATGGGTGAGAGAGTGGGGTGATAAAGGAACGTTCTAAAGGTTGGGTCGTTTAAGGTATAGATGGGAGTTTTAGTTAGAAATATCATAAGGTCAACAGTTGCTTAAAGTTCAATCGAATGTAAAGAAGAGTGAAACAAAACAATTCCGTGTTCTAGGTAATACAATGCCTAAGGAACGTGATGACTACAGCTGTCAGTATCATCTTGTCGATAGTATAAAATAAACTCTTATGAGTGTTGCTCTAATGAATATTGTACTTCACGGCGGTATTCTTACGTCTGACGTCACACGAGCAGTTGAGGTTGTTGACCGACAAAAGGACATGTTTAAATATATTTTTCGTTTTTTTGCTGTATCATCAAAAGTGTAAGTTTTTTTCATTCTAATATTTTACAGGGTGTTCTTTTATACGACGTACTTATAGATAATGCAATAAAAAAATTGTGTAAAATACTCTATTCTGTTTAAAATATTGTCCGACTAAATATTATTTTCAATGATATTAATTCTGATATTGTCTCGTATTATACTTAATAAACTCAGTATATTCACATAAAAGAAAATTTTGTAAATAAATCATGAAAAGAGTTAAAATAATAATAAAAAATTATGATGAAGAAGAAAAATAATAACAACATGAAAAATTACTTTTCTTTTTAAAGCGTAAGAAAGCTGAAGTAATAATAAATAATTATGTCCGCACTAAAAGAAAAATACGTAAAATTGTTATCAAATTATAAGATATAATAAAAGAGTTACTAAACAAACAAATATCAAAAACAATTATTCTGACCTTTTTATTGCTTAAGCAATTTATGAGTTAAAGCCGAGAGATGGATTTAGATATGGGCTTTAGTTGAAAACTTAATTTGTAAGTTAAAAACTTGATTAATTAGTATACGGGTTAAATATGAAAACAGACTTGATCGTGAAATTATGAGGCATTTTTATTATTTTTTATTCTGTTTTATTTTATTAAGTAACTTATATAATTTTTTTAATCTAAGTAATTTAATAGAAGATATAAACAAAGAGCAAGGAGATAACTTTAAAACTGAAATGTTAAGCAGTTAAAAAAAGTTTATTTTTATTGCCCCGAGATAAAAAAACTGCATTTTATTATTCCCTCTTTCTGGAAGGATAACAAGAAGAAGGGAGTTAGAGCAGGAATCGTGGGATCGGGAGTGGGAATCAGACGAGTTAGGGAACGTTAAAATTTTATGGCATTAGAAAGGTTTATTTTAATAGTAGATACAATTATTCTTTTAAAAGTTGGGGTTATTTTTTATTCGAAGCAGTTAAAAATTAAGATTTAGCGTCAAGGAAAGAGATTTAAGTTTGTCCGTTTCTAAATTAAGATCGGTTAAATACAAGATTATCTTGAATTGTTACAATTTGTAACTTTTTTTATGCGATAGAATTTAATTTTTGATTCCGTTTTTGTTTGAAGGATGAGAAAGGTTTTACTACGAGATCTAACGTTATGTGTTTGAAGGCGTTTACCGTCAAGGACAAGACGCTTTTACTTGGATATCTTGAGAATTCTTTAGGAGGTGATGCCTTCAAGCTTTATACTTACGACAGTCGTATTAAATATAATACAGGGTGGTACATTTTATATGCATCACCCCTGACTAACACACCCCCTCCACTAATTGGACTAAACCCCCTCGACTAATTTGACTAAACCCCTCGACTAATTCAACTAAACCCTATCGACTAATTTGACTGAACACCCCTCGACTAATTTGACTAAACACCCTTCGACTAATTTGACTAAATGCGCCTCGACTAAACCCCCTCCACTAATTTGACTAACCAAACTTGGCTATATTCATGCAAATCTTAAACCAACTTGGCGACATGCGTGCAAATCTTAAACCAAACTTGGGTACATGCGTGCCAAAATCTTACCAAACTTGGCGTACATGCGTGCCAAATCTTATTAAACTTGGCGTACAAATCTTTAACCAAACTTGGCGTACATGCGTGCCAAATCTTAAACCAAACTTGGCGTACATGCTTGCCAAATCTTAAACCAAACTTAAACCTTAAACCGCTTAGAAGGTCTTTAATCACCTGAAAAGGATAATTCTCGTGACATCCCGGTGTAGGATTTTTTGTTTTTGAAATTAAACAAGCAATATTGATGAAAATATCATATTTTCACCAGGAAAACAACTGTTGAAGCGATATCACTAAAAACAACCAATAATAATATTTCTCGTTTTATAGAGACCAGGAAGTAAGCTATCTTTTAACTTTCTTTCAAGAGATTGAAAAGTAAAAGAAACTTGCTAAAATATTATAGATATTTACTTTCACGTAAACTTGGTTGTAAAAGTTACTCCTGGACTTCATAGCCAGTACGGTCAATATTTCTTTGAGAGTTCAAAACAAAATATTGCTGGAAAAAAGGCCCAAGTAAACCAGCTGAGTAAATGCTGGTATTTGTCTACAAGTTTCCTCCCTCTTATTTATGCTTGTTAATACACATAAAATAATGTATGTGTTTATTTTATTTTATCCTTTTTTTTTAAAAAAACTATGCTTAAACCGTAGGGTCATTTAAATAATTCATCCCAGGGTTTGTCACATCCAATCAGCTAGGAAGCACACCCTCCGTACATGGTGGCACATATGTCTAGTTCACAGTGTGTCTAGTTCATCTAGTCCAACCAGACTCTATCCAAACTCACTGCTATGGCTAGTGCCAGCGGCTAGTTCACTGTGTGCTTGGTTCATCTAGTCTTACTAGCTCCTCTGATCACATTAGTCTCGCTTGGCCTCGTTCTTCAACCAGTCTCACCAATCTCATCAGTTCCTCTAGCATCACCAGTCTCTAGCTAGGCTCACCGCTCTGGCCAGTCCAGTGCCACCTAACAGAGAACTCTAGCACCTAGATGTCGGCGTGCACAAACTCATTCTTTAGCCCTGACCTGAAAGTCAAAGCTCCGCAGTGCTATTAGGAGACGTCTGTCTTCAAGAACCGAGTACTTTTTGTACCTAGTCACTTACGTTATTCGTGTCGCCGCCTTCTCTTTCACTGTCTAAGTTTTCGGACATACAAAGGCTCAATATATTATTCCGACCTTCATCTTCCTCAGCCCACAGAACATTAACTTTTCGTGAGCTAGAGACAACGGAAACGTGGACTTGTCTCAGATGAAACTAGATCCAACCCCGCATTTGCGTATTAGTAGCTAAGGAAACCACGTAAAACCCTGGCTGGGTTGGCCGGCCTTGAATTCAAGACCTCCCGTGTGTACGGTACAAGGGACAACCTCATTTTGAGGTCCTCCCTCGGCTGGATTTGAACCCTCGACCTCCAGGTCGAAAGGCGAGCGCTCTACCACAGAGCTACCGGACTCGGTCCCTAAGGTAAATTAAAACCATGTATAAATTCTACCATTTCGTGTAATTTATTATGTATTGCATTTATTATAAAACCATTCTATACCATTTATTATTCTTTTTCACACCTTTTATATCGGATACGGAGTCCCATGAAACTTTTCCTCATCACATCGGATTTACTACGCTCATCCTCCCTGCTTTGGACTTGCTCGCCTTCAGAATATACAATTCGTCAAATGTATAATGTACACCTCTTCGGACTCGATTTGCTCGTCCTCAGATTGTAAATACATCTGTTTTATTCTCAGCGGTCACCCATACAGCACTGACTACGCTCAATGCTGCTTAACATTTATTACCCAACAATCATCGTAGATATACTTGTCGTATTGAAACGAACTTAGTATCCTTATTTACTACGTAAAGTTATTCACTTGTAACAAATTTCATCTTTTACATCTTTTTTTAAAAAAACGTACACAAGTTACTTAATAAAAATTGAACTAATGCTGAAACTTAAATGTCTTTAAAATGACGTTATAAAAATTATAATTTATATACAATTAAATATAGACCTGATCTATGGTAGGTTTCCAATCAGAAATCAGCGGCGCTCTTTGTTTCGCAACTTATTCTGAATGAGTGCTATGTGCATATCAAACATGGCTAGATGGCAGCTCTGTTTCTTGATAACAGATTGTGATTCTTATTAAAGGCTCTTATGCAAACAGGTTGATTTTTTTTTATCTTTTAACCGTTTAATTAATACTAGTAGTGATACCCGACCTTCGCTCGGCAAATATTTTTATTGGTCAAAAAATAAATTTTTAATTTTTCCTTTGAGGACTTCAAAAATAGAAGTTGTTAACAGCTGTAAGAGCAAGAAAATTCTTTGTTTAGATAGAGTCTATCTTTGATATCTGATCTGTAAGACTCATCTATCACCCTCTTCTTTATTCAACGGCTAGCACTGATGATGACCTCTTGTTAGGTTGAAAGCGCTTTGCTATAAAGAAATATATTTTTGTGGAGAGACTTCTTCCTCTTTTATTAAGATGAACTCCATTAACGCTCACCTTAGTTCTTCTTTATACCCTCTCGTTTTAAGGGCTTTGCAGGTGTTACCAACTTAACAGCTTTGCTTCGAACCGCGATTTTTCTCAAAATATTTGATATAAAAATTAAAATATGTTATAAATGTTAAGTTATAAAAAATAATGACATGCGAATAATAATAACCATTAAAAATATTAAAGTAAAGAACCTCTATAATTTATAAGAAAATATCAACTCTTTTTGTTTCTCGCTGGAAAAAATTCCTTATACATTTTGCACTAAAAAAAAACTTTAAAAAAGCATTTGTTTTACTTTAAGTCCGTAATGAATTATATACGAGCAACTTTTTGAAAGGCAACCAATAAAAAAAAGCGAAGAGAAGGGGCAAGAGAGGAAGACTGACAAATTTCACTCACATAGGGGCGAGGGTAGTATATGAAAATAAGTGATGGAAGGAGGGGGGGAGGGAGGGGCTGGTAAACAATGATTAATGTCTGCATGGCTGACTTTTTTCTCCGTAGGAGGGGGGAGAGCTGTTGAAAAATACCAGCATTTACTCAGCTGGTTTACTTGGGCCTTTTTTCCAGCAATATTTTGTTTTGAACTCGCAAAGAAATATTGACCGTACTGGCTATGAAGTCTAGGAGTAACTTTTACAACCGAGTTTACGTGAAAGTAAATATCTATAATATTTTAGCAAGTTTCTTTCTGCTTTCCAATCTTAAGCTGGATTTTGTTTCTAAGAAAGTTAACTTAGCTTTTCTTCTCGTTTTTCGTACAAATTTGGTAAAAGCAATGCATAGGTTAGTTCATTTTTCTTTTTTAAAATTAAGTTAACACAAGTTTTTTCCAAGATTTTTTTAAAGTTTTTTTTTAAGATTAAATGAATTATAGGTCAATAAGTTATAAAGTTTCCGATGTTATAGTTCGAAAGTAGTACATATACTGGGGCGCAACATTAAGCTTAAATATCTTCAAATCTTTGACAGTTAAGTTAGAAAACGTATGGCGTATTCTTTTCGTAATTCATTTCATAACTCAATAGTACGACACACGGCTAAAATCAGTTGACAGCGTGGGAAAATAGTTTTGAGGAACCAATAAGGTAGTTTAACATCCAGGAATAACCTCATTGGCTCCCTCGCATTATTTTCCCTCGTTGTCAACTGATTTCAGCCGTGTGTCGTACTATAGTTATGAAAACATTATATAATTATTTTCATCACTCTAGTTATAATTTTATGTATTAACTAGAGTGACATTTATCACTACTTATCACGCTTTATCACCTTTTGAAAAAATACATTCTTTTCAAGTCCCTCTAAGTCTATTGGACCGGTAAATTTTAAAACGATTTTTAAGGGTTGTCCTTTCGCTGGACTGAAAATCCCTTTCAAGATTTTGTCGTTGAGGAATATGTGCGAAGAGTTTTTCTCCGCGTCGACCTTATGGCTAAGGTTAACAGACCTTTGTCTCTCTTTTTCTTTCAGCTGTTTTTCGCTTAGATCCTCAAACTCTCTTTGTCTATCTCTATCCTTTTTTCTCATCGAATATCTGTCCATTTTTTATTTTCAGATATCTCCGTCAGTTTTTCTCTTCGACTATCTCAATCCTTTTATTCTCTTTGACTATTTCTGTCCCTCGGCTTCTCTTCAACTATCTTTGTCTCTTAAGTTCTTCATGATTATCTCTATTTCTCGCTTTTCCTCTACTATTACTCTCCTTTCCTCCCCGGATTTCTCTGTTCAGTTTTTCCCCTACTTTATCCCTGTCCTTGTCTCATGAGTTTTCTTGCCTTTTCGTCCACACCTTGGTTTTATCCTTTTAAAATACCTTTTTAAAATATTTTACTGAAGAAAATTGAATATTAATCATATTTATTTTGTTTTATAATATTTTATGTGTTTAAAGCAATTTTCGCTCTAGCTTCTTTTTAATATTATATAATTTTAGCTTATTTCCTCTTTAAAATAATAATGAATTATTAAAGTTTGAAGTACTTCGATTAAAGAATTATTCCTTTTCTGTTTTAGTAATAATTTTCATTTATTCGAATCTCTTAGTTGCCGAATCATTTATCTATAAATTAATGAATGTTGTTATTGCTAATTGTTATTTATACTTATCCTCATTTATACCTTTGGTATATAGGAAAAGTATTGTGTTTGCAAAACATCCCGAGTCCAAGGACATGCTGCAGTATAAATTTGGCGAATTGTGTATTCTGAGGACGAGCGAAGCGAGTCTGAAGCAGCGAGGATGAGCGTAGCAAATCCGATGTGATGAGGAAAAGTTCCTTATCACCCGATTTTTGTACCCGAGTTTAGTTGTTAAATTGGTTTATTTGTAATTCATGCGAAAACTTTTGCAGAAATTAAGGTTTTAGTTTTTTTTTTTAAATTCGTGTCGACCATCAAAACTGTTTGTCTGTTTCATATTTTTTTAGAAAAAAGAAATACTAATGACGCTACACTTTTTGTAGTCTTGATGTAAATATTGTTTTTATTTTATGCTTTTATTTTATCGGCTATGAAAAAATAGATGAAGTTCTTGCTATGCCAATTATTTTATTGGGATCTGGAGTTGTACCAAATACCCTTCATGTCAGTTTGCAAATAAATTAAGTATTATTTACAAAACTTTACAGAAAGCTGCCATCATCAGTACATGTTGGAAAATTTCTATCGACTGACCTAGTGAACTCCCCTAGAAGTTCGTCCAATTGGTAGCTTTTCCTACCTAGATAAGCAAACCACTGAAAATGTATTATTGTTGCTACTAATAGCATCTATGTAGTAATAGAATACTGTGTAAATAAGTAATCTCCCAGTGGATAAATCTATTACATTTCCATTATCAATCTAAGGGTTTTTGAAGATTTAGGTCTTCCGGTGGTGACCGCGTTAATGTAGATGAAGAATCCGACGTTTCGCTTCCACTGTGAGAGGCATCTTCAGGGATGTAGGACATCATGGATAGAACACTATGCTCTACAAAACTGAACTCAGCTTCATTTCAGTTTTGTAGAGCATTGTGTTTCTATCCATAATGTCCTATATCCCTGAAGATGCCTCCCACAGTGGAAGCGAAACGTCGGATTATTCATCTACATTAACGCGGTCACCACCGGAAGACCTAAATCTTCATGACAATAACCGCGGAAGCCTATGCAGTTTACTAAGGGTTTTTGCAATTTAAAACCTAAAATCGGGATTTTATTTTGAGTACTAACTTTTCCGTTACCCTCGCCACTTCGTCGACTCTATTCAATATATGTAACACGTATTTACCTTCCTGAGTTGGATGTTGAAGGCTTGGAATTTTATTTATGAATTGAATTGGCTGCATATTAGGTCGACTTATATTTAGAACTAGGCCAACAATACAATATTTTTAAGCAGAGAAACAAAATCAATATGTAAAAATATTAAGGGACAGCTATGTATTCGTAATAATATATGAACTTGTTTCTAACTTGGTAACCTGCCAGCGGAATTTTACTCTCATAGTGGGCTAAAACTCAATAAAAATAAATCTTACTCTGACTACTAGAGCTCGCTAGTAGAAGGCTCGCTGGAGAGTTTGCTAGCTCTCTAATATACAAATTTCTCTGTTATAGATTCCTTGCGAGAGAGGTATAGTTTTTAGGAAATTATGATTTATTTCCGAACGCATTTATGTATGTTTTCATTTTGCCGCCGTATTTTATCTCTAATAAAAACCTATTTCTTTTATTAGTTTTTCCTCCTCTCTAAATTTTATGTTTGATTAAAAATTATTCGAAAATAAATCATTCTAGGAAATGAAATTGAGCACCAAGTGGGGTTGGGGGGAAAATAAACGAGTATCCCAACAATAGTTATTTACGCGCCAAAGGAGGAAACACAGTCATTACCACCCAGCTTTTTTCCAGAGACGCCAGCCTAGGGAACCAAAATGTTAAAACACAGAGGCGAAGCCTAGAGGTTTAAATAGTTGTCTTATGTTAATACGAACAATTTTCATCCGAAATAAATATTATTTGCTAAAGAGAAAGAAATTCACAATCATCGAGTAATTGAGTAATAAAGAATCAGTAGTGCCATCTAAATCTTTGTTTAGATTTGTTATTCTAACGTTTTTTAATTAGAAATTGTTTTAGGTTTACTTTTCTTTATTTATACTGTAGGTATATAGGGAAAGTATTGTGTTTGCGAAACCTGTACGTCACCTAAATGAGATCCGTTCAGGTGTTTTTAAGGTTCCCTAGTGGTTTTCACAAATCTGTCTGTCTGTATGTGTGTGTGCCTGTTATTATCTTATCTTCCAGTGTATTTATGCTAAAGTTTAAACATGGTTTAATAATCATCTTCCGGTCTAGTTAAGCTATCCGGAAAATGATATTTTATGACGTCATTAATAATGTCTCAGAAAAAAAGGCATACACCTGTCCAAAATCCGTTTCTGGGGTCTTTTTTGCCGCGAAAAATAGTAGCACGAAATTTTGATTTTATTTTTTTTCAACCAGATTTTTTCTTGTGTCAAATAAGTTCCTTAAGTTTAAGACTTTAGTTTTAGAACTAAAGACACTATACGAATTACAATCACTGTAAACAGTCTGGTGAACGCGAACCAAATGTTGTGAAAATGATTATAGTGTCGAATAAAAAACGCGAGATTCTAAGCATGGTATCGAATACCTTCTAAACCTTGATGTAACGATGTGTCCAGTACTATACGTTCTGGAGAACTCTGTGAAATGTTATTAATATAAAAAGGTTAAAATAAGAGAAGAAACGGAAAATTTAATTTAGAAAATAAATTAGCTCATAAATTAGTAACATATAGTTTGAAACTAGTGAAATCCTGTGCTAATTTCTCTGTGAATAATGTAGCATCATTGAATAATTTATTGTGGAAGCAGTAATTCACCTACTGCACTGAAGCCCTCTCACTTAAATAGAGGCAGCGGTGGAGAAAGGCAGGGTTAGAGACAGGCAAATCCTTAGAGTACGCAGTGGTTTTTGGTTGATTTTATTTAGTTAAATGCTAATTTTACCGTACAATTCTGTAATCTGGAAAGTGTTTGTTTGTTTACTGATTTATTTAACCACGCAGCTGATTTATTAATTAAATGTTAGAAAAAAATAAAATACAATTTTACAAACATAATGCATAGATAATAATTTGCGAAGCATGATCTTAGAGTATTTTATTCTCCAAAATTTCTTATTATAGTATTTTCTTAATTTAGAATTGTATTAATATAAATACTATATAATTCATTTGTATCAATGATGTATAAATAGTTAATAATTAGTTATCTTTATCTTATAGCTTAAATACAAAAGCATACTTTGCATATCTCAGCAAGATTAAACTATTGGTTGGTCTTATTATCACACTTCTATGATTTGAATTACTAGTTTTTCGGTTTAATTTAATATTATAATTTTGTGTTATTTATCATCAACCTGTTTTATTTATTTTTAATTTATTTATACTGATTTTTAAGTTAATTATGATACTTATATATTATTAATTAAAACACGTTTATTATTTTAAAGATTGTTTGGATTACTTATTTTAGATCACGGCGTATAGTGAAACAAAGCAGTTTGTTATGTGTTTACACATGTCTATCATGTATCATTTGATACTACCGAGTTTTGCAAAACATCGCACAATTATATTGTTTTTACAAATGTCATTTCTAATAATTATATTATATAAGCAGATAGGGCGTTAAATCGTTGGAAAATCCTTCCGGTTGCAAAAAATACCTATCTAATAATTTTAGTTAGCTCGAGATACGTAAATCTGCATTTGAGAGTCAGTGTCGAGATATAGAAAGCAAGGTATTGACGGAAGAGAGCTAGCTGTAGCTCCACCAAAAAGTAAGATCTTCTGTAGATTGATAAATCTTGAAAACTGTGTTAGTGACAGAGTTAGTTGAGTTCTAGTTGGACCCTGGACAGTTCAAACTAGCGCTACAAAATCGATTTAAGACAAAACATTTTCTTATTCGAAATCAGAGCTATTTTGAGATGCTACGTTGAATATTTCCCTAAAATCCTACTTTTAATATCGACTCTATTTTTGTTCTATACTTTATCAAATTTAGTTGTCCGTTTGTGAAAGTTTCTATTGTTGCTGAAACGTTGACTTACGGTAACATAGTAGTTGCCACGTGTTTTTTTATTATTCCTACGAGTTGGGGAAGAAAAAGCTGTACAATAAAATCATTTTTAAGTTATAACATCAAAAACTTATTTGGTTCTATATTATTCTTGTTCAGGCTTTAACGAACAAGAATGACTGCATTTTTATCAGTAAAAGTTGTCTATAAGGTTGTTCGTATTACGAAAATTGATAAGGAAGTGAGGTCCTTGAATCCGCTAGGCCTTTTATGCCCAAAAGCTGCGAAAAAATTGGCGTTTTTTATATTTTGAGGTCGAGCAAAGCAAATATAAGAGGTGAGGATGAACGTCGCGATACCGATTGGGTATAGATAAGTTCCGAGTTAACGGTCAGGTTATTCTCCATTGTATTAAACTTAGTTTATAGGTCACGTTTGAAGACATTACTTGAGCTTAAATAAGCACTGTCGTGGGGTAAAGTAGTGACCGCTAGGCCACCGTGCCGTAGAATTAATGCTTGATAAATCGTAAAGACAACACATATTTTTCCATCATTAACAAATATTGCTGTTTTTTTGTTTCAGGTGAGTTTCAAAGTGGTTTCGTTTGTAAGTTATTTTTATATTTTTAATTAAGTTATTCATAGCAGCGAGCTTTATTGCTTCTTTTACTAGCGGTAAGGTAAGGACTGAGTTTAATGAAATTTGGATTGATCACATTAATTATATATTAGTATAATAACGACAATGCTCACGATGATATTAAGTCAACTGACCACCAGCGATTATAAATATTACCTTTAACAGTACAAAATTGTAATAACTTATAAAATTTAACGTTGAAAATACAAAACAAAACACGATAACCGACGATTAGAAAGAAGAAGTTACAATTAGGTTACACAGAACGCACTTATCTTAGTTCGTAATAACTTTGTTTTGCATCAACATCTTTGCTTATACGCACTTATCTTAATTCGTAATAACTTTGTTTTGCATCAATATCTTTGCTTATCGCACTTATCTTAGTTCGTAATAACTTTGTTTTGAATCAACATTTTTGCTTATATGCACTTATCTTAGTTCGTAATAACTTTGTTTTGCATCGACATTTTTGCTTATACGCACTTATCTTAGTTCGTAATAACTTTGTTTTGCATTAACATCTTTGCTTATACGCACTTATCTTAGTTCGTAATAACTTTGTTTTGCATTAACATCTTTGCTTATACGCACTTATCTTAGTTCGTAATACGTGCTTATACGCACTTATCTTAGTTCGTAATAACTTAGTTTTGAATGAACATCTTTGCTTTTACGCGACAATACTAACAAATCGATGGATCAATATAATATTTACAAAATACAATAGAAAGATTTCATTCGTCAGACTCGAACTACTACGTTATTAGATTTACAACCACAATTTTTAATCTAATATCTCCAAGTTTGTTTAGTTTGAACATTTCAAAACATATATTGACCCCAAAAACACAAAATCAAATTATCAAAAGTGTTGTTTTAGCTCGGTCTCTTATTTTTCATTTCCCTCATCAAATTTAGTACCAAGTCCCATACAATACTTCGAAAATCTAAAAATTGTTTTTGAGTAATTCATCGATCGAGCCTAAAAAGAGTCTTGTATAGGTATTTTTAGTGTTTTTTTTATTTTAGAAAATCCACAATTGCATTTGTTAAATAGAATTTTGTGAAGGGGGTTCGATAGGGGGTTTAAGGGAAAGTTTCCGAAACCAATTTAGTTGTATTTTGTCGTTTTACTGGAAAAACTTTCCTTTTATCCAAATTGATGCGTTTCCCAACTCATTTTATTTTTCCCTTTCCCTTTTCACTCTGTTTCTGATATTCAACCCTTAACCCACCAGACAGCGCTGTCGTCACAGCATTAAACAATTTGCAAGTTTTGAACTAATAAGTTATTTTCCAAATAATTATGTTACAGAGGCTCCTCTATTACGTAACTCTGGTAATTCATTATCAGATATTCGAATATTGCCTTTGTATTTACACTCAAGTTTTCCATCATACTATCCCAATTTTTTAAAGATTTTTTAAGTTTTCTTAATATTGCTATATACTCAGTATTTTCTTTACTTCATTACAATAAATGTACCCAATATTTTCTTTCGAATAAACCTCATTACAATAAATTTACTCAGTATTTCCTTTCGAATACACCTCATTACAATAAATTTACTTAGTATTTTCTTTCGAATATCTCATTACAATAAATTTAATCAGTATTTTATTTCGAATATACCTCATTACAATAAAATTACTCAGTATTTTCTTTCGAATACACCTCATTACAATAAATTTACTCAGTATTTTCTTTCGAATATCTCATTACAATAAATTTAATCAGTATTTTATTTCGAATATACCTCATTACATTTACTCTGTATTTTGTTTCGAATATCTCATTATTATAAATTTAATCAGTATTTTATTTCGAATATACCTCATTAGAATAAATTTACTCAGTATTTTCTTTCGAATATCTCATTACAATAAATTTAATCAGTATCATCGGTGCTTTTTTTAGAAAACATCTCAATGTATTCAATTTTATGACAAAGTTGTGTATTATATAGAGTGGAAATAAAAAACTATGATTAATGTGACTTTTTGGTTTTAAAAATTCTGGCGTGGTGGTCCGTATGTTGAGCGAATTTCCGTTTTTAGTTTTAATTCCACCGACATCTTTTTGCTTAGAATCTGATTATTATTTTAGTTTGCTAAATTAATCAGAAATAACAAAATAATTCCACAGTTTTTTCTATAATAAATAATATACGTTTTATGTGATACCGTAGATGATTTTATCTATGTTTAAAGAATAATGTTGCAAAACATTAATCATTTCAAGTTAATGAGTTTTTAAACTATGTATTGATTTTACCCGAGACAGCGTAGACTAAACTACTTCAATATATTATCTATCTATGGGTTAAATCTATTTTACTATATGTTCACTACAGTTTCAGATTACTTCTGTAGAATTTATGTTACGTTTTTGGAAGTATATAATTTTATTTAGTTTAAGGGCAAGTCTTGTAAGTTGTGGGAAAATTTATGTTAAAACACCTGTGGCACATTTTACTTTTGTTTAAGATATTTTATGTGTACCTGATACTATAGAGGTTTTTATAACGTGATAAGGGATCTATCATATCATGAGGATCTATCCTAGAGGCTCCATAATGTGATAAGGACTCTGCCATTTCATGAGGATCTATCATGAAGGCTCTACGATGTGATAAGGACTCTGCCATTTCATGAGGATCTATCATGAAGGCTCTACGATGTGATAAGGACTCTGCCATTTCATGAGGATCTATCATGAAGGCTCTACGATGTGATAAGGACTCTGCCATTTCATGAGGATCTATCATGGAGGCTCTACGATGTGATAAGGACTCTGCCATTTTATAAGGATCTATCATGAAGGCTCTACAATGTGATGAGGATCTATCATGGAGGCTCTAATATGCAATAAGGGGATATATTATATGGTATAGGTTTTATGATATTGTAAGATTCTACCATTTTGACTCAATTATTTAATTTTTAACATACTTTTCAAAGGCAATGTTGAATGTAAAAAGGAAAGAGGATGTCAAGTAGGACTTGGGAAACAAAGCCATTGCTGACTCGTTTAACTACACCCTTTTTAATTATCCTTTGAAATGTGGTCTCTATGTCTCCCTATTGGTTTTGCAAATTCATATATTTTTGTCCAAGGAATGTTTGTAGTGTTTTCTTTTGGAAGACGGTAAAAGCCGACCATTCTAAACTGCTCTAGGCCTTGTATGGGCATAGTGTATGCATAAAAGTTTTACTTTTGTTTTCACATAATGTACAGACGTGACATTAAGAGGTATTGTATGAGGTTCTTCTGTAGTTAACAATGATCTGTCAGACGACCTATGATTGATCTTCTATCTTTCAGCAACCAATTTATTCTGCTTTTAGCGAATTTCCTTTGGAAAAAATTCGCTAATGGGATAGGCGTCATGGCGGAATTCGAACCTCGGACCACGACACAAATCCGTTTCAGAGGTCCCTAATGACGAAAAAAAAATTTTTCGCGAGACTTTATTATATATATATATATATATATATATATATATATATATATATATATATATATGTATGTATTTCTAGACACTTTCTTGTAAACAATCTATCTTTTCGAACGGATTAATATTTTTTAACCAACTTGGTGAAAAAATCAACCTTCGGGGGACACGAACCCTATTGAAAACCAGGTTTTTGTGACGTCATTAACCCGGTTTGCTGAGTCAGCGAAATTTTTAAAAAATCAGCAAAATTCAGTGTTAATATTCTTTGCCGCGAAAAAGGTCAATATTTTTTTTTTAAGACGCTGAATCGAATGAAACCGGTCCGAAGTCGATACGACACTCTAAGTGACCTAAAAATCGAAAAAAACATTGTAAATTACCAAAAAACCAAAATTTAGGTCCATAAAAAAATAAATTTCGAGTAGGGTGTCGTTTTCTATGTAATTTTGGGCGCTGAATCGAATGAAACCGGTCCGAAGACGATACGACCACTTTAAGTTACCAAAAAGTCGAAAAAAACCACAAAAAATATAGAAAACCAACATTACGGTCGTTGAAAATTAAATTTCGAGTAGGGTGTCGTTTTCAATGTTTTTTGGGCCTCTAGTTGAATGGCAGTGGTCCGGAGTCAATACGACCACTCAAACTCAGGGTACCTGGGTTCAAATCCTAGTAGGGACAATAATTTTTTATCGTTTTTTTACCTAATATAAGTTTACAACTAAAATAATTCTGGCGCGGTGGTCCGCATGTCGGGCGAATTTCCTTTGGATGCGTGTTTCCGTGCTAAACAACCCATTTCTTGCTTATGCAAGAAAATATTTTTTGTGGTTTTGCGTGCAGAACCACGCCCATTGGCGTGGTTCCGGTTCATGCTTTAGAACCTAAGCAGTTACTCAATTGTCAAGCACTGCACGTAACTCATTTTGTCTGTATTTTCCAAAGGAAATGCGCTAAAACCTTTAAAGATAACTGACTAAGCTTAAAGATAAGTAACTAATCTTTAAACTAGTGCAAATAATAGTACTTCTAATTTTAGAGGCATAGTTTTGTACAACAACTGGATGATTATGCGCATTTCCTTTGGAAAATACAGACAAAATGAGTTACGAGCAGTGCTTGACAATTGAGTAACTGCTTAGGTTCTAAAGCATGAACCGGAACCACGCAATGGGCATGGTTCTTGCATAAGCAAGAAATGGGTTGTTTAGCACGGAAACACGCATTCTTAATGAAATTCGCCCGACAGCGGACCACCGCGCCGGAATTATTTATTACTAGTTGTAAACTTATATAATGTAAAAAAGCACGGAAACACGCATCCAAAGGAAATTCGCCCGACAGCGGACCACCGCGCCGGAATTATTTATTTACTAGTTGTAAACTTATTATAATGTAAAAGCACGGAAAACACGCATCCAAAGGAAATTCGCCCGACATGCGGACCGCCGCGCCAGAATTTTATTTTTTTCTCATCATTTGCATTTGCTGTCTACAATTATCACGAACCGATAACGATTCTTTTGTTTTCTCTTAACTCCAGTGATTGAGAACTTATAGTTCCTTTGGTGAAGCAATAAAAAGTTCTGAGCCATTAATAGTTATTTACGAAATAATAATATCAAATCATGTTTTATCCCGAGGCCGTTAGGCTGAGTGTAGATAAATTAGTTAGCTCCCAAGGCTTTCCGAAGTAGTTGACTTTACTTTCGTTTCCCGAGCCGGGGAAAGTAAACCTGAAATGCTTTAATCCATGTTGAGTATTAGGTTTTTATCAACGACTAGTTGACGAGTTTTCAGCGTCTGCTTTTAACTCTAATGTTTTATATTTTCAAATTCTAAATCTATTACACATAATAGTTACTTAATAAACATATGACCTACCTCACCTGTGATAACCTATTATACTCTTTATTAGAACACTGTCTGTCACTCAATTTATAATAACCTTCTAAAAAAACTGATTTATATCATTTCCTGCATAATATAACAAAATTGACCTACATAAATGCACACTTTATTTTGGCATCACTGATTTTTCCTTCCCTGAGGTAGGAATGTGATTTCCCGCACTGCTAGCGTCATTAAAATTACTCCTTCCCAAGCGAAGAAAATTCTTCCATGGCGAGAATGTGATTTCCCACAGCGACAATGAAATTACTCCTTCTGAGACGAATAAAAAGTATTTTCCGGCTCAGTCTCAAATTACCTTATTTGCCTTTTTATTACAATCAACCCCAGATTGTCCATTCTTTGAAAAAGGAAATATCGCAAGGTCATCCATCCCTCATCTAAAAATCCTTGAGATCCCTCGTCGGATCGAATTCGCACTGTCTGAGTGGTCGGCTAATGGGCTAACAATTGCATCAAAGCATATAGATATTTAATTTGCTAGACTTTGTCACATAAATACTGACTAGCGATAAATAAGACGTATTCGAGTGTGACTGGTCAAGCTTATTTTACATGTTAGTTGCTCCAAGTGATAAATTACTCCCCGAGTCCCTGTGGTAGACCCCTGGATCACAGCAACCTTGGTTTCAGGAACCAAGGGCTGCCGCACTCTCCCTTCACACCACGTGTCTACCAAGGGTAATATGAGATGTTTCATACATGGCTAGGTATAAACTCTTCTGTCTGGTCTGTCGCTACCAATACAGAAATCAATATATTTTGATATAGTTATATATATATATATATATATATATATATATATATATATATATATTATATATATATATATATATATATATAATTGTCGTGAGGGTATATAACAATCATAGACAGTTAACATGGTTGATTATCCTTCTAAATACAATCTGCATTAAGAGTTTCTAATATTTCTCTGTATAGCATGAAAACTTCTTGATACATTAACCCCTTTAATGTTATTTATGGTCCACTTAATGCAAGAGAAACGATTTCGGAATAAATTTTGGGGCGTAGCGTTAAATTAATTTATATGTCGTGTTACAATAATCAGACTAGATATTATTGGGATAATTTTAGTTTGTTCAACGTTCTGGATATATTCACTGAGGAAATTAATTTTATTGGATGCTTAGTTTATGTCTATTGTCTGTTTATTCCAATGGAATCTATTAATAGGATCTTCTCTAGTCATTTAAATATGTTCTTTAAATGACTTGCTTTTGGGGTTAATCGTATGGAAGGAGTAGGGTATTGGATCGGCTTTATGTGTTTTTATTACATATAAATAAATAATTATATAAATTATATATATATATATATATTATATATATATATATATATATATATATATATATATATGTATTTTCCAAAGGAAATGCGCATAATCATCCAGTTGTTGTACAAAACTATGCCTCTAAAATTAGAAGTACGCACTATTATTTGCACTAGTTTAAAGATTAGTTACTTATCTTTAAGCTTAGTCAGTTATCTTTAAAGGTTTTAGCGCATTCCTTTGGAAAATACAGACAAAAGAGTTACGAGCAGTGCTTGACAATTGAGTAACTGCTTAGGTTCTAAAGCATGAACCGGAACCACGCAATGGGCATGGTTCTTGCATAAGCAAGAAATGGGTTGTTTAGCACGGAAACACGCATTCTAAATGAAATTCGCCCGACAGCGGACCACCGCGCCGGAATTATTTATTTACTAGTTGTAAACTTATATAATGTAAAAAGCACGGAAACACGCATCCAAAGGAAATTCGCCCGACATGCGGACCACCGCGCCAGAATTATTTTTAGTTGTAAACTTATATTAGGTAAAAAAACGATAAAAAAATTATTGTCCCTACTAGGATTTGAACCCAGGTACTCCCGGTTAGAGAGCTCGCATTTAAAGGAAATTCGCCCGACATGCGGACCACCGCGCCAGAATTATTTTCTAGTTGTAAACTTATATTTAGTAAAAAAAAAACGATAAAAAATTATCGACCCTTCCAGGATGTGAACCCAGGTACCCTGAGTTTGAGTGGTCGTATTGACTCCGGACCACTGCCATTCAACTCAGAGGCCCAAAAACATTGAAAACGACACCCTACTCGAAATTTAATTTTCGACGACCGTAATTTGGTTTTCTATAATTTTTTGTGGTTTTTTTGACTTTTTGGTAACTTAAAGTGGTCGTGTCGACTTCGGACCGGTTTCATTCGATTCAGCGCCCAAAATTACATAGAAAACGACACCCTACTCGAAATTTATTTTTTATCGACCTAAATTTTGGTTTTGGTAATTTACAATGGTTTTTTCGATTTTTAGGTCACTTAGAGTGGTCGTATCGACTTCGGACCGGTTTCATTCGATTCAGCGTCTCAAAAAACATAAATATTGACCTTTTTCGCGGCAAAAAATATTAACCCTGAATTTTGCTGATTTTTTGAAATTTCGCTGACTCAGCAAACCGGGTTAATGACGTCACAAAAACCTGGTTTTCAATAGGGTTCGTGTCCTCCCTAAAGGTTGATTTTTGTACCAAGTTTGGTTAAAAAATATTAATCCGTTCGAAAGATAGAGTGTTTACAAGAAAGTGTCTAGAAATACATATATATATATATATATATACATATACATATATATATATATATATATATATATATATATATATATATATATTATATATATATATATATATATATATATATATATATATATATATTATATATATATATATATATATAAAGTCTCGCGAAAATTTTTTTTCGCCATTAGGGACCTCTGAAACGGATTTGTGTCGTGGTCCGAGGTTCGAATTCCGCCATGACGCCTATCCCATTAGCGAATTTTTTCCCAAAGGAAATTCGCTAAAACTCAGTTAATTATAAATTATATTTAGATATTACTACTTTATATTTATTTAACAATGTAGAATTGAAGTCTTTCTTATCATAATAAGTAATTTGTTTTTCATTATGTATTTAACATTGTAGAATTAAAGCGTTTTATCCTATTAACTAATTTATATTTATTTATGTATTTAACATCGTAGAATTAAGCGTTTTTATCCTATTAAGTAATTTATATTTATTTATGTATTTAACATCGTAGAATTAAAGCGTTTTTATCCTATTAACTAATTTATATTTATTTATGTATTTAACATCGTAGAATTAAAGCGTTTTTATCCTATTAAGTAATTTATATTTATTTTATTTATTTAACATCGTAGAATTAAAGCGTTTTTATCCTATTAAGTAATTATATTTATTTATGTATTTAACATCGTAGAATTAAAGCGTTTTTATCCTATTAACTAATTTATATTTATTTATGTATTTAACATCGTAGAATTAAAGCGTTTTTATCCTATTAAGTAATTTATATTTATTTATGTATTTAACATCGTAGAATTAAAGCGTTTTTTCCTATTAACTAATTTTATTTATTTATGTATTTAACATTGTGGAATTGAAGTCTAAATATAAATAAGTAATTTATTTTTAATATTTTTTTTGTAACATTGTGAAATTGAAGTAGTTCTTTTTTCTAATAAGTAATTTATATTTGTTGATTTCTTTAATTATATCTTATACTGTAATTTAAAACCAACCTTTGAACCTTGAAACAAGTTTTCAACTACGAATTTAACTATATTTCCACCGATAAACTTACTTAGCACCTAGTTATTATCTGCATGCCCCCTGCCCTAAAATGCTGTAAACTAATATTGCTTTATTGCCTCATAAAAACCATACCTCATAAAACTTTACTAAAGTCTTTATGAGTCATGATTACCCAAAGGGCAGACATTTTACAAGTTCCTTACAATTTATCAATTTTAAATTTTTAGTAGTTGAACTCTAGCTGTAGATACATTCTTTATACCCAGCTATATCTTTTACATTTTTATTACTTATATATTTTCTTTTAAGAATAAACAAAGTAGAAGAAAAACTGACTTTTTATACAATCTATAAAAATATTATAATAAAAACAAACTTAGTTAGAGAAAGTTGAAAGATAATATCAAGTCGTTTTTACCTCAACTTCAACTTCTGACAAACTTCAAAGAAGAAAAACTATTAACATTTTCTCATTTTGCGAGTTGAGGAAACAGTTTTGAGTTTGAAGTTTTAAGTACTTTTCTAAGATAAAACATTTTTCTAACTTTTTCTTGTAATATGTATATAAACCATTTTTTTTATTGTTTGTTATGGCTTTTTAAGTTTTATATTTTTCATTTATATATTTCAAGATATTGCTGTAATATGATTTGAAATTTTTACCTAGTAGGGTAGTCCGGGTTTAGTCGACGCGTTGTTGACTGAAACTGTTCATTATTGGACATATTGTTGGATCTTGATTGAGTCTATTTAAATGTGCCCATGTCTCTGTTGCTTCGACCCGGGTCGTTTATATATGGTTGGCTCCTGCATAATACAGAGTATTTGGATCTATGTCCTAGTTTAGTTCGACCCTTGTTGTATGATTGGAGCCTGAATGAGTCAAATAAAATAGGCTCATGTCTCCGTTTTCTTCGACCCGGGTCGTTTATGGTTTGTTCCTGCATAATTCGGAGTAGATGGATCTATGTCTCCGTTTGCTTCGAACTAGGTTGTATAGAAGATGGTCATAAGTCCTAAGATTGTTAGGAAGTGGGTTGTATAATTTGTTCCTACATAAATTGGAGCTGTAGAACCTTGACTGTCTGAATTGCATGCTTATTTAGTTTATAAAAGAATTCCTTTGGATATTTTTAGAATAATTTACTTGAAGAATTATTTAGAATATTCTCTTAATTTATATTTATGTATCTTATTAATTAGGACGAGAGAAGTGGGCTGATTTACACCCACGCCTATAAGGGAGTTTGATTTGAGTCTTGATTGCAAAATTTATATTGTCTTAAACGACTCAAGAAAGCTACAGCATCAGATTGCGTAGTTCTAATGGCTGTGCCGAGCCGAGGCCAGCTGTGGAAGAGTTGGGTGCCCCAGGCTGTACTTACCAGGCAAGCTATATTTACAAGACCTCTTAATTTCAAATGCTTCATCTCCTCCTGCTCTAAATCCATTTCCTCTCGCACTGAGTCTTCCTTCCGTATTTCCTCACCCCCTCCCATTATCTTCTGCTTTGTTCCTGAATTTAAAATTTTTTAGTAAATAAAAAAATCGAGTACGGGGGTATCCAGAATCTTTTCCTTATCACATCGGATTCGCTACGCTCGTCCTTAGAATATAAAATCGTTACATTTATACTGCAACACGTCTTCGGACTCGTTTAGCTCGTCCTTCGATAGTAAATACCTCCGTTTCATTCTCAGCAGTCACCCAACCAGGCACTGAACACGCTCAATGCTGCTTAACATTTATACTCCAACAAAAATCATGGATGTACTTGTCGTATTGAAACGAAATTTAGTGTACTCATTTATTGCGTAATGGTATACTCTTGCACTGAATTTCAACTCAATTAAATTGTTCTCAGATTTTTTACAATTTAAAAAAAACGTATACAAGTAATTTCATAAAAATTGAACTGATGCTGATAATGAAATTAAACATATAGCACCTATGTTAGTCTTATACACGGCTATGGCTATTTTCCGGATAGCACAACTTCACCTGTAGACTAATTTTTGTACAAAGTTTCAACTCTCTAGCATAAATACTTTGGGATCTATGATGATAACAGACTCACACACATACAGAGAGACAAATTTATGAAAACCAGTTAGGAGGCCCTTTAAACACCTGAAGCTGATAATTCAGGTAAAATTCCGGTTTTAATTTTTTTGCATACTTACTTATCAAAGTGAACACAAGATGAGAAAAAAGTAAAAATCGAGCCAAGAGCCAAAAGGTTAAGAACCACTAGTTTAGACTATGTAAGCGTTTTGTATTAATACCATTAATGCTCAGAATTGATCGTTGAATTATTGAATGTGATCACAAGCTTCTGCAATAATTGATGTAAGCTTCTTATTATAATTACAATAATATCAGGCTTCTTATCAAACCTGTATTTTACTGTCAAGTTAAAAAAGGCACTGAAACCCCATTAAATAATTAAATTATAAGTTTGAAACGTTTCGAAAAATAACGACATTAATCTTCCCTAAAAACTTTCATTAATAGGCTTGGAAACTTTGGTCGAACTTTTCACATTTATCGGGTCAACTCTCTCGAGTTACAACTGGAATCAAAGGGTGGGGATCAAGAGGGAGAGAACCCTCACTGATCGGTGGAATCGATTCATTTAGACTGGTAAAGTGGACAAGTAAGTGAATTAAGCAAAAGAGTTTGGGGAAGTCGTAATTGGATTTGTGGCTTCTTTTGTTTGTTCTGTGCCAAAATGTTAAAAAATTGGTTGGGGTCGATCCCTACTTAGGGTTAGATTTGCTAATAGATCTAACGTGTTTCTCCAACTCTAAAGCCAATCATAATTCAAACCATAGAGATATTATTACTAGAGGGGCCCTATAGGTTAAATTTTGAAACGTTGACAAAGTAACCTGACCACATTCGCTTATAAGTATAATCAAATAATTGGTACAAAATTACAGTAACTCATATAGTAATACATTGAAAATATAAATCAAAACTCAAACAATGTGCGGGAAACCGAAATAAATTTATTAATTGTAACCTCAACTCACTATTGAAGGAGGTTTCAATGAGGTTACACATTTTTTTTTTTTTTTTTTTTTTTTTTTAACTTTATTGATTATTGTCTACAATAAATGTATTTGACATAGTGCTAATGTTGGTAAAGTGACTTGGCAGTCTTGATAGGAGGAATCACCCAGTGGTGATACTCCTTGGCGTGGTTAGGTAAATGTTAAAATTTTACTTATAATATAAAAATTTGGCTTGAACTAAATTAGTGGAATAGAAATTAGTTGACTTTTGAATAGTTGAATTTTCTGAAATGTTTTGCGTTTTTGAATTTAAATTAATATTGATTGCCGTGGAAACCGAAATAAATTTATTAATTGTAACCTCAACTCACTATTGAAGGAGGTTTCAATGAGGTTACACAGAGCCCCAAAAAGATGTTTCAGGTTTCTCAGTGTATTTAGATAGGCTATCCCACCTCTAGTATATATCTCGATTCAAACCGACTATTCAACATCTAATGTTCATCTCGTCAACAACTCTATATAAGTCAGAAAATTTTTGAATAAACAGGAGCTTATCTTTTTTGACGAATGAGGGGTTTTTTTTAAAATGTTTTCGGTCGGTACTGAATCGAATAAAGACAATGCTGACCTACCTTTTGCATTTGGTATCAACTTTCTTGTTGTAACTTAGGCCCCATATTCCTCAATTTTGGTGTGAGTAACCTTAAATATTCATTAAGGGATGTACAGAGATGGTTGAATTATTTTATACATTTTCCTAGCTTGGTTAAACTTTTGCTAATCTCATAAATTTTTGTCCTTCATGAGATATATTACATTACATAATATTCGGTTACATTCGGTGTAAAAAGGAAATTTGATAAAAATGACTGATGATGTCCAATCATTTAAAAACGTTTTGCCATATTGTGTCCAAAGTAAGAAATTCTACATTTAATTTGGGCAAAAATTTAAAATTTGGATTATTAACTTGTTGAACTTTAACTGTAACTTCAGAGTTAAGTTAACTCTAAAGTCTGAAGTTAATAATAAGTTAACTTAATATCAGAGTTAGAAAGTGCCAACGCATCCTCAATTGTTTGTTTCACAGCGAATGAAGTTCTAACTGACTCAGCATTGTGTTTTCACTCATCAAAATACTCATCAACTCTATTGCTAATTACTTTTCCTCATTTATACCGAATTTATATAGTCCATAGCATAGAGATATATTACTAGAGGGGCCCTATTGGTTGAATTTTGAAACATCACAAAAAAATAACCTGACTACCTTCTATTATCAATAATCAAATGAACTGAACAAAATTACTGTAAATTATACAGTAGAATGCTGAAAATATAAATCAAAACACAATCAATATGCAGGAAGCCGAAAAAATTTATTTCTTATAACCTTAACTTACTCTTAGAAGAGGTTTCATTGAGGTTACACAGAGCCCCTGAGAGCCCCAAAATGATGTTTCAGGACTCTCAATGTATTGAGATAGGCTATGCCCCCTTTAGTATATATCTCTATAATCCATAGTATTTTAGCGAAGTTCCTTTATCAAAAGATAGATTATGATTATTTTTTAATAATGTAGTATTTTAGTTGGAAACGTGTTGTATTTGCAGTAAAATCCAAAATTGCGGGGTTTCTAAATTTTCCTAAATTATTAGTTTTAGGCGTTTTATGACCTCCTAAGTAATTCTCTCCTAGTTGCCTTTCTGTATGTGTGTTTATTTTCGTTACCATCGCATCTCCCAGTGTATTTATGTTTGGCACAAAAATGTATCTTAAGGTCTAGGTTAGTTGTATTACCAGAAATATTTTGTGACGTCATTAATTGGCAATAATGACTTAGCGAAAATTCATGAAATGCGGAATATTTTTCCTATATTTTGCAATGTAGCACGCGTGTAGTCCTATATAAGATCATCTCACTTGCCATGTTTCATCACATAGTCAGTATTAGTTTTATTTTGATTAAAGACATTTATACGTTTGTATGTTTCTTGAGAAATCTCATTGTGTAATAAATAATTTTAAGACGGATAATTTATCTAAGGTTAATGTTAGGCACCATCAAGCCAGGTCAGTATCTGGATGGGTGACTGCTGGGAATAAAACTGATAGTTTTACTGTGTTAGGACGAAGACAACTAGTTCGAAGCCGTGATGCAATATAAATTTCGTAATAAATAATATCCATGTTCTCCAATAGGAAATTCGAATTCCGAGGTATTTCATGATTGGTTATTTATTTTATTTATCTCTGTCGTTACAAGGGCTTTTATAACCAAGTACTTGAAATACCCCTACTCGTCCAAGCGAGCATTGAAGTAACTGATTTTAAGTAATTGAACAAGTTTAATTACTGGTTAACTTGAAGAGAACATGACTTCATTTCTATAACAGACTTGAGCGAACACATATGAAGCTAAATAAATGTTGACACCGAGTCATTTTCAAACTCTACACTAAATTACCACCTGCTACATATGTCTTAGAGATATGTTACATTAAGTTTAATGATGTAATTAACTTTGTTTTTCTAGAGCTTGTTTTAAAAAACAAAAGTATCTGAGTAAAGGAAAAATGTTAGTTAAGTATCTAATTAAAGTAACGTTGTGTTTATCTTAAGGAAAAACGTTTGTTAGTATCTGATCTTGTTTGTTAAATAAAAACAGTATTGTAGTATTAAAAACGTTTGTTAAGTATCTGAGTAAAGGAAAAACGTTTTTTAAGTATCTGAGTAAAGGAAAAACGTTTTTTAAGTGTTGTAAAGAAAAAACTGTTTTGTTAAGGATAAAGAAAAAACGTTTGTTAAGTATCTGAGTAAGGAAACGTTTGGAAAAAACCTTTGTTAAGTATCTGAGTAAAGGAAAAACGTTTGTTAAGTATCTGAGTAAAGAAAAAACGTTTGTTAAGTATCTGAGTAAAGGAAAACGTTTGTTAAGTATCTGAGTAAAGGAAAACGTTTGTTAAGTATCTGAGTAAAGGAAAAACTTTTTAAGTTTCTGAGTAAAGGAAAAAAACGTTTGTTAAGTATCTGAGTAAAGGAAAAACGTTTGTTAAGTATCTGATTAAAGGAAAAACGTTTGTTAAGTATCTGAGTGTGTAAGTGAATTTAGTTCATAAAGCTATTTGGTTTTTTTACGACTAATCATTTATTCTAGTATACACCTTTAGTAAATAATTAAGTCTTACTGTCACGTTTATCGAGTAATTAAGTAGTAGAGCCACATTTATCGGGTAATTAAAACTTAAAATCAAATTTATCGAAAAATTAAGTATAATTGTATATGTCTCGTTTATCAAGTGTTTAAATCTTAATGCTAGTTACGTTTTTTGAAGTATTCCAGTAAAAGTCTCGGTTTTTTACTTATAAGCATGATCGTATCGTATATCGAATCATTTAAGTTCTATAAAGTATTATAGAAACATTTATAATTTAACGAAGTATTAATGCTACGTATATCTAAAGTAATTAAGGATTATACTTAATTTCTTTTTAACGAAGTATAAAAGTTACGTTTCTCGAGTAATTAAGTATTAAAGTAACGTTCTTAAAGTAACGAAATATAAAATTACGTTCTCGTATTAAAGTAACGTTCTTAAAGTAACGAGTTAAGTTAAGTATTAAAGTAACGTTCTTAAAGTAACGAAGTATGAAAGTTACTTTTCTCGTGTAATTAAGTATTAAAATAATGTTCTTAAAGTAACGAAGTATAAAAGTTACTTTTCTCGTGTAATTAAGTATTAAAGTAACGTTCTTAAAGTAACGAAGTATAAAAGTTACTTCTCTCGAGTAATTAAGTATTAAAGTAATGTTCTTAAGGTAACGAAGTATAAAAGTTACGTTTCTCGAGTAATTAAGTATTAAAGTAACGTTCCTAAACAATTCGTTACTTTCTCTTATTCTGTACAGAAAACTACTCCAATAAAAAATAATTACTTACAAAGTAAATATCAATACAGGAGACTCAATATACATAACTAACCATTTTAACGCCATGCTAGCATAAAACCAATTCCTTTAGGGGCAGTACTGTTGGGTTAAAACCTATATGTATGCATATTACGCTTGGTTATACCTGATATCGTTATAGATATCGTATCAGAGTCATATTGCGGGCGATACTGGGGGGGGGGGGCTCTATCGCTGCCAAACATCTCCCCTCTACGTAAAGCTCCCTTTTAATTTTTTTACCTCTGTTTTTATAATTCGTTAAAAAAATATGTTATTAATTTTTTTATATCCATTAATATGTATGCTGGTGTATAGTTAAAATGCAAATATTTTGTTGCGTATTTGAGAGGAATATATTTCACTTTATATATTTTGGATACATACTCGGAAGTTGAAAATAATTGTTTGCTGTGCGGGCGCCGCTATATAAGAGGCTTACATTTCTTGTTTAAATCTTAGGTGATAACTATCTCAACTACGTCACGCAGCACCCAGCCACTGATCACGTCATCCCACGGAAATCCCCTATTAGCCAGTTCATCAACCAGACAGGACACCCCTACGCGACCTTCAAGTGGATTACGTCATACTGGACCGTCGGACCCTATTATCCCTTCTCATGGCTACAATACAACAAGACAAGGTCAGAGACAGGTATAAATACGGCCTGCATCGTCTCCATCTTCAGTTCAGTTTTGTAGAGCATTGTGTTTCTATCCATGATGTCTACATCCCTGAAGATGCTCCACAGTGGAAGCGAAACTTCGGATTCTTCATCTACATTGACGCGGTCACCACCGGAAGACCTAAATCTTCTTGATAGCTATCTTGTTTTCCTGGTCAAAGCCTTGTGTAGCATAGAGATATTATTACTTAAGGCCCTCTAAGTTAAAGTTTGAAACATCCAAAAAGTAACCTGACCATCTTCGCTTATAAATGTAATCAAATAATCAGTACAAAATTACAATAACTTATATAGTATAACGTTAAAAATACAAGTGTAAACAAACAATGTGCGGAAACAGAAAATAATTTTATTATTTAAATTATTCACTTTTAATCATTTTTAAGAGTTTCAATAGTTACACAGATGAGAGCCATAAAAGATGTTTCAGGCCTCTCATGTATTGAGATAGGCTATGCCCCCTACAGTATCTCTATGTTGTGTAGTAACTATCTTATTTTCCATCTTACATCTTAGTTGGTCTCTATCTTCGGAAAAACCTTTGTTAGTATCTGTTCTAGGTGTTATTTACTCTATATCCACGTAAGAAGCAACACTTTTTAATATTGAAAAAATTAACTTTTTTTAAATATATTGAAAGTTTTAAAAATAATACTTAATTTTTGAAAGCCTGCAGGGTGTAGCCCCTACAAGGATCCTCCTCGTTTTTCAGAAAGTTTAAGAAAATAAACTTTCTTTGATTTTATTGTTTTCTCTTTCTTTGATAGTTGATGTGTATGCAGGTTTTAGTCAGTCCGCAGAGACCACCTTGTTTTGGTTCATGAGACTACCTTGTTGTTCCCTATCATGATGATGTACGTTTTTAATCTCGTTCAGTTACCTTGTTTAGGGTCCTTTTCAGAGGCTTTTTCACACTATCGTCGTTGTAAAGCTTGTATGTAACTATCGCATGTATGTAAAGCTTGTGGACAAATGGTGTTAGCTTATTGTGATGTGCTGTCGGCAGTGGCGTTAACTTTTGCATTGTTGTTTTGAGCCTTGTTACAAATTCGCTTTCATCTGTCTTGCTTTTAGCCTGTAGGGCGTAGCCCCTACACTGTATTATTTTTCTCGACAAAGCCTTGGGTAGTAACTATCTCATTTTCCTCAGGAAACCCATGGTTGATAACTATCTTGTTTTTCTCGGCTAAATCTTAGTTGGTAACTGTATCATTTTTTCTCGACAAAGCCTTGGGTAGTGACTATTAGACCAAGAGCCCAGGGGTGTTTTGTTAATAAAAAGTGTAATGGCTGGAACCGGTCTCAATTTTTCGTAAATACCTTTATGAACAAGGATCTGCAATTCTGCAGACTCGTATCGGATGGGTGTCCCAGGCAGAACGCATTTACATGTCAAATTTACCACCGAAGTTAAAGAAAGGTGTAATGGCTGGAAACGGGTTTAATTTTTCATAAATACCTTCCTGAACATCTGCAATTCTGCCGACTCGTATCGGATAGTGTCCCAGGCAGAACCTTTGATCCTAAAGTGCCTTCTGCCTGGACGCCCATCCGATACGAGTCGGCAGAATTGCAGATCCTTGTTCAGAAAGGTATTTGGCAAAGCCTTTGAGTTATGTATTATTTCCTCGGCACAACCTTGGGTAAACTTGCTGTATTCTTTGATAAGCCTTTGGAGGTTATTGTATTATTTTCCTCTGCACAACCTTGGGTGATAACTTCCTTGCTTTCTTTGGCAAAGCCTTTGGAGGTTATTGTATTATTTTCCTCTGCACAACCTTGGTGAAACTTCCTTGCTTTCTTGGCAAAGCCTTTGGAGGTTATTGTATTATTTTCCTCTGCACAACCTTGGGTGATAACTTCCTTGCTTTCTTTGGCAAAGCCTTTGTTATGTATTATTTTCCTCTGCACAACCTGGGTGCTTTTTCTTTGGCAAAGCCTTGGAGGTTATTGTATTATTTTCCTCTTGCACAACCTTGGTGATAACTTCCTTGCTTTCTTGGCAAAGCCTTTGGAGGTTATTGTATTTTCCTCTGCACAACCTGGTGATAACTTCCTGCTTCTTTGGCAAAGCCTTTGGAGTTATTGTTTATTTTCCTCTGCACAACCTTGGGTGATAACTTCCTTGCTTTCTTTGGCAAAGCCTTTGGAGGTTATTGTATTATTTTCTTAGAATAATACTATATATAGAAGGAGCACTACTGATAACACGAAAGCCGGTTGACTGGTGCAACTAAGTAATGCTGCCATCCTAACAATATACAATTTTCTAAAAAAAAGTTGGCAATACTTCCGGTTGCTGAATTATTATGTTCTATTATTAATTAATGATTGATTATTTAAAATACTAATATAAATATCGGTGCATTACAATATTTTAAGCATTTTAAATTGTAGTTTAACGTATTTATTAAAATTATATATAAAAAGTAGTCCTCGTCAACTAAATGTAGATTCTTGTATTCTGCCACCCTTTAGCCATCTAAGACCAGTTTTATTAAATACTCAGCAGGTGTTTTAAGTTATTATATTTGTTCTTTATGATCTTTCTTCATTAATAGATATTTATGAAAATATTTAAAATAATGTTTTGTTGTCAGGTTGGCAGCATTACTTAGTTGCACCAGTCAACCGGCTTTCGTGTTATCAGTGGAATTACATTTGTTTACGGTCCTGTGCTCCTTCTATATATAGTTTATTCTAAGATTATTTTCCTCTGCACAACCTTGGGTGATAACTTCCTTGCTTTCTTGCAAAGCCTTTGGAGGTTATTGTATATTTTCCTCTGCACAACCTTGGGTGATAACTTCCATGCTTTCTTTGGCAAAGCCTTAGGTGGTAACTGTATTATTTTCCTCAGCAAAACCTTAGGTTAAAACTATCTCATTTTCCTCTCCAAAGCCTTGGAAGGTAACTGTATTATATTCTGTAAAATATATTCTGGGAATAATATTTTACAAATGCAATACTTCTACTGTATACCTTCGTTATATAAAATGAGGAAATATAAAAAAGCTAACTGCATCTAAAAAAAACTTACTAAAGCATAAATCACCTAATATGTTTTTGTCCATATTGTTTAAAGTACTCTTTTAAAAATTAATTTCCCGTCTGTTTTACATATTTATTAATCCTGTCTTTTAATATCGATTTTTATTCCCTTGTTTCTATGCCTATTTCCTTTTTTTCTTTTCATTTTCAAATCAAAGTTTTTTTTTATTGATGTATTCGTAATAGTAAAATGTATTGAATATGTTGTATTTAGATTTTCTCCATATATAAGAGGAAAATATATATAAAGCGTATCGAGAGGATTTTGATTTCCATTGTCCTGTGAAATTACTTGGATTCCGAATATTTAATCCTCCTTCCTCTCAGCGCTTCTCCAATATCTGTGTCTTTTTTTATTATCTATCAAAAAAATATAAAAATGGGGTTCTTGCAAATGTATATAGATAATCCTCTTATTTCGTAGATATGGATTCGTTAAAAAATGGAATGTTTTTGGGAGGCTGAGTGGAGGTTATAGAAGCTATAGAGTGGAGAGATGCTTTTAGCTTTGGTAATCCGCATTTTTATTGTAATTGTCTTTGTTCTGGCATTTTTAAAGCGAATACGGAGCTGATTGTTTTTTTTTTGGTTTAAAATTCTAGTGTTGAGTTCAAGTTCGCTTGAACGAGTGTTGCATAAGCTATATTTACGCTAATAATTGCCGTGTTTGTGTATGTATGTATATTCTCGATCAGTGATTCCTCACCTTATTTTTTTTAAAAAAAACCTTCCCCTTCTATGGCTCTAACACATTATTTTTTTATGAAATTCGCTGGCAAAAAAGCGGCTAACTACCCGTTCACAATTCATTATTGTGTGTTACGGATATTATCTCGGTGAGAGGATGTGCTCTTTAGTCTTTATGTTTCATATAAGGGCATAAGACCAATGACTTTTCTATGTTGACGCTGAGTTTGTAAAACAACTTACAAAGAACATAGTGCGGACTTATTGTTGGGATATTGATACTTTAACTATCTAAAGTGAAAATGATTATTCCTCGAGGATTATGCATTTTTCTGAAGGGAGAATTGATTATTCCTAAAATTGCATTTTTAAGTTTGAATTTTTTCTAAATTGATTTTCTCACCAACATTTATTTATATATATATACATACACACACACACACCACACATATATATATATATATATATATATTATAATATATATAATATAATATATATATATATATATATATATATATATATATATATTATTTATACACCAAATTTTAAGTGTTTTCAATAGCCAGAAGTGTCTTAGGAATTTGACGATAGAGTGTCAAAACTACCTATTTTTAAGCCATTATATCTCAACACCTGTTGATGGTAAAGATATGAAATTTGGTAGAATGGGTCAGTTCAACAAGATCTTTTAGTTAATGTTAAAGTTATATTTTTTAATGTCCTTAATAAAAATCGTTTAAGGATTTAATTATTTATTCCCTTTCTCTTATCTACGAGAGGGTGAAGATTTAGTGACTGCTAGATTTAGCGGGGGCACTGCCGTGCCCCCAGATTGACATTTTTATGCCACTATCTGTCGTTTTTGTGTTAAATTTGAATTTTAATTAATTCATACATTTAATTCAGTGTAAATTAAACTTCTAGATTATTAAAATAGTATAAATAAACACACTGCTGTTATTAATAAATAGTAAAAATAATTATTTAAATAAATAATATAATTAAGTACACTGACTAGGTATTTAATTAGATAAATAATTAATAAGGAACTTATTAGATAATAACAAGATAAATTATTGTACAGTTTTATGATTTAAGTAGCATATATTATAAAGATTAGATGTCATTTCAGAGCGTCTCTCCCACGCCACAGGTCTCTGAGATCTATAGTGGGAGGAATCTTTATTACATTACACAATGTATACGTTTAGTTTTTACTGTTGTTTAAATTCTTCATGCATGTACTATAATCTTATGTAATTATTTTAAATAAAAGTATTGTTTTAATAGTAAACAAATAGAAAATATTGAACTTTTATGAGAATGATATAAACTGTAGTTTGAGAAGATATTACTTTGCGTTTGGAGGTTTTTTTGGTGTTAAGAGAGAAAGTGTTTATGATTTACTGAGCTAGGAATGCTCTGGAGAGTAGACTTTGAAGCGAGAAGGGGTTGGGAGGAGCATAGGGGAGCGAGGAGTTGAAAGCATTATAAAATGATAAGGAGAGTTAGATAGAAAGCTGCCCTATATGGCATTCTTGTTAACAGTATTATAGCATAGCAACCTTCTACTGGGTCTTTTGCCATGTCATATCTTGTTCGTGATAAACTAGTATGCCAAAAAAAAAAATCATACTTTAATTTCAATTTAAAAGGATAGACGTATGAGGATATTTCTGCAGAATGCTGAGGCGTTATAGGGAGGGGGTAAGAGGGAGATGGTTTTTTGAAATGAAGGCGCTAATCGTTATTTTATAGCCTTCTGAGTGGTTTTCACATAGTTCTCTGTCCGTATGTGTGTGTGTGGTGTGTATTTGTTATCATCGCAGCTCTCAGTGTGTTTGTTATCATGGCATCTCCAAGTGTATTTGTTATCATCGCAGCTCTCAGTGTATTTGTTATCATCGCAGCTCTCAGTGTATTTGTTATCATCGCAGCTCCCATGTGTTGTTACCACTCGCAGCTCCCAGTGTGGGGTTTTGTTACCAATGGCATCAACCAAGTGTATTTGTTACCATCGAATCTCTTAGTGTATTTTCGCTAGAGAGTTTAAATTTGGTACAAAAACTAATCATTGGGTTAGTTGTACTATCCGAAAATATTTTTAGTTATGACTCATTAAATATTTTTCTTAATTTACAATTATCTGTTTAATTAGCAAAGCTTTGATAATATTATTTATATATATATATATATATATTATATATATATAAATATATATATATATATTATATATATGCTTGCTAATGTATGCTAACAGTTTTTAATGATATTGTTCTCTTGATTTAGAACAACATATAATTTGCTTGACAAAATTTTTTTTTCTGCTTTCAGGTCAGTATGTACTCATATCTTTCTGCTAAACACCATATTTCCGTGAGTTGAATCACTCCAAAAAACAAGTTAACAATTTATAAGTTTATGAATCACCATATAAAACAATTTAATAATTAATAAGTTGATGAATCACTCCGTAAAATAAATTAATAAATAATTCATGAAACAAATTAACACTGAATTAATTAAACTGTTAACGGCTAATGCTATGGATCAATCATTTTTTCTAAGAGACAATAAATTAGTATTATCTCGTTTACTTGCTTTCTCATTTATATTATTATAGTAAACAAAATTATTAAGTAACAAAGCCGGTAGATATAGGGCTAGGGCCAACAGCCCTTGCTTTTTTCGGTCTTCGTTTAACTGAACAGGTCTTTTTACGGTGGTTCTGAATCTTTATATCGGTTAAGTTTCTCATCCGTTAAGTTACAAATTTATAGAACTGCTCATTTGAAATTGAAAAAAGACTTTGCTAACTAAATTCTTAACAGAGAAAGTTTTCTTTGTTGAGTTCTCTTAAGGCTTTAAATATTTTCATTTTCATAAACATATTGTCCAGTTTTTGTATTTGAATTAAAATTCAACAACCCCCTTTAAGTAAATTTTAAGAGTTGCTTAGAATTTTTCTATTTTACTAAACCTTCCGTATTACAGATTTTGAATTATTTGACGAAACAATTTTTTCTCTTTTAAAGTATCCCAAATAGAATTCTTTTTTCATCACACTTCTTTTGTGGAGATAAAAAAAGCGAAAGATGATATTTTCCATTTTCTTACAGAAGTGGTTTTTCTTTTGGAAAAAGAGAAACCCGCCTTGAAATTTCCCAGAGGGACTGCAAAGAGAAGTAACAAAGCAAAAGAACGACATTGGAATGAGTTAGAGCACCAGGGCGCTCCCGGCACTAGAGAGCGCCCCTACTCTTACAATATCTCCCAGAAAGAATAAAAAAGAATTTAAAATTATAATTTTATCTTTGCTATTCTTATCTCTCAGTAATATCCTTTTCAAACTCCCTAAGAAAATTATCAAAGATCAACGGAATAAAAATTAAAATTTATAATAAAATTTGAATCTTATTTAGGGAAAAATAATTGTTATTAATTTGATGTGTCTTCATAATAACACCCTGCCTGGAGGGGGGGGGGATAGTTACTATATTTAGAAACCCAAAAATATTTTACGTAAAATATTTACATTATAGTAAGCACACATAGAAAGTTTAAATATGTTGCAGGGCTTAGAAACTTTCTTCTTTAACTGGATTACTTGCTTTTACTATTTCTCCTACATATGCTTTTGCTGGTTTACTTATTTTGACTAATTTATTTCTTCTAGACATGCTTTTTGCTTGTTTACTTGCTTTTACTAATTAAGTTCTTCTAAATATGCTTTTGCTGGTTTACTTATTTTTACTAATTAATTTCTTCAACTTATGCTTTTACTGGTTTACTTGCTTTTACTAATTTAATTTTTTTACATATGCTTTTGCTGGTTTACTTGCTTTTACTAATTTAGTTCTTCTAAATATGATTTTGCTGGTTTACTTATTTTTACTAATTAATTTCTTCTACTTATGCTTTTACTGGTTTACTTGCTTTTACTAATTTAATTTTTTTACATATGGTTTTGCTGGTTTACTTGCTTTTACTAATTAATTTATTCTACTTACGCTTTTACTGGTTTACTTGCTTTTACTAATTTAATTTTTTTACATATGCTTTTGCTGGTTTACTTGCTTTTACTAATTTATTTTTTTATACTTATGCTTATGCTGGTTTACTAGCATTGAGAAATTTATTTTTACTTTACCACATAATTACTGCAGGAAAAATCTTGTGTTCGAAAAAAATCCGAAACCGGGATGTCACCTGAATTATATGTTTCAGGTGTTTTAAATGCCTCCTAAGGTTTTTTTAATTTTTTCTGTCTGTCTGTGTGTGTGTCTGTTATCATCGTATCTCCCAGTGTATAAGTGCTAGAGAGTTAAAAGTTTGTAGAAAAATCTGTCTAAAGATGTAGTTGTGCTATCCAAAAAATATTTTTGATTAAAAGCGGAAAAAATGTTGCGATCGGATTGAGATGCAGCACGCATGTAACCATGTATAAAACTAACATATTTGACAAGTTTCATCTTATTATGAGCATTAGCTCAATTGTTATCAAAAGACTTAAGTATGTTTTTAAAAAATTGTAAAAAATCGGAAAATAACTCAATTGAGTTGAAATTAGGTACTACGCTATTACATTACCGGTTTATTCGTTTTTACTTATTCAGAGTCTTACACTTATACTAATACTGCTTTACTTATTTTAACTAATATAGTCTCTTCCATATATGCTGGTTTGCTTATTTTTACTAATATAGTCTCTTCCATATTGCTGGTTTGCTTATTTTTACTAATTTGTCTCTTCCATATATGCTGGTTTGCTTATTTTTACTAATATAGTCTCTTCCATATATGCTGGTTTGCTTATTTTCACTAATTTAAATTTTTTCGGCTGCATAATATTCTTTTGCCATCAGCATTAGATATTTGCTCACTGAAATTACCAAGACTTAAGCAGATGTAAAAAACATCAAAATTATTATTTAAAAACGATAAAAATTAATTTGAAGCAAATAAATTAAGTCTTAAACTAGACATATACCTGAAGTATAAGTTTTAATCTGCTTCCAAGTTACTTTGATAGCCTACTTCCTTCAACTTGCCAAAGAAAAAGGTCGAGTCGCCTAAAAGTTAAAAAACTTTTCTTAACCTAAAGGTAAGTTAATAGTTAGCCAAGCGGTTAATTACCTCACCTCGGCTTCTGCTCCGGTCGCTTCTTGCTTCCGACATCTTTTTCCTTTGTGCTTCAGTTGTAACTAAGTTTTTGTGACGTTTTCTTGAAATCTTCTCCCCTTTTAATTTTTAAAATGTTTAAAAGTTTGTTGATGATCTTCTTACAAAGGCTCATTTAATTCTTCATTTTCACTTTTAAATAACCTTTGTAGTTTTTCTTGTAATTATTAAACTAATTCTTATCCTAATTTTGCTTTTAGGCTTCATTATTTTTTATTATTATTCTTTTTTAGATAATTTTCAAAGGAAATTAGGCTGTAATACTTTCCCTAATTTATGAATGTACGCATGAGGAAAGTTATGCGATTACCCTTAAAATAAAAAGCCGACTTTCCAAGTATATTATCCTCTTTATACGTTTTAGAACTTAGATGTACGTTAGGAGTCTCCCGTGGTGTAGTGGTTAAGGTACGCGGCTAATACACAGAACGAATGAACTTTAGTCATGGGTTCAATCCCAGCACGGGCCTCAAGGATTTTTGTAAGAGGGGTAAAAATTCTGCATACCGCGTCCTTCAGAAGAGACGTAAAGCCGGTGGTCTCGAGCCTGTGCATTGTCAGGTACTCGTTAAAGATCCCTTACCCTAAATGAAACTGGGTACAGGCAAAATTTACCCCTAATTGTAGATTCATTATAATACTATACTGTTTGTCTTGTAGTTTAAAGTGTGTGACAGTTTGGTTTAACAGTGAGAGCACGTGTTGTTTCAGTTTTCACTAGACTGTAAGAGTCAGTGAAAATATGTATGATTGCTTGAAAAAAGCATGAGAGGAACCATAGAAATCCATGGCTCTTCTGGGCTCTTCTGTCTAGATGAAATATACCTACACTTGAAATTAAAAGGACTAGACACTATCTTAGGGTAGTTACTACCACTCCCCCTATATTACTATCACTACTACTACTACTAGATGTTCGTTTCTAAGTTGTTAACTTCAACTTCGTACTGTATATGACAATGTCTGTCTATAAATAACTATCCGCTTCATTTCTAAGTCACCGACCATTTGTCTGTCTGTGTCACTGTCCGTATTTTTGTCTCAATGACTCTCTGTATCTGTGTCGCTGTCTGTATTAGTGTCTCAATGACCCTCTATTTCTGTGTCGCTGTCTGTATTAGTGTCTCAATGACCCTCTATTTCTGTGTCGCTGTCAGTATTAGTGTCTCAATGACTCTTTATATCTGTGTCGCTGTCAGTTACTGTCCATATGTCTGTCTATGTTACTTTTCATGTCGCTATCAGTATTAGTACCTAAATATACTATTCATATGACTGTCTGTGGTGAGCCACTATCTATGTCGCAGTCTATATTTCTGTCCATGCACTTTTATGAGTCTCTGACTGTATGACTGTCAATGTGTATGATAGTTCAAATAGTTAAAAAATTATTATCGTTTCATTTAATTTTAACTGGAAATTAAATTGCCAATGTCCTAATAGTGCAAACTGCTGTCAGCAAATATTTTTGTTAAAACTTGGCTAATTAAGTTTTTATTTTTTTTATTAAGTGTTTAATTATAAATAAAATACTTAAATTGGCAAATAAAATTCTTAAACTGTTAAAAAAAATACTCAACTGTAGTAGCGCACATTATTATTCTGTTTCTTTGTATATTGTTAACAAAAATATGTCTGATTGAGCTAAAATTAAATTGATACGAAGGAAGATGTTTTGAGAGGTTGTTGAAACTTGTCGCAAAATTCTCCCCTTTTGTATTAATTGCTATCCGAGAGCTCTCCATGATACCCCATAGCAATTACCGGGAGCTTATTGAGTTACTCGGCTTGGTCGGGGGAAAGTTATTTCCCTGCTGGAATTCTCTGGAAAGCCATTTCCCTTCTCTTTTGAAAGCTATTTTTTTTTTATAAAATCTATAGATGGACAAATACTTAAAGTAATTTGTGAGCAAATAATCCTTTTTAATAAAACTCTCTTATCTGTTAACTGATTTTCTTTTAACTAATTTCATTTATTAGTAAAAAAGATTTCTTTTTTTTTAACTTTTGATTTTATTTTCACCACTTTTTTAACCAAGAATTAATATAATTTCAAAAATAATTTACGGGGTACCTTGGGACATTTTCTCTTTATATCGGATTTGCTACGCTTGTCTCAAAATTTTGAAGAATTAAGTACGCTTTTCAGGACTCGCTTCTTGCTTTTCCTTCTGATATTTAATAACATACGTTAATCCCAGCGATTCACCCATCCAGACAATGACCTCGTTCCAGCACATCATTGGATCAATGACATTTATTTGATGAAACTTCATTAGGCTCACGAGGCCGGTAGGCCGACGGGAGATAAAATAGTTAGCTCTCGAGGCTGCCGAGGGGAGTTAACTAAATTTGGCTACAGAGGCTTGACGGAGGGAAGATAATACGAGAGCTGAAAACTTTCATCCCTTTATTGCATATTAAATTTTATTACGACTGAGAAAGCAAATACTAACAACTATTAATTTATTTCTTCAGCTCCTTAATTGTTATGTGTTAGTTTAGTTTATTCTACCATGTCATTTACTCTAATGAAGAGAAAACCCACTATCTTTCACATTATTTTATTGTAAGCTATCAATAGGAATAAATGGTTGTAATACTAATATTTGTTGAATTAAACATTAGCGTGTGTATATTTGTATATTCTACCCGTCAGTACCAATATTAAACACCGAAAAAAATCCTAAAAATTTTTACTAAAAAATTCTGTCTAGTTGGCAACACTTCATTTTCCTCCCTAGGGGTAACAGTACCATTTACAGTGTGATGATAACAAGGGACTGGTATGTAGAACTTACAATACAGGAGGTAGATAAAAATATATTTCTCTGCCGCTTGATAATGTAAATTTCTCACAATTTAAATAATTAAATGAGTGATAATGGCCCGCCTCCCCAAAGTCTTTAGAGCGTTAGTCTTTACATTGACCTTTTACACTACGGAGGTCTGGGGTTCGTATCTCAAGTTACACCCTCAGTTTACACAAGGTTATTGTTTAAGTAAATTATCGCCAACTTTAGATTACACAGAGCGTAACGGTTGCGACAACCACCTCTGGTTGTTCCCGCAGGGTCTATCTCTAATAAGTCGCAAGGCTCTAAGCGGGTATTATTTAGAGTATAATATTTTAAATATTTAAACATCCATTAATACTTAATAATTTTTAAAAAGTAGAAAATTATAGGTAATTTAAATAATTTAAATGAGTATTTAAAAACAAATAATATTTTAATTAAATTAGAATTTCTTATTTCTAATTAATTATTAGATATAAATAGATACCTTAATATAACACCATACTTATAGTTTTTAAAATGTACATAAAATCTAATAATTTTGTTTAAGTATATTTTTTACGAAATGACTTTGTATTCACTTTGTATTACAAAATTACAATTTCATAAAAATACAAAAAGCATGATCTGAATATGTTCGTATATTCCTTCTTTAAAATGACGTCTTATTTGTCCCACATATGCTCCTCCCAGAGAACGTGTTTTAACTCAACTGCTTTATATACAACCGTAATAAGACATTAGCCGACATATAAACCATATGTATCGTATTTGCTACATGCCGTACAACCGAGGAATTTATAGTAAAATGCTAAGCATGTCTTCAAATGAAGGAAATGAAACTAAATCTTAAAATGCAATTTCCTTAGAGTTTTCTTAGTTCATACAGTTTTGGAGAATATATATTATAATATATATATACTATATATATTATATATAATATATATATATATATTATATATATCTTTATCATCCGTGTTGTAGTTTTTCTTAAAAGTTTAAGCTCTAAACAAGCTTAGCTAAAAGTTTTATAAGGCTCTCAAGAAGCTCTAAGTCCTTTTTTGGGACTCTTGACTTAATTTTACTCTTCTAAAGACATTATCCTCGGAGGAGGAATTGTTTTTTCGAGAGGAATATTCCTCTCTTATAAGCCATTTATTTGAATTATTTTTTAACTTACTAGTTGAGAATAAAGTTCTATAAATTTCTGTTATGGAACAAAAGAGTATAATTTTCAAGTTCATTTTAAATTGTTTTAGCTATAAAGAGAGTCAGATAGAATTAACGTGATAGAAAAATTGTAAAGTTAAATTGCTACTTATTTTTTGGATGTTTGAAATTTTAGATTTAATTTTAAAAACTGTTAAAATGGGACGTACTCATTAATTAGATTGTTCGTGAGTGAATCAACCTGATTTTAAGGTTTAGCGAGTTCTTATTAAAAATTAAAACAGCATACACTTGTGAAGTGGTTTAGATAAAGGAAGAGAAGTTAATATACATGTGTATATGTTTGTATATATATCTATAATCTATATATATTATACTTATATATATATTATATATATTATATATATATTATATTATATTATATTATATTATTTTTATTATATTATATTATATTATATTTATTATTATTATATATATTATATTAACTTTATATTATATTATATTAATATATTATATTATATTATATTATATTATATTATATTATATTAAATAATATATATAATATATTATATATATATATATATATATATATACGTGTGCATTGGTTGTAGTATATGTATATAAGTATATAGGTTTAATTAAAAGTCTTTTTTACAGTTTTCGAAATGATTTAGATTTCAAAAACCTGGCTTATAAGCGAAACTTTCTGTTGATAATTTCATAAAAACTTACATATATAGAACCATTTTCTGAATAAGGGTTTTGGAGAAGTGATATATCCAAAATATTGTGTATAGGTGAATTTTATTTAAATGATAACCCAACATAGAAAACAACATTATAACCTGATACGATAACCATTACATAAAACCCTTACCCTAGTTCCCAATGCCCCACATCCCGGCAAGAAACGCCAAAAGTCATATAGACTTTGAATGAAACGACTTGATACATTTTTCCCCACCATTATTTATTAATAATTCCATTTCCAGTATAATTGCATTTTAATATTTAATACGGTCCTTTTCACACACTTATCAGTACATGTTTTCGTGCCAAGTATCACCTTTATAAATATTAATATAGCTTAATACAACGATTTATTTGTTACTTGAGTTCTATCACGGATAAAGTAGATGTTTCAATTGTACATAGTCATAGCAATAAATATCAAAATAACTGTAAGCTATCCGGATTTTCTTTATCACGTTACTAACCCACAATTATGTACAAAATTAAATTTTACCTGTAAGTAGCAAAATTTATCTTTAGCTTGTGTCATTACATGCTAAAGATTCACATTAATTTGTGAATTTTCATTGCATGGGTTGCTTCACGACCATCTTTGCCTCGCTTGGCCACTTTAGGACTACATTTTGTTATCTCGTTAACGAGATAAGTGAATTTTCGTATGCTTGCGAAACTGTTGGTTGCCAACAGAATAACGGATTTAGCCGACGTTTTAAAATCCTATTTTTTCAGTCGAGTTCAGTGTAGCTCGAGGTTAAAATAATATACTAAAATATAAATTAAGGGGACTAAAACCGACTCAAAGCTTCTCATATTCATGAAACTAATAAACAGAGAGGAAGTATAAAAATGTCATAATTTATCCATATTATCCTTCACTGTACGTTATTAATCAAATTAAGGGTTACCCTTGCAGCCCCCCCCCCATTCCTATCAGTCCTTGTCACACAAGGGGGTTGCGTGACCACCAGACTTATACCATCAAACTGATGGATGAGGACCTCCCCCCTACAAAGTGATAAATACCCCATGAAAAATTTATAAACTTTTGCTGAAAATTATAATTAGATAAAAATTGATAATTAGACCCTTTAACAACGTTTTCGTTAAAATGATGATTATTAAAGTGAAGGGTGCGGTGCAGATAAACCGATCATTTTACACCCCCTAATTCTTCATTATTAATAATTAAATTATTCAAATTGAACAAATTGTTTTTAATAAATTGGTCCTATTTTAACATTTTTTTATAGAACTTAAAATAGGTTTAGATTGTAGTACCACATTATCAACCACAAAGTTGTACAATTATTCCCAATTAAACCCTGTTTGAACTTACAAGATTGTACAAATCATTCCAATTAACACCTGGTTGGGACTACAAGGTTGTACAATCATTCTAATTACACCTGTTGGACCAAAAGGTTGTACAATCATTCCAATAAAACCTGTTGGACCACAAAGTTGTACAATTATTCAAATAAAACCTGTGAACTTACGAAGATTGTACAATAAACATTCAATAAAACCTGTTGGACCACAAGGTTGTACAATAATTCTAATAACACCTGTTGAACTACAGTGTTGTATAAACAACGTTTGAAACCTCTTACACCACAGGGTTGTACATTTTTTTTTAAACCCCAGACTTAAGGTCCTGTTTATGTGTGTGTGTTCGTGTGCGTCTGTATGTTTTCCTAGCTAATTTATGTAAGCTCGATACCGCTCGAATGGTTAAACATTGTGAAATATCACTTGGTACAAAAAACAATTTTATTAGAAATAGGATCTCTATCGAAAACCAGTTATGTAACTTCATTAATCCAATTTGCTAAGCTAACAAAATTTTTAAAGATTGGAGAATTAAGGATTAATTTTTTACCTGAAAAAAGGTCTTTCTTATGTTTTTGGGGCGTTCAATTAAATAAAACCGGTCCGAAATTGATCGAAACTATGAAAAGCCGTGGTAAAAAAAACCTAAAATACGCCTGCTTAATAAGCTAAGTAAGGTGTCGTTTTCGATGAGGTTTGAAGCCAAAAGTCGAATGATACCGGTCAAAAGTCGATACAACCACTAAATATGACCGAAATATAAAATAAAAAAACGGTAGTCAGTAACAGGGAAATCTAAAATACGATATTTAATCAACAAATTTTAAGGTGAATATTGTTTTCGATGTTCTTTGGGTCTCTCAGTCAATACGAGCATTATAATAAATACCAGTGTAACTTGTACTCAGGGAACCTAAAACCAGGGTCCCAGGTTCCAAATCTAGAGGTTGTAACTAAAAAAAAGTTTCCTCTAAATTCATTAAATGCATCGTTCATTCATCCATGCATGACAATCAATTTCTTGCTTATGCTTCCGGTTTATGCTTTTTAAGTAAACCAATAACACTATGACTCGTTTTTTCTTGATGTTTCGACGGAATTGCGTGCTAATGCCTTTAAATGCAAGCATTAACTAAGCTGATATTAGCGCATTTAATGCTGTGCTCTGCTGATTTTGGAAGACTGAACATAGTTTGTATAACCAATAGGACAATTGAGCATTTCCTTTGAAAAATGTAGAAACGAGTTTTAATGCCACTGCTCAAGTTATAAACCATTTACCAGAAATTTATGCTAGCAATGGATGGTTAAGCATGGTGCACGCGTTTTAAAGGAAATTTTCATGGCACGGGGGCCTCAGCGCCAGATTTGTTTCAATTAAGTTTTACAAATTGTTTAATAGATTTGTTTTCACCATTCTATACTTCTAAATGAAGTTAAAATAAAAGTGAGTTTTGCCTAGAACTGAAAATTCGAAAAGGAAGAAAAAGAAGATACGCGGGTTCAGAATCAGACAGAAAGGTTTTTGGCATTGCGAGAAGTTGAGATAAAAATACTAAAGCTTAAGGACAATGAAAACATGTAACTGAAGCACAGTGGGAGAAAATAAACAACCTAAACATCTCGAGCTACATGACGTTACATGCTTGCCACGACATGCCACTTCTAACTTTGTTAATCCTGTTTTATATCAGGGACAAGCTGCTTTACTCTGCTTGGTGAGAGTTTTTAAAAATGGTATTTATTTAGCCAAAAAATGACTTGGAACCCGTGATAGAAGAAGCATGATCGGGTTTAAAAGTTAGAATTATGACTCAAATATCGACTGTTGCAATTTTGTTGTCAAAATTCAAGATATCTAAGACAAGATTGAAAAAATCAAGACTCTGCTCTTCTCAAAATTAAAAAATATAATAAATAAATAACAATTCGTTAATAAAATTAACTATTCCCCTTAGCCTCAAAAAATATCAAGAAACCAAACCCTAACAACTAAACCCCCAAACGTAAAAAATATAATATTAATATAACCTTTACACCCAGGACCCGCGTTCGATCACCTTAATTGAGGATTTTCTGTGGTTTCCCTCATTTACAGGCAATGGCCAGGCTGATTCATCTAAGTCAGTCCCGAGCTAGGAACCTCTTTGACCTCCTGCAAAATCCCTTTAAATACAACCTATTCAAAACACCATCAAAAATATATCTTTTGAAATCTGCAAAAAATAAAAATTAAAATACCCAAACCAAAAAATTATAAATTATCCTTAACCCAAACAAACCCCCTCACACCCCCAAAAAAATAACCAAATTTCGTTCCTAAATAAATAAAATAAAAATAAAGAGGCACAAATCAACTCAAATCAATAATTAAATATGGCTACGGTTTACACAAAATAAATATTGTATACTTTTGCCAATAAAGAACTGGTTAACAAAAAATATGCTGTCTTTTCCTACAATGTATTTTTATAGGCAAAATGTAAATCACTAAATAGATAATTAAATTAATTTTCTATAGACCTGAAGGTAACACTGCTAAATTTTCCCGGGACTTTAAACTCTCCTTTTTTACACGGACTTTTTTATTTGTATGTACACCCTAAATTCTAAAAGTAGGAGGAAGTTTTGCACTAGCAAAAAATGTAACGCCCAATTTTACAAATAAATATCGATTTTTTTAGCAACATTTATCCCACAGATCCTAGAGTTGGAAAAATAGTGTCAGTATGTATGTGTGTATGGATTTGGACATTTCTTGTAAACTAAAACTCACTAAGTTTAATTTAACAAAATTTTCAAAGCCATTTAATAATTTAACAAAGCCATTTTCATAAATTTGGCTCAATAATAAGTTCTTTTAAGGAAAGAACTTATTAAATTTAATGTTAATCCAACACTGCATATCAAAATGTAGTCACTTAAAACTTTAAATTAATAAAAAAATAATAAACTTTAATCTAATAAAATGAAATTGAAGTAAAATCAATGGATAAACTTCATCTTAAAATGTCATCCTTAATCATTACTAATAAATGCTTTCTTGTCTGGAACAACTGAAAAAATACCAAGTTTCCAGATTAAGGAGACCACAAACTTACTCGATTTTGAAGGATTTAAGAAAAAAAATACTTTAAAAAACTTCGTTAAACTTTCTTTTTAAACAAACCCCTAACTTGGTTGGATACAATAAAAGAGATAATTACCTAATGATAAAACTAAATATCCCGTGTTCGAATCCCGCTGCGAGTAAATCTTTTTTAAAGAGTTGTTTTCTTTAGAATTTGATAAGAATCTGAAGTAAAACTTAAATTTGTACTTTTTTAGGGTTTGGAGTTTTATTTATTTTTTAAGATAAAGTTGTTTTGTTTAGAAGTCTTTTATTTGCAGCTTTCGTTCGCCTTGGTTGTGTAGGTTATTGATTTTAATTCGAGTGAGCCTTTCTTCAATTAGAAAACCCTTAGAATAATACTTTATATAGAAGGAGCACTTACTGATAACACGATAAAGCGGTTGACTGGTGCAACTAAGTAATGCTGCCACCCTAACAATATACAATTTTCTAAAAAAAAGTTGGCAATACTTCCGGTTGCTGAATTATATGTTCTATTATTAATTAATGATTGATTATTTCATAAATCACTATATATACATATCGGTGCTTAATATTTAAAGCATTTTTGATTTGTATGTTGACGTAATTTATATAATTTAATAATAAGTAGTCCTCGTCACTAAATGT
>JACMZG010001908.1:6934554-7048681 GCA_018340805.1 Microvelia longipes
ACGAAACGATTTTAATGCCACTGCTCAAGTTTAAAACCACTTTAACCACGACAATTATGCTAGCAAAAATGGACTGGTTAAGGACCGGGCACGCGTTCAAAGGCGAATTTCTCCATGGGCACGGGGCCTCAGCGCCACATCGTTTCAATTTAAGCTGTCACCAAATGTCTTAATAGATCTCTGTTCACATTCTATAATGCTTCTAAATGAACGTTCAAAATCAAAAGCTGACGCTTTGCCTAGAACCGAAAATCGCACAAAGGAAGACACACAAAGATATCGCGGTTCCCCAGATCACGACTAAACCAGGCTTTGGAATTGCGAAAGAATAAAAATCACTAAAGCTTAAGGACAAGAAAACATTAAACCGCAAGCACCAGTCGGAGAAAATACAACAACCTACACATCTCGAGCTACCATGACTTACATTCTTGCCACGACATGCCACCTGTCTAACTCTTGTTAATCCTGTTCTTCATTATCAGTGAACAAGCTGCTTTATCTCTCTGGTAGAGTTTTAAAAAACTGTATTTATCTTAGCCAACAAAATGACTGGAACCCGTGATATGAGAGAGCATGATCGGGTTTTAAAAGTTAGAATTAGACTCAATTATCGATGTTGCAATTTTGTTGTCAAATTCTAAGAATCTAAGACAAGATGAAAAAATCAAAGACTCTGCTCTTCTCAAAATAAAAAAATACCCACATACCACCACTAGAGTAACAATCGTTAATTAAATTACTATTCCTTTAGCTCAAAAAATATCAAAAACCAACCCTAACAACTACCCCAACTAAAAAACTTATATATAAATAACCTTACACCCAGGACCGCGCGATTCCGATCACCACCCTACCATGAGGTTTCTGTGGTTCCCTCAAATTCGTACCAGGCAATGCAGTTGATTCAATGCTAAAGTTCCGTCCACAGACGCATAGCGAAACCCTCTTGACAACTGCCTGCAAATCCCTTACAAATACAAACCTATCAAAACACCATCAAAAAATACACCTTTCTCTGCCGCGCCCCAAAAATCCTCAAAAAATAAAAATTAAAAATACCAAACCAAAATCCATAAATTACTTACCCAAAGCAAACCCCCAACCCCCAAAAATAATAACCAACAATTCGTTCCCTTGAAATAAATATAAATAGAAATAAGAGGGCAACGAAATCAACTCAAATCAATATTAAATAGCTAACGGTTACACAAAATAAAATATCGTAATACTTTCTGCCAATACAGAAGAACTGGTTATCAAAAAATATCCTGTCTTTTCCTACAAGTTAATATACGGCAAATGTAATCAACTAACTAGATAATTAAAATTAACTTCTATAGACCTGACAGGTTAACACTGCTAAGTTTCCCGGGACTTAAACTCTCTTTTTACACGGACTTTTTATTTGTATGTACATCCTAAATTCTAAAGTAGGAGGAGTTTTGCACTAGCAAAAAATGTAACGCCCAATTTTACAAATAAATATCGATTTTTTAGCAACATTATCCCATCAGATCAAGAAAAATAGTGTCAGTATGTATGTGTTAGGATTTGGACATTTCTTGTAAACTAAAACTCACTAAGTTTAATTTAACAAAATTTTTCAAAGCCATTTAATATTTAACAAGCCATTTCATAAAATTTGGGCTATAATAGTTCTTTTAAGGAAAAACTTATTAAATTTAATGTTAATCCAACACTGCAATATCAAATGGTAGTCACTTAAAACTTTAAATTAATAAAAAAATAATAAACTTTAATCTAATAAAATGAAATTGAAGTAAAAATCAATGGATAAACTTACATCTTAAATATGTCATCCAAATCATTACTAATAAAATGCTTTGTCTGGAACAACTGAAAAAATACCAAGTTTCCAGATTAAGGAGACCACAAACTTACTCGATTTTGAAGGATTTAAGAAAAAAAATACTTTAAAAACTTCGTTAAACTTTCTTTTAAACAACCTAACTTGGTTGGATACAATAAAAGAGATAATTACCTAATGATAAAACTAAAATATCCCGTGTTCGAATCCCGCTGCGAGTAAATCTTTTTTAAAGAGTTGTTTTCTTTAGAATTATAAGAATCTGAAGTAAACTTAAATTTGTACTTTTTAGGTTTGGAGTTTTTATTTATTTTTAAGATAAAGTTGTTTTGTTTAGAAGTCTTTTATTTGCAGCTTTCGTTCGCCTTGGTTGTGTAGGTTATTGATTTATTCGAGTACCTTTCTTCAATTAAAACCCTTAGAATAATACTTTATTAGAAGGAGCACTTACTGATAAACACAAAGCCGGTTGACTGGTGCAACTAAGTAATGCTGCCACCCTAACAAATACAATTCTAAAAAAAATTGCAATTACTCCGGTTGCTGAATATTCTTTCTATTTATAAATTAATGATGATTATTCATAAAATACTAACTAAATAACAGTACGGTGCATTCAACACAATATAAAGCATTGTTTGATTGTAGTTTGACGTATTATAAATGATATATAATAAGTAGTCTCGGCAACTAAATGTAGATTCTGTATGCCGCCACCCTTGTGCCATCTAAGACCATTTTTACTTAAATACCCAGCAGGTGTTAATTATATATTTGTTCTTTACATCTTTCTTCATAATAGTATTTATGACAAAATAGTTAAAATAAGGTTTTGTGTTCAGGTTGGCAACATTTACTTAGTTGCACCATCAATGCCTCGTGTATCATGGAATTTCAATTGTGTTTACGTCCTGTGCTCCTCATATATAGTATATCAGAGAAAACCACTTGAAATCAAAATGCACTTTCCTAATTTTAGACCTCTCTACCAATTGAATAATTTGAGCGTGTCTACTAATTGACACGTTTTTGAAAGAATCTGAATCTCGTGGTATCAGTACTTCTACTTATAGTATGCCATTCAGGCATATATGAGCCTGTGGAATAGATATTCACCCATATAACAGTCATAGTATGCCTAACCCCCCATACCACTCTGTTATATTATGGTTCATCTAAGCGTGCTACAAATACATTTGATTCGAACAAATTATATTAGTATGTATTTGATTTGTGATTATACATGATACATACATAAAATGATACAAGTATAGAGAATACTCATAGATTAAGGAGATATGATACTGCGTGATTGCATATGGTGTATTGTCACGCCAGCCTTTTCTTTATTAACTTTCTTTTTCGCTCCGAATGTAATAGAAAATTAGAATGATGGCATGACACTCGAGCAATCAACTGACTAATTAGCCGGTGAAATATATATTTTCTTACTTCCCTTTTAACTTACCCCAACTCTAACTTACTTCACTTTTACGATCTTCGCTTCTAACTTACTCCACTTCTACCAACTAACTCTCTCTAACTTACTCCACTCTAGCTTACTCAATCCAGTACTCCAACTCTAACTAACCTTTATCTAGCTTCTTCCACTCAAGTAACTCCACTTAACTACTTCTTTAACTATCACTTCTACTTACTACTCCACTTCATTACTCCAGCTTACTCCACCTCTAACTAACCCTTTCTGTGGCTTTCTTCCACTTCTAACTATCTTCACTTCTAATGAAATTCTCTTTTAACTTACTCCAATTCTTAACTATTTTCTCCTCTAACTTACTCCACTTCTGTCTTCACTTCGAACGGTTTTCAATTTTAACTAAACTAACAATCAACTCCACTTTTAATTCCAGTTCTAACTATAGTTTAAAATTCGCCTCTGGCTAATCTCATCATTAAACGCACTATACAGGTGTATATTATTTCGAATCTTCAGTCTCTATATACAAGGTTCATAGTCATTCCCGTACTAGCCTTGCGACTTTGCTTAACTGTATTCTTTCTAATTTAATAAATAATGGATAGGAGTCCTCCTCCTCAATTTCACCTGAAGCAATGAAACCCGGCCTACATTCCTTTGAGAAAAAACTCAGTTATAGTTCTAGTTGCTACATAAGGTCCCATATCATTCCATTTATTTGATAAATTGTATCGAATTAAATTCGCTAAACGTTGTGTGCGTTTGGTTTCGACAATGTTTTGAGATATTTTATGCTTATAATAACATTTTTTGTTTTGGTCCTAAAAGTGCCTAAAGTTTTCGAACTGGATTTGTCTCTTCAAAAAATCACTGAAATTTTGATTCTAGGAATCACTTGAAGCAATGTATTAATTTTTGGCTAAAAAAATAATTCTAATCTAATTTTTTATTTATCAAACATTCGTTATGCATCGAGAGGGCTGCGAAGTGGCTCACTCGTTGGAACATTGGAAATTCGTTAAATGCAGAGTTAGATGTCGTAAAACATCTAATAATATTTAAACAATAAGTATAAAATAACAGTGTGGCTGACGCCGCGTATAAAAAAAACGGCTGAAACCTGGATAAAAAATATGCAGACTCTTCTAAAAATTACTCAAATTGTAACTTTTTTGTTAACCTTACCTAAAAATAATTTTCATTTAGATTCGACATTGCTAGACTTTAAAGAATGACTTTATCAGAAAGGACTATATGCTTCCCGAATGAATTTTGCCGAGCGTTTGAAGCTTAATGTATTCCCATTACCCTTAATTTATTTACCAAATCTAAAAAGAAAATAAAAGTTTAAAACATAAATTAACAAAAATTTTTTCGAGTCTTCTACTAAATTTGATTTTATTTCTCATCCTAAAAGTCGGATCTAACCCGCATTTTTTCTACCATTTACTCCGGAATCAAGTTAAGTTAAAGGGCTATTTTCCGAGACGTTTATTGGTCAGTGCATTGAGAGTTATAAAGGTGAAAAAAAGAAGAATTTAGTGTAAAATAGATTTCTTTCTATACAGCGTCCCCGGATGGGGCTGTCTGTAGACCCCCCCTGTAGACCTTATTCTTCGCAGTAATCCATTTCCAACCCATCTAACTTTTTGCCTTTTACATTTTGTTATTTTCTTCTTTTTCCCTCGAAAGGAAAATATCACCTTTTTTTACCCGAGTTACAGAAGCCCTTTAGTTCGGTGTAAAAGAGATTTCTTTTTATTGAATGGAACACAAATATTCTTATCTAGAAACGGATTGTAAATGAAAAATGTCATGACATTCGCGATTTTTTCGTTTGACCCATTTCTAGTTTGTTGTGAGTTCCACAAAACATTTCTGAGACAACAGTTGTTCTGTAGATATTCGTAGTAATGAACTAATTTCAATTTCGAAAGAGTTTCATTAATATCCCACAAGATGTTTCTAAAGCATGAAAATAACACTAGAGGCTTACAGTCTTTTATGTGTCTAAAGCTGGATAATAACCGAATTAATCAAACATTTAAAGGTTGAGAGAGAGATTTAACGAGATGTCTCAAAAACGACTTGTTGTCGTTAATATTAATATCATATTTGATCTAAAGTGATCTTCAATGCACAAGCTTAATGTTTACAATAAGCTTACAATTTTCTTTATTTCTTTGTTTAGAACTGTAATGGAAATAGGTTCATGTATACTTTTGAAAAAGACTGATTTTAGGTTCAAGCTAAAAACGGCTCAGTTAAAAGAAATTTTAAGCCATGTTACATTGAGTGTTGTAAAAGGTACAACACTTTTACAACACAAGAGCCTATGTAAACTCAGTTTTAGAGAGCATATTGTGACATAGGGGCTACCAGAGCCTATGTGAACCCAGATTTAGATAGCATACTGTGATAAAGGGGCAGTAGAGCAAGTGTGAACCCAGCTTTAGAGAGCATACTGTGACATAGGGGCACCAGAGCAAGCGTGAACCCTTCCTCAAGGGTTCACACCATTGTGTCAATGGGCACAGAAACTCTGATGACCGGCATTGGTGCCTTTGCGTCCCAGTATATAGTCTAAAGCTGGATCGAAACTGGCTCAGGTATGAGAGACCTAGCTCTATGACAACAGACTCGAAGAAAGCAAAGCCAGTGCCGACACAGCTTTTTATTTGCTTTTTAATAAAATAAATTTAATAAAAAAGTTGTAGTACAACCATGTAGGCTCGTTTTTGAATCAAAGAATATTATAGAGTGTTTTTCTTAAGTAACTTCAATATGGAAATTGATATCACGTAAAATATACACTTTAAAAAATAAATAAAAATAGATTGTATTGCTCTACTGGCACTTTACTTTTTTCTGTTTACTTTCCGGGTACAATGCTATATAATTTTTGTGTTACAAGCAGATTACCACGGCAAGAAAGGGTTATTTACTGCTGCAAATTATTATTTCCAATGATTGTCACATATGATTGTTTGATGTTTAAAACAGTGACAATCATTGTTGCAGTTACTTGTATTTAGAGTTGTTTGTGATAAACTTGATAAACATGAAAAAAGTTAAATATTCAGTGCCTGAATGATTAAAATATCATCACCGAGAAAATTTGAGTAAAACAGATAATATCATTACTGTACTTATAGCGAATACCCTCGCTAAAGTACAGTAATGATATTATTTTTACTCAAAATTTTCTCGGTGATATTTTAATCATTCAGGCACTGATATTTCAACTTTTTTCATAGTTTATCAAAGCCTTATCACAAACAACTCTAAATACAAGTAACTGCAAAAATGATTGTCACTGTTTCTAAAAATCAAAAACCAATCATTGTGACAATCATTGGAAATAATAATTTGCAGCAGTAAAATAACCCTTTCTTGCCGTGGTAATCTGCTGTAAACAAAAAATTAGGTTATAGCATTGTACCCGGAAAAGTAAAACAGAAAAAGAAATAAAGTGTCCAGTAGAGCATACAATCTATTTTTTTATTTTTTAAAGTTATATTTTACGTGATATCATTTCCATTATTGAAGTTTACTTAAAAACACTCTATAATTCTTTGATTCAAAAACGACCTACATGGTTGTACACAACCATGTTTCCGGTGACACTATTTTTAATTTTTTCCATTTGTAAGATTGTATTTTACAAATCCCTAATAATGAAATAAAACCTAGTATCCACTAATGATATATTTGACAAATCCAGCTTTCATTAACAGATCATTCATCATGCCGGCGAGCAGCAAAGAAAATAGTCAGGACTCATCGGTATAGTTTTCTAGAGTTTGAGCGAATCAACCCACGACAATGTCAGCTTAAGTCAGCTACAAACCTCTAGACAACTGTAGCCCGCTGTCTCCGACCTTTCTTCACTGCTCGCCGGCACGAGAGATCTTAAGATGAAAGCTGACTATGTCAAATAATTCATTTATGGAGCTCTTTATTCATTACTTGAAACTCCACAACTCATTTTTCCATGATTGTAGCTAAATCTTAACTTAATCCATGAATTCGTGTTTATATGTAACTCGTGCTGTGTGAACATCTTTGAAATCATCTGAATACGGTACATGGCACGTACAGACTCTTTGTCTTCTGATAGAAGGAGATTCGAAACACTGTTTAGCTAAGCTAAGCATTTTAGACCATATAGCCAATCTACGAAAATTATAAAAAAAATCTATTTTCTTAGCAAATTTAGATACCGCTCTGATTTCCAATAAATCGCGGTCAAAAGGGATCGAAGATATACGTGCCTTCCTAAGCTAAGTAGATAGAACTAAGTCCGGTCACGCCTGACCAAACCCAACAGTCACATAGATTAATCTTGGGAGAAAAACTTGAAGATTTTCCCTAAAGATAAAAACATTTTGGTATATTTTCTAGAGTTACCACTCTATTACGCCCTCGGGGGCAGTTTTTTTCTTTACGACAAGACAAAATCCAGCCAAGGTTTCAAGCAACGGGAATTCACTTAGAATTCCCGATCAGTTTTCCTACAAAATATAGAAAACCTGTGACGTTTTTCCCTAGTTTTTTTATTACAATTATAAATTTGTGTGACCTTATTTTTATTCTGGACTGGGAACTTTTTCCTCATTTATACCGTAGGTATGTTGGAAAAGTATGTTTGCAAAAAAATTCAAAACCGGTATTATCAGTTTCAGGTGTTTTTAAGCCCTCCTGAATAATTTGCTCAAAGTTGTCTGTCTCTCCTAGTGTATTATGCTAAAGAGTTGAAACTTTGTACAAAAATCAGTCTAACCGTGTAGTTGCTATTCGAATATTTTTTTATTACGTCATAAACCTGCAATAATGACTCGGCGAAAATTTCGAAAAGTCATAAAAGGCGGAAAAATTATGCGATCCTGTTGAAATTTGGCACGCGTGTAGATCTGTACTTGACTAACATACGCTAAGTCTTATATTTCTCTTATTATCAGCATTAGATTAATTTTATCAATGACTTGTGTACATTCTTTAAATTGTGAAAAATCAGAAAATAATTTAATTGAGTTGTACTTTAGTACCAGTATATACCTTTACCTAATAAATAAGTTCACAAAGTTTCGTGTCATTACGAAAAATATATATCCATAATATTTGTTGGATCTTATGATCCAACAAATATTATGCTACTTAAGTAGCATTGAGCGTGGTCAGTGCTGTATGGGTGACCGCTGAGAATGAAACCAACACATTTACTATCTGAGGACGAGCAAAGCGAGTCCGAAGACATTGCAGTATAGCGAATTGTATATTCTGAGGACAATACGATAAGTATGTATTTGTATGTTTCAATACGATAACTATATATCTGCGATGATTGTTGGGTAATAAATGTTAAGTTGCATTGAGCCTAGTCAGTGCTGTATGGGTGAACGCTGAGAATAAAACGGATGCATTTACAATCTGAGGACGAGCGAATCGAGCCCGAAGAGGTGCTGCAGCATACATTTGACGAATTGTATATTCTGAGGACGAGCAAGTCCAAAGCAGGGAGGATGAGCGTAGCGAATCCGTTGTGATGAGGAAATGTTCCGAGGTACCCTGTACCCGATTTTTTGCTTTTATTTTTATACAAAGTTTATTCATGTTCAAACCAAAGGGGGGTTTTTTTGTCTTCTATTTTCTTTTAGCCAGATACTTGGCTGCATAGAGATGGACGTGCCTTCATCACGCCGTTGGCTGTTCTTGTTTAATATAAAGACACACAAGATTAGTTATAACCTTTCTTGCCAATATTAGACTATGGCAAATCGTGTAAAATTATCTCTGTGATCCCTATCAGGAATTGTAAGGAGATAAGAACAGACATCTTCTCGTATCTCCTGATTAAAGTAATTGTAAACCAAGTAGGGAAACTCCTACACTAACCGATGTAAACAAGTTCAGACATGCGTGATCATCAGATAGCTGGCTCAAAAATATAAAAATGGCTAAAATTGAAATAACTGTGTATGAGCGCTCTAGGATTTACATTTTTTGTGTTTTGTTTTATTGTCAACACTGATAATTTAAGGTGAGTTTTAATTTCTATCGTGTTTTCGAACATTATATGGTTAATGTACGCGTTAATTTAAAAGTTTTGTATTAAATTCTGTGAAATAATTATTACAATAATTTAGTTAAAGATAAATAGGAAGTGTAGTAAAGGTAAATCACATGCTTTTTTTAAGATTTTATAAATATATAGAAGAAAGTTTATTGCCTTAAAATTAACTTAAACTATGATTATATTAAAACTTAATTAGTAAATTATTCTTACATTATCAAAAAAAAATAAACATTTGAAGGAGAAAAACTCTTAACACTTGCAAAAATATAAAAAGTTGAGTAGTTCACAGAAAAAAAAACAAAAGTTTAATTAGCCGCTCGTTTTAAGTAATTTAAACAAACCTAATATTTTAAGAATTACTTAAACCTCTATTGGATGTGACAAAATATATTTTTTAACACAAGTTATAAACATTTTAAACTAAAAAATAAAAAGCAGCATATTAAAAACTCTAATGATGAGTAATTAGTTTGTTTACATTTACGAGGGTAAAACAAAATGCTGCGTCCATAGGAAAATTTTGAAACAACTCCCTGTGGACAAATGAACTGCATGCTATGTCTGACAGTAATCGCGTTGTTTCCCTACTTGGTTTATATCTTACTTACTCCTGATAATAAAACTTATTTGGGAGAGGGAGTGGCAGTAGTCAAAATAAAGGCTTTGGCTGAGAATTAAATTTAGAAAAGTTTACTTAGATTTAGGTCTTCCGTGGTGACTGCGTCAATGTAGTGAAGATTCGACGTTTCGCTCCGACGTATCCTTCATCTACATTGACGCGGCCACCACCGGAAGACCTGAATCTTCATGACAATAATCGCGGAAGCCTACGCAGTTAATTAAAGTTCACAAAAGTCGGAGTATCACTTTATTATAAACTAATTTAGTGTAGCAGGCATTACGTCACTACTCTATTATTTACAAGACACCTAGATGCTAATGCTAATATCATTGACAAATCTTGATGGTAACTGAAGCGAAGCATTGCAGCTTTCTGGTAGGTCAGTCATCTAATATCTGATAACATTAAATACAACGTTTTGTGATCAAATGAGAACATGTTGTACCGCGTAGTTATGCAAGCAGGCGAAAACAAGGTCTCTAAGTCCTTTCTGATCTCGCATTAGTCTGGACGAAACAATGCGCCGAAGGTAGTTGCCAGATAACGTGTGGATGCAAAGTTTCCAAGCTTTTGTTGACTAAATTATCATTATTCTTCTTTAAGTCATAGTCTAATATTTATTGTTAAAATAGCAATCGTGGATAAATTACGCTAGGGAGAATAGGAAAGGACATATTGAAGGGTCTTGAGGTGAAATAACTCTCGCTACCCTTGTACTGTAAACCTCACTCGGGTGTCAAGTGCCGTTTTCCTAACTGGGTGTGAATTTCGTTAGTTTTCAATTTATACCAGAATTAAATAACAATCCTGTTAAATTGATAAGAGACTTTAAAGACAGCATTCACTGAAATCCCTTATCAGTTTATCGTCACTTCTCCACTCGTCTATTAATGTTATCAACACACGCACGTGATATCTGAGATAAAACCACACACACACAATATAACACTGACTCGGAGAGGTTTATAGTTATTCCCAAGACAAAACGTTGAGGCTCCTACCTCGGGGACTGGAATAATCTTATTGGAATGAATATAACATCTAAACCCTTATATAGCATCTAAACCTATAGACACTGTAGTTTGATATACCTTATAGATACCACTGAGATATAACACAGACGTGATAAAAACAGTGTTTGAGCAGACATATCGCAATCAATGTTTTAAAATAATTTAATATATGATGCTCTCAACTATCCCTGCTATTTAAACTATTGTCCTCTATCTAAACTATCCCTGCTATTTAAACTATTTTCCTCTATCTAAACTTTTTTTAAAATAATATATCCTTTATTCTCAGTTAAATAAACATACAAAACAGATTATAAATACAAAATTAGTTTTAGTATTTTGAGCAATTAACATTGGATTTTTCACCACATTAAGGCTTTAGTCTTGTGCTGTGGTGAATTATATCCCTGCTATTTAAACTATTGTCCTCTATCTAAACTATCCCTGCTATTTAAAATATTTTCCTTTATCTAAATTATCCCTGCTATTAAAACTATTTCCCTGCATTTAATCTATCCCCTCTATCTAAACTATCCCTGCCATTTAAAATATTTTCCTTTATCTAAACTATCCCTGCTATTTAAACTATTTCCCTGCATTTAAACTGTTTCCATGTATTTAAATTATTTCCTTTATTTAAACTATCCCTGCTATTTAAACTATTTACTTGTATATAAACTATCCCTGCTTTAAAGTATCTCCCTGTATCTAAGCTATCTGTGCTATTTAAAATATTTTCCTGTATTTAAACCATTTTCCTTACATTTAAACTATTTCCATGTATTTAAACTATCCCTGATATTTAAACTATTATTCCTGTTATTTAAAATGTTATTAAATTGGTGGGAATTTTAACCATTGTATTCGTGTTTAATCGTGATTCTGGGTGTTGCTGAAGTCAATACAATGTGAAGAGACTTTTACATTTTGTGGAGAGACTGTCGTTTGTTTATTTATTTAATTACTATCTCCACTGTTCAGAATACATGAATTTAGTGTGAAGAGACTGTCGTTATTTATTTAATTACTATCCTCCCACTGTTCAGAATACATCAATATAGTGTGGAGAAACTGTCGTTTGTTTATTTATTTAATTACTATCCACTGTTCAGAATACATAATATAGTGTGAAGAGACTGTCGTTTATTTATTTGATTACTATCTCCACTGTTCAGAATAACTCATAATAGTGTGAAGAGACTTTTGCATTTTGTGGAGAACTGTCGTTTATTTATTTAATTACTACCTCCACTATTCAGAATACATGAATATATGAAGAGACTGTCGTTTTATTTACTACACTATTCAGAATACATGAATATAGTGTGAAGAGACTGTCGTTTTATTTAATTACCATCTCCACTGTTCAGAATAAATCATAATAGTGTGAAGAGACTTTTGCATTTTGTGGAGAGACTGTCGTTTATTTATTTAATAACTACCTCCACTGTTCAGAATACATGAATATAGTGTGAAGAGACTGTCGTTTATTTATTTAATTACCATCTCCACTGTTCAGAATACATCAATATAGTGTGAAGAGACTTTTGCATTTTGTGGAGAGACTGTCGTTAATTTATTAAATTACTACCTCCACTGTTCAGAATACATTAATATGATGTGGAGAGTTTTTTTAATTGGAGGATTAGCGTAGCGATTGTTATAAGGATAAGTTGAGGAAAAGGTTACTGGACCACTGTAATCGATTTTTTAATATTTTTTTTACTTTGTTTTGGACCACCGAGCCAAAATTATTTGTTGTTATAACTTATATACTGTAAAAAGTTATACAATGTAACCTATTTAACATTACATAACAATGTACAAAAATAATAAACTTATATATGTAAAATTAAAGTATCGTATTACCAGGATTCGAAAGCAGGTTCCCTGGCGAGTCTGAACATATAAAAATGTTTATTGCAAAATTAATCAGACAATGTTTTGTATTATGACTACGAGCGATGCTTGTCTAAATTGGTGAGGATAAGTGTAGGGAATCCGATGAAGAAAATTTCGAGTTACACTGTACACTGTATCCTTGTTTACAATGTTCACAAGGATTGTGATATTTTTCCTTTGCCTACTACAATTATAGGCAATTAGAACACAATCTACTCAATTAGTAGGAATAAGAACCAAACTACCAATTAGTAGTAGTAAGGAATAAGACACAATCTACTACCAATTAGGTAGTAGGCTAAGGAAATAAGAACACATCTACTACCAATTAGGTAGTAGGCTTAAGAATCTACTACCAATTAGGTAGTAGGCTAAGGAATAAGAACACAATCTACTACCAATTAGGTAGTAGGCTAAGAAATAAGAACACAATCTACTGTTATATCAAAGGAATAAACACAATCTACTTAGGTAGTAGGCTAAGGATAAGAAACAATCTACCCTACCAATCTACTAAGTAGTAGCTAAGAATAAAGAAACAATCTACTACCAATTAGGTAGTAAGAATAAGCAAGAAAAATAAGAATCTACTACAATTAGGTAGTAGGCTACTACCAATAGGTAGTAGGCTAAGAATAAGAACACAATCTACTACCATTAGTATAGGCAAAGAATAAGAACACAATCTACTACCAATTAGTAAGTAGGCTAAGGGAATAAGAACACAATCTACTACAATTAGGTAGTAGGCTAAGAAATAAGAACACAATCTACTACCATTAGGTAGTAGGCCAAAGGAATAAGACACAATCTACTACCAATTAGGTAGTAGGCTAGAAATAAGAAACACAATCTACTACCAATTAGGTAGTAGGCTAGAAAAAGAACACAATCTACTACCAATTAGGTAGTAGGCAAGGAATAAGAACACAATCTACTACCAATTAGGTAGTAGGCTAAGGAATAAGAACACAATCTACTACCAATTAGGTAGTAGGCTAAGAATAAGAACACAATCTACTACAATTAGTAGTAGGCAAAGGAATAAGAACACAATCTACTACCAATTAGGTAGTAGGCTAAGGAATAAGAACAAATCACTACCAATTAGGTAGTAGCTAAGAAATAAGAACACAATCTACTACAATTAGGTAGTGCAAAGGAATAGAAACACAATCTACTACCAATTAGGTAGTAGCAAGGAATAAGAACACAATCTTACAATTAATGGCTAAGAAATAAGAACACAATCTACTACCAATTAGGTAGTAGGCTAAGGGACTACAATCTACTACAATTAGGTAGTAGCTAAGAAATAAGAATTAGGCTAAAGAATAAGAACACAATCTACTACCATTAGGTAGTAGGCTAAGAAATAAGAACACAACTACTACTAGGCAAAGGAATAAGAAATACCAATAGTAGTAGGCTAAGGAATAAGAACACAATCTACTACCAATTAGGTAGTAGGCTAAAGAAATAAGAACCATCTACTACCAATTAGGTAGGCTAAGCGAACACAATCTACTACCTACACTACCAATTAGGTAGTAGGCTAAGGAGAACACAATCTACTACCAATTAGGTAGTAGCTAAGAATAAGACACAATCTACTCCAATTAGGTAGTGGCTAAGAAATAAGACAAATCTACTACCAATTAGGTAGTAGGCAAAGGAATAAGAACACAATCTACTACCAATTAGGTAGTAGGCTAAGGAATAAGAACACAATCTACTACCAATTAGGTAGTAGGCTAAGAAATAAGAACACAATCTACTACCAATTAGGTAGTAGGCAAAGGAATAAGAACACCTACTACCAATTAGGTTAGTAGGCTAAGGAATAAGAACACAATCTACTACCAATTAGGGTAGGCTAGAAGAATAAGAACACAATCTACTACCAAATTAGGTAGTAGGCAAGGAATAAGAACACAATCTACTACCAATTAGGTAGTAGGCTAAGGAATAAGAACACAATCTATACCAATTAGGTAGTAGGCTAAGGCTAGGCAAGGAATAAGATCTACTACCAATTAGTAGTAGGCTAAGATAGAACACAATACTACCAATTAGGTAGTAGGCTAAGAAATAAGAACACAATCTACTACCAATTAGGTAGTAGGCAAAGGAATAAGAACACAATCTACTACCAATTAGGTAGTAGGTAGGAATAAGAACACAATCTACTACCAATTAGGTAGTAGGCTAGAATAAGAACACAATCTACTACCAATTAGGTAGTAGGCAAAGAATAAGAACCAAACTTAGTAGTAGGCTAAGGAATATCCTACCATTAGGTAGTAGGTAAGGAATAAGACACAATCTACTACCAATTAGGTAGTAGGCTAAGGAATAAGAACACAATCTACTACCAATTAGGTAGTAGGCTAAGAAATAAGAACAATCTACTACCAATTAGGTAGTAGGCAGGAATAAGAACACAATCTACTACCAATTAGGTAGTAGGCTAAGGAATAAGAACACAATCTACTACCAATAGGTAGTAGGTAAAGGCAGTTATTTCGAAGTTATTAGGGAAATGGGCCCAAGGTTGATGTAAAGAAATTTCCCAATGAATAGATACAAATAAACATCTATTTCATAGTTTGTTTTATTGAGTCTTAAGTTTAAGCGAGGAATCAATTCATAAGAGAAAAAGAATCTGAAATTTATACAAAACCTTTATATAGTTAAAATTTAAATCTCTATTCATAGTTGGAGCTTTTGAATTTTTTATTTTGTTTCTTTATGTTGATGATGTGGCTTTCTTTGGAAAAATAATACGTACTAGGGATTGGAGGTAATCAATGGTTTTTATATCTCTATGAGGGGGGAGGGTCGAAGGTTAGAAAATACGAGATTTAGATTGAAAAACTCTCTCTGAAATAAGGTACACGGGTGTTTTCCTTGAAAAATAGAGATTTCCTGAAGGTATACTAAATGCTTAGACATTTTTTGGCCTAAGGGAAATGCCAGGAAAACTTGGCACAAAACCAAAAATAAAAAAACCTTTAACATAGACCATAAAATATTAAACCTGTATTGGTAGAGATTAAGTTGAGATAGGGATTGGGGGGGGGGAATATCTGAAAAGAACTATTGGTGTTTCTGGTTATTCGCTTAAAAAAACCCTTATACATGCTGCTTTATGAAAGTTACCTTTCTTTTAAAAATAGTATTTGTTTATTACTTTTGTTATCAGATAAATAGCTGGAAATTAAGCTAGGAAGTTTGACTTTCTTTGAAGTTTATTATTTTTTTAAATCTTGGATTCTTTCAATATGGTAAAATAATATTGCATATAAAAAAGCGGAATGGGATACCTTGGACATTTTCTCTAAATCTTCCTTCGTCCTCATAATGTCTTAGTGGCCTTAAGATCGTCTAATATCGGACGTAAGGTAGTCTATTGTCTAGAACAAATAACTTGTTTATTTTTGTCTTTTGTGTCAAGTTTTAACTCCCTTGCGTACTCACAAAAAGAGTTATGCGTAACTCAGTTATCATCATATGCGGGATGATGATAACCTACGAGTGCCTAAAATGGATGACTATAAAGATATTTCGGCTTTGGATTTTAGTAAGAACACAATACATGACCTTCATACCTTGATAGTTAGAGAGGAAGAAAAACGGGTGCGGGTACTTCAGAACTTTTCCTCGTCTCATCGAATCCGCTACGCATCATTATCCTGCTTCGGACTCGCTCACTTATCCTCAGAATATACAAGTTAAATTTATACTGCAATCGCTTCGCTCGTCCTCAGTTAGTATATATAATATATATTCATCATCTCAGCGGTCACCCATACAGCACTGGTCCGCTCAGTGCTGCTAACTTTATAATCCAACAAAAAGCATAGATGTTCTTGTCGATAAACGAAACTTTGTGTATTTTATTAAGTAACGGTATACTTTTGTACTGAATTTCGACTCAATTTGATTATTATCCGATTTTTTACATTTTTTTGTAAACAATTATGCTTTGTAAACACTCGTTTACAAATAATTTGATAAATCTAACCAATGCTGATAATGAGATAAAAAGTATATAAGTTAATCTTATACTTGGTACAAATCTCAAACATATCACATCATTTTTCCGCGTTTATATTTTTCGAAATTTTCGAAAGTCATTATTGCTGGTTAATGACGTCATAAAAACATTTTCCCAATAGCACAACTTCAGTGGTAAACTAATTTTTGGACAAAATTTCAAAGCTCTACTCCAAGCTCCTACTCCATAAATGGAGTGTAGGAGCTACGATGATAACAGACACATACACGCACCACATACAGGCAACAACTTTGTAAAAACCACTTAGGAGGCCTTAAAAACACCTAAAACGGATAATTCCGGTGACATCCCGGTTTCGGATTTTTTTTGCTAAAAACTTTTCTTTTATATATCTACGGTAGAAATAAGGAAAAGTAAAAAAGGGAGGATATTAATATGTTTTGGGTTGTATCAGTAAAGTTATAAATTTGTTAAATGAAATGTATAAAATCAAGGTATAGAAAGAAGGGTTTTAGATGAAGTTGGTCTCAACCACAAATGTGGTATAGACCACGTGAATGTCACTTCCTTGAGACAAGCTTTAAATGTGACTTCACTTCTTGAAATGTATTTTCCTTTCAATGCCCGATAAAATTTTATCTGTAAAAAATATTTTTATATTTTTTACAATTTTAATATGCTGTGGAATGTCTAATAAAAAAAACCATCAACTCCGTCTTTTCTACAAAATTTGATTTATTAGGGCAAAACCGGCTTTCAACTTACGCCACCATCAGTGCTGGAGAGATGTCGAGCCGTCAGCTGTCCAGCTGTCTTTTAAGAGTTTGGAGACGACTGACTTTTTATAGAAGTCTACCTTTTTTAAAAGGTCAGTCGTCTCCACTCTTAACAGAGGTCCATGACAGCTGACGGCTCGACATCTCTTCGGCATTGATGATGGCTTAAGCTGAAAGCCGGTTGTGTCCTAATAAAGCGAATTTTGTGGAAAAGACGGAGTCGACCTATAGTTGAATGTAACCGGTATAGGGTTAATACCATAACCTTTAGTACTGAAAGGCTCCAGTCAAGTTTCTCTGGTCCGAATATTAGTAAGGTCGGCAATCGTTTTAAATTTACATTCTATTAGTTTATATCTACAAAATAATTCTAGAGAGGAGATCTACGAGCGGAACGAATTTTCTTTGTAATGTTTGGATTGTGGAATTTTGTGGAAAAAACGTAGTTGATGTGTTTTTCATATTTCCGTTGGTATATAAAGGTGAGTTAAAAGTTTTTCTAACACCATTACCAAAGACTAATTACGATACATACGATTGTTCGATAAAATGCTGATATTATCCTTGAGGTACAAAATTAAAACGTATTTCTATTTAAATAAATAATAAGAATACCATTCTCAAATAGTCGATATAACTAATATAATAAATTAAATAAACATAAACTTAATAAAAGAGAAGATAAATGGTCAAATGATGGGGGATAAGTGGATAAAAATAAGAGAATATTGACACAGGGAGGGGGTAAGAGGCAGCAGAGTAAACAGGCTGGATTTTAAACTTTTCCCCTCTGTATCGATTTCTTGGCTTTATTTTTATAAATTTTATTTACTAAAAGTAAACACTGGAAAATGAAACGGGGAAACAAAAATTTGTTTGGTTTTCCATTGCTTTCCTTTTTTTAAAAGGATTCTTTCATAGTAAAAGATATCGATTTTGTTTTATAAAATTATATAGGTTCCTTTAAGTATCCGAAATAGTTTTCCTGGTTGCTAATGTATTTTAAACTTATACGTATAGAAATTTAATTTAAGTTTTTTATTAGAAAATTACGCTTATGAGGTTGCTCAGATGATGGCAGTAGGGGGGAATCTACTTGGCTTCCTGATTTTGACTGATGTCGATGACCAACGATATCTGTTGGGGTTTAAAGATTCTTTCATGTGTGAGGAAGTTGTTTGAAAGAAGATCCCTACCTTCACCCTAATTAGGTTACTATCCCAGTCAATCAGTACAATAAGTGGTCCCATAGAGGACACACCTTCCTTTGCTGCCCGAGTTTTACGCGGGGCTGCCTTGACTCGCAGGCTGCGGGTACCTATTTCGTTTCTATCTAAAGTTTTGGGCTATTAGAATTTGTTATCTTCGGTACTCTCTAGATTTTCAAAGAGATACCTCGTAACTATCTTGATATTCCCGTAAGAGTTAACTCCTACCTCTCCTTATATCTTCTAAATGCTCCTGGTATCCGCAGGAGAATTAACATCTAAGTCTTCTTATATTTCCGAAATGCTCCTGGTATTCATGTAAGAGTTAACACCTAAGTCTCCTTATATCTCTGAAATGATCCTGGTTTCCCAGTAAGACTTGGATACCAAAAAGTAAAAAGGGGATAAGTCGAAAAACGCAACTTTTCAGGAACCGAAAAACAAACTTTGAATGAAGCTCTAAAATCGTTAAAACCAGTTACAGTTTTTATTTTAACATTATTCTGTTTATTAATATGTTCTGTATAATGAGAAGTAGTTTTGTATTCAATTAATTAATAGTTCACGAGATATTGGGGAAAATTTAGGAAAAACAACTGACTTATACCTTTTTTGTCGGTTTCAAAGAGGTAGTTATCCCCTTTTGACTGATTTTCCACTTGTCATTTTTAAGGTTGTTGAACTAAAAATCAAACTATTTTTCATGGTTAAAGTAAGCTTACTATTATAGTAAATTATCTATATAGATAGAGTTTCATATTTCTAATTAAAATGTGTATAAACATGAAAGTAAAAATTTACTAATTTACACAGAAAACAAAAATGTTCCAGAGTTAGCCCGGTGTCCATTTGAATACTAAAATCAATGTGTTTAGATAGGAATATTTTAATTTAAGTTAATATCATTGTTTCAAGAATTTAAATTCAAATATTAGCTTAAAATATCCAAAACATTGGCTGTGCGACTTTTCGGTAATGTAGTCTTCACTGAAAAGTATAAAGGGGATAAGTCATTCTTAGGTCATACTTAGGTATAAGTTCATATTAATGATATAAACATTAAAACGTAAAAAGGAGGTAACTCACCAGTGCAGCGTTGCCAAGTAATACTTAATTGGTAAGCTGTAGATGTTTTACAGTATTGGCCTTTTCATAGTTTTGAATACTTATACAGGGTGGACAAAAATCTCCTCCCGCCAAACTTATTGGGAGTTATAATGAAATAAAAATATTATTTATAAACTATAGAAAATTTAGATTGCGTAACTAGACAGTAAAGTGATTTTTCATTGCTGCGCAATTTGTTTTTTTTGACAAGCGATATAATAATAATTATAAGAACTACTCAATAAGTATATACGGGCCATTGAAATTTTTTGGCTATAAGTTTCAAAATTTAATTTTTAGTATTTTCAAAATTGCGCTAATGCGCACGCGCAAAAATGTTTTTTTTTTCAAAAATTCGTGTAGGGTATCAAATTGTAAGTATTGGTGAGTAGACACAAACATGCATTATTTTTCAAAATGGCAACCTTAAAACCCGTTAAAAAATATCAAAATTCACCAAACAATTGTAGGAACCCCCCCCCCATTTAACTAACCCATAATAAGCAGCCCTAAACCTATTAAAAATGCTTAATAATAGCTTTGCTACGGAAATTCTCCCGATAAAAATGTTCAAAAGTTAATTTTAGTAATATAAAATTTCACTAACGCGCACGCGCAAAAATAAATATTTTTTTGAAAAAATCGTGTGGGATATCAAATCGTAGGTATTGATGGTAGAACACGAATATGCATCGATTTAATTTTAAAAATGGTGACCCTAACACTCGTCAAAAATATCAGACACCACAAAAATTGTTGTGACCCCCCCCCCCCTTCAACTAACGTATAATGAGCAGCACTAAAAATATTAAATAAATATTTAGTATAAAATAAAAATAACCATACAATACTAGGGCTCGCTTCGCTCGCCTTTATGTGCTTAGTTGTCAATATCTATTTTAAGGGAAACATATAAAACAAGGTACAAAATTCATGGGCTCGCTTCGCTCGCTTTTATGTATATTTATCAGAACCTCATTTTATAGCATAGAGTAAAGACATAATTAATATTCTAGGGCTCGCTACGCTCGCCTTTAGGTGCTTGTTTGGTACTAGCCAATTTTAAACTATAAAATCAAACTTTTACATAACGTTCTAGGGCTCGCTGATATAAGTTTGTTTGTCGATACCTAAATTTAGAAAACAAATTAAAACATAAAAAAAGATTCAAGGGCTCGCTTCGCTCGCCTTTATGTGTTTGCATATCAGTGCTTTCTTAAGAGTATATAATAAAAATAACCATACAATACTAGGGCTCGCTTCGCTCGCCTTTATGTGCTTGTTTGTCAATATCTTTTTTAAGAGTAACATTTAAAACAAGGCATGGATATCATGGGCTCGCTACGCTCGCCATCTTGTGCATGTTTATCATTACCTTCTTAAGAGTATAAAATAAAAATAACCATACAATACTAGGGCTTGCTTCGCTCGCCTTTATGTGCTTGTTTGTCAATATCTACTTTATGAGAAACATTTTAAACAAGGCATGAAAATCATGGGCTCGCTTTGCTCGCCTTTTTGTATATGTTTATCAGAACCTAATTTTATAGCATAGACTAAAGACATAACATAATATTTTAGGGCTCGCTTCGCTCGCCTTTTATGTGCTTGTTTAGTACTAGCCAATTTTGAACTATACAACTAAACTTTTATAAAACATTCTAGGGCTCGCTTCGCTCGCTTTTATAATGTGTTTGTCGATACCTAAATTTAGAAAAAAAAAATTAAAACATAAATAAGATTCAAGGGCTCGCTTCGCTCACCTTTATGTGCTTGTTTGGTACTAGCCAATTTTAATCTACAGAATCAAACTTTTTCATAAAAATCTAGGGCGCGCTTCGCTCGCCATTAAGTGCTTGGTTGTCAATATCTACTTTAAGAGGAACATTTAAAACAAGGCATAAAATCATGGGCTCGCTTCGCTCGCCTTTTTGTCTATGTTTATCAGAACCTCATTTTATAGCATAGAGTAAAGACATAACATAATATTCTAGGGCTTGCTTCGCTCGCCTTTAGGTTCTTGTTTGGTACTAGCCAATTTTAAACTATAAAATCAAACTTTTACATAACATTCTTGGGCTCGCTTCGCTCGCTTATATAAGTTTGTTTGTCGATACCTAAATTTAGAAAAAAATTAAAGCATAAAATAAGATTCAAGGGCTCGCTTCGCTCGCCTTTATGTGTTTGCATATCAGTGCTTTCTTAAGAGTATATAATAAAAATAACCATACAATACTAGAGCTCGCTTCACTCGCCTTTATGTGCTTGATTGGTACTAGCCAATTATTAAGTATAGAATCAAACTTTTACATAACAATCTAAGGCTCGCTCGCTCGCCCATATATGTTTGTTTGTCGATGCCTAATTATATAGAAAAATTTAAAACATAAAATAGAATACAAGGGCTCGCTTCGCTCGCCTATATGTCTTTGCATATCAGTACTTTTTTAAGAGTATATAATTAAAATAACCATAATTACTAGGGCTCGCTTCGCTCGCCTCTTTGTGCTTGTTTGCCAAATTTTACATTAAGAGAAACATTAAGAACAAGGCATAAAATTCATGGGCTCGCTTCGCTCGCCTTTTTGTATATGTGTATCAGTTCCTAATTTTATAGCATAGAGTAAAGACATTTTGAGTAATAGCCGCCATTTTGAAAAAGCGAGGCATATTTGTGTTCTACCCATCGATACCTACAATTTGATACCACACATAATTTTTCAAAAAAATATTTTTTTGGCGCGTGCGCGTATGTGCGATTTTGAAATTGCTAAAATTAACTTTTGAAACTTGTTTTCCGAAGAATTTCTATAGCCCGTAAAGGGCTTTTATTGGCTATTTTTCCCATATTTTTAGGGCTTCTCCTTATGGCTTAAAAGGGGGGGGGACAAGCTTTTTTTGGTGGTTTTCGATATTTTTGGCGGGTGTAATAGCCGCCATTTTGAAAAAGCGATGCATATTCGTGTACTACCCATCGATACCTACAATTTGATACCCCACATGATTTTTCAAAAAAATATTTTTTTTGGCGAATGTGCGCATTCGCTTATAAATCGACAGATGCGCGTGTGAGATAGTTGGCTATATTTTTCCTGTTGTTGAATAAAATAGTTACACATGTATACCAAATTTCAACTTCCTAGCTATTGTAGTTCCTAAGATGAGAAATCGGACAGACAGACGCTCGACAGAAAGTATAAGGGTTTCGAAGATTATCTTCGAAACCCTAACAAAAAGACGATAAGTTGACTTATCCCCTTTATACTCAGAAACCCAAATGCATACTTTTGCAAAAGGGTATAACTCGACTTATGTCTTTTGTATTTATAATTTTCACAACTTATTGAAATCCATATGAAATAACTTAACTTATACCCTTTATACTAAATGTTCCTGTCCGAAATGTAAGATAACTCCTTTGTATTAAGTTAATAATTAAAAAACTAATTGTCGTAAACTAACATTCGTTACACCAATCGATAGAGCTTCTTTTGCTGATTCCAGCGATAGTAATAACTCAAAATCGACATTTTTCGACTTATCACCTTTTTACTTTTTGGTATCCACTTAACCTTAAGTAAATGCTCCCCGTAAGAGTTACTTACTTATGTCTTCGTAATGCTCTGGTATCCCGTAAGAGTTAACACTTAAGTCTCCTTATGTCTTCGTAAATCCACTTAACTTCGTAATGCTCCTGGTATCCCCGTAAGAGTTAACACTTAAGTCTCCTTATGTCTTCGTAATGCTCCTGGTATCCCCGTAAGAGTTAACACTTAAGTCTCCTTATGTCTTCGTAATGCTCCTGGTATCCCCGTAAGAGTTAACACTTAAGTCTCCTTACTTCGTAATGCTCCTGGTATCCCGTAAGAGTTAACACTTAAGTCTCCTTATGTCTTCGTAATGCTCCTGGTATCCCCGTAAGAGTTAACACTTAAGTCTCCTTATGTCTTCGAATGCTCCTGGTATCCCGTAAGAGTTAACACTTAAGTCTCTTATGTCTTCGTAATGCTCCTGGTATCCCCGTAAGAGTTAACACTTAAGTCTCCTTATGTTCGTAATGCTCCTGGTACCCCGTAAGAGTTAACACTTAAGTCTCCTTATGTCTTCGTAATGCTCTGGTATCCCCGTAAGAGTAACAAGTCTCCTTATGGTATCCCCGTAAGAGTTAACACTTAAGTCTCCTTATGTCTTCGTAATGTCCTGTATCCCCGTAAGAGTTAACACTTAAGTCTCCTTATGTCTTCGTAATGCTCCTGGTATCCCCGTAAGAGTTAACACTTAAGTCTCCTTATGTCTTCGTAATGCTCCTGGATGCTCCTGTCTTCGTAGTATCCCGTAAGAGTTAACACTTAAGTCTCCTTATGTCTTCGTAATGCTCCTGGTATCCCCCCGTAAAAATGTACGAAGTTTAAAGAGTTAATGAACGCACCAAGTTAAATAGAAATGTTAAGTAATAGAGTACATTATGGGTGCATTGGTACATTATGGGTGCATTGGTACATTATGGGTGCATTGGTACATTATGGGTGCATTGGTGGTGCATTGGTTTATGGGTGTGGTACATTGGTACATTATGGTGCTACATACATTATGGGTGCATTGGTACATTATGGGTGCATTGTACATATGGGTGCATTGGTACATTATGGGTGCATTGGTACATATGGTGCATTGGTACATTATGGTGCATTGGTACATTATGGTGTTGGTAATTATGGGTGCATTGGTACATTATGGGTGCATTGGTACATTATGGGTGCATTGGTACATTATGGGTGCATTGGTACATTTATGGGTGCATTGGTAACATTATGGGTGCATTGGTACATTATGGGTGCATTGGTACATTATGGGTGCATGGTACATTATGGGTGCATTGGTACATTATGGGTGCATTGGTACATTATGGTGCATTGGTACATTACATTGGTACATTATGGGTGCATTGGTACATTATGGGTGCATTGGTACATACATTGGTTTGGGTGCATTGGTACATTATGGGTGCATTGGTACATTATGGGTGCATTGGTACATTATGGGTGGTACATTATGGGTGCATTGGTACATTATGGGTGCATTGGTACATTATGGGTGCATTGGTACATTATGGGTGCATTGGTACATTATGGGTGCATTGGTACATTAGTGGTAAGCTTAATGTTGCCTGTTAATTTTTAATAGCCTTAATGGTATTACCCTAATTATTTTATGTTTTTTGTTACTTCATGTTGTTTCGGGTTCATTCTATTTATTTATAAAATAAAATTATAAATAAGTATGAGAGGTAACAAAATATAATAAATGGTGAATAAAAACAAAATCTGTCTACCAGACCCTTTCCTCCACTACCCCCTCCCCCTGACCACAGTCCGGGACCTCAGCCCCACGCAATGAAACCCAAAACTAAATTAATGTCTTTCCCCGTTTAAAATAACCAAATTTATAGAAGTAAATCCAGCGTATTAAATGTAAAGTAAATAAAAATATCAACAGAAAACAAATAACTTTTATTTTGAATATTCATTTGCTAACGAAATTTTTAATTTTCAAAAAAAATGGGAAATACAAGATTTTTTGATGAATAAATTGTATAAAAGTGATGAACAAAAAAGAGAGGGGGGTCTGGTAGTAAAACCCGAGAGTAAATGGATTGTCAGATTTCATCTGCAATTCCCTAATATTTAAATTTAACTGAATTACTATATGCTGAGTCGGTTTAAATATTGTGTTTATTTGCAACCAAGATATCATGTTACTTTTTGCAAATCCCCTTTAAAAAAAATCGTGAAATGGGACGTAGGTTAAAAATATATTTCTAGAAGGGTATCGTTTTCGATGTTTTTGAAGCCTTTATTTTACGACACACGGTTAAAATCGGTTGACAGCGCGGGGAAGTAATGCGAGGGAGCCAATAAGGTTAGTTCTGGATGTTAAACCACGCCCTCAATTTCAAATCAGGCCAACCTTATTGGTTCCTCAACATTATTTTCGCACGCTGTCAACTGATTTTAGTCGTGTGTCGACCTATAGTTGAATGTAACCGGTATAGGATTAATACCATAACCTTTAGTACTGAAAGGCTCCAGTCAAGTTTCTCTGGTTCGAATATTAGTAAGGTCGGCAAATTATCAAAGTTTTAAATATACATTCTATTAGTTTATATCTACAAAATGATTCTAGAGAGGAGATCTGCGAGCCGAATGAATTTCCTTTCTATGTATTTCCTTTTTATGTTTGCTTGTTGGCTCCTACCTATTTCTTTTTAATTTTTGGGTTTATATGTTTCCGCATTTATATGTGCCGCAGCATTACAACTTATTAAAAATTATCTGCATGTGCGTTAACATTTGTTTAGTAATCAGCATTAACTAAGCTCTAAATACATGCGACTAATGCTGTGACATACTTCGAAAATCAATCTATTGATGCAGTTTTTGTCCGAAAAATATTTTTTGTGACGTTACTAACCCGCAAAAATGACAGAACAAAAATTTCGAAAAATCATTGAACGCGGGAAAATGTTGCGATCAATTTGAGTTTTCGCATTTGGCACGCATGTAGCCATTGTAGCCATGTATAAGACTAACACATGTGCTTATTAACACAAGTTTAATGTCATTATCAGCATAAGTTCAATTTTTATTAAATGACTTGTGAACGTTTTTTAAAAAAATGTAAAAAATAGGATAATATTCGAATTGAGTTTGACGTTTGGTACAAGTGTATACCTTAACGTAATTATTAAGCACTCTGAGTTTCTTTCAATACGACAAGTATATATATGATTTTTTTGGATCATAAAAGTTAAGCAGTATTGAGTTGGGTAGTGCCTGGGTGGATGACCCTGTCTCCATCCATATCATTGTTTAAAACACAGTTTTATATAACCCGAGAAATATTTAAAAGCAAATAGTAATGCAACTGTTCGGTTATAAAGCTTAAACCGAAAACAAGCATAAGAAATGCATTGCTGAGCAAAAAAGCTTTTAAAGTGAATTTCCAAGGAAATTCATCTGTTTTGCGCACCTTAATGCTAGATTTTTTTAAAGTTTTTAGACATTTAATAATAATAAGCAACCAGCTTTGTACTGAATTTTCCTATCTCAAAAATAAATATTAATTTATTAAGTTTTTTTTTACATAAAAGTGAAAAAGCTTTTAGTTTCATCTCAAAGAAACTGTCCTAAGAAAATAGAAAAAGAACTGCTTCATATTCTCGAGGAAAAAAGAAAGAAGATGCTGGCTCGTAAAAAGAAAAAGTGTCTTTCTACGCTGCTATCTAGCATCTTGTCTAAGAGTAGTTTTCTTGTATTTTAATTTCCTCTTTCTAATGGAGAAATAGAGAGGACTCTTGGAAATATTGTCAGGCGATCACCGTCTCTTGCAATCCCCTCTTTGCCGCTATCAAGGCCCTACAAGAGACCTCGCTGCTTTGAACCTCTTTTTATTACACTTCAGAGCCGCTGTAATAAAAAAAGATTTATTTAAATTTTACTTCTCTTTCTCTCTAGTGAAGAAGTTTTTATTTGATAATTTTTACGACCACCCAGTTCAAAGTTATTACTTCCTAACAATATTCCTTTTTGTGTAGAATATTTCAAGTAAAATAATAATTTTTATTTTATCTACAATTTTTAGGGTTGAAATTTAACTTGTAAAGGATATTTGAGTGATAAAAAAATGCTGAAATTTCTTTATAACTGGTAGTGATAAAAGAGTAATGTCTTTAAGTAAAATGAAATTTACGAATAAGAAGATAAGTTACAGAGAGCACTAACTGTGCGAACCTTGGTATACAGTAATACTGCTTAGCTACAAAGATATTTTCGGAAATTTCGGATCGAAGTACCAGTGGCGGACAAAGCCAAAAAGGACCGAGAAGGTTTTGGTCTAAAAGGGTCACACCTCAAGGTTTGGACCCTTATTAGACCCTTATTATAAACCGCCCACACACACACACAATTTCACTCACACACGATGAACAGAACGTAAGTAGATCGCCTAAAATGGATCATTCTGATTTTTGAATTGTTACAGTTTATAATTTCCCTCCAAAACTACGATTAGGTAGGGAAAAGGAAAAGAAAATCAAATAAAAGAAATGGTCCTTTGTACGCCTGAGGTAAAATATTGATTAAAACTATATCATATATTAGTTTGGGCGGTGGATGTTCTCTAGATTGTGTTTTCCTACTTCAAGAGAGATAGCAAACCCTAAATGGTCCCTACCAGGGTCACTAGGGTAACAAGTAGTCCCAAACAACTATTGCTTTAAAAAATAATTTTCAATAATAATTTTTGTTTTTTTGATTTCAGGTATGCAGCCTTGTTGCTTTCTTAGTTATCTTGGTAACGTAATTGTATCTTAGTATTTTTTCTTAGTTCATTGTAGCTTTAATATGTTTTACTTTTCCTCATTATGGTGTCCGTATATTGGAAAAGTATTGTGTTTGCATTGATTATCCGAAATCGGGATTTAACCTGAATTGCCCATTTCAGGTATTTAATAACCTCCTGAAGGTTATTTAAACACAACTTGTCTGTATGATATGATATGTTGTATGGGTATGCCTGATATTATCTACCGTGATATTCACGCTAGAGAGTTGAAATTTAGGTTTGGTTGTGCTTTACGGAAAATAATTTTCCCATGATAAATGTCATTATTCGTCATTAATAACTCAGCAAACAATTTACAAATTTAAAAAACCTGGTAACACTTATTTTGACATTAGATTACAAAAGTGCCAGTTTTAATTTCATTATCAGCATTAGTTCATTTATTATCAAATGACGTGTAAGTTTTTAAAAAACATATTATAATATTTAAAGAATTACACAATTGAGTTGAACTTGCTACAGGTATTTTCCTTCATGTAATGAATAAGTATACTGACCAATTTCAATACGGTTCGTATTACAGCGGCTATTGTTACATCTCTAATGTTAGGCTGCATCGAGCAAGGGGAGTATACAATATGGTGAGGATGAGCGAATACAATATGGTGAGGATGATAGCGAATACAATATGGTGAGGATGACTTAGCGAATACAATATGGTGAGGATGTAGCGTATGGTGAGGGAATACAATATGGTGAGATGAGCGTAGCGAATACAATATGGTGAGGAGATAGCGAATACAATATGGTGAGGATGATAGCGAATATGGTGAGGATGAGCGTAGCGAATACAATATGGTGAGGATGACTTAGCGAATACAATGTGGTGAGGATGAGCGTAGCGAATACAATATGGTGAGGATGCGAATACAATATGGTGAGGATGAGCGTAGCGAATACAATATGGTGAGGATGACTTAGCGAATACAATGTGTGAGGATGAGCGTAGCGAATACATATGGGCCGAATCGGATTTGCTATTCATTTTCATTGCTTCTGACTCGCTTCGTACGTCTGGTATTTAAATTAAATTTATTTCCACTTAAATCAAACAATTACTGAATACCTGTTTAATTTTAAAAACAATTGCTTACTGTTCCCATAATAGCATCCTCTTAAAAGCAAAAGGAAAATAATGGAAAACTAAACAAAATTTTGTCTCCCAGTGTTTACTCGATGTAAATAACATTTAGAAAAATTAACCCCAAGAAATCGATACAGAGAGGAAAAATTTTAAATCATGCCTGTTTACTCTGCCGCCTCTTACCCCTTCCCTGTGTCAATATTCTTTTATTCTTATATCCACTTATCCCCTTTAATTTGACCATTTATCTATCTTTATTAAGTTTATATTTATTTAATTTTATTATATTGGCTTCATTGTAAACGCTTTATTACTTTTCCTTATTAATACTGTAGATAAATAGAGGAAGTATTGTCTTTCTATTTTATATCCGAAACCAGATGTATTTACGACCTCCTGAGTAAGTTTGAATAAGTTTTCTGTCTGTTGTGTGTGTGTTTGAATAAGTTTTCTTTCTGTTAGTGTGTGGTGTTTGAATAAGTTTTCTTTCTGTTAGTGTGTGTGTGTTTGAATAAGTTTTCTGTCTGTTTGTGTGTGTGTTTGAATAAGTTTTCTTTCTGTTAGTGTGTGTGTGTTTGAATAAGGTGTGTGTGTGTTTGAATAAGTTTTCTGTCTGTTTGTGTGTGTGTTTGAATAAGTTTTCTTTCTGTTAGTGTGTGTGTGTTTGAATAAGTTTCTGTCTGTTTGTGTGTGTGTGTGTTTGAATAAGTTTCTGTCTGTTGTGTGTGTGTTTGAATAAGTTTTCTTTCTGTTAGTGTGTGTGTGTTTGAATAAGTTTTCTGTCTGTTTGTGTGTGTGTGTGTTTGAATAAGGTTCTGTCTGTTTGTGTGTGTGTTTGAATAAGTTTCTTTCTGTTTGTGTGTGTGTGTGTTGAATAAGTTTTCTGTCGTTGTGTGTGTTTGAATGTTTTCTTTCTGTTAGTGTGTGTGTGTTTGAATAAGTTTTCTTTCTGTTTGTGTGTGTGTGTTGTAAGTTTTCTGTCTGTTTGTGTGTGTGTGTGTGTTTGAATAAGTTTCTGTCTGTTGTGTGTGTGTTTGAATAAGTTTTCTTTCTGTTTGTGTGTGTGTGTTTGAATAAGGTTTCTGTCTGTTGTGTGTGTGTTTGAATTCTTTCTGTTGTGTTGTGTGTGTTGAATAAGTTTCTGTCTGTTTTGTGTGTGTGTTTGAATAAGTTTTCTTTCTGTTGTGTGTGTGTGTTTGAAATAAGTTTTTTCTGTCTGTTTGTGTGTGTGTTTGAATAATTTTTCTGTGTGTGTGTTGTGTGTGTGTTGAATAAGTTTTCTGTCTGTTTGTGTGTGTGTTTGAATTTTTCTTTCTGTTAGTGTGTGTGTGTTTGAATAAGTTTCTGTCTGTTGTGTGTGTGTGTGTGTTTGATAAGTTTTCTGTCTGTTTGTGTGTGTGTTTGAATAAGTTTTCTTTCTGTTGTGTGTGTTTGAATAAGTTTCTGTCTGTTTGTGTGTGTGTGTGTTTGAATAGTCTGTTTGTGTGTGGTGTTTGAATAAGTTTTCTTCTGTGTGTGTGTGTGTTTGAATAAGTTTTCTGTCTGTTTTGTGTGTGTGTGTGTTTGAATAAGTTTCTGTCTGTTTGTTTGTGTGTGTGTTTGAATAAGTTTTCTTTCTGTTAGTGTGTGTGTGTTTGATAAGTTTTCTGTCTGTTTGTGTGTGTGTTTGAATAAGTTTTCTTTCTGTTAGTGTGTGTGTTTGAATAAGTTTCTGTCTGTTTGTGTGTGTGTTTGAATAAGTTTTCTTTTGTTAGTGTGTGTGTGTTTGAATAAGTCTGTTTGTCTTGTGTGTGTGTGAATGTGTTGTGTGTGTGTGTTTGAATAAGTTTTCTGTCTGTTTGTGTGTGTGTGTTTGAATAAGTTTTCTGTCTGTTAGTGTGTGTGTGTCTGCTGTCTTCGCAACCCAGCGTGTTTTTCGCAAGAAGTTGAATACTTAATCGTACAAAATTAATTCTTTAGATCTAGTTGTGTGATCTGAAAAATATTAATCTTTATAGGTGTTGTTGTTGCATTCGAAACATATTTTTATAATAAAAAATAGAGTCGTGGAGTCTTTCCACTGATGTTTAAGTATAATGACAAAAAAAGCTGGCTTTGTCATTATACTTAAACATCAGGAGAGACTTGTTTTTTTATTTTATGACGTTATAATAATATAATAATAATAATAATTCTATATTTCTTAAGATACATATTTTTAAAAATAGGGGTTTTACATTTTGTTAATACAAAATAATAATAGAAATAAAGTATACAGGTTGTCTGCTAAATTTGAAAACAAAAATGAACTTCTCAATTAGTCTGGCATAGGAGAGAAGATGCCAGCTATAAAATAAGCTGTCATCACCTCTCCTGCAGTAAGGCCAGCTGTAGAGTGAATAAAAATAAAGAAAAATAACAAAAAAAAATAAATATTTGATGTTTCAGATATAAAATGATGTTTCAGACCCAAAATGATGTTTCAGACCTCTCAATGTAATGAGATAGGCTATGCCCCTCTATAGTATATATTCTATCGGAACAAGTGTATTCCCCTTTATTAATAAATAAGTATATAATAAGTTTCATTATAATACGGCAAGTAAATCTAAGATTAAAAAGTTTCTTTTTTGTGGACCTATAAAAAATAAATAAAAACAGATTAATTACTCAAAAGTCCTATATTTTTTAACAATAATTAACTAAGCTTTCGACTAAAAAATAGTCATCTTCAGAATTTAACAAATGTAAAATAAAAAAAAACAATTTTACAAACTACTTCATATTGCACCTTGGTATGGTTTGGTTAGCTATGCTTAAAAAAAACTGTTACATTGAAGAATCTTTATAAAATATCAGTGTTACCAATAATTTTAGTTGTTAAACAATATTTTAAACTAAATTAAGAATTTCAGGATTTAAGATTTCCTTATTAAATTTGAGTAAATGGAGCTTAATTTTTCTACATATTTTTTTAAAATTAACATTGTTATAAAATTTGACTATATTTATCGTTTCTTTAACTTTCCTTTTTTGCCAATTAGGTTCGTTTTGGTAAAATTCGGGTATTTTCAAAATCAAAACTGTGTCTCGTATTATGTTTGTGGTTAGAAATTGCAATATGAAGTAGTTTGTAGAATTGTTTTTTTATTTTATATTTGTTAAACTCTGATGATGACTAATTTTTAGTCGAAAGCTTAGTTAATTATTATTAAAAAAATATAGGACTTTTGTGTAATTAATCTGTTTTTATTTAGTAAATTTAAGGTTTTTTTTGGAGTCATTAATGTTAAGCAGCATCAAGGAAATGAGTGGCTGGATGGGTGATCGCTGAAAATAAAACGGATGTTTTTATCTTAGGCCGAGCAAAAAGAGTTCGACGACGTAATTGATGATGTAATGATTGCTTCGTTTTCTTCTCTACGTTTTCCTGTTTCTTTCATGCATTTTGATTCATTTCCTGTATTGATTTCTTTTATTTCATCAATATTAGCTATTTTCTCAATTAAGTATCTCTTAATTAGAATTACGTTAGACTAAATAAAAATGCCAGATAATAATTTGAGAGTAGGATAATCTCGCTCAGTACTCATGCACGTTGGTTTTGTAAGAATGAAATTTTGAAATTATAAGTTAATCGTACATAAGATTATATACGATATATAAGACTGTAAAAGATTTTTAAGAGCTAATATTAACTCAAATAATAAGACTCTGTAAGAGGTATGGTAAATGCTAAATGATAAGTGGTTTTTACCTCATAAAAATGATAACGAGATAACATAAATATCTGGTAAATTAGAAGAGGTGCATTATCTCTCCTAATTTATCCATTATATTTTATGTCATAAGCCTATTATACTTGTTTATTATATTTAATAAAGCTCGTGGAGTATGCATTACTTTTAAGAGGTTTATGAAAGCGATAAAATGAGAGTATACATTTTCCGGTGTTAAGAAAATTCGGTAGTTTTTTAACACGGAAACTCATTAAAGGCGATGTGGAATTTTCGTTGATGTAAGGGAGTATCGGGCCAAGGAAAAGCCCGAAGCTGGGATTGGGAGGCAAGGGTTAAGAGCTTGATAACCTGACAGTGGGTGGCTGAGTGAGTTATAGGACCCTAGTGGATACTCTGATCTATCTAACGCTACCTGCTAGTAGTGCTACAAAAAAACCTTTATGCTACTTTTTTGCTGTTCGTTTTTAAGAATAGAAGTACTAGAGAATAGATTGGTTAATCAGGTGAGTGGGTAGACCGCTCTAAGAACAAAGTTATTGGTTTTATTTTAAGTATGTTAACGAGACATACACTTCTTTACTGTTCCTTATTTCAATCTATTAGTGTTTATGGTTAAATTAAAATAAGCAAATTTGTTTGACGACACAACAAGGAATCAATATTTTATTTCCTCTAAAAAAACAAAATCAAAACACTGTCACCATAGTAACCAAATATGCAAATATAAGTAAACAATTGAAACAATAATATAACATCCTTCCTTTTTTTTTATTTTTTATTTATTTATTCTATTTTTTACTAATTTATTTATTTTCTTTACTTTATCATTTTTTTAAATATTCAATTAAATTATTTATTATTTTTAGTTAACATTTTTTTATTTATTTTTTTTTTTATTAGGACTTGATTTCGCCGATTAGAGACAACATCCTTATCTTGTACTCCATAAGACCTATCCCTGTATTTTGCCACAATAGTTCCTTTCTGCCAAACATCATCATCTATAGTCTTCTTCGAAATAGACGAGATGAAATCAACAGATTCAGTTGATCAATGATAACAGAATTAGTGAAAATTCTGCTCTGCCTCCGTGGCCGTGACCGTATCAGCACTCGATTTCAGCACAGGAAGTTCGGGCTTCACAGCCCGGGATGTGCTTTAAGATAATATGAATAGTATTTGCACTAAAAAGATTTCGTCAACTTCAAATTCTTAGAGGATAGTAGATGTGTAGGGACTTTGAATGCATCGGCGGGTTTTTGAATTTTAATTTTTTTAATTTTTTATTGCTTTATTTTGAAAAATTATGTCTGAGGTTTTAAAAAAAGAGAATAAAATCTTTTTCATAGTTTATCTAATAGTTGATTCTACTATATTAGAGGATCTACCGCTATAGATGCCACCCATCTGATGTGGTTCCCGCAAGGTGTACTCTCTGATAGGCCGAAAACCCCTAAAACGAGCATTTTATTATTATTTTTATTTAGTTTAAACCAGGGGCCCGTTTCACAAAAGTTAAACTAAAAGTTTAACTTTTAGGTAAACTTTAACTTAGGGCCGTTTTTTCGTAACTAAAAGTTTTTTAGTTTTAATTGTAAAAACAACTTGTAATGACAAATTTACATGTTTACTAAGGATACAATTGTAGATTTGTAGCATTTTTCTATTTAATAAACAACATTTTCTTGCCAGTTACAATTACTTGTAAACTTTCTACTCTAGTCCAAACCTACGTAGACTGAGTTACAATAAAAGTTCATTTTATTAATTAAAACTTAGTTTTTATCGTAAATTTTTAGTTTATTAGTAATCTTATGCTCAATATGAGTTTTTAAAATGTTTTTTTTTTAATATTACTTCTCGTAGATTAGAAATAATTGCATTCGAAAATTATTTACTTGTATTAACTTTATTTTATATTTATATTTATATTTTATTTTATATTAACTTTATTTTTATTACTTTAATTTTATTGATTGAACTGGGTTTTAATATATTTTAAACACATTGTTTACAAAAATTCTTGTAGGTTACAATAAATGTAATGATATCATGAAACGCTTAATTTGACACTTGTAGCTACAAGTTGTTTTGTACAATAGTTTGTAAGATTTTCGGGGAAGATAATCAAATTTGTTCGGCGTTTGTCACAAATATGCTCGTTTCCTAGGAGATTTTTTTAAAAAAACTTGTAACCTTCTAGTGTTTTTATAATATTATAATTTATTATATTTTATATTATTATAAAAATTCTATGAAAATTGCTAATAATTACTAGACTATACTTGTACATTAGTGAACCAAATTTCTTACAATTATTAGTAAACTTGTAGCTTTTAAATTGTAGTATACAAGACTTGTTCTTCCGTGAAACGGGGCCCAGGTGTATATACTATCTGACTTTCCATGAAACGCTTTTCTAACCTTAATGTCTGTAATATGCAGCAATGGAGTCTTTAGATGCATTAGTTCACTTTCTTTCATTCATTGAATTAAAATGCACGTATTATATCAAATGTATAGATAGATACTTATATATCGCATTATGTCCAACGTATGCCAAGAGCCTTTAGAAGTTGATAAAGGTGTGTTAGATAATATTAAAGAATATGTATATCTAGGTCAGATAATATCTATGAGCGACTCAATGGAAAAAGAAAGAAGCCGACGAATAAATATAGGATGGAAGAAATTCTGGGCCCTTAAGAAAATATTTAGAAGTAACGCCTCTGATAACATCAAAATTAATACATTACATAGCTGCATATTCCCAGCGGTTCTATATGGTAGCCAAACATGGTGCCTCACACAGAAGCTCAATAATAAAGTGGTCTCTACACAATGCCAAATGATAAGAACGATGCTTAGTATAAGTAGTTTAGAAAGGCATAAGAATGAGTTCTTAATAAAAAGCCTAATGAAAGAAGGACACATGTTAAAATGGAATTGGGCTGGCCATTCTTAGATGGAAATGCCCAGTTAGGAAATGAGGGCTAGGATGAATACAGATGGATGGGCTCGGCTAGCTACTGAATAGACTCTATACGGAAGGACCAGAAGCAGAAGACGACCAGCACGTAGATGGGACGATGAATTCTCAGAAAGAATAGGAAAGCAATGGCATATAACAGCTACTAATAGGCAAATTTAGAAGAAGACTATTAAAACTCAATTTAAGTAACTTCTAGCCATATTTAACAAAATAATGGGTATATTTTTACTAGGTACGGTCGATGAATCCGGTTTTTTATATATAAACAACATCAACAACCTCACTTTACCCCTAAATAGGGAGGCTTTTGCTTCGCTAAGAAGTGTCTTTAAAGCTTTATTATTATTATTATTATTATTTATTTATTTATTTTATTTTTTCTTAGCTTTTGCCAGTTTTCGTTAGCATTAGTCGGGTATAAAGTACCAAGACTAAGGCTAATTTAAGGTATTTATTGATTTAAAAATTTTCTAACGGTATTACAGGTGTTAAGAATTGCAGCCTTTTGAATGTCGTGAAGAGTGTTGTGATCTAGTTGCATATTAAACAATATTACTCCATACAATTTAATGAACTCTTAAGAACCTTGTAGTATTCTACCTAACTATCTATATACTAAGCCTTCGATTTTTTTCTTCTATAATAAATGTAGTGAAAGCCTGGTTTTCCATTCAAACGGTACAGGTCTATTAAATTTTTACTGCAGCCCGGTAGGAACTCGTGTTATAAAATGCTTGTAATAAACTACAAGGTAGATATTAAATGTCGTATTAAACCTATATTGAAACAAAGTTCGCTTCTCTATGTAATGTAGAGTTATTTTCTATTTATAGACCTTATTTGTTTTTGCTATTTACCTTTAAAGAAGTTTAAAGGATGCAGAGAAGAAATATATAAATTATAATGGATGAAAAGATAGAGATAACTGAGTAAGGCGATTAATATACTTAAGCTTATTTTGCCAGGTATAAAAGTAAATTATAGATTACAGATTAGGGAAAACATGTTTTAAAGCCTATTAATTAGCCTAATTTATTAAGGACTTTGGCGCTAACTCCTTTTCCGGTTGTAGCACGCTATTGATTGACCGTTTGGCTCCAAACCGTGAAAAATGTACCTCCTCGATAGGGATTTGAACCTAGGCCGGAATAAACATAGCTGTTAAGCTAAGCGGTATATACCAAAGCGCGTTAAGCTCTAGCCCGGTAAGTGATAGATAAGTCAGTAACATTTTGAGGGAATGAGAACAATTGGGTTCGCATCATGATGTTCCCGTTTTTGTTCTTACAAATTCTACGAATCCGTAGGACCTGGTTGAATCCAGCTTGTAATGCTAGAAACTGTGCCTGCTGCTATTTTTGTCTGTTCGGCGAAAAGCTGATTTCTGGAAATTTTTTCTATCGAATTGCTATTAAAAAAAATGTTTTACGATTGTTCTGGCCGCCCTGTGAGATGTTCTATATTGAAATTATATTAGTACATATTTTGGGATTATTATGGCCAAGCCTTGTAAGATCTTTGGATAATTAAATGCTATGGACAAATGCTCTAAGATTGTTATGTCTTGTTTTTGCGAAATCGTTGAATATTAAAGCTATTAGCAATATAGCTTTAATACCCAAGATTACGATATGTTCATGGCCTGCTTATGTAAGAATTTTCGATACCGAAATGCTATTGGCAAATGTTGCGGAATAAATTTGGGTCATATTATAATTTCAGTTTTATTTTTAAATATTCTGGGGACCCTATAAGAGCTAAAGTATATTATATTTCAGGTTTGGTATTATATCATACTAATAATCCTATGATATCATTTGAGTATTCGTGTTTAGTTCTCTTTAATCTCTTTTATTTTGTTTATATTTTCTCCCTGTTTCTCTCTCTTCATCCATATTTCCTTCAATCCGTTTTTCCTTTTACATACCTTTTAACTTTGTGTTACTTTCATCTCTAATTATCTTCTCTAAGAGAGAGCGAGGGAATAATGGATGGGAGGGATCTTTACATAAACTCTCAAAACAGACATCTCTTGGAAAATTAATCAGAACAAAAGGCTGGAATTTTCCTCCAACTTTTTACTCCCTATATTTTGAGAAACCGCATCCATGTTGAAAATTTCAGGATAATTATGATTTTTCCATTTTTGCTTTTTACTCCGTTTCCAGTCAGATTCAGCCTGTTCTCGCTTAACATGTCTATCTCAATTTTTTTTCAAGATATAACAAAAGAAGAAACCCTCTTTTTTATTTTATTTAAATTATAAGATACTCCACACTGTATAAACAGGACATCTTTTAGGCTTAATCTCATTATAAATAAATAAGGATTGATTTAAATTTTACCTTTCCTCTTCTACTACCTACGAATATAGAAAAAGTATTGGGTTTTACTAAAAATCCTTAACAAAATTTATAAGGTAATGGTCAGATAAAATAAAAACACAAAATTGAGATTTCGGCCGTAAATAAAACTACTTCTGAAGAAGGCCTTCTTCAGATGTAGTTTTATACCAAACTGAATCAGATAAAACTACTTCTGAAGGGCCTAATTTACAGGCCTACTTTTGGCCTAATTTACGGCCAAAAGCTTTTAATTTTGTGTTTCTATTTTATCTGACCATAACCTCATAAATCTAATCTTGTTTAAATAGTTTGCTCAATAATTTTATATTAGTTTCGTGTTAAAAGTCCTAAACTTGTAAGATTTCAAAATACTTTTTAAGTTTTTGATGATTTCCTTAGTGGTTTTTATCAAGTTGGTGCCAGCATGTGTGTGTGAGTTTCTTATCAAATGAGTCAACAAAAAATAAATATAATGGATCTTTTGGTCTATATGTGTCGCAGTTTTCAATTACCAGGTCTTGGCTCTCATCATAACGCCTAAATCTTTAATAAATATAAATTTTGAGACTAATAATTTTCAACTTTAAAACATTGGGAGGAAATCGTTCAATTTCAGTAAAATAACAAAGATTCCCATCTGTATTTAGAAGGGAATATTTTATTGCTTTTAAGTTTTTTTAAGTGGCGTAATGTAAATGTTCGCCTTTGGACCTTAAGATTTCCTTTAGGTGCATGGAACGATCTTTTAAAAAAGCCCGACTTAAAATAGTAAAGTTTTGAGCGCTCCTCGAGCCTAAACAGTCCACAAAGAAAACATTAACCCTCACAGTATTTTGGTCTCTCGGCTTCACCTCGGGATAAATTATATCCCGGTTTCCTCGGCTCACGCTCTATACATAACAAAAATAATCCACTGCTATTTCTCCCATGTTATGTAAAAAACTATTTCAAGGTCAAGTTATGCAGAAGCCTCAACATTCCGCCTCCCTTATTTATTCTTATAAATTAGTTTTTTTCTGTTTTTATCACAAAAATAAACCATTGTATCGAAATATAACCTTTATAAGTAGATCAAGTTTTATTATTCCATTTGAGTTTCCAGGTATTGTGTAGCAGTATAAAAGTTATTTTTTAAATAAATATTTTATAAGGTAAATATATTTTCAAAAAATTATAATGAAATAAAAGAAATTGAATATTTAGATTTAAAATTATTACTTTAGAAAGAAATCAAAGTTTTTTAATTGCTCTTTTATTACGATTTATTTTTTAGCTACTTAAAACTAATATTAAAATAAACCCTCGTGTGTTTTAAAATGACGAAAATCGGGTACGGGGTACCTCGGATATTTTCCTCATCGCTTCTTTTCATTACATCGCTATTCGCTACGCTCATCCTCCCTGCTTCGGACTCGCTTCTCTTATCCTCAGAAATACAGTTCGCCAAATTTATACTGCAACACGTCCTTGGACTCGCTTCGCTCGTCTTTAGATAGTAAATGTATCCGTATCATTCTTAGCGGTCACCCGCTAAGAATGATACAAAGCGTGAATGGGTACAATGCATGATGAATGGGTGCGTCATACAGCACTGACCACACTCAATGCTCCTTAATGTTTATGATCCAACAAAAATTATAGATATACTTGTAGTATTGAAACGAACATAGTGTACTTTTGTATATTATTGTATAATTACTGTATACTTTATTGTATACTTATTGTATAATTACTGTATACTTTAATGTATACTTATTGTATAATTACTGTATACTTTATTGTATACTTATTGTATAATTACTGTATACTTTATTGTATACTTATTGTATAATTACTGTATACTTTATTGTATACTTATTGTATAATTACTGTATACTTTATTGTATACTTATTGTATAATTACTGTATACTTTATTGTATTTATTAGTTAACAATATACCCTTGCACCAAATTTCAACTCCATTGGACCATTTTCTATTTTTTTCCAATTTTTTAGAAAACGTACACATGTTATTTAATAAAAATCGAACGAATGCTCATAACGAGATTAAACGTGTCACATATGTTAGTGTTATACATAACCACATGCGTGCCAGATCTCAATTCGATCGCATCATTTTTCTGCGTTTTCCTAAGTTATAATTGCGGGTTAATGACGTCATAAAAAAGATTTCCTAATAGCACAACTACAGGGGAGACTGATTTTTGTACAAAATTTTAACTCTCTAGCATAAATACACTAGGCGCTACGATGATAACACACACAGACAGACAGAAACTTTTCAAAAATCACTCAAGAGGCCTTAAAAACGCTTGAAACGCATAATTCTGGTTTCATCGCGGTTTCGGATTTTTTTGCAAACACAATATTTTTCTTATATACCTACGGTATAAATGAGGAAAAGTAAAAATGCAATCCAAATGAAATTAAATACATGAGTGTATAATTTATTTAGGTAACATATGATTTAAATTATTTTAAAAAATCGGGTTCGGGATTCTCGGAATTCTTTCTTATTCGAATTCGCTACGCTTATCCTCCCTGCTTCGGACTTGCTTCGCTCGTCCTCAGATAGTTAATAAATCCGTTTCATTCCCAGGGATCACCTGACCAAGCTCTGACCACGCTCAATGCTGCTTAAATTTTATGATCTAACAAAAATTATAGATACACTTGTGGTATTGTATGTAGCATATTGTGCTTATTTATTACGTTAAGCTTTGTACTCGTACTTGTACCAAATTTCAACTCAATTAGATTATTTTCCGATTTTTTACAAGTTTTGATAAAATGAACACAATCCATCTGATAAAAATTAATGCTGATAATGAAATGAAACTTGGCACAAAATTTCAACTCAATTAGATTATTTTCCGATTTTTTACAAGTTTTGATAAAATGAACACAATCCATCTGATAAAAATTAATGCTGATAATGAAATGAATCTTGGCACATATATTAGTCTTACAATTGGTTGCATGCTTGCTAAATCTAAATCCAATGGCAACATTTTTTCGCTTTTTATGAATTTGTGAAATTTTAGTCGCATCATTATTGCGGGTTAGTGACTCATAAAAAGTTAAATTTTCGGACAGCACACTATAGACTGATTTTTGTACAAAGTTTAAACTTTTTAACATAAATGTGTGTGACAGCTGTGATATTAACAAACACACACACACATACAGATAGACAACTTTATAAAAATCACTTAGGATGTCTGAAATCCACCTGAAATAGATAATTCAGGTGTCAACCCGGATTCGGATTTTTTTCTATTAGTCCAAGAGCCGAATAATAGTTCAAACCAAATTATTCTGAAAATGTACCTTAAACTATGAAAGAAAAACATAGACTGCCTATACAGAGCGGAGCCTTTTATATGAATGCGCATGCTCAAAATTTTATAAAGTCGCACTTATTCCAGTTTTCTTGCAATAAATGGCTTCCTGTAAGTCATGGGCAACACATGACTTACAGGGACAATTTTTTAAAGCTATTAAAATTTCTTATAAAACGAGTGTTTAATCATCAAAATCGGATGACTACAACCAAAGTTATGGCTCTTTCAGAAACACCAAAAAATGGTTAATTTATGCAAAGTCAGCGACTTTCTTTGAATAAGTGTTGGATTTTTGTGAATCTTTTGGGCCTTTTAAGAAATGTCATAACTTAAGTTGTATTTATCTGATTTTGACGAAAACATACTCCTTTTATTGGAAATCTTATCAACTTTAAGAAATGGTGTCTTCGTGTTTTTCACTAGACTTACAGGAAGCTACTTATTGCAAAAAACTGGAATAAGTGCGATTTTATAAAATTTTAAGCATGCGCAATCATATGAAAGGCTCCACACTGGATAGGCAGATTATTCTTTTCTTTCATAATTAAAGGTATATTTTTAGGATAATTTGGTTAGTAGTAGTACAAAATGGGTCACATTTTTTAAGCCTGGCTCTTGGACTATAACACAACCCTTTTTTATATCCCTATGGTTTAATTGAGGAAGATTAAAAATGAAGAATGGCAATAGAAATATTCTACGATAGTAAATAACAAATTTGATTTGGCCTTGAGTGTAAAATAGTATTCAAAGTTGTTATCAGTTAAAAGTTTTAAGTAAAACTTAGTTGACTTGTTATCTGTAGACTTTATTGTGTTATGTTTGTATTAAACTTATTTAGGACTTATAACTTGAAAAGGCAATAGATAGTCGGCTATAAATCAGATTTAGAGCATTAATTATTAAATTCTGTGTCTGGAATTTCTTCATCTTAATGGAATTTAATACTTGAGGTATATTTCTTCAAGGAAATAAACATTAGTTTGAGAATTTGCAACTTAATATTGTATATCAACATTTAAACTTTTTATGTTGCAATCTTGTGTAGTCAAACCAACCCGTGTTGGCTTCATCTAGCAAGCTGGTGAAAAGCAACCACAAAAGGTTGTTTATCTTGACTAAGTTGGTGTTCTGGAACTACACCTTGTTGGTTTTATAAAGTAAGCTGCTGTACTGGAAGTAACCCTTGTCGGTTTTAACGGTTTAGTTCCAGTACACCAGCTTGCTTGATAAAACCAACAAGGTTCAATTCCAGTACACCAACTCGCTTGTTAAAACCAACAAGGTTTAATTCCAGTATACTAACTCGCTTGTTAAAACCAGCTAGGTTTAGTTCCAGTACACCAACTCGCTTGTTGAAACCAACAAGGTTTGGTTCCAATACACCAGCTTCCTTGATAAAACCAACAAGGTTGAGTTTCAGTACACCAGCTTACTTGATAAAACCAACAAGGTTTAATTCCAGTATACTAACTCGCTTGTTAACACCAACAAGGTTTAGTTCCAGTACACCAGTTTACTTGATAAACCAACAGGTTGAGTTTCAGTACACCAACTTGCTTGTTAAAATGATTTAACTAGTAAGCTGGTGTACCGTAACTAAACCTTTTTGGTTTTATCAAGCAAGCTGGTATACTGGAACCCAACAAAACATAAAAATACATCAAGTCATCAATATTAAGTCAAATGTCTAATAATGCAACATTGCCAGATGAATTATGCTTTCATGTTATATTCCAAAGCGTTTCCAACACATTTTAACTTAACAAATCGTCACAAATATTAAATTTAAACTCCGCGATATCTACATTTTAAATTGACTTTAGAACAACTATGTATATGTATATACTATAAATTTTGTTATGAAAATATCAAACAAAAAAATGTACAATTTATTCGTTGAATAGCTTTAAATATTTTTACTTCAAATACATAAAAGTAAATAGTGAAACTCGCTTGTTGAAACCAACAAGGTTTGGTTCCAATACACCAGCTTCCTTGATAAAACCAACAAGGTTGATTTCAGTACACCGCTACTTGATAAACCAACAAAGGTTTAATTCCAGTATACTAACTCGCTTGTTAAACACCAACAAAGGTTTAGTTCCAGTACACCAGTTTACTTGATAAAAACCAACAAGGTTGAGTTTCAGTACACCAACTTGCTTGTTAAAATGATTTAACTAGTAAGCTGGTGTACCGTAACTAAACCTTTTTGGTTTTATCAAGCAAGCTGGTATACTGGAACCCAACAAAACATAAAAATACATCAAGTCATCAATATTAAGTCAAATGTCTAATAATGCAACATTGCCAGATGAATTATGCTTTCATGTTATATTCCAAAGCGTTTCCAACACATTTTAACTTAACAAATCGTCACAAATATTAAATTTAAACTCCGCGATATCTACATTTTAAATTGACTTTAGAACAACTATGTATATGTATATACTATAAATTTTGTTATGAAAATATCAAACAAAAAAATGTACAATTTATTCGTTGAATAGCTTTAAAATATATTTACTTCAAATACATAAAAGTAAATAGGTGAAACTCGCTTGTTGAAACCAACAAGGTTTGGTTCCAATACACCAGCTTCCTTGATAAAACCAACAAGGTTACTTGAGGTTGAGTTTCAGTACACCAGCTTACTTGATAAAACCAACAAGGTTTAATTCCAGTATACTAACTCGCTTGTTAACACCAACAAGGTTTAGTTCCAGTACACCAGTTTACTTGATAAAACCAACAAGGTTGAGTTTCAGTACACCAACTTGCTTGTTAAAATGATTTAACTAGTAAGCTGGTGTACCGTAACTAAACCTTTTTGGTTTTATCAAGCAAGCTGGTATACTGGAACCCAACAAAACATAAAAATACATCAAGTCATCAATATTAAGTCAAATGTCTAATAATGCAACATTGCCGATGAATTATGCTTTCATGTTATATTCCAAAAGCGTTTCCAAACATTTTAACTTAACAAATCGTCACAAATATTAAATTTAAACTCCGCGATATCTACATTTTAAATTGACTTTAGAACAACTATGTATATGTATATACTATAAATTTTGTTATGAAAATATCAAACAAAAAAATGTACAATTTATTCGTTGAATAGCTTTAAAATATATTTACTTCAAATACATAAAAGTAAATAGGTGAAACTCGCTTGTTGAAACCAACAAGGTTTGGTTCCAATACACCAGCTTCCTTGATAAAACCAGAACAAGGTTGAGTCTTCAGTACACCAGCTTACTTGAATTAAACCAACAAGGTTTAATTCCAGTATTACTAACTCGCTTGTTACATCCAACAAGGTTTAGTCCAGTACACCAGTTTACTGATAAAACCAACAAGGTGAGTTTCAGTACACCACTGCTGTTAAAATGATTTAACTAGTAAGCTGGTTGTACCGTAACTAAACCTTTTTTTGGTTTTAATCAAGCAAGCTGGTATACTGGAACCCAACCAAAAGATAAATACATCAAGTCATCAATATTAAGTCAAATGTCTAATAATGCAACATTGCCAGATGAATTATGCTTTCATGTTATATTCCAAAGCGTTTCCAACACATTTTAACTTAACAAATCGTCACAAATATTAAATTTAAACTCCGCGATATCTACATTTTTAAATTGACTTAGAACAACTATGTATATGTATAAATCTATAATTTTGTTATGAAAATAATTCACAAAAAATGTACAATTTATTCGTTGAATAGCTTTAAAATATATTTACTTCAAATACATAAAAGTAAATAGGTGATAAGGAAAATAAAAATTATATGACATAAAAATCGAAAGAGAACGAAAAGAAAATTGTTTAATGTCCATGTCCTCCTTGCTTTGGGGGAGGGGGTACTATCTGTGATAGTGAAATAGTTTATAGTGAGGTAGAGTATTGTGAATGGAAAGATTTATTCTTCAACTTCCCTCCAGTTCTACAGATATAAATGTTTCGGACTGAAATGTAGTTACTATATTCTTAGAAAGTAGGAAGCAGAGGATGGATAGCGGAAGATAGCAGAACACTTTATTTGGTTCTTGTCCTAGTGAACTAGATTTTGATCTTAGGGAAGAAGAACGCTCTAGACGAATTTTCTGAATTACAGCAATGTCTCAACTCCTTTGGTAGGTAAATAGTTCTGTATTCTGGCATGATGGTCCTCAAGGTGGGCGAATTTTATTTGGAATGCTCGCTTTCCTAGGTAAATTCATGGTTATTTTTTTTCGCCACGAAGGAAGTCTTTATTTATGTTTTTTCGGGACGCTGAATCGAATGAAACCGGTCCGAAACCACTTTAAGTGGTTGCTTACTCTAAGGTGCTTACTCTTAAGTTACTAGAAAGTCGAAAAAACCATAATAAATTACCTAAAAACAAATTAGGGTCGTATAAAATTAAATTTCGAGTAGGGTGTCGTTTCCAATGTTTTGGGCTTTGAATCGAATAAATCCAGTCCAATGTCGACATGACCACTCTAAGTAACCAAAAAGTCGAAAATGCGGTGATCAAATACTAACGTTTATGCTTTTTCTGTTGATGATAGGTATGGAATTTCTCAACATAATCGTGTTTGCACTTGTGGAACTTCTATGTTCTCCCTTAATTATAACTGTTTATCCTCGTCGGTACTCCGCAATATCTTTACTTTTGTCATTTACTTAAGTAATTTTACTTTATTCTACTCATAGTCTTGTAATGTACATCTTATATGAAACATTTTAACTCTATGATATCTCATTAGTTGAGACACACCATGATGTTTGATAAAAAAAACATACTAGAATTAAAAACAATTAATCTATTGTCAACTAGAATAGTATAAAAAAATTATAACTGACCGGTTTCTAAAAATTATAACTGGCCGGTTTCTAAAAATTATAACTGACCGGTTTCTAAAAATTATAACTGGCCGACTTTGCCGCATCATCAGAGCTGTTTAAAGACTATAATATCTATTGACAAGTTGCTATGACTTTGTTTTTGTTCAGTGATTTTAACTGAACAAAGGATAAAACATAATCTATTACTAACAAATAAGAAATATTGAAGATTATTATGATCTTGTTTTCAAGTACGCGAGCAAGTACGCGAGCAGACTGTGTACTGTCAAAATAAAGCTTCTTAAGTCATGAATAAAAACAGAACGGTTTTTGTCTCTCCACACATTATTATATTTATATAACAGAGCCGGCTTTCAACCGTTAACGGTCATCATCAGTGCCGGTGAAAGTGAGGCTAGTAATCAACCAGTGTATTTAAAGGTGAGTACTTGACTCCTTAAGTCAATTTTTGTAAAGAGTTATTGCCTCAAGAGGGGTAAAAATCAACTTCTGGTTAAATTTTAACATATCGTAATTGCTACCCGAACACTTTCAATTAATTATTATAATGAAGTACCACCTCTAACCACCTCCAACAGTTCAAAAATACTGACACTCATAAACCAAAACGTGTAAAATTCAAAACATTGTGTGAAAACCTGGGGACTGTTGATTTAGTATAACCTTAACACTCTCCTGAAGAAGGTTTCAATGAGGTTTTACAGAGCCCCTGAGGGCCCCAAAAACATTTTAAGCTTCTTAATATATTGAGATGTTTTCTAATGTACAATTATTCGCAAAACGTAATGTCGGACATTTGTTCGGTGTGTCGTTCTCTAATTATATAGCTATAGTACGAGAGAGAGATTTTTTTTGTGAATTCCCTCCTGAAAAATGAGGAGAGAATACGATATACCAATAAAAAATGACTTTTTTATTGGTATATCATTTGTACTGATGATGCTTATTACTATTATTTGTGCGAGCACTTCACATACCCTGATGAAATAAAACAGATAATTACACTGGAATAAAAATAGATACAAAAAAACTACGTAACATAATCTAAACCCAAACTTCGGAGATAAAAATATGTCAAAAATACAGCTTAATGTATTTAAAAGGCAAAACTAAGTCGAGTGAAAAGTTTAATGCATTTTAAAAGCAAACATACACAATTCCCAGTATCACTGTGAGTAAATATGAAAAATTCAACTTAACGTAGAATGATAAAAATAATTCAGTACGTGGATTTTTACAGCTTAGTGAGGAAATAAACTTTTACAGGGGATTACAGGAAAGTACTGACACAATGCCGGGAAAATTTTCTGTAATTCTAAGAAACTGCGTCAATATGTACGTAATATTTTTATTGGTTTAATTTTTTACGCATTTTACCAAAATGTTTCGTGACGGTACTGACAATCTACGAAGAATTAGTTTCTAGCAACTATATATAAATAAATAAAAACAATATACAAATTTTATTGTCAACTTTCCTGTGCTTATGAAAGTAAATGTTGTAAATTTTTGTTTAAAGTTTATCATACATTGAACTTTGTAGGAGCTTTCACAATATTGTTCGCAAGTAATTAGGCAAGGGCATTTTAAAATCTTTTGAATAAAAAAACATTTTGAAATATTAAGTAAAATATTTTTGTTTTTGAAGGCGCTTAAATATTGGTAGGCGCTCAAACCGGTCCGACTGTTTTAAGTGACTTAAAAGGCGAAAAAACTATGGCGAACCGGAAAATGTAAAATAAGATAGGTAAACAATAAGTTACACATTGTTGTACTTTTTAAAACAAGGTATAGTGTAGTTCTTTTATTTTTTGGGTCACTGATTTAAATGAAACCGGTCAAGACTTAACACGGGCACTAACTTACTTAAGTACTCAATTCCGATGGCCCGGGGTTATATCTTGGTTTCAGAGATATTTTTGTATCGTCATATATACACTATATAAGGTAACTAAAAAATTATTCGGGCGCTGAGGTACGCAAGCTGGGCGAATTTCCTTTAGAATGCTTTTAAAAAATATATTTAATAAGTATATTTGTTATTTAGTGCTTTATTATTAATTTATTAATAATTACTCGACATATAAAATGCATTTTTTAATTTTCTCCATTAATACCGTACAATAATATTATGAAAAGTATGTGTTTTGCAAAAAACATCGAATTCGGAATTCCCTGAAATATCCGTTCCCCAGAATGTTATTAGACCTCCTGCGTGGTTTGTCTCAACCTCAAAGTTGTCTGTCTGTATGTGTGTGTGTGTATAAGTGCTGATGTATGTTATCATCGTTGCTCACAGTTAATTGATGCTAGAGATGTAAAACTTGGTACAAAAATTAGTCTTTAGGTTTAGTTGTGCTATTCGGAAAATATTTTTTTGAGGTTATTTACGAGCAATAATGACAGTACAAATTTGGAAAAATCATAAAACGCGGAAAAATTTTGCGATTGGATTGAAGATTTTGCACACATGTAAGCCATAAATGAGAGTAATATATGTACTAAAAATAGTTAAATAAATTAAATAAAATAAAAAATGTATTTTTTTTATTCTAAGTTAATAATGAAGACTTCAGTCCTTTAGAGTTGTTATTTACATAAACATTAATAACAGACGTTCGCATGGCGAAGCCTCTATGTGTTAAAGAGTGTGTAAAGTTTTTTTTGTGATGTTCTTTTGGTTACGCTATGCTTAACTACATTTTTTGGTGGTGGTCTGCTGTTTTTGTTTATGTAACACTGGAGATGTGGCTTTCGCCATCGAAACACACACACAATGTTTAATCCAAGTTTAAGTAATAAACATTTTACATGTATAATATATTAAATTTTAATGTAACATTAAAACATTTACTTGTAAAATTAGAATTAATCTAGACAGTCAATAATATTTTGTTAATAATCCTTTTTGTATTGATACTCATACATTTCATATCATTCATATTACTAGTTAATACGTCTTATTATCAGCATTAGTTCAATGTTTATCGCATGACTTGTATATTTTTTAAAGAAATTGGAAAAGTAATCTGATTCATGAAATTTGGTTCATGTTTATACCTTTACGTATTGAATAAGTACACTAATCTTCGTTAAATACGGAAAAGCAACTCGCTATACTAATACGCATTATTATGATACTTAACAAACACAAACAAAAGCTTAATAGCTTTATAATATCTTTTTCTTTGTTCCCACCATTGTCGACTAAAATACAAATTTTCGAATAAAACTTGTTTTTAAAAAACCAAAACACAACAAACCAAATAATATGGAAAAGAGAAAGACTTTTGAGTTTTCACAACAGCCTTGTTATCTGATTTTTATTTTTTTACTACTGTTGTTATACTCGTAATAAAAATAATTTTTACTGTCTGTTAAGCACAATACCCGTGACGGTACAGCCAATCTTGTCGAGGACAATCCCAGACCACTTTACATTAAAACCTCATTTAGCCACAGGGGTTTCGAGACAACGGAAAATGGATTTTTTTACTCCGGAGCTTAAAAACTGTTTTTCCGGGGTTTGTTTCAAAAACGAGTGTTTTAATGAATACTTTCAAACCATTAGGTTTTTTGTTTTCTTTAAGTATTGTTAAAAAAAATCTGTACATTTTTTTCTTAATGTTATTCTTTTATGTTTGGGGTTTTTTTCAGTTTCATTTAAATGTTTTTGTGTGTGATTTTTGTTTTTAAGATATTTAAGAGTTTTATCTCACAAATTACTTTCAACCCTCCTCCTACTGTTTTAATTTATAGCGGCTGCAATTACCGCAATGCAAATGAATCTAAGTGTTTACCTTCTTGCAATTGTAGAATCAGCTACCGTCGATACTTGCAGTTGGATACAAATAACCCTAAACCTGTTTTGGCTCAACGCCACAAACAAAACAACGATAGTAGTCGAGCTTTCTGAATAAAATTGTCTTATGAAAATAATATGTTTATCCTTTTATTAAATTCACAAAAAAATAAATTACTGTTCCATTTTCTCTCACGGAATAATTTCAACGTAATATTAAGTTATCAAATAGCTACATAGACAATTTTCGAAAACAGCCATATTGTAATGTTACTAACACAGTTGGTTATTCTCTTCTTTTTAAAGTTGTTTAATCTCAAGCGCCGTCTTATAATAAAATTTTTATTTAAAAAATTTAGGAACGCGGTAGCGTTTCGCCACTCCACTCCTACATGAAAAGTTAAAATATCCCGCTTGGTCAATAAAAGAAGTTAAAAACCTACAAAAGATGCCGATATGAGTTATTAGTTGTACGCAAAAGTTGGGTTTGTGTAGGGCACGTGAAGGCTATAGTACATTAAAAGCTTTAAGGGCCGCGTCCTTGTAGAATTCAGAAATAAAAAAAAAATCTTTTCCAAGCGACCAAGTAGAAGTGGAGAAAAGAGGTTTTTTTTAGTCATCAAAAACATTTTTGATGACTTCTTATTCTTACTCTTCATGTATTTTTTGTTAACGCACTTACGGCCTAAACTACTGAAGGAATTTTGACGTTTGAGGACTTTTTGGATTTGTCTCATGCTAAAGTATAGCCAAAGAAGCGATATAGATCGCTCACACTACTGGCACGCCACCTAGGAGAAGAAGCTGATGATTGTCTCTCAATTTAAATTGTACCCCCTTTATATATATGTATACCCTTTTAGTATTGCCCAACCTAAACCCAACTTTGAAACCAATCAGACTTGGCGACAGAGAAATTGATTTAGTATTTTTTCTAAATATAATTGGCTGAATGCATGACTCGAAAGTTAACGGATTTTCGGTCCGCAAATCTTTGTTACTGTGAAATGAAACCCAAAAACAGGTGTCCTATTACAAGACTTAATTTTGTGCTGAGTTTTTTCCGAATTGTATAAATGGCGCAAACTACACCGTTAACACAAACATGCGATAGATCTAACATTGGTTTTATATTTAGTGCCTAAGCGTTAATATTTGGTGAAAAAAATGTTTATTATTTCTTCAACAAAGCTTTTCCCTTCTATTCAAGGTGATAGGAAAACAATAAATAAACAAAATAATATTAATCGTTTAAAACTTTGTTATCTCAGCCTAATAAAAGAATTTAGGGAAATATTGAAAGAACTAAGTGATGTATGAGGGATGGATGTACAGTTTAACTTAACAACTTTCCTCAGAAACTTTCCTTCCAAACTTTGCCTTGCTTAACTTTCCTAATGCGGTTTGTTAAAGATCAATAAAGATTTTTTTCACTTCCAAGGAAAATAGATGACTGGTGGAAATCCACCGAGCTTTCCATTAACATTAATAACAAATCTGATTTGTATCTTGTCATTCAAAACAATTCGAAATACGATTTTTTTGTGTCACATTGTATTTTTATTGGTCGACATAAAGTGGTTTCATAATCAGGACTTATTTTAAGTTTAAAAGTAAGAATGGCTTGATAATGCATGCATACATAATGATTTTCAAGTCTACAGACTGTTCATGGTGTGATGTAAATCTTGCAAAGTATCTCGGGAGGTTTTAATAAAGTTTTGTTGGGGAATTTTCACCTCCTTATTGTTCGCAAGAGATGAAAGAGAAATTTAATAAAGAGTTTGGTTGTTTGCTCGTGTTTTTGTTTTGTTTCTTACGTATTAGATTTAAGAGTGAGAAAGAAACATCTCCGTGAAAATGTCAATATGTATTTTAAAATACGACTTGTTGATAGACTCACAATTGACAATGTTATTTGTCAAATTTTCACTCATCCTTACAACTTTAGAAACCTTTTGCCGTCTCACAAATTAAAAATGTCTAATTTTTAGTAAAGTATTTTAAAAAAATCGGGGTTTATTCTCCAAGTCACCTATCTATCAGTGCTGACTTAGAAACGGCTTGCCCGTCTCACAATATAAAAAATTGTCTAATTGTATTAATTTTAAATCGGGTTTATTCTCCAAGGTCACCTACTATCCACGTCTGAAGAAACGCTTTGCTCGTCTTCACAATATAAAAATTGTCTAATTTGTATTATATTTTTAAAAAATCGGGTTTATTCTCCAAGGTCACCTATCTATCCACGTGCTGACTTAATGATGCTTAACACTTGTGACTGTATTTATAGTTTCCGTTGTGAAATGAAACTTTATATACTTGTTTAGTACATAAAGAAAAACCCTTGTGCCGATTTGACCCAATTGAGCGATTTACATTTTTAAGAATTTATATTTGTTAATTCATGAAAATTGAACTAATGCTTGTACTAAAATGAAATTTGGCAAATTCGTTAGCCTTTTATAGGACTACTAGCATGCCGAATTTCAACATGATTTGGACATATTTTCGAGATTGATAAAATTTTCAAATTGTTGCCGAGTCATTATTGTCAGTTATTGATGTCACAATAATTTTTTTTTCTAGAAAGCACAAAGAGGCCCAAAGATTAGTTTTTGGGCCTTGAACCTTTACCAGGGTTCAACATTTTATCATAAATACACTTGTAGAATCGATGATAACAGACAACTAGGGGAAAACCACTCAGTTGGTCTCCCTGGACCAGTTTCAGCTTAACGCCATCATCAGCAGGCGGAGCTACACTCGAGTTCTTAATTAATAAAGTTATATCAGTGAATAAAATAACTTCAAGTCTCAATGAGCTCAACGAGATCTTTAGAGTTGAAGACCCCTTGTCGTGGTCATTGCAACTAGAAGTTATTTAATGATATAACTTTATTAGTTGAGAGCTCGAGTGTTGCCCCGCCTGCTGATGATAGAGTTAAGCCGAAACCGGTCCAGGGATATTCATATCCAACAATTATCAACGTTAGCTGATTTTTAATTGCTTCTTCAACTTACGGTAAATATAACATCTTTCATCGTGATAAAACCATTTGAGAAATACGACAAAGGACGGGTAGCACTGCGTTTAGGTTTTCTAAACCAGCTTGAAATTCGTATCCTCTTTTGGATTCGTGAAAAAGACTGAAAGGGTCCTTAAGGAAGTCTTAGGGCAGGTTTAGGTAATGACCTTACCCTTAAAAGAGTAGGGCAGCTTTAGGTAAGGAAAATCTCTTTTGGGAGCCTAAAACTTTGAATGAAGGTCTTGGAGTGACTTGTGTTAAATTTTACCTTATAGAATTGTAATAAGGGAGGTCAATTATAAATAAATAGTCTCTTCACTGCATTACTTTATTAACCAACAAAAGCAGGCTTTCAATCCAATAAAAGTCATCATCAGTACCTAAATACATTAATTAATGATTACCTTTATGGGGAAAGCTGGCCTCGTTTGTTAATAAAGTATTCCTGTGGGGAAATCTCATATTTATCACTGTACTATTAACTCCGCTGGGGTTTTATTATACAGGAATCTTAGTTTAATCCTTAGCAGCTTATCCTTAATATTAAATTACATTAAAAATCTTGATATAATAATTTAAGTTTATAATTAAAATTGATGTATTTTCTTAATGTAAAGGAAGTGTAGAAACTCTTTATTGATGAAACAAAAGGACTTGATATTAATACTTGTCAACAGAAAGAAGGCAATCAACCTCTTAAATGGAAAAGGTGAAGTCTTATCTTACAAAGCCGTCAATTAATACAAGCCATGTCGCTAAGTCGTTTGCAAGTCCTTACTTAGCTCCCTCGTGGCAGGGTGTAAGAGCAATTCCAGCGGCAATTCCGTGCAAGGATATTTGCTTCTAATTCCAAAACCCTTGATGTGACGACCTTTGTTGCTTTCTTAGGAGCTTTCTCTGGAATAATTACGACTCTCCTATTTCCTGTATGCTGTTAGAGGTATTTGACATTCAACACCTTTTGTTAATTTATCTTGGATGATATAAAAGGTTTTGTAATCAGAAACTTGTAGAAGGATTTGAAATATTTCTTATTCAGTTAAGAGTTGTTAATAATAATTCTATTTGTAAGTAGTGTTAGTTTATTTAGAGGGAAATAATTTGAAATGAGAGAGATTTGTAATGCTTGGATTCTGAAACTTTAGGCTATATTTAACCTGTATGTAAGTGTGAGTAGCTAACTAGCGTGTATGAGTGTGGGTGATTCGGTCATGTAGGATAAATCTTAAGGTTTTGCCTGGCAGCGGCTTAGCTTCTGGTCAAGAGCAGAGGCTAGACTCCTGGCTAGATACCTGTTGGCAAAAGTATTAGGCGTCTTAGCTTATAATCAAGAGCGAAGGCTAGACACTTGTTGGCAAAAATTTTAAGCTCCTGACGACTTACTAGACTAGAGCCGAGGCTAAACTTTTGGCTAGACATCTGTTGGCAAAAGAATTGTTTAAATAAAATTGAATCACATTATAACTGTCTTATCATCTGGCGTCTGACAGAATTAACTAAGTGGCATAATAATAACGTACTTACTTTATTATAACTATTTTGTGCATTGCCTTATAGGCAAAACAAATTTATTATAAACTAACTGACTGCTCTAAACTAACTAACTGCTCTGAGAAATGTATTGTTCTTAGTATTTTTCTTATTACTTATATTTTTTAGTATGACTTGTATTTATAAACGTCCCATCAAGTATTTCATCAAAATTTACTTATGAAAATTATTTAACTATTTTGAATGCTATTCTTATGTTTAAAATGATAAGTTTATATTAGGAAAAATATTTTACACTGTAAAGAGCCAGCTTTAACTCAGCTTGGATGATATAAATCTTTTTTTAATTATAACTCTCAGTTCTGTTTGAGAAGTATAAAGGAAATGAAATCAATAAAAATTATTTTATCATTAAAAGTAATTACTAAATATATAAAAATAGAAAATTCTGAACCCCTATTTCCTTTTTACTGATAATCAATCGATCATTTTGGCTTAAAGAGTTTTTTCGAAATGTTTTGAAATTGGAAACGGAGATCTCTTTTTTGGAGGGTAAAGTTTGGATATCTTTTGAAAAAGCGGATAAAAGAAAGGATATCACGAGCGAAACTGATGTAAAATTAAATTGGAGAAGATAACAACTCGGACACCCCCCAGACCAGAAGAAGTGCTATGGGTCATTTGGAGAGGGGTGATGGTAGTGGTCGTTAAATTTGGGATCTGGAGGGAGGGGTGGAAAACTCTTATCTCTAAGCCTTCTTATCTGTATAACTGAACATATAAGTACTATGGAAAGGTTGGCTGTGATATTATGTCACGTGTTTTTACTTAGTGACGTCAGAGTTTCCATTGCGGTGTAAGACAAGTGTTGTAATGGTCTGGTGTCCCTTTGTAATTACAATTTTTTTTGTTATTTGATATTACAAAGTTTTTGATATTTTGTTCATTTATGCTTTCTTGTTTACTTTTTAAGTTTTTCAGTTTACTTGTTTTGTTTTTTGTGTGCTTTTTATGTGTTTCTTTTGCTTGCCTTAATTTTTTTATTATTAAATATAAATAGTTTTAATTATTATAATTATTTATTGTTATAATTAATTATTATTAATATTAATATAATAATATTAATTATAATAGTTATTAATTATTTTTTTATAAAATAAATAATTACAAAATTACAAAATGCAAATAGAATTTCAATGTCTAATGTTTTGTAAAGAACCTCGCGTTTTTTTGTAAGTAATTATCACACATCGGCCAGTTTAACCCATTTTTCTCCTTATATATTTATGTATTTATTTAAAACATTTGACCAATTTATTAATATTTATTTAATATTTTATTTAATATTTATTTAAAAACTTTAACTTTGGAAGGAATATGAAGGTAATTTAAATTTTGCTGTGGTGTTTTAATTTTGCCATTTGTATGTTGCAGGTAATTTTGATTTTATTCCTACTTAGTCACACATTTATAGTGAGTTCAATTATTTTCTTTCTTACATTTAGTAGTGTTTTTGTAAAATATTTGTTTAGTTTTTGTGTACTATCAACAAAATTTAAAGAAACCAAAAATGTTATAGAGTGCATTAATATTCGTGTGGTTTGAATAAATTTGAAAACGTAAAGAGAAAATTTAATTGATCATTGAAACTCATAAGTTATGAGCGCGAATGTCGTTTTTTCCATAATAAGTCACCCACTATTTTGATTTTCTTAAAATGTTACAAAATAATTTTATAGATGCGATTATTAGACGAATAATTTATATATAAATCTATAAAGAAAGTTTATATGTAAACTTATCATAAATCTTACAGTTATATAAATCTTAAATCATATTTATGTATTCTTATAGATAGATATAACATTTGATGTTATTATCATTTATGTATAATATTTTTTGACGTTTATATACGTTTTTACTAGACTTGAGTCGGAAGTTAGATCGTAAGACATCGTTAGCCAGGCTACTCTTTGGCCACAGAATGCTTCTTACAATCCAAACTAACTAGATTGTGTATAAATATTTTAAATAATATTATTGCAAAAAGTAAACTGTTACAGAATGAAATGAATGAATGAAAACGTGATTTATTAACAAAAATTTTACAAAAATTAAATTATATTTTTTTTTAATCACAATTACCCTTCTAAGGTAACCTTATCGAAGGGGGAGATCAGGTGATTATAGTAGAGTTGAGTTGTATTGTACACTATCAATACACCTCAACTATTATTTTTAAGTTTGTATATACACACATTCATACATACACATACACGCATACAATACACACACCCTCACTTACATACAACTAAAATATATATTTAAGGTTCAGAGTAGAAACTGTTACAGTTCAGACTGTAAAGTAAATACTAAAAAAATCCGGTACGGGATACCTCGGAACTTTTTCTTATCACATCGCATTCGCTACGCTCTTCCTCCCAACTTCGAATTTATTCACTTGTCATCGAAATACACAATTCTGTGTACACAATATACTGTAACACGTCGTCCTCACATAGTAAATACCTTCGTTTCATTCTCATCGGTCACCCTTTTAATGATGGCTCAACTTTTATGATCCAAGAAAAATCATAAATGTTCTTGTCATATTAAAACGAAACTTGATGTACTTATTTATTTCGTAAAGATATGTACTTGTACCAATTGGTACTTGTACCAATTGGTACTGTACCTTGTACCAAATTCAACTCAAATTAGATATTTTCCGATTTTTTTTAACAATTTTTTAAAAAACGTACGCAATTCATTTGATAAAAATTGAACTAATGCAGATAACGAGATTTAACTTGGCGCATATGTTAGTCTTATACATGGCTACATGCGTGCTAAATCTCAAATTGATCGCAACATTTTTCTGTGTTTTATGATTTTTTAAATTTTCGTTGAGTCATTATTGCGGGTTATTAACGTGATAAAAATATTTTCCGAATAGCACAATTACCCTTATAGACTGAAACTTTTGTACAAAGTTTCAACTCTCTAGCTTATACATTAGGAGTATAATACTCCTAGGAGTATAATGCTCCTAATACATTAGGAGCTACGATGATAACAGGCACACTCTTGCACACACATACGCACTTGCACACACACACACACACACGCACATACAAACACACACATAAAGACAAACAACTTTGTGAAAACCACTTAGGAGTTCTTAAAAACGCCTAAAACGGATAATTTCGATGACATTCTGGTATCGAATGTTTATAAAAACACAATACTTTTCCTATAAACCTACAGTATAAATGAGGACAAATAAAAATCTGTGGGGGAACTTAATTTCTGAGGACGAAAGCAATCACCATAAAGAAATTTTGATGCGCAAGAATTATTAAACTCCTTCTTTAACATTGGTATCCATATTGTATCGATCTTAATGCTTAATTTCTAATTTTAAGATTGCAACATAGAAAGATATCAGTATTAAGTTCGAGGTAGCGAATTTTTTATAAGACACCCTAATCCTTTTATAGTCCTCCGAGGCCCCCAGTAGGCATGGTGTCAAAGTCTATTCCAGATGTCGTTAATGCCTGCTTACTAAGTTACTCAAGTTTCAATTCCTTATATACTTCTAGCATTAAAAACACGTCCGATTACTAAAGACACCCTGATGATGGAAGAAGTACCTACTGTCGAAACGTCGTTAATTGTATTAACAATGGTATTAACCTCCAACTAATTTTACGCATGGTCCCCTATTGTTGCAAATTCCAAGGTAAACAATCATAAATATTTTAGCTCAATTTAGTGACAAATGTAGCCATCTTTTTTCGTATTAAAAAGATTGGATTTCTTTATTTTTCTAAGTAATCCTGTCTTGCTTGAATTTTCAGCACTTCTAAGTATTTTTTAATTTGATGAATGTTTCTCAAGAAATTGTATTTGCAGTAGAGAGGCTGGTTGGTTCAGTGACAAAGCTTTTCAATCCTCTAAATTCCTCTTCTTGAATTTCCAAGTCTTTCTTTGTTTATTCTTTCACTTGTTTTATTTACCTTATATCACTTGTTTTTATTTTTATTATTATTCGTGGATTTATTGTTCCTTTGTATCCTGATAAAAACATAAGAAAAGTAAGAAGACGAGGAAAAGACACGATTCTAGAGAAAATATAACAAAATATTGTTTCTTTTTAACTTTCTTTTTTTACTTGTGTCTCATGACATTTGTGGAGAGGGGTTGCTTTTGAATAAACATAAGAAAGTGTATTTGGTAATATTTTTTTTTTGTTTTATTAGTTCAATAAAAATAAACAAATCTTTGTGAACGTAGTATATTTGCTAGCTTCAATCAGATTATCTGATCTGAGGGGTTCGTCTAGTTTATAAAACAACATGTGAACGAGAAAGAGGGAATCGAATCCCGTTCTTAAGTTAAAAACGACGTGTAAACGGAGAGTAGGGGATTATAATTTGTCCTCCTAAAGATTTGAGATCTAATTTCATTTCATTTCATAAATTAGAGGTATAATTTCATCAATCGTTAAGGTATAATTAGAAGATAATCGATACACTCGCGAGATGTGTCTACATTATCTTTTATTATGCACAGAGATTAAACACAAATGAATCATTCATTCCACCTAAATACCTTTTTACAATAATGAAATCACAAAATATGTAAATAAAATCTAAAGTGTGAATATAAAAGACCCTTAATTTTAAATGAAATTAATTCATATTCCTTGGAAGTAAAATTTATAAATAGAATTTCCATTTAAAATTGAACGTCTTGATGTTTTTGAAACTGGCAACATATTTGTTAATTACTGAATTTAAGATAATAGTATTTTAAACTTCCTTAATGATGTGATAACTCATTTTATGTAAAGTTCTGAAGGGCGCATTGGATCTTATTAAATATAATTGTGTTTTAAATACTTTTTCCAAAAACGTAATTTTAGTACGATGTGTGAACAATTCACATAGTGTATTGAGAGATTTGTCGTTTACAATCAGCAGAACTATTACTTTTATTAGGTATCTTTAATTTATAGATTTATCGAAGAACACTTAGTTCGTGCGTTATTATTTTAACTGCGTAGAACGTATTTTCTTTACGCTACAGCGCTACTTTAACGTAATTTTTGTTCATACCTATCTAGTTGTCCTCTATAACATAAATTTAGATTGTGTATGGTGTCATACGTACAGCATAGTGTACACACCATATACACCACTATGTACACCGTATTAATTTTAATTCTGAAATATTTATTTTTTTAAATATAATTGAAAACAGTAGAATAGTTATGCTCACTTGAGGTTTCTTTGTAAAACATGGTGGAATTAATTTTAAGTTATTGAAAATTAAAAATCAAAATCTTTAACTGTTTTAATGCTTTGAGTTTTTGGAAATCGTGTTGTAATCATTTGATATACGAAGGGATTGGCGCTTACGTGTCAATTCATTGTAAATATACCTGACATTTAGTAGATAGAACTAGTATGATTTCTATTTCAACTTTATATTAATGTGTTTAAGTAATATTCAATCCCCTCGTCAAATCAATTATACGCCAGCAGTGATGCTTAAAAGTACCTATAAGTTTTATAATACATGTCAAAATATTTTCCTACTCGGTGAAAGTATTTTTGAAACATTTTTATTACTTTTTTATTTTTTTTTTATTAATATAACAATTATGATTGTTAAAAGTATTAGTGTTTAATAGTTTTAGTGCCTTGTGATGCTAGTTAAAGAATCAATCAAGTGATTGCACTCAAGGGTTTTTTTTTATTGTTTAAACATTTATGCGTCAAATGAATAATTGCCTGTCTAAATCAAGCAATGTAACCTGTTACTTCATCATGCATGTAATAATATCAATTCATTATATAATATATATTGTAATGCATATTACAATATACAATATTTTTGACGTGGTACAGTTTCTTAAGGGATGGCGGAGAATACTTAGTATTCCACTACAATCTCTAACCTTTATAAAGCTATACTTGTTTCTACTTCAGTTTCCTTGCTTGTTGCAAAGGCTACTCGCTCAGTTGCATCTAAATCACCATGAGTGATCCAACGTGATCAGCCTAACGTGACCCCGAGTAATTCATCCAACGGAGGAAGTTCTCCGTATTGAGACATAACATACCGTCTACCAATTTCTTATCACGTTATATTTTAAAGTGAAAATCATTTCCTAATAGTCTCTTCAGATCTCTATTTTTATTTTTACTTATTACAAGTTTTTTATTCTACACCATTTTATTAAATTTTTCATTGTTCAATCAAATTTTTTATTGTTTTATTTTAATTTATATCTAAAGAAACAATATGTTACACTGTATTTACAGCTTTTTACTCTCGAGCTTTAAGAGAAGAGAAATCAAGTATCCGGACTTGGACTCATTTTAGTTTATCTTCATTTAGAACATTGCACTTATTTGGGTTATTTTTGAAATAGGTAAATTTAAAATATTAATATTTAAGTTTTAAGTAATTTATAGTCGGCTTGGTTAATATCGTTGTAAATATACTTCTAAATGGAACATTGTGACAATGACAGACGTCAAAATGCTTGGCCTATTATATTCTTTTATTGTAAAATTTGGTTGAAGCATTTCTATTAATGTTATTTATGTGTCAATGTAAGAAAATAAAATTAAGCTTCAATTAAAAGAAAATAGTGTCTTTGTCACGACGTTGGAATGAGCAAAGATGAGTGACAAATACTTAGAACTACCTTCTGGGATATTTAGCAGTTGATAGGCTAAAAGGCAGCGATGAGGGTCTGCCGCTTTGGGAATAAGTCCTGGGGTAGATAACAAGGTCTTATCTAGATTGTATTTACCCTCTATGCTTTCAACAGATTGTCTGTAATACAGTTTATAAGTTAAAAGAAGAAAGGATACATCAAAAACCATATGCATTGCCGTATATTGTCTTTATTTTTTACATTTATTTGATTCCTGGAATGCTATGAAGGGATTTTGTTGTTATAAATATGACGACTAAATGACCGTACCGGGTTTATGACAAACTTCCGTAATGATAATAGTTCGAAAATTTAGTTATTGGTGAGTATTCAGAGGGTCGAAAAATCGTGTGGTAGTGGATGTAAAGTTTTGAAAAGTAAACATTATTACTTCCTCGGCAATAAAAATTAAAATGTTATTGTCTTAATGATATAATCATATGTTATTGACAATTGTTCAAGACTGTAGTCTTAAATAGCCACTACTAGTCACTATAATATAGTGAGATTATATAACTAGACTGTAATGTATTATTTAAAACATATATCATTTGATACTAAGTTTTGCAAAACATGTAGTTGTGGCAACAACTATTCATTCATCTCTTGCACAATTATGTTTTGTCATTTAAATGCTATCTTATTATTTTTTTATGCCGATTGGAGCGAGTCAATTTCCAAAGGAATAAAAACCGTATTGTAGAATTGTTGTATGTAAGTTTTTTTATATGGTTTTAAGTCGAAAACCTATTTTTAGGATTTATTGATTTTTTGGTTTTCTGCATTTTATATACCTTAATTTGTTTGTAGACCTATTTTTTTCTAATTTATTTTATTTTTGAATAACTTTGTTGGTTAGACACTAATGATTTGTTCTGTTAAGAGTATTAAAATCAGGTTTTGGCATTATCTAAATATAAGGGCATATTTATACTTTCACTTCACGTCAAAAGGACGGGAAGTAGATCTTTTCATCTGATTTTATTTACTTTGTAATAAAATCTTAACTAAAAATTATTTGGCTATCAAAGGTCTCTCCTGGGCTTTCTATAGCTGCCCTAACATAATATCTTTATTAGTAAAGAAAATAAAGGGATCAACTTGTAAAATAAATATATTACATAACAAAAATAATCATTTACAAGTTTCAATATAAATAATAATATTTTAAGCGCAATAATTTATAATTAACTAATTGATAAATATCTTAATAATTCGAAACTATTAAGAAAAAAATGAAACATGAAATGATCATAATTTAAACATAACATTAAGTAACATAACATAACAAAATTTTAATTAAATGTCTCGTATTTGATTCGTTGATAAGCCCAGTCATAATTTAATTTTACAATTTTTATCTAAATTTTTATTTAATCTAAAACATTGTTACATTCAAATTGAGAATGAATCTGAATTATGTGCAATTGCTTGTATTGCTGTCGAAACATGTTGGCAGTCCACGTTTCGCCATTACTCTCCCACATGTGTTGCGGAGGAAGTAGTATTTACATTCAGTAAGTGTTAAGTTTTCGAATTCTTGCACTGAATAAAATAAACAGTCGTGCGCCTTGTAACAAAATAAAATTTTCTTATATATTTAACTGAGGTTTTGCCGGAGTTGTACGTACTAAAAATACGGGCCTTCGGCCCGTAGCCGAAGGCCCCAGTGGCCGCTTCGCGGCTACATTGTTGTTGTTTTCTGTTATGTATGGTTTCATTATCGTTTCTTGTTACATGGCATTTTGCCACGTATTTAGCGAATTTTCACAGGCCCGCTTCTCGGGCCTGAGAGGATTTCTGACAAATTTGATTTTATTAATCCTCTATTATTAATAGTAAGCAATAAATATTACAGTTAACAAGCAATATAAAAAAATAATAAGTATATTTAAATACATAACTAATACGTTTTTTATAGAAGTATAAAGAATACAAGAAAAAAATCCACACGTTGCAACTGTTGAAGTAACCTTGTATAAAGGGTAAGAAAAGATTATAGTTTTCATCTTTCATCAGTTTTAGTTATCGTCCCCATACAAAAGGATATAAACTCTTACATACATGTATGATTGTTTATACAATTTAAGAAATTTGTGAAAATTCGCTAAATACGTGGCAAAATGCCATGTAACAAGAAAAATGTCAATTTTTTTCGTAATCAAATTGTTTATTTGAGTATAATCTTTAGGTTGAAAAAAATATATTCATGATTTTTTAAAACAAAAATACCGTTTTCGTCACTTAGGATTGTCCGATTGAGCTGAAACCGGTCGCAATCGTTTTAGAATGACTTCGACCATATGAAGACTACTTCGAGGTTCTTCCTCTTTATAGGCCTGCCTTTTTGTCCTATCCCTCTGGGACGGTAAGCTTACCAGGATGGAGCAAGAGGTAGAGGCCCCTCTTTTATACTATATCCCCACCCTCTAACACTATATATCGTACGAGTCTTTGACCTAGACGTATACATATATACAAGATTATATTTATATATGTATACCGTTTGCGCCATTTGTGATGGTTCGATTCAGCTGAAATTGGTCTTAATCGATTCAGCTAGCCGTCTACCTAAACACGTCTACCTTGTTTTAAAGCCATTTCAAGTTTCAAAAAAATATTTTTTTTTCATGACGTTATAACTTTGGTTGATGACGTCATAATGTTTTTATAAACAATAGGCCTCGTAACCTCCACAACATCTCGCGATTTGCAAAGTTTCGTTTCAATTTGAGAACGCCTTCAAGAGTTTATCGTTCGCCATACGAAAGGGTAGAAACTCTTACACACACATATATATATATATATATATATATATATATATATATATATATATAAACTTTTTTCTGATATTTTTTGTTATCAGGAAGCCAATAGGAACCGATTCCGCTTACTCCCACCCTCAACTTCCGTCATCCGAACAACCTCATAAGCGTCTTTTTCATAATGAAAATTATCTAATAAGGGGGAAACAATTCTAATCCTTAAGTGCAGTATGATATTAAATTTAATTTAGACATCTGAGTTTTCTCTATTTTATCTTTCCTTATTTATTCCTTAGGTATAAAGCAAAAGTTACATGTTAACACTAAGAATCCAAAACTAAGGTTTTACCTGATTTATTTGTTGTCTTTCTTTTCTCTTCTTTAGCAATCATTACTTGAAGCGTTTATTTTGGGACACCTGTACTCTGGGTACAAACGTTTGTAGAGGACATTCAAATATTTTATATTTTTTATTTCTGTCTTAGTAAGTGGTTATTAACCCAAATCTTATGCTGTATGGGTGTTTGTGTATTTTGAGCCATTAAGCTGATGATATTAGTGATGTTGCTGACAGGATTCTATTTTTTTCCTTCTATTCTATTTTTATGCATATATATATATATATATATATATATAATATATATATATATATATATATATATATTATATATATATATATATATATAATATATATATATATATATATATATATATATATATATATATATTATATATATATATATATATATATATAATATTATAATAACAGAAAAAGAATAGAATAGAATCCTGTTTTTGCTTGGAACCCAGCCGTCTTTAAATTATTTAAAACTTTAATATTAAAATTTTAAATTAACTTATTTTAAAGGAAGTTCGAATAAGTGCAATTTCCTCATTAAATATAAAGTAAAATAAGGCAAACTCATGTTACTTGGTATCTCTCCTCTTAAACCAAAGCAGTATTAAAATTAGAGATTTTGCAAGAAAAGCAGTATTAATAACTATGTACCACGCTATAACTGAATCGCTAATTAATTATTGTATATTAGTGTGGGAAAATGCATCAAGCACTTATCTTAACTCAGTTATAGAAACTATGTACCACGCTTAGTCAGAAATTTCTTTACTGTTAAATTTTGTAAGGCGTCGTTGTAGTTGTTGGCGTAGTTGTAGTTGTTGGCGTCGTTGTGTTATTGGTGTCGTTGTAGTTGTTGACGACGTTGTAGTTGTTGGCGGCGTTGTAGTTGTTGGGTCGTTGTAGTTGTTGGCGTCGTTGTAGTGGTTGGCGACGTTGTTGTTATTGGTGTCGTTTAGTTGTTGACGACGTTGTAGTTGTTGGCGACGTTGTAGTTGTTGGTGACGTTGTAGTTGTTGGCGTCGTTGTATTGTTGGCGTCGTTGTAGTTGTTGGCGTCGTTGTAGTTGTTGACGACGTTGTAGTTGTTGGCGACGTTGTAGTTGTTGGCGTCGTTGTAGTTGTTGGCGTCGTTGTAGTTGTTGGCGTCGTTGTAGTGGTTGGCGACGTTGTAGTTGTTGGCGTCGTTGTAGTGGTTGGCGACGATGTAGTTGTTTGAGGGTTGTAGTTGTTGCGTCGTTGTAGTTGTTTGAGGGCGATCACAAACTACAGGAAACGGACTGCATTTATTATAGAGTGGATCATAATAATTGTTAAAAAGGCACTTATAAACAGCTATGGCATTTCTGTTACTTGGATCGCGCATGCAATAGTACATACAGGGGTTCGTTATATTCTTGTATATTTTATTTGCATTGTGCTTGAGAGGCATCAGGCATAATTCACCAGTAGGACACGGTTTGCTTAAATCAATATGATTTATGCTGTTATCACACACTTCTGTCGCATTGTATGATTTTGGTTCTTTTCCTCTTGCTATCGCAAACAAACACACTAATAAATAAACTGCGTCTGAAACATATGTTACATAATAATTAATTAAATATATTTAATTATACAGTAAATATAAATTTATGTATAATTTATACATATGTAATTTATATATACATAAAATATCCAATTTTTACTGCCTAAATACTGACATAATAATAATAACGTTTTTATAATTAATGCATTGTTTTATTGATTATAAAATAAAACAATGTATATATTCATTAAGGACGGAAAATGTTTCATCGCTTACAATCATTTATTTAATAGAAGTATAAATTTATCTAGATAAGCTGAAAATTATTTAGCTAAAATTTGAACAATTAATAATGTGACCTTAGCTAATAAATATTTATAGCTCAAAAGATCAATAATAAGCAATGATCGTAAAATATTATACGAACAAAAATAATTTATAAGTCTGAGTAGACTCTTTTTATTTAATTCCTTTTTTCATTTTTTTAAGTTTTAGTTTTAACTTAATATTTTATAATAAGGAGAAAAAGAGCTGAGCCCTCACTCAAGTAGTTTCTAGCTCATCACATCAAACGTCTGCATTTTTTCTTGTTTTAGGTTTTAATTGTGTAATTTAGAATGATAAATAATGTTATTTGTACAAGTTTAAATGATGTGAATAAAGAATTTATTATTATTATTTGTAAATAATCTTTTTTTTCCGGAAGGTCAAAAAAAAAAGAAAAAAAAGCTTTATGCCGCCAGAGTGTGGGGAGTGCTAGACTAAATTCCACTACCACTAGGAAATTGCCAGCTTACCCCGTCACTAATTTACAAAAACTGCGTGTCTGCTGCCGTCGCAGAGACCGCTGACTGGGGTAGACCAGTCAGAGGCCGCCAAATTGGCCGCCTCAAAAAAAAAGACCTTTAACCTAGATGCTGACCCCACAGTTGACAGGGGCATTAGCATCAGTCCCAACGGTCCTCAGATCCGACACTTCACCAGCTGTGAATCTGGTGGGTGTGGAGACTGAGCCGAGTCTAAACCCCCCAATACCTCTAAACCTGCTGCTCCAGTCAGCTAGGTAGAAGCCGAAGATCCGACGATGTTGGTTGCTGAAGTTCATGGTGTTTGGATGGCGGAGGTGTGTACTCAAGAGTGATCCAATGGCAATCGAAACCCGAAGAAGAGTGACACCCCAAGAGGAGACCGCCCCCACGGGGGACCCCCAGGCCAATCGATTCGCCTAAGGTTCTAGGTCCTTTCATCTCCGATAGTGGAAGAAACCCTGACCCAGATGCTCCTCGACAGCCGCAGGATCCAGCGGGGGCCAGGAAACCCCCCGACGCAGCACCCAACCCAAGCACCGAAGACCCCTTTACACTAAAGAGCACTCTTTAGTGTAAAGGTTGTATTATAAGTTCTACTTACAGTCTTGTTATCTCACACTGTAAATGTACTTTGACTCCCTAAGGAGGAAAAGTGAAAGTGTTGCTAACTTGACAGAATTTTTTAGTAAAATGTTTAGGAAATTTTTAGGATTTTTTCGGTGTTATGTTGATACTAAGGGTAGAATATACAATATACACACGCTAATATTTAAATTACAAATATAGTATTACACATTATTCTATTGACAGCTTACAATAAAATAATGTGAAGATAGTGGCTTTATTCTCTCTTCATCAGAGTAATTGACATGGTATGAATAAACTAAACTAACACATTAACAATTAAGGAGCTGAAGAATATATTATTAGTTGTTAGTATTAGTTCTTTAATCGTAGATAACAAGGGATGAAAGTTTTCAGCTCTCGTATTATCTCCCTCGTCAAACCTCGGGAGCCAAAATATTAGTTAACTCCCTCGGCAAGCCTCGGGAGCTAACTAATTTATCTCCCTCGGCCCACCGGCCTCGTGAGCTAATGAAGTTTCCTCCTTCGGCGCTGCCTTAGGACGAAACTTTAACTTGAGCTGTAAAACTTCCTCTCATCCCTTGTTGCATAAATAACTATTTCTTAGGAAGAAAACTTAAGCTTGTGCTGTAAACCTTTTATTCATCCCTTGTTGCATAAATAATTATTAAACTTATTTGTTCTTGCTATGCAAACGGTTTTGTTAGGGATTTTAAACATTAGCTAATATATAATAATTGATAGGTTACTTACATGTTTTCATTATGGCACTTGTTGATATTAAATATTTGCGGTCCGAATAATCGATTTGAAACGATTATTATGCAATGTCTACTAAAGCGGGTCGTATATATACTGAGTTTCTAAGGATTACAAGCTTTGAGTTTTATTGTTTTATTTTTCACTTTAATAAACACTCCTTATTAATAAATATAAAATTTATTGACTATAAATGATAATTTCTTATTTTATCAGCTATATCAAAATTTGTTATTTACAACTTATTATAATTCGCTATCGTTTGACCGATAAAATTCTAATACATCGGGTGATTAGTTTTCTTTAGACTCAGGACTTTACTGCTCTGATTTTACGTTTTTAAAATTAGTTTTATAGATTTCTAATCTGTAAGTATGTGACCGGCTTTAAGATCAAGATCCCACGATTAATTAAAAATAAGTAATTTAAAAAAAAAAATAAAAAATATATATATATATATATATATATATATATAATATATATATATATATATATATATATATACATATATAATATATATATATATATATATATATATATATATATATATATATATATATATATATATATATATATATAAACGTGCATATGTCTTAGTATGAAAATATGAGTATTTATCCCTATAAATATAAAATTAAAAATATAAATTTGAAAAAGTTTGAAATAGTTAAGTAAAACAAGGCAGAGATTATCTCAAATTAAGTCCTGGTGGACTTAATATTTTGTTACTAACTGGTATGCCTGCTCCATTTGTCTCCTATCGTGGTCTGAAATATTAGTGGGAAGGGTTTTAAGAATTCTGACGTTGAAACACGTATCAAATGGTGTGTTGTGTGAAACAGCATGGTTGGCAACTATTGGCATGGAAGGTGGGTGAGACTATTGGTTACAGAACTGCGGTGTTTGTTGATTCGGTAGTTGAGTGGTGTGCATGTTTATCTGAGTTAAAAAACATCACACAGTTTACATTCCAGTGCGTATACCACGTTGGACGATTTACAATTAGAATCTGATGTGATAGGGTACGATATATTGGTAGATGGGCTGGTGAAAACGGTAGAAGGGTTAGTTTAATTGCAGGTTAGGCAACGGGGTTTATTGCACTTGTGTGTGCCTGGGTTAGGTTTAGGTCCAATTTTCTGATCGAGGTTAGTCCGTACAACTAGGTTCCTGAGGTTAGGGGGTCTACGAAAAGAAATAGATGGCGCTTTAGGTAGAAGATCTCTTGTCAGAGGAGAGCTTTCAAGGATAGGGAGACCAGATCGAAGGACATTTTTAAGTGTGTGTAAACCTGGAGTGAATGTGGTGACTAAGTTTACAGGGGTTCCATTATTTGGGTCTTGAAATTGCTGAGGGTAATAAGGTTTGTTTAACTGTCTCTTGGGAGGGACCAGTATTGAATGTATTGAGGCTTTCTTGACCTGAACCGATCCTGCGACCTTTAGTTGCAAGCGGGTAAGGGATAGAGTTCCTAGTATGAAATGAGTGGCAAGAAGATTAGAGTAAATATTGCTGGTGATTTGTGGGCTTTATGTGGACTAATGTATAGTAAAGGAATCGTTTACAATTTTTCAGATCAACATCTAAAAATGTGGCAGAAGTATGCAAATACGACCATTTGCATTTTACACTGAAGCTGGAGTTTAATGAATATGGGAGGTTAAGAGAGAGTCCAAGTCGTATTGCCAAACCATAAAGATGTCATATATAAATCTATGCCTGCTGAGTGGTTTAAGATTTTGATTTTCCACAAAGATTTTTTCTAATTTGTCTATAAACAGATTAGAATATGAGGGTGCAAAGGTCGTTCCCATTGCGGTACCCGTCTCTAGGAAAATCTGCTAAAGCAATCGGCTGTAGGAAAAAGTCGACATAGGCGAAAATCCTTGTGAGTATTGCTTTCATAGCCAGCAAGTATGGGTCGTCCTCTTTTCGGGTTGTATATTTTGTGTATTTTAGGAAGAAGATAAAAGTGGGGAGTGCGTGGTTCACAAGTAGTGAAACAGTTTGTTTCACTACAGTTTGTTTCAGGGCAGGAGGATCTCTTGAGGTAGATGGTTTATATATATATATATATATATATATATAATTATTATATATATTATATATATATATATATAATTCGTCTTTTTTTAAGCACTTATGATAGTTTTATGTTAGACGGAGTGCACCATGAATAACAAATAATTTTTTTCTGTAAAAATAAAGTTTTGCGAAACGTATTTTTTCGTGGTCAAGGACCTCTGAAACAGATTTGTGTTGTATTCCGAGATAAGACTCCCGCTATGACGCTTATCCCATTAGTGAATTTTTTCTGAAAGAATGTCTCTAAAAAGGTTTCTAAATAGTTTTCATAGATTTTTTCACGCAAGTTATACGTAAGGCCAATATATTTAAGTTTCATCTTATTATCAGAATTATTTCAAAGTTTATATAAAACATTTGTATACGTTTCTAAAATTTGTCATAATTCAAAAAATTATCTAATTGAGTTAAAATTTACTACAAGTGTATCCCTATATGTCTTTCAATAGTATGACATGGTGTTCAATCCTGATGATGGAAGAAGTACCTAATGCCGAAACTTCGATACTTGTAATAACATAATGGTTGCTTTTGAATAAACTTAAGGAAGTGTATTTGATAATACAATTTTTTTGTTTTATTATGTAGCGGTGTCAAGATGTCAAAATTGACAGTTTTACTTTTTAGTTTAATTTAATTATTATTGTTCATTTTTGTGAGTTGTAAAATATATTTATTCGTATTTCTTCTATCTGAGAACTTGCACATTGGTGACCCCGAGGTTGAAATGCCACCAAAGAAAGAATCAGGAATTTCGACAGCAGTAGGAACACCAGCCGCACCACGAACATCAGCAAACAATGTCGAACCTAACCATTCAAGCTCAACCCTGCCGAGTAGTTTTCTTCGTCCACTACTCTTCTACAAAGAAAATCCAGCGGTTTGGTTTGCTCAAGTGGAAGCTTTATTGAATGCAACCGGGATTGTTTCCGACCAATCTAGGTACGCCTTCGTTTTAGGGTCAGTGCCTACTGACATAATCACCCAGATTAGTGATGTAGTAAACAATCCACCATTACATAATAAGTATGAAACTATTAAACAACGTTTAATTCGTCAATTCGGCGAATCGGAAGAAGAAAAAATGAATAAATTGTTTAGCACTGTTAGCCTAGGAGATCGTAAACCCTCCCAATTTTTAGCTTATTTAAAATCGTTAGCTCCTTTAGAAATAGATAACAAAATATTGAAACATATTTGGTTAAAAAATCTTCCCGGTAACATAAGAATGGTGTTGACAGCAATGAAATGCGAACTTGACGAGTTGGCAAATATTGCTGACAACATGATTTTTGTTAACGATACTAACAGTGATCTATCAAACAATACCAACGAAATGCAATCTACAAATACCGCTGATCTGAACAATACTATTTCTGAATTAAAAACAGAAATAGAAAAAATTTCGCGAGAGTTAAAAAACAAAAATTCACTAAGTTGGTCATCACAACCTTCTACCATATGTTATTTTCATAGACAATTTGGAAAGCTGGCTAGGAAATGTAACCCCCCTTGCAAGTTTAGCGGTATAATTGCTGATTCGGAAAACTCGCGTGCCCGTCGCTAGGGGCGACAAGCGACTTCGGCAAAACCTCTAAATGTCGCCTGTTTGTTCATGATAGGACCTCTGGCTTACAATTCTTGGTAGATACAGGGGCGGATAAATCTGTAATTCCAAAATCTGTATTAAAACAGAGAGTAGGTTCGCCTAGCGGTTTTCAAATGTATGCCGCAAACGGAAGTAAAATCAATACCTATGGTAATCATAAAATGGAATTAGATTCTGGTATGGATTGTAAATTTCGCTGGTCTTTAGTAATCGCTGACGTTTCGAAACCTATTATAGGCGCAGATTTTCTAAAACATTTTAAACTAACCGTTGATATTTTTAACAATAAATTATGTAATGCTGCCCCATCCATCTTACCGGAAGTTAATGAAGTAGCCAAATCGCCATACTTAATTCTCCTTTCGAATTATAAAGATTTAACAACTCCCCGAGCTTTGGGTCCTGGTTCTATCAAACATTCAGTAAAACATCATATTATTACAAAAGGACCCCCTATTTTCGAAAAACCACGTAGATTAGACCCAGAAAAGCTTAAAGTTGCTAAACGCGAGTTTGACTCGATGCTAAATTTGGGAATTTGTAGACCATCCTGTAGTGATTGGGCTAGCCCACTGCACATGGTGCCAAAGAAAAACGGAGAGTGGCGCCCGTGCGGAGACTATAGGCGTCTCAATGCAGCTACTATTTCCGATAAGTACCCATTGCCCCATATACAGGACTTTGCCCAACTTCTCGATGGGAAAAAGGTGTTCTCTACAATTGACCTGGTCAAAGCGTATCACCAAATCCCTATGGCTAAGGAAGATGTCGCAAAGACCGCCATAACCACTCCCTTTGGACTTTTCGAATTTCCTTATATGAGTTTTGGTCTTTGCAATGCTGCCCAAACGTTTCAGCGCTTTATACATGAGGTCATAAGAGGGTTAGATTTTTGTTTTGCTTATTTAGATGACTTATTAGTTGCATCAATAGATGAAGAAGAACATCTAAAACATTTAGAGCTTTTATTTAAAAGATTCAGAAAATACGGCATTGTCATAAACCAATCAAAAAGTAATTTTGGCAAACATAAAGTCACATTTTTAGGACACCTTCTTTCAAAAGACGGCATTGAACCATTACCTGACAAAGTTCAAGCATTAATTAATTTTAAAAAACCAGTAATGGTTGAAGAATTAAGACCTTTCTTAGCTATGCTTAATTTTTATCGTCGGTTCTTGCCAAACATAGCCAAATTTCAAGTTCCCTTATTGCAATATTTAAAAGGAAGTAAAAAACGCGACCGAAGAAAAATTAAATGGACACTCGAATCTAATGCTGCTTTTGATACATGTAAAAGCGAACTGGCGAAAAAAAACTCTATTAGCACATCCCAAACCAGGCGCGCAACTTTCATTAGTGGTAGACGCCTCTAATGTAGCTATAGGTGCTGCGTTGCAGCAAAAGATAGGACAAATCACTCAGCCCCTGGGATTTTTTTCAAGGAAACTTAGTGATACTGAAAAAGGCTATAGTGCGTATGATAGGGAGCTATTGGCAGTATTTGCAGGCATTAAACACTTCAAACATATGGTGGAAGGTAGACGATTTATTATTTTTTTCTGATCACAAACCCTTAACGTTTGCATTTCAGCAAAGTCTGATAAAGCCTCTCCTAGGCAAGTGAGACAGTTAGATTTTATTGACAATTTTGCACAGACATACGCCATATTAAAGGAAAACACAACTCAGTTGCCGACACTTTTTCCAGAAAGAAACTATTTCATTCCCCCGCGTAGTTGATTATGAGAAGCTAGGTAAAGCTCAGTCTGAGGATAAAGAATTACAGATTCTTTTAAATTCAGAAACGTCGTTACAACTTACGGGCATCGCTTTACCTGATACAAAAACACAAATTATTTGTGACGTAAAGAGTCAACAACCTCGCCCCTACGTACCTAATAATTTAGAAAAAACAATATTTAATGCCCTGCACAATTTATCGCACCCTGGCCCTAAAGCTACGGTGAATCTAATTAAAAAACGCTTTGTTTGGCCTAATATTAAAAAAGACTGCCAACTTTGGGCCAAAATTGTTGCGCTTGCCAAAAAGCCAAAGTGGCAAGACATACCAAAAGTAAATTAGCCGACTTCCCTTATCCCGATGAGCGTTTTTTCACACATCCATATGGATATTGTAGGTCCGTTGCCCCAATCATGCGGTTTAGGTACTGCCTGACTATCATCGATAGGTTTACTAGATGGCCGGAGGCAATCCCTGTAGCAGACATAAAAGCCGAAACGATAGCTAGAGCTTTTCATTTAATTGGATTAGTCGATTTGGCGCTCCCACTCAAATTACGACTGACCAAGGCAGACAATTCGAATCTACTCTGTTCAACAAACTTGCAGAATTGATAGGAGCTCAGCATTCAAGATCTACTGCTTACCATCCACAAGCGAATGGACTAGTCGAACGATGGCATAGATGTTTAAAAGCTGCTATAAAATCACACGGTACTGAGCGTTGGTTGAAATTTTGCCTACAGTCCTTATGGGACTTCGATCAGCCTTGAGAGACGATAGTACGGCGTCCCCTGCAGAGTTCGTATATGGCACACCACTAAGGCTACCGGCAGATTTTTTCGATAAAAGTGTTACGGTGATCAACGGAGATGAATTCCTAGAAAACCTCAGGAAAACGATGAGAATTGCGGCCAGTAAAAACAAAAGTCAAGCGAAATGGCCAAGTATTCGTAAGTGGAGACCTAAAAACCTGTACACACGTATTTTTAAGAAATGATGCTGTTCGTGGTCCGCTGGAACTTCCTTACCAAGGTCCTTACGAAGTGCTACACCGGCAGGACAAAGTTTTCAAGGTTAAAAATTAACGGTAAACCTCAAAACGTTTCAATCACAGACTGAAGCCTGCCACGGTGTTGCAGGTATCGCAGATGCTGGAAGGGGAGTACTGTAGCGGGTGTCAAGATGTCAAAAATTGACAGTTTTACTTTTAGTTTAATTTAATTATTATTGTTCATTTTTGTGAGTTGAAAATATATTATTCGTATTCTTCTATCTGAGAACTTGCACAATTATTTTGAAAATAAACAAATCTTTGTGAACATAGTATATTTGCTAGCTTCAATCAGCACATCTGATCTGTTTATTAATACAACGATTTTGATTGTTTAAAGTATTAGTGTTAAATAGTGTTAGTGGCTTTTGATGCTTGGTAGAGAAAAAATCAAGTGATAGCGCTCAATTTTTTTAAAAATTATTTAAACATTTATGCGTCAAATAAATGATTGCCTGTCTATATTATCTATGTTCGCTATTAATTCATCATGCATGTAATAATATCAATTCATAATATAATATATATTGTAATGCATATTACAATATACAATATTTTGACGTGGTACAGTTTCTTAAAGGATTTGTATACTTGGCGGAGAATACTTAGTATTCCACTACAATCTCTAACCTTTATAAAGCTATACTTGTTTTTACTTCAGTTTCCTTGCTTGTTGCAAAGGCTACTCGCTTAGTAGCTTTTAGGCTACGTTGGATCACCATGAGTGATCCAACGTGATCAACCAAACGTGACCCCGAGTAATTCATCCAACGGAGGAAGGTCTCCGGAGGAAGTTACCAATTTCTTATCACTTTATATTTTAAAGCGAAAATCATTTCCTAATAGTCTCTTCAGGTCTCTATTTTTTATTTTACTTATTACATGTTTTTTTATTCACCATTTTAATTATTAATACAATGTATTACTCTTTATTTACAGCTGTTTACTCTCGAGCTTTAAGACGAGAGAAACCAAGTATCCGGACTTTGACTCATTTCAGTTTATCTGCAATGAGCAAATTGCACTTATTCGGATTAATTTTGAAATATGTAAATTTAAAATATTAATATTTATGTTTTAAGTAATTTATAGATAGATTAATATCGTTGTGAATATACTTCTAAATGGAACATTGTGATAATGACAGACGTTAAAATGCTTGGGCCTATTATATTCTGTTATTGCAAAACTAGGTTGAAGCATTGCTATTAATGTTATTAAAGTGTCAATTAAAGAAAATAAAATTAGGCTTCAATTAGAAGAAAATAATTTCTTTGTCGTGGTCGAAAAGTTATGTGGTAGTTTTGAAAAGTAAACATTATTATTTCCTCAGCAATAAAACTAAATTTTATTGCCTTAATGATATAGTCGTTTGTTATTGGCAATTTTGCAAAATTGTTGTGTTTAAGGGCCATGCCCGTTCTATAATATAGTGAGATTATTTAACTGGACTGTGATGCATTATTTAAAAGCTATATAATTTGATACTACCAAGTTTTGCAAAACATGTTGACACAACTATTCATTCATCTCTTGCACAATTATGTTGTGACATTTATATGTTATTTTATTATTTTTTAATGCCTAATGAAGCGAGTCAATTTCCAAAGAAATAAAAACGATATTATTTCAATGTTGTATGTAAGTTTTTTATTTAGTTTTTACATAGTAAGTCGGAAAAAACTATACCTAAGCTTTTTTTTGTTTCCTATGGTTTTATAATATAATATTTTGTCTGTAGTCTTATTTTTTCTATTTTTTTTTTATTTTTGAATACCTTTATTGGTTAGACACTAATGTTTTGATCTTTTAAGATTAAAATCTGGTTATGTCATGATCTGAATAATTATCTGTGCAGAAAATAATTCTTTTGAAAAATATAAGGGCATATATTTTTACGTATAAAGTTATACGCAAGTTATAACGCATAAAGTTATACGTCAACTTAACGTAGAACTTTATGTTGTATTGACCTGATGTAGATCTTCACATCTGATTTTATTAGCTTTGTAATAAAATCTTAACTAAAAATTATTTGGCTACCAAGATCTCTCCTGGGCTTTCTATAGCTGCCCTAACATGATATATTTATTACTAAAGAAAATAAAGTCATCAACTTGTAAAACAAATATATTACTTAACAAAAATAATCATTTACAAGTTCAATATAAATAATAATAAGCACAATAATTTGTAATGAGCTAATTAATAATAATCACAATAAATCGAAACTATAAAAAAATGAAACATGAAATGATCATGAAATAAACATAACATTAAAAGACAAAATGTTAGTTAAATGTCTTTTTTGATTCGTTGATAAGCCCAGTCCCAGTCATGATTTAATTTTACAATTTTAATCATGAAATGAATTATGCTGTTATAATTGGATCACACGGAAATGGCAGTAGAAAGTTTTAAACTTAAACATGTTTACATTCAAACTGAGAATGAGCCCGAATTATGTGCATTTGTTTGTATTAGTGTCGTTTCGCCATTACGTACCCACATGTGTTGCGGAGGAAGTAGTACTTACATTCAGTAAGTGTTAAGTTTTCGAATTCTTGCACTGAATAGAATAAACAGTCATCCGCCTTGTAACAAAATAAAAGTTTCTTATATATTTAACTGAGGTTTTGTCGGAGTCGTACCGACTAAATTGGGAGAAGCACTTCTAATCCTTAAGGTATGATATTAAATTTAATTTAGACATCTGAGTTTTCTCTATTTTATATTTCCTTGTTTATACCTTAGAAGAATACGAAACTGAGGTTTTACCTGAATTATTTGTTGTCTTTCTTTTCTCTTCTTTAGTAATCATTACTTGAAGCCGTTTATTTTTGGGACACCTGTACTCTGGGTACAAACGTTTGTAGAGACATTCGAATACTTTATATTATTTTATTTTTGTCTTTGGTAGTGGTAATTAACCTTGGTGACTTACTGGAAGGTTGTCATCAGTACTTGCTGTTTTGGCTAAACTGTCTGCATTTTCATTTCCTTCTATTCCTGCATGAGCTCTTACCCATATCCGTATGTCTTACCATAGTCCGTGTGTGCGAAGGTGGTTGGCAAAGTTAGAATCTGATTTATCTTTTATGAATGAGCGTAAGTGCTCTTTATACCTAGTGTTCAGTGTACAATGTGTTCAACCTATATAATTTTGTTGGAATTCTTTGCAAGTTATCTTGTAAACTCCACTTTGGTTGTATAAATTTGAGTTATTTGGGTTATTAGAGTTATGCGTTAATTTGTTTCCTATGTTATTGTTTGTTTTAAATGCTGTTGTTTTTATTTAAGAAGCTTGCAAGTCTGTAAGTTTCTTTCCCTACGCATGTTAATGCTGTCCACTGTCTGTTAGTATCTGTCTCGTCTGTTGTGGTGTTGGCAGAGCCGTTTTTCCGTTTGTATTGTGTGATGAGTTAGTCGATGTCGGTCCTAGTGTATCCGTTACTGTCTGCTATGTCGTATATTGTATTAAGTTATTTTTTGTAGTTGTCAGGTGTCATAGGTATGTTGTAAAGTCTATGTATCATGGATCTGTAGGCGTTATGCCGAAACCGGTCCAGGGATATTCATATCCAACAGCTAGTATCGACGGTAGCTGATTCTTCGATTGCTTCTTCAACTTGCGGTAAATACAACCTTTTTAATTTCCTCACGTGTATATTTATAGCAAACTAGTGAGCGAAGCGACCCTTTTTTAATGTACTTAATTTTACACTTTACCATTTTGCGAGCGAAGCGAGCCTCTTGGTACGTATAGTTTTCGCATTCTAGCGAGCAAAGTAAGCCCTTTTTAATGAATCTAATATCTTGCCTCTTGATATTAGCCTCTAATAATCTTGCCAAGCTAGCCTCTTTTTATACCCTCTTGTATATAGTTATAGCAAACTAGCGACCTAAGCGAGCATATCATTTATTAATTTTATTTTATGTATTCTACTAACGTGAGTTCCTAATGCTACCCATTACTAGTTACATTATTGATAATTTTTTACACCAAATATAAACTGAAAACACTGAGTACACATAATATTAATTTATGACAATCTATAATAAGACTAAAAAAGCAGGGAACTCACGTAAAAAATAAAAAAAAAATTGTCAAATTGAAAACATTTTGGTATTTATACAAACTTTAAGTTTTATGTACTTAAAGGTTATTCATAGTTTATTATTAAAAGTTATTTAAATCTTTTTAATCAAAGTTTTCTATAACAATTAAATTTTTCGCAAATACTGATTGTAAAAAACTAATAAATACTATTTAAGTTTGTGTTTAAGACTTACTAGTGTCAGAATGTATATTTTGATTACATTGATTGACATATATTGTATTTTTTAATTGTATATATCTTGTTTATTTTATGTAGCAGGATGAATAGGTTTATAAGTTTATATGTTGAAATAAGTTAAGATACATTATAAATATGCATTGCAGTTTAGTATCTTTATTTTTTACACTTATTTTATTCTTAGAATGCTATGAAGAGATTTGGTGGGATAAATATAATGAATGAATGTGCGAACAGGGTTGATGACAGTTTGCTTAGTAATGATAATGATTATTATGATAATTATCATTATTCATGATAATGATAATTATGATTAATTATGATAATTATGATTAATTATGAATAATTATGATAATTATCAATATTAATGATAATAATCATTGTTCATGATAATGATAATTATGATAATTATCATTATTAATGATAAATATGATAATAATCATTATTCATGATAATGATTCAAAAATTAATTTATTCGTGAGTATTCACAAGCCCAAAAAGTCCTGCAGTGATGGATGTAAAGTTTTGAATCGTAAAATTTTACTTTTATATGTTTTGAATCTAAATTGAAACTATGTACCACGCTTTAACTGAATCGCTAATTACTTATTGTATATTAGTGTGGGGAAATGCACCAAGCACTTATCTCAACTCAGTTAAAGAAACTATATACCACGCTTTTACTGAATCGCTAATTAATTACTGTATATTAGTGTGGGGAAATGCATCAATCAATTATTTCATGTCAGTTGCCCAAAAAAACTATTTTCAAAATAGCTCTTAAAAAACAAAAAAGGTATTCATCCTAATTTTTTTAGTTATTTCTAAGTCCTTCCTGTCATGTGATTAGCAGTCTTCTAAATTCTATCAAATAGATAATAAATATATTTTAAAACAAACTTATGAAACAAGATCTTAACTAACTAACTTTGTGCAAAGACCACTATGTAAAACAGAGAAATCAAATAAATGCATGATATCTTGGACTATTATACTACAATTACCTACCAATCAAAATACAACAATGTCAAACTATAGATATATTTATGAAACTTGTTAATCAGTACCTTCTTGATTAATATTTTAATGAAAAGATCTAAATCATTGCATATTCTAGAAACATTAAATTAAGAGTATTCCTTAAGAAAAATTTGAGATACTAAAGTAATATACATTGATATAAATCTTGGGGCACGGCAGTGCCCCAGCCAAGTCTTGCTTTATAGGGTACAAGTTTCATATCTAAGGCTGGCACTGACGAACTCCCTTTTCTCGAAGCAATTCGGAGCATTTTCTACCCCCTGTATCTTTTGACTGAATAAACCAAGAATATTTTAATTTGGCTGACGCAAAGATCATATCGGAACAATATTACATGTGAAATTATAATTCTTTATCTGTTATAGAACGCGAGAAATTTTGCTTTGAAAATGATTATTTTCGACCCTGACTGACTCACTCACTCATCATGATTCTGAGGCACTTCTAATAATCATAGAAACTTGAAATTTGAAATGAAGGTAGGGTTTGTTTGATAAAGAAAGAAAAAATTGTCAAATTTGCAATATTTTAATTTGATCTCCTAAATATGGCCTCTGATATGAAAAATTAGTGGCTTTTAAAGACTTTATCAATAGTATAAAATCAATACTTGAGCGCATGCGTTGCGAGTTTTAAATAAACATCTATATCTCTCAAGATTTATGAAAAGTGCGAATGAATAGACTTGTAGTAAACTATGATATCATAACTTTTTACGCAAGACTTGGCTGCATTATTTCACGGAGTGTTTTTGTTGGGATATTTTTTTTTAATACTAAATGTCATTAGGTATATTGAGACAGGACCCTCGCTACCTATTGTTGGTAGCGTCGCTTGATATTTTTGCTACTTTGTTGGTGATAAAGGTGGCGTTGTTGGCGATGTTGTTGTAAAGTTAATGATATTTTTGGTAAATTTGTTCGCGTTGTTGATAATGTTCCCGACGTTGTTATTGGCGACGTTGTAGTTGTTGCCGTCGTTTTAGTTGTTGGCGTCTTTGTTTTTTTGTCACTGTTATAGTTGTGGCGACGTTGTTTTGTTGGTGGACGTTGTTAGTTGTTGGTGACGGTTGTAGTTGTTTGGCGACGTTGTAGTTGTTTGCGTCGTTTGTAGTTGTTGGTCTTTGTAGTTTTTTGGCGTCGTTGTAGTTGTTTGGGTTCGTTGTAGTTGTTGGCGTAGTTGTAGTTGTTGGCCGGTAGTTTGTTTGGCGCCGTTTCGTTTGTAGTTGTTGGCGTTCGTTGTAGTGTTGGCGTCGTTGTGTTGGGCGTGGTGTAGTTGTTGGCGTCGTTGTAGTTGTTGGCGTCGTTGTAGTTGTTGGTCGTTGTAGTGTCGTCGTTGTAGTTTGTTGGCGTCGTTTGTAGTTGTTTTGTTGTAGTTGTTGTAGTCGTTGTAGTTGTTGGCGTCGTTTGTAGTTGTTGGCGTCGTTGTAGTTGTTGGCGCCGTTGTAGTTGTTGTCACTGTTGTAGTGTTGGCGACGTTGTAGTTGTTGGCGTCGTGGTAGTTGTTGGCGTCGTTGTAGTTGTTGTCACTGTTGTAGTTGGCGACGTTGTAGTTGGGCGACGTTTGTAGTTGTTGGCGACTTGTAGTTGTTGGCGAACAAGTTGTGACGTTGTGTTGTTGGCGAATTGTTGTTGTTAGTTGTAGTTGTTTGCGTCGTGTAGTTCGTTTGGCGTCGTTTGTTAGTCGTTGGCGTCGTTGTAGTCGTTGGCGACGATGTAGTTGTTGGCGTCGTTGTAGTTGTTGACGACGTTGTTGTCGTTGTTTGAGGTCGACCACAAACTACAGGAAACGGACTACATTCAGAATAGTAGGGATCATAATAGTTGCTAAAAAGACACTTATATACGGCTATGGTATTACTGTTACTTAAATTACGCATACAATAGTACATACAGGGATTCTTTATAGTATGCTCAGTGTCACTTGCATTATGCTTGAGAGGCATCAGGCATAATTCACCATCAGGACACGGTTTGCTTAAATCAATATGACTTATGCTGTTATCACACACCTCTGTCGCATTGTATTCTTCTCGTTCTGTTGCTTGTGCTATCGCAAAGAAGCACACTAATAAATAAACTGCGTCTGAAACATATGTTAAATAATTATTAAATAAATATAATATTTTTAAACCGAGATAAATTTAATGGACTTGCAATTGTATTACCAGGCCTGTTTCTGAAAGTTATTAATTAACTATTTTAGTTTCTTTTGAAAAACTTATTAATACGCTAACCTCGTATGGTGGTGTATACTAAAACCACACACACACAATATAATATATATTATATATATTATTATATATATATATATATATATATAAATATATATATATATATATATTGTGGAAAGGGCTGAAACCCAAGGCTGAAAAACTTATTATTAGTTATAGTTAATAATTAACTATTTTAGTTTCTTTAGGAAAAAATCATTAATAAGCTGGCTCGTTTAGTGGTGTATACATGTCCAAGAGCCAGGCCTAAAATATGTGACTCATTTTGTACTACTTCAAACCAAATTATTCTGAAAATATACCTTAAATTATTAAGGAGTAGCTAAGTCTGCCTATCCAGAGTGAAGCCTTTCATATGATTGCTCATGGTCAAAAGTTTATAAAAAAATGCACTGATTTGGTCATGTTTACAAACATTTACTTGTCAATCCATATTTAGTTTAACAAAACAACTCCTAACCTAAATTGATATATAAATGGAACAACAGAAGGGACTCACTCACTTCCCTTCCAGCCAGCCATGTGATCACATCTACGTAAGATATTTTTATACTTTTTATTTGATGAGAGATAGATAAATTCTAAATTAGAATAATTTACTAATAATTATTAATAATATTAAAATTTAACAAGTATAATATATTTTGGTTTATAAATTTTAATATTATTAATAATTATTTATTAAATTATTCTTATTTAGAATTTATCTATCTCTCATCAAATAAAAAGTATAAAAATATCTTACGTAGATGTGATCACATGGCTGGCTGGAAGGGAAGTGAGTGAGTCCCTTCTGTTGTTCCATTTATATATCAATTTAGGTTAGGAGTTGTTTTGTTAAACTAAATATGGATGACAAGTATAATGTTTGTAAACATGACAGATTCCAGTTTTTGTGCAATAAGTGGCTCCCTGTAAGTCGTTGGCAAAACATGAAGACTTTTTTTAAAGCTAATAAAACTTTTTTTAAAACGAGTGTTTTTTCGTCAAAATCGGATAAATACAGCTAAAGTTGTGACACTTGGTAATAGCCAAAAAAATAACATAAAGTCAATATCTTTTTAAAGAAATTCGTTAACTTTGCATAAATTAACAATTTTTTTGGTGTTTTCGAAAGAGCCACAACTTTGGTTGTAGTCATCCGATTTTGATGATTAAACACTTGTTTTGTATAAAATTTTCTCAGCGTTTTCTTTAAAATTTTTGTATTAAAACATGGTCTCTTCATGTTTTGCACACGACTTACAGGGAACCAGCCACTTGTTGCAAGAAAACAGGAATTAGTGCGATTTTATAAAATTTTGAGCTTGCGCAATCATATAAAGGGCTCCACTCTGGATAGGCTGCTTTGAAGAAGTACAGAATGAGTCACATTTTTTAGGTCCGGCTCTTTGACTAATAATATCACTCAAACACACACAGATTAGCACTTCTTGTAACTCATTTTTACTTTTTCTCTATTATACCGTAGCTATATAGGAAAAGTATTGTGTTTGAAACAAATCCGAAACCGGGATGTCACCTCCGTTTTATGTGTTTTTAAAGCCTCCTAAGTGATTATCACAAAGTTGTCTGTCTGTATGTGTGTGCGTGTGTCTTTTATCATTCTAGCTCCAATCATATTTATGCTGGAGAGTTGAACATCAATCTTTAGGTGTAGTTGTGCCACCCAGAAAATGTTTTATGACGTCATTAACCCGCAATAATTACTCCACATAGTTTTTGAAAAGTAGAGATTTTGCGCTTTTGTAGCCATGTAAATGACTGATATATGTGCCTAGATTCATCTCATTATCAGCATTAGTTAAATTGTTATCGAATTACTTGCATACGTTCTTTAAAAAAATTGTTGAAAATTGGAATTCAATTTAATCGAATTTGGTTATGCATAGTTATGCACCTGTAAACTTGACGTTATAAATAAGTTCACAAAGATTCGTTTTAATCCTATAAGTATATTCATGATTTTTGTTGGGTCAAAAAAATTAAAAAGCATCGAGAGTATTCAGTGACTGTATGGGATATCGCTGGGAATGAAACGGATGCATTGCCTATCTGAGGACGAGTGAAGCGAGTCTGAAGACGCGTTCCACTATAAATTTGGTGACTTTCATATTCTGTGGACGTGCGAAACAAGTCCCATGTATCCGGATTTTTTTGTCGTCATTAATTTTGAAAATTTACTTAATTTTTGAAAATTCTATTAATTTTTAAAAAGTTAATTTAATTTTTGAAAATTTAATTTAATTTTTGAAGATTAATTCAATTTTTAAAAATTTAATAAATTAAATTAATTATTTTTTTAAAATTAATTATATTTTTTAAAATTTAATTAATTTTGAAAATTTATATGCAAGGGGTGGATTATTTCAGCTTTAAGCCTCGAGAACTAACATGTTTATCTCTTTTGTCTTCGCCTTGCTGTGCCTAAGAAGAAAGCGTAGGTTTGAGTTATAACACTTTTTTCATCCCTTGTTGCATAAGTATCATTAACATATCGTTAATATTTCTCCGTGCTTACGTCTTCTTTAATGGTTTTTTTGAAAATTTGATAAAATATAAATTTGAAAGGTACTTACATATTTGCATTACTGCGCTTGTTGACAGTAAATATTAGCGGTCCGGACAAACGATTTGAAACGTATATTATGCAATGTGAACTGAAACTAGTGGTATTTATACTGAGTCTCTGAAGATTACGAGATTTAAGTTTTATTGCTTTATTTATTTCACTTTAACAATCACTTTCCTTATTATGACTGTAAAATTTTAAATTTTTTATGTTATCTGCATTATCAAAATTATTGATTTACAACTTATTATAATTTTGTTTGCTCGATACAATTCTAATACTTGAAGTGATTAGTTTTCTCAAGACTCTAGACTTCACTGCTCTGATTTTACGTTTAGGAATTCAGTTTAGTTTGAAAGTTTTACGGATCTGATCCGTGAGTATGTGGCCGGTTTTAAGATCAATCTATCGAGCCAACCACGATTATTAAAAATATAGGTATACACGCACACACACACACACACACACCCACATAATATATATATATATATATATATATATATATACACATATATATATATATATATTATATATATATATATATATATATATACATGTGTGTCTTCAACTTATGCTTGAGTTTAAACTTCAAAGTACAGAAACTTTAGTTCTTTAGATCCGGAGATGTGAAATCGGACAGACAGACGCTCGACAGAAAGTATAAAGATTTCGAAGATTATCTTCAAAACCCAATTAAAAATATTTTATATATTATGGACAAGCGAAGCGAGCCTGATATTGTACGCCCATACGCTACGCCCATCATAGTGTATCCATTAGGGTAAGGAGAAGTCCTCAGGTACCCCGTACTATATTCCTTTCCCTTTCGAAATGTAATCTGTTTTAAAAGCCATTTATTTTGTATTTATTAATTAATTATTGTATGGTTGATGTCATCAGATGTATGATTTGAAAGAATCTATTTAAAGGTTACTGTTAAATCCAATTGATTGGCATAAGACAAAGTAAAACTTACTTAGGTTTCAAAGTTATTAATCAAATTTATAATTCAAAACTAATATTAATAAAATGGATCCCAAGAAGAAAATTATACATAGTGCATATGGTTATTATTTATTTTTTAACTGTTTTAATGACTCATCAAAAAATGTGAAAATCGTAATTTTATTTTTACCTTTGGAGACCACAAGGAATATTACTAATTTTTTCTTGATGAGCCGCCTCCGTGGCCGAGGTGGTTAAGGCGTTAGTCTTTATACTGACTTTTGACACCCACGGAGGTTTGGGATTCGCATCCCAGGTTACGCTCTCAGATTATAGAAGATTATTGTTTAGATAAATTATCGCCAGCTTTACACTTCAAGTGTAATGGTTGCTACTACCACCCGAGGTTGTTCCCGCAGGGGTTATCCCTGATTAGCCGCAAGGCTCTAAACGGGCATTATTATTATATTATATTCTTGATCTAATTTTTAAAACTCTTCGGATACACAGAGGCGTGTCGCACCCGGCCGGAAATGAAATTTACTTAAAACTTCCTAAAATCGCCCGAAACAGACCATTCCGGTTACTTTTTGGTTTCGGATAACCAAGGTGAACTATAGTTTTTCTATTTACGCACGGTTGTGGGTCCGCAAAAGGTATTAAAGAGGAAGTGTCTTCTTAATCATCAGACTGCACTCGAAATATAAGGGGGATTAAAATCTTTTCTGATATCGTAATAATAAATATATGTATGTGCATTTATTTTATTATTTCATTAACCAGTATTACGTTTTAAGAGGTGGTTACCATTATATAAAAATTTGTCATGCTCTTACGAGTTGTAACTCTTAATAAATTATTTAAATCTAAATGAAGATTTAATATTTCTAAGTACAAATAATAATTTTATATTTTACAAAATTAATAATTTACACTATACCAACTTAAAATAAATGATATAATATTTATTACAGATCTTGTCCTAACTTCGAGCATTAGAGTATATATGTCATACCTGCTTGAACAATACCCCTAACTTGATTGGAAATCAAGAAATAATATTTTTAGTGCTTAATATTTTGTTTTATGGTAAATGTTTTTCTTTTCCATACTTATAGATAAAGTATTGTGTTTGCGAAAAATCCGAAACCAAGATGTTTGTAGAATTGCCTGTTTAAATTTATTTCAAGACCTCCTAAGTAGTTTTTACCATTCTTTTTATCTGTATGTGTGTGTGTGATAGTATGTATTTTTTCTGTTTTCCTTCAATTGTACCTCTACCAATTAGTCGTATATTTTCGAATTTTCCATGGATGTACTACAAGTATTTTAATTTTTTTGTGACATATTTTGTGTAATTGGTTATTTCTTTTTATTTTGTAACTTGAAATCTTGTAATAAACATTATGTGTATGTTTGTTATCATGGTTCCTCCAAATATATTTATGCTAGAGTTGAAACTTAAAATGCTTTTTTTCTTGCGCACCAATTGAATTCCTGCTCAGGGTTTTAGTTTGTGCTAGATAGTGGGAGCAGTAGCACTTTTCTTTGCGGTCAATTTGTGTGGTTTTGCCAAAGAAAAAAAATTTTTTTGCTACCATATGTTAACGATGGTATGTGATCGATATGTTAACAAGTACCTTAAATATTGTTTTATTTTGTTTTTTGTTTTTAATTGATTCTATCACTGAAGTAAATATTGTATACACATTTATAAAATAAATATTATTTATGCATTTTTTAAAATACATCGAATTAAAATTGCATTGTATAGATTTCAAACAAATAAAAATGAGTAGCTATTATATTCATTTTGTTTAATCACTTTTAAAATACGTGACAAATTAAAGCAAGGTTGTCCCGATAGTGAAATGGTTAGCACGTCAGCTTGTCAATCAGACAATCCGGGTTCAATCTCGATCAGGGCTTCTAGGAGTTTCATGCGAGGGATGGAAATCCTTTCACGTACCGTTCTTCAAAAGGGACGTTAAACCGGTGGTTCCGAGCCTGTGCAATGTCAGGTTCTCGTAAAAGATCCCTAACCCTAAATAAACCTGGGTTTAGGAAAAATTTAGGACTCTTAATTGTAGTTTATATTAAATACATATAATACATGTTTCTGCCTTATGGTTTCGACAGCAGAAAAACTCGGTCTGGCAGTTTAAACTCTATTAATGTTGTTTTTAGATTGTTGTAAAAATTGTTGTTTTTAAATTGGGCACTTTTCCTTAAATTTAGAGATTATTGGACTGTTATGACTACTTGACATATATTTTTTATTTGACTACTTGACATGTATTTTTTATTTTTAGCGTTACGTTTTATGTGTTATCGAGTTTTCAATATAATAAAAAAAAAATAATAATAAAATTGTTTATTTCCACCAAAATAAAATACAAATACAAATTACATAAATATTATTTTACAATATTTGATTATTTAAAAACATATTGTACAAATATATTTGTGTTTAGTTAATAATTTGGTGAGGGCCCTCAGTAGGAGTTAAAACTCCTAGAGCGGGTCCTGTCTCAAGATAGTGCACATTTATTATAAAATATTTTTCATGTATATCAATGTTATTAAAATTAACATAACCGATATTAACATACCGATATTTATCTTAACTTAATATATAACAATTACACGACGATTATAAGTTGTGCGAGTTATGTTAATTATCTTCCCCTACCTCCTCAATGGGGGAAGGGGGAGGTGGCATTAAATCCTACTTTTTAGATCAACTATTGACGTTAGAACCTAAATAACGTCTAATCCATAAATATTGGTGTCAGTATGGTGTATTTATGAGTGTGTGGATGTGATATTTCTTGTACATCCGCTACAGCTCAAACAGCTGATTCAATAACACTGAAACTTGGCACGAAAATCAACTCTTATTGCCGATTAGATTTTGGAACTAATCTAACGCAATGTATCAAAGTGGCGTGTCACTTCAAACGTTTTTGTAAAAATAAGAAATTACCGATATATAGGTGTGTAATGAAGTTTAAAGTATTATAAGTGGAAGCTTCATCCACATCTGTGGCTACACGTTTCTTGAGATATTTGTATGAATAGGTGTTCACTTTTATTGTAAACCACCTAGTTTTAACGGCATTATTTAGGGGCATGGCAGTGCCCCTGTTAAGTCTAGCGGTCACTGGTGTACCATTCTTTGCAAGAAGCAACTTTTCATTAAGGACAACTGAATGGAGCTGACCTTTTCTACCGAATTTCATATCCTTAACCATTCACAGGTGTTAAGATATAATGGCTCCAAGTTAGGCAGTTTTGAAGCTCACTCACTCACTCATCAAAATTTTAAGGCTCTTCCAGCTATCGTAGGCACTTGAAATTTGGTATAGAGATAAATGTTGATGTGAAATCGATAAAAAATTGTCAATATCTAACATGTTCAGTTCCTTCTACCTAATATGTTTTTACCTGAGCTGAAAGGTAATCCTAACCTCAATTTTACGTATAAAGAAAACTTTTGACAACCAGCGCTACCTAGTAGAGCGCACCAAAACTAAGAATATCGAGAGTTTTATTTTGACAGAACATAAAAAATATTTTTACGCAATTTATCTATTGTTTAATTATAGAAAACGGATAAGTAAAAATTTAATAAATATAATGTTAAAGATGTTTGCTATATTTGCCTAGATTTACTCAACTCACAGGGTTTAATGCAAACTGTACCAAAAGTTATAAACTGCGTAGGCATTCCCGATTATTGTCATGAAGATTTAGGTCTTCCGGTGGTGACCGCGTCAATGTAGATGAAGAATCCGACGTTTCGCTTCCACCGTGGGAGGCATCTTCAGGGATGTAGGACATCATGGATAGAATACTCGTTTATAGATAGACTTTGTCTCGAGAACGAAGACAAGGTCAAATACTGGTATAAATAGGGCCTCCATCCTCTCCATCTTCAGTTCAGTTTTGTAGAGCATTGTGTTTCTATCCATGATGTCCTACATCCCTGAAGATGTCTCCCACAGTGGAAGCAAAGCGTCGGATTCTTCTTCTACATTGACGCGGTCACTACCGGAAGACCTAAATGTTTAAACCCAAAGTAGTCTATGTGCGCAACATAACTAATATCAATAAAATGAAAGAACTCATTGCAATTAACGTAAGAGTTTTTCCAACTTTTCTATCGTATAGAATCCAAACTCTTGTTTTCTCAAACTCTGACTTGATATGACTTCTTTACTGCATGCACAGGGTTCTAGAAACCAAAGGGAAACAGCGTCTTGATTTCTTATTTCGTTAATGGAAGTCTTTTTTCTTTCACAATTTGCAAGTCCCTGAAGACCCTGTGCTTGGGTCTGCTTAGCCAACCTCCTTTGTTTTGAGTAAATATCAAAGGCAGTAGCGCTTCTTAACAAAGTCAGAAAACTGCCTTTTTTAAAAAAAAAAATAGTTTTTAAACTTTATATTCAGGAGTTTTACTACTTATGTGAAACTTTTTTCTTTCTTTCCTTACTTAGTATATAAAAAAAAGTATATACTTTTTTTTAAAAAAAACACAAGAAAATAAAGTTTCTTTTAATGTCTTCATATACATCTTCAAGTTTCCTTAAAAAGAATCTCAAATCATAAATAAATATATGTATATATATATATATATATAATATATATTATATATATATATATATATATATATGTATATATATATATATAAAATAAATAAACTAATAATATTAAAAAACATAAAAAGCCTTTGACAGCTAAGATAAAAGCACAAAAAGGGACATTTTTGTTCTTCTAGACTTATTAACTGGTGGAAGCTGCTTAACCTTCATGAGGAGTTCTTATTATGGCGGGTTAAATTCATCTTTAGGGTACTGCCACCTTAGGTGCCTGGCTGGATTTTTCGGGAGGTATTTCAGAGGAAATGCAATGATCAATTAGTGAGTCAAAGAATTGTCGATTTGGAGAGGTCTCTTACAAATGGGGCCTTGAGTTCGTTATTGAATGTAAAGCCAGAAGTATATATTAGATCAGTGATGGACAAAATGGATTAGTGGTTTTTATAAGGATTTTAGACTGTAGGATTTAAAGCCGTAGGCAATTTGAAGGCTTGCTGCTACCCCACACTTCTAGACCGTAGGCAATTTGAAGGCTTGCTGCTACCCCACCTTCTAGACCGTAACAATTTAAAAGCTTGCTGCTACCCCACACTTCTAGACCGTAGGTAATTTGAAGGCTTGCTGCTACCCCACACTTCTAGACCGAAGGCAATTTGAAAGGCTTGCTGCTACCCCACATTTCTAGTCCTTAGACAATTTAAAAGCTTGCTGCTACCCCACACTTCTAGACCGTAGGTAATTGAAGGCTTGCTGCTACCCCACACTTCTAGACGTAGGTAATTTGAAGGCTTGCTGCTTCCCCACACTTCTATACCTTAAGCCAATCCCTTATTACTCGGTGATAACTTTGTCCTATGGTCTAAAAGACGTAGCAGGAACTTGTAACGTCAGTTAGTTTAATTTTAGTGTGTAGTTGCCAGTTCGTCTGTCAAGGTTAAGATTAAGATTTCGGACGGTGGATGGTTGAGGAATGAGACCTTAATTTAGGTAGACTGGAGGTCAAGTAAATACGAAGATCAAAAGTGATACGAACGCTTTTCTGTTCGTTGTTTAACAATGTTAAAGTAAATATATTACTTCTTGTAGAATGGACACCGAGTTATTTAAGACTCTAAATTTTAGCCTTTATTTGTCTGGGGGCTTGATATTGCCCCACTAAGTCTAGCGTTAAAGTTCTAAGAAACGTTGAACCCAATTTTTTAACATTAGGGTTTTTTGGTGGGGACATAACGTATAGTGATAATATATAGTAATTATAGTTGTAGTAATAATTTAGAGGAATAATACATTTTTCCTGTTAATTAACATTGAATTAAAATGTATTAAACTGTAGTATATTGTTGTTTTTCGTATAGTGAATATATAATATAGGTGTATAAATTTATTGACACAATATAATTGTGCGAGAGACACCTAGGAAATGTAACAAGCAAAATGCAATGCTACATCTGGGAACTGTTCCATCATTCGACATTCGTCATCATTGATGGCTCGACATAATGTCATGTCCCACTCTGTTTCGTTACGTCTAACTCATCAGGGCGCCGACAGAGCCTGAAGGTGTCCTAGGTGTCTCTCGCACAATTATATTGTGTCAACTATTAATGTTTTGCAAAACTCGGTAGTATCAAATGATATATATAAATTTATTGTTTACGTTCTATGTCTTATACATAGTGTTTATAAGTAAATAGTACACATAAATAATAACATATTGAATAGTTACATGAATAGTCTATTGTATAGTTTATATAAATAGTATAACCTTAGTGCAAGGAGGTTACAATGACATGGCATGAGAATATGAAGGTTATAAGAAGGTTCTTTGTCGTTTTCACATCATGAAATATACATGTTGCTAAAAGCATTTCGCACTGCTATCTTCTTCTTCTTTCGAGTATTTCAATTCCATCTTTACTTTACTCCTTTTATATTCTTCGTTTATTTAGTTGAGGTTTTTTTAGATTCTTTGACGTTTCAATTTTTACCTTTTAGCAGATGTTGTCTTTGAAACATAATTTAACGAATAAAAATTTACAAAGAAAAAAGAGTCGTGAGCGTTATAAATTGATGACATGTTATGTTCAGTACGAAACAAGACACACTCGAATGCTAAAAATTACAAAAAAATATGAATCAATATCACTTCTACTTGTAAGACAATTTTTGTGGGGTTTTTTGAAAAAGGGTGCAAAGAAGTTTTAATTTTCAGCAATAACTGTTAAAGCACTTCTTAAGTTAAAAACTTAAAGTATAGACTATATAAACTTAATCGAAGAATCAGCTACCGTCGATACTTGCTGTTGCAAGTAAACAGCAAGTATCGACGGTAGCTGATTCTTTGTTTGCTTCTTCAACTTGCGGTAAATACAACCTTTTTAATTTTATATAAACTTAATAACGCTTAAATCTGTAGAGTCTTAACTAATCCACCCCAGAGTCTAGGAAGCACACCCACCGTACATAGCGGCGCATATGACTAGTTCACAGTTTGTCTAGTTCATCTAGCTCAACCAGACTCTATCTAAAGTCACCGTTCAGACTAATGTCTGCGACTATCTCACAGTGTGCCTAGTTCATCTAGACCAGCTACTCTCTAGTTAGGCTCACCGCTCTGGCTTGTGCCGATTACTAGTTCACAGTCTACTTAGTTTTCTAGTCTTACTAGCTCTTCTGATCCATTAGTCTAACTTGGCCCGCCCTCGATCTACCAGTCTCACCAATCTCATCATCTGCTCTAGCGTCACCAGATTCTAGCTAGGCTCACCGCATTGGCTAGTCTAATGTTATAACTATAGCAATCCCATAGTCACGCTATGGTGTAACTATAGCGTACACAAACTCATTTTTTAGCCCAGACCTGAAAGTCAACTCCGCAGTACTACTAGGAAGACGTTTATCTTCAAGAACCGAGCACTTCGTTCCTTGTTACTTACGTTATTCGTGGCACCGGCTTCACTATCACTGACTAAGTTTTAAAAAGGCTCAGAATATGTTTCCGACCTTCTTATTCATTAGCCCGCTAATCTTCAATTTTCGCGAGCTGTAGCTCAAACAAAACAGGAACCAACCCCATTTTGCATATTAGCAGCCAAGGAAACCACGTAAAACCCTGGCTAGGTTGGCTTGCCTTATATTAAAGACCTCCAGAGTGTACAAAACAAGGAATAATTTGAGGACAAACGAAGGGAACCGTAGATTGGGTATAGAAAAGTTTTTTTTGAACATACCCGATTTATTTAAAATATAGCTTTTCATTTTTGATTTGATTGATATCGATTTTCTTCTAAAACGACTAAAGATACAACAAGCTTTTCTAAGTTTTCTATTTGTTTTTGGTCCGAGTTTTGTAAGAAAAGAAGAAAACTGTTAAAAGTAAATTCAGAGATAAAGATGTTTCTTTTCGGAATCATTTTACTTTACTCCCGAGTCGCTGAGGGACCTCAAAATGGGAGGGGATGTGAAGTTAAAAACTTTCTAAAACACGGACCGAAGCAAACGATAAAGTAAGGTAAAGTAAAAAGCACTTTACAATGAGTTGTGCTTAAAACCCTCCCTTTTTTAAACGGAGCAACTTCCTCCCTCGAAAAAAGGGAGCAACAAAAAATAGCGGAGCAACTAAGGAGATACTAAACTTGCAAGTTGTTAAGTTAAAGAAGCGGCTCACTTAATGAATTCTTCCTTTTACATTAACATTATTCACAGTAACAATTAATCCTTACATCTAAAGAACTAAATGAGGGATCTATTGACGTTGTCCAACATTTTAGAGGACATTGCGATTAAAGAACAAAATTAAGGGTCTTTTGATGTTTTCCGACATTGTTGGTAACATTTTTATAATGGATTTAATTAAGGATCAGTTACCATTTTCCGATATTTATGGTATTATTGCGGTTATATATCTATATGAGAGATCTATTCACGTAGTTCCACGTATAAGAAAATATTGCAATTAGAGAAACAAATTCAGTAATAGTAGTTGTGCTACTCCTCATGTCATAAAACATAAATCGAAAACTTAAGCAATGAAATTGATTCATACGCAAGGAACTATGCATTTCCAAAATCTATTGAAGATTTCCGACAGATAATAAGACAATAAGATTAAAGAACAAAATGAGGGATCTATAGACTTTGTTCCATATATAAGAAAACATTGATATTTAAGAACAAAAAGAGAGATCTATAGACTTTGTTCCATATATAAGAAAACATTGATATTTAAGAACAAAAATTCTGGCGCGGTGGTCCGCATGTCGGGCGAATTTCCTTTGGATGCGTGTTTCCGTGCTTTTTACATTATATAAGTTTACAATTACTAAATAAATTATTCCGCCGCGGTGGTCCGCTGTCGGGCGAATTTCATGTAGAATGCGTGTTTCCGTGCTAAACAATCCATTTTGCTTATGCAAGAACCATATTATAGCGTGGTCCGGTTCATGCTTTAGAACCTAAGCAGTTACTCAATTGTCAAGCACTGCTCGTAACTCATTTTGTCTGTATTTTCCAAAGGAAATGCGCAGTTGTTCTGCAACTGCGTGATTACTTCACGTTGTACTTCACGTTGTACTTCACGTTGTATAATTTGCATTAGTTGTGATGAAGTAGTTATTACAACTTACTTCATCATGTATTACTTCGTATCAATTGGTAGTGAGCGAGTTACCAGTGCACCGTGGGGTCATCACTAGCCGTGTCTAAGGCCGAGAGTTCAATCACAGAGGCTAGCTAAGGTCATTGTTTATAGTTTACCTGTAGAAACTATAAACAGGGCTATAGTCTCTGTATTGAACGAATACGACTATTTATTCTCTAATCCCGATCTGTTTATATTAAACATAAACAATCAGGGGTTAGATGACCGGCCAGAAGGCGGCGGCCTTTAATGACCCCAAACAACGGTGAATAAATACTAGACACAGGGACACACCCGGGAGGACTCTATGTTTGTGCCCCCGAATGTGTTATACTCGCGATGCTGTTCAAATCATGGTAAGTCACCACTCCTTTAACTCATAAGTTTCCTAAGATCTTTTAAAGTCTAAGTCATTCTCTCATAGTCTAAATAACACTTTTATACAAGTCATGTTTAAGTGCGATCGTTAGCCTACATATAAAATTAGTTATGAGTATTTATAGAGATTAGTAAATTAACAAGTTCATTAATTAATCTAATAATGAGTCAAATATAGATATTTATTGTTTAACGCGTTGTTATTTGTTACACCTAAGACAACACAATATTAATCTCTGTACAAGATTACTATCTCTCGCAAGCGAAGCGAGTCCCCCAAGCAACAAAGATGCGACTCAAGCGCGCAGCGTTACATAGTTTAAAGCTTGGTTACTTATCTTTAAGCTTAGTCAGTTATCTTTAAAGGTTTTAGCGCATTTCCTTTGGAAAATACAGACAAAATGAGTTACGAGCAGTGCTTGACAATTGAGTAACTGCTTAGGTTCTAAAGCATGAACCGGGACCACGCTATAGATATGGTTCTTGCATAAGCAAAAATGGATTGTTTAGCACGGAAACACGCATTCTACATGAAATTCGCCCGACAGCGGACCACCGCGGCGGAATAATTTATTTAGTAGTTGTAAACTTATATAATGTAAAAAGCACGGAAACACGCATCCAAAGGAAATTCGCCCGACATGCGGACCACCGCGCCAGAATTATTTTCTAGTTGTAAACTTATATTAGGTAAAAAAAAACGATAAAAAATTATTGTCCCTACTAGGATTTGAACCCAGGTACTCTGGGTTGAGTGCTCGCATCAAAGGAAATTCGCCCGACATGCGGATCACCGTGCCAGAATTATTTTCTAGTTGTAAACTTATATTAAGTAAAAAAAAAAACGATAAAAATTTTTCGACCCTTCCAGGATGTGAACCCAGGTACCCTGAGTTTGAGTGGTCGTATTGACTCCGGACTACTGGCATTCAATTCAGAGGCCCGAAAAACATTGAAAACGACACCCTACTCGAAATTTAATTTTCAACGACCGTAATTTTGGTTTTCTATAATTTTTGTGGTTTTTTCGACTTTTTGGTAACTTTAAGTGGTCGTATCGACTTCGGACCGGTTTCATTCGACTCAGCGCCCAAAATTACATAGAAAACGACACCCTACTCGAAATTTATTTTTATTGACCAAAATTTTGGTTTTCGGTAATTTACAATGGTTTTTTGATTTTTAGGTCACTTAGAGTGGTCGTATCGACTTTCGACCGGTTTAATTCGATTCAGCGTCTCAAAAAACATAAATATTGACCTTTTTCGCGGCAAAAAATATTAACCCTGAATTTTGCCGATTTTTTTAAAAATTCGCTGACTCAGCAAACCGGGTTAATGACGTCACAAAAACCTGATATAGGAAACATTGATATTTAAGAACAAAATAAGAGATCCCCATAGACAGTTGTCCCACATATTAGAAAACATTACGATTACAGAGAAAAATGAGATATCAATTTACGTGTCTTCTCATACAAGAAAACATTGTGATTACAGAAAAAAATGAGGGATCAATTGACGCTGTCTTTCGTAGAAGACAACATTGCGATTACAGAGAAAAATGAGGATCAATTGACGATGTCTCTTATAGAAGAAAACATTGCGATTACAGGGAAAAATGAGGGATCAATTGACGTTGTCTCTCATAGAAGACAACATTGCGATTACAGAGAAAAATGAGGGATCAATTGACGATGTCTCTTATAGAAGAAAACATTGGGTTACAGAGTAAAATGAGGGGTCAATTGACGTTGTCTCTCATAGAAGACAACATTGCGATTGCAGAGAAAAATGAGGGTCAATTGACGCTGTCTCTCATAGAAGAAAACATTGCGATTACAGAGAAAAATGAGGGATCAATTGACGTTGTCTTTCATAGAAGAAAACATTGCGATTACAGAGAAAAATGATCAATTGACGTTGTCTCTCATAGAAGAAACATTGCGACAGAGAAAAATTAGGATCAATTGACGCTGTCTCTCATAGAAAAAAAATTGCGATTGCAGAGAAAAATGGGGTCTTGACTGTTCTATAGAAGAAAACATATGCGATTACAGAAAAATTAGGGATCAATTGACGCTGTCTCTCATAGAAAAAAAATTGCGATTGCAGAGAAAAATGAGGGGTCAATTGACGCTGTCTCTCATAGAAGAAAACATTGTGATTTACAAAAAAAAAATATTTCAGAAAATCATGAGATCAATGTTCATTATAAGTAACGTTAACTATAAAGAATTTATATTTTCTTCATCTCTTCTCTCTAACCGTTGCCTCATTAGTTTTTTTTTATTTTGGAGGTTCGTAGCAAATGAGGCAACTATTAAATTTGTCCGAAATGTTAGTAAACTAGTTTTATAAATGTCAGAAAAAGAAATCAAATATGTTTAATTAATAAAGTTAATTGAATATTTTTATGTGATTCCTTAAAAACGGAGCATTTGTGTAAAATGTTCGTAGTAATAAAGTAGTTTCATTTTGTTTAAAAATATTCAAAACTTAAGGAAGCATAAACACTTTATGAACATCATAAAATTAATTTTGTTTTTTAAAAAAAAATAATTAAAAATTTATCTAAAAACTTGCTCATGGCACCGTGAGATGGGTTTAATAAAATTAGTGTCTAAGTTCTTTATAGTTTTCTAGAGTTTTCCCCTCATTTTATATCTTCGAATAGTTGTTGTTAAACTTTTTTACATTATTTAATGTAAAAATTGGGTTTGTAGTACCTCGGAAACCAAGCACCCAGCTTTTCTCCAAAAAAATGATTGAAATGAGAGGATAGTTTAAGACAAATATTGTTTTCTTTTTTTTTGGGGGGGGGGGTTACGCTGTTTTACTTCTACCTATGTTGAAAAATAGATGAGGCAATAAAGCTTAGTTTCATATGAAGCAGGTTGTTTTCCATTTACTAACAAATAGTTAAAAGAAAAGCTATTTTATATTTTGAAAAAAAAAGAAACGGTTTATTATTTTTTAATAAAATACTGATATCGTTTGCAGCCGTTTGTAGACTCAGACTTTTATTGTGTCCTTTTTTATTTCCTCACATATTGTCATTGATGGGGGAGGAATGTGGAAAGAGAAAATCAGAAAGAAAATTATTGACAAAGAGGAAATCTGTCTGAAATATCTAGTTTCTTGTCCGGTTTTGAAATAAGGATAAAAAATCTTTCCTTTAATAAGGATAAACATTTTTCTTTCTAGTGCTCTTTTGTCCTGAGCTTTCTATAACGCACTTGCTACGACATTATTACTCGCTCAACGAGTGCATTTGATGAAATTAGTTGCTGTTACATTTTTAATTTTCCTTATTTATACGGATAGAGTCGCCTCCGTGGCCGAGGTCGTTAAGGCGTTTGTCTTTACACTGACCTTTGACACCCACGGAGGTCTGGGGTTCGCATCCCAGGTTACGCTCTCACTTTATAGAAGATTATTGTTTAGATTAATTGTCGCCAACTTTAGAATTCACTTTGAGCGTAACGGTTGCTGCTATTATTATTATATTATTATATACGGATAGAAAACGTATTGTTTTTGCTATAAATATCTGAAACCAGGATTTCAACTGATTTATCCGTTATCGGATGTTTTAAGACCTTCTGATTGGTTTTTACATTGTTGTGTCTGTACATGTGTGTGTGTGTGTGTTATCGTAGCTCTCAGTGTGTTTATGCAAGAGAGGTGAATATTGTTATAAAAAAATAATTTTTCGATCTTGTTGTGCTATTCGAGTAACAATTTATATATGACGTCATTAACCGACAATGATGACTCGGCAAAAAAATTTAAAAATTTATAAAATGACAATATGCGAGGAAATAAAAAAAGATACGATAAATTTACAAAACGATGAAAAATGTTTTCATCGATTTGAAACTTAGCACGGATGTAGTCATAGGAACAACAAATGTCGTTTCATCTCATTATCAGTAATATTTTAATTTGTATAAGTTTAAAAAAAAATGTTTAAAATCGAAATATAAGCTCACTAAGTTTCGATTAAATACGGCTAGTAAGTCTAGGGTTATTATTGGATTACTAATGTTAAGCAAAATCGAGCTAAGTCATTGCCTCGATGGGTGAACACTGGATATAAAGCAACTATTTTTATTGTATTGAGGATTAGCGAAGCGAGTCCTCAGTGAGGCTGAGAAGAAAAGAAGTAGTGAGGATAAGTGAGGAAGAACCCAATTTTTTGATTTTATCATGATTCCTGTTCGGTTTAAAGTATTGCGTGTTTTGGTTAGTTTTCTATGTCGTGTCTTAATAGCGACGTGGGCCTAAGCTAGGTATTTAAAAGTCTAAGGCGTTGTCATTTCTGTTGCTTCCTTTTCTTCTTCCTATTTTCTTTACCTGCGTATTTTACTTTATTGTCTGCCCCCGTGGCCGTGAACTTACAAGCACTCATTTTTTGAAGCCGAGATTTAGAGCTCGCAGCCTTGTCTATGCTTTATGTTTATATAATAGTATTTGTATTAAAAGGATTTCGCCAACTTTCATTAATATTTAAAGGATAGTTGATGAAACTCATCTGAGATTGTACCCGCAGGGTAAATTCCCTGATAAGCCCTAAGGCCTTAAACATGCATCACTCATCATCACTTTATTAATTATCTAACTCTATTTATCTCTTCAAAGCATCCATTTAAAATTAGCGTGATTTCTAGACTTCTTTAATTTCCTTGCCGTATCGTGTTGTAAATTACTTAACATTTCTTAGCTAAACTGTTCTCTTCAACAGGTGTCTGCGAATAGCGTAAAGTCAGCTATCAATTATCGTACAACAAGCCAATTACGTGGGATTTTGACTACTTTACTTCAATTAAAAGCAACAGTTGGTCCTTACAAATGGATCGAATGTAAGATGACTTTTCACAATTGTTGTCTAGTGATGTGGCACTGTTTATTAAATTAATTTCAAATTCTAGTTTGCAAAAGTGAATTGTTAAATTTTATGACTCGCTTTTCGCGTCCTTATAATGTAAAAGTTGTCTAAAAAACGTATGACCTAATGGGTTCATACTAGGGTCTCGCTTTGCTTGTCCAATAATCGTCCTCAAAATATTTAAGTTGCCTGAAATGCCTAAAAAGTGTTAGGATGATACGAAAGACTCACTTTGCTTGTTCCATAGTCGTCCTCAAAATATTTAAGTTGCCTCAAATGCCTAAAAAGTGTTAGGATGATACTAAAGACTCATTTTGCTTGTCCAATAATCGTCCTCAAAATATTTAAGTTGCCTGAAATGCCTAAAAAGTGTTAGGATGATACGAAAGACTCACTTTGCTTGTTCCATAGTCGTCCTCAAAATATTTAAGTTGCCTCAAATGCCTAAAAAGGTGTTAGGATGATACTAAAGACTCATTTTGCTGTTCCATAAGTCCTCAAAATATTTAAGTTGCCTGAAATGCCTAAAAAAAGTGTTAGGATGATACTAAAGACTCATTTTGCTTGTTCCATAGTCGTCCTCAAAATATTTAAGTTGCCTGAAATGCCTAAAAAGTGTTAGGATGATACTAAAGACTCATTTTGCTTGTTCCATAGTCGTCCTCAAAATATTTAAGTTGCCTGAAATGCCTAAAAAGTGTTAGGATGATACTAAAGACTCATTTTGCTCCATAGTCGTCCTCAAATATTTAAGTGCTGAAATGCCTAAAAAGTGTTAGGATGATACTAAAGACTCATTTTGCTTGTTCCATAGTCGTCCTCAAAATTTAGTTGCCTGAATGCCTAAAAAGTTTTAGGATGATACTGAAGACTCACTTTGCTTTCCATAGTCGTCCTCAAAATATTTAAGTTGCCTAAAATGGCTTACAAGTGTTAGGATGTATGTTGCCTAAATATCGAAGTAGTGTTGGTTTGATACTACAGACTTGCTTTGCTTGTCACAAACTAGTGCTTAAAATGAAGAAGTTTTAAAAAAAACTCTAAAGTAATAGGTTGATAACATTCTCCTAACATTTTTCTAACATTCTCCTTGTTCCTTAAGGAGAATGTTAGGAAAATGTTAGGAAGATGTCTTTGAATAAAGGCCTAGAGTAGCTTAAATGCTCTTGTTTCCAATAAAATACATCACTGTCATAACACATAGCCTTTATTGTGAGCGCAGACAATAACATCACTAAATAAAAATAACATAATCTTTTCACATTTAGGCTGGAGTTTTTTTTAACGTGTTCGCAGATAAGTACCATTTTTTGGGCAGATAATTGTACAATTTTATTCTCAAAGAAATGAAAACGCGCTTTGATGATAATCAGTGGTACTAAAGTAAAAAAAAATACTGCCACACTAAAAAAAAAAATGAAAACATTTTGTTAGTAAATCTTATTGTTTAAACTAATAAATAAAATAAGATAATATTAGATTTTTGAGATGATATTAATATTCTAAAGAAGTATCCTGCTAATATTTTTCCTAAAAAATTAATCAGTAATAATCTGACAAAGAGGGGTATTCAGATAGAGGTGAAATTTAAAAATTATAAGTACAAAAAGAGAAAAAAGAGTGAAAAATACCAAGGGAGGAAAAACCCTTTGTCTCCCTCAAACCTTCGATAATAGCATTAATTAATTTCTGTTTTACAAGAAGGAAGCGATTTTTTTCATCACCCCCCCCCCCTCCTCCTTAAGGAAATTATAATAGAGTTTTAAGCGCATTTTTTACCGTGTCCTCTTTCTTAGAGTTGCAGAATTAATTAATTTTTTTTCTTTATCTTTAGGGTGACAAAAAAGAGCCAATTTTCTTTTTAGTACTTTTTAGGATTTATTTATTGAAGTGCAAAGTAAAAAAGGGTTTAATTCAAATTTTGACATGACTGGGTTGTAAATTTTGTATATTTGATGATCTAAAACTTAAAAGAAACGTTAGTTTGAAACTTTTTTTAATCACAAATGCTAATTTATACTAAATTGTTTATTTATTGCCTAAGAGTCACGGTAGCGTAATGTTTAGCACGTGTGCCTCCCATGTAGATCGGTTTCGATATCGAAAGGAGTCTATTTGCTTTCCATGCGAGAAATGAAATCGTTACATGTGCCTCCCTTCAAAAGGGGTGTTAAATCGGTGGTTTCGAACCTGTTCGATGTCACGTACTTAGATAAAAATTCCCCCTAAATAAACCTGGGTTAAAGAAAGCTAGGACCCCTATGATTGTAGCTTTTATACATGTTCTATTAAATATATGTCTTTACCTCATGATTACAAGTGCAGGAGAGTGTAGATGCAGGCAGGGCACTGTATCTACACACTTACAGTGGGGCCCTTGTTATTTATACATAAAGCTGTAGAAAGTTATAGTGAAGTCTCTCTTCTGTGGATTGGGCACAAATTTCGCTTGGGCTCATAATGTAGAACACTATTTTCTGTTTTAAGAAGTTAGCAAAAAGACCCAACAACGTAGGCTACTCACCTTACCCCAATTACTATCAATATTACTGTACTACCTACTTTTTTATAGTCTGTTTGACTTTAATAACTCATCAGCGCATTTCTTCAGATAAAATATGAATGGGGTAACTTATTAGATGGTAACCAAGTGGGGTTGGTTTGCCAGCTTCTTTAAATCAGAAATTAATTATAGTTTGACGGCTGTGAAGCTAAAAATCGGGCTGGAATATACTGTGATTTTGGTTCTTGCGAAAATATTATACATCGGTCGAATCCAGTATCCTATTTGTAGGACATATGTCCATATTAAAACTTTTTCGATCTTACCGGACCTACCTTTTGCCCATTTGCAATTTTGGAATCGCACATCGCCGCGGCTGCTTTGTTTTCTACGTATTTATTTCAATGCAAAATTAAAGCAATTTGTTTTTTACATGGAATCATAATTTGAGAGCAGTACTCAAACCAATAGCAAAACAATATTGTTCAAAATTTTCCCTAATAGTGTGTATTTTACATAATAGTTATTTTGTCCATGACTGTCCTAGGACAAGTAGTTGCAAATAAGATTAGAACCATTTTTTCAAAGAATCATGAAGTCTGTTTTTGTGGTTTTAGGTATTTCCTTTATGTTATAATTGATATCTATAATAGGTATCTGATTATTATCTATAATAATTATCTAATTATTATCTATATTTGTTATCTGATAGTTATCTATAATAGTTATGTGATTGTTATCTATAATAAATATCTTATTGTTATCTATAATACATATCTGATTGTTATCTATAATAGTTATCTGATTGTTATCTATAACAGGTATATATTCTCCTAAAATGAGACATTTATCCCTAAAGGCTAGGCCGCTGAACCTTAAAATTATAAAACCCAAAACGCTGCCAAAAGAATTAATTATGAAACTGAGGAGACTAATATGTTTTACTTTCCGAGGCTTAGACAAGATATATAATTATTGTATGGTAATAGCGACTTCCATGTTGCATAAAACATATTATCCTCAGTAAAAAGTGTACTGCTTGTGAATCTTTCTTTCATGTGAAAGAAGTCCTTTGGTGCAATGTGTACATTTTTTTTTAATTGTTTGAGGCCTCCTAAATCTAAAAAGGATCATGTTAAAATCCGTATTGCTCAAATAGTTTTCAGGGGGCGTAAGTAACCAGCGAGATTTGGACCTAAAATTGTTAAGTAATGAAAGAAAAAGGTGTCTCTTCACAAAACTAAACTTTATTGACAGAGAGCTTTAAATCTAGCTATTAAGGCCATCATTAGTGAAAAACTAACAAAAAAGTTATTGTAAAATAATAAATAAAATAATAATATCATTTTAATGATGCAATATGTAGTCCTTACACCCTGTGTCCCACATTAGACTTTAGTCTCGTATTTTTACTTCCGAGTTTTAAGATTCAAATCCTACCTCGAAAATCGATTTTTCCTTGTGTCCTACAATTCTTCTACGTCTTCCATCTTTCCTGTAAAAGCCGGAGTACCACAAGGTAGTATTCTCGGTCCTATCCGTACTGTATTTACACTTCCGACATTCCAGAACTCCATCCACCCTCATTGCATGTTTTGCTGACGATAAATGCATCTTATCCTCAAGCCCATCCCGTTTAATTCCTCAGATAATGTTTCAAGAGCATCTTGATCTCTAGGAACCTGGTTTAAAAACTGGAGAATCAAAAATCAATCCTCTAAAAGCACCATGTCACCTTTGCTTACGACCTGCTGAATGCGAACCCATAGCTCTTACAAGAACTAATCCCTGCAATCTTCCTTTGTTAAATACCTGGACTATACCTTGACAGACGGCTCACCTGGGCTTTACATACCAAGACGAAGCGACAGGACCGCTAACAGACGCTACAAACTACTACAGCGACTTCTTGATAGCGCTCACAACTAACATTACATAACAAACTACTTATCTACAAGCACTATTATAAAGCCCATGTGGACTTACGGATAGAACTTTGGGGTAGCACCCAAACCTTCCAATTCCTACAAAATCCAAATCCCTCCAACCATTATCCTACGTAAATAGCCGATGCTCCATTTTATGTCTCCAATAATACCCTATATCATGACTTTAACATACCTTTTGTCCGTGACCTTGCAATATCTCGTTATAAATCCTATCATGCCTCCTTTGCCAACCATCCAAATCCTCTTGTACGTACTCTTTCCTCTGATGAAAAACCTAAACAACCCCTCCATAGACTTCAAGCGCAGTGGCCGCGAGACTACTTAGAGACCAAACTTAAAACTAACTTTTAAAAAAAAAAAAACTATCCTCCGTCCGCCTAGCTCTAAGCGGCTTGCCACTTGATGCGAGGAACATAGAGTCCACACTTGTGTATTTTAGTAATCGAAATACACAAGTATGGATCAAGACTGGTGCTCGTACGGAGGCAGGCTGCTCGGCTATGCGGATAAAATAAAAAGATTTTGATCTAAAATTAATAATTTTAATCATGCTCTATATATAGTTCATGTCAGCTCTGCCTGGGCAACACCTTGTTCATGTCTTTCAAGTCAAAAATTATATCCCATTATTTATTACTTATAACAATGTAGAATGTAGTTGTAATTACCAATAAAAAAAAAAAGAGTTTTAAGATTAGGATAAAAAAGCTTGAATCAGTAATTCTAATAATAGCAAAAAATGCAATTTTATTTTCATTTGGAGGTAAAACACTATTACCACACCATTTCCCCAAGAAGGAAGGAAAGGCAGAAAAACGCCGTCTTGTTATGACTGTAACCACGGCCGGGATGGGTAGTGTCAAGCTGAAAGGATATACATCCAATAGACTTGGTCAACTCGGCCATATGCATCCTGTTTATGTTGTAAAGAGGTTTGCTAAAAATCCAAGTATTCTATATGGAAAGGAGATGTATTGATCTAGTAATGTATATAAGTCCAGTTTTCAGTATAAGATAGGGCCACGGTGATCCATCACTCTATACCCTGATATACTCTATGGAAAATTTTACGAAAAATGGAGAAATTTTCCTTGTTTGGGCTTTGTCTAAACAACTTGTACTTAGCATTAGCTAAAACAAATGGATGCGAAAAAAACAAAACAATAAAATACTCACAGAACACTAGGATTTGCATTTTAATTTTTTCAGGCAATTTTCAAAGGAAAAATTAAACACAATATAATTGTGCGAGAGACACCTAGGAAAATGTAACACGCAAAATGCCAATGCTATATTATATTCTAGCAATTATATGTGTCAACTATTCATGTTTTGCAAACTCGGTAGTATCAAATGATTTATGTTTTGCTTGCCATGCATAATGGCCGTAAGAGATCACCCCTCGTCTCTGGTAAATACTTCACATTATATTCTTCGGAATTAATTGAAGGTCAGAGTGAGTTCAGGCTCTGTCGGCGCCCTGAATGAGTTAGAACGTACACGAAACAGAGTGGGACATGACATTATGTCGAGCCATCAATGATGACGAATGTCTAATGATGCGAAACCGTTTCCAAAAGCATTGCATTTTGCTGTTATATTCCTAGGTGTCTTCTCGCACAATTATATTGTGTCCAACTATTCATGTTTTTTCAAAATTCGGTAGTATCAAATGAAAAATTAGACATCTATTCTTGATATTTCAGAAAACTTGCCAATTCATAAGGGATATAATTGTAACTGAATGACTAAATGCACAGTTGTGAAGTATTCTGTAATTCTAACCCAATAAAACCCCAAATAATTTCTTGCAAATAAATTTTTTTTTTTTTTAGCGAAAAAGGGCTTTTAAGAATTTTCTAAAAAAACTAAAAGTTAATAAAAATCTAAATTATAGCTGTGGGAATAACTAAAAATTAAAACTTAATAAAAATCACGAACTAAAAGTGAAATAACAAATAGAAAGATTATAAAAAGCAATAAAAGATTATAATTTATAATTAGTAACAGAGTATGATATTTACAGTTGGAAAGCTCGGGAGGATCCTTCGTTTACCGAGGATAGATGTGGTTTAGGGGGAAAAGAGCCGCAGAGGTACTTTAGAAGCCGTGAGGTCCGCAGCGGCCCTGCGGCATATCATAGTCAACGAGATATTCTGTCTAGTGGCTCTCATAGGACCCATTCCAACACTCGCTTTATACTATTCCTCTTTGTTTTTTATTCCTTTTCCTTTTCCCCTTTATTTTTCCCATTTACAGAATAGTTAAGGAAAGTTGTGAAAAGGGGAAAATTATTATAAAACTTTCTTTCTGCGTTGAAAGAATAAAATGACATAGTTGAAGAAATATGTTGTAAGTTTTATGTTTTGAATATTTAGTTAAAGTAGTCTGGTAAATGTTGTTGTGGGAACCTGCCTTTAGAAAATAAATCGGTGATGATATAGGTTGGATTGCAGGAATCGAACTCAGGAGTGTTTCAAAACTGTCAGATGTCTCAAATCACTATAGGTTGTTGACACTATATATTTAGGTATTAATGATAAACAGTGTAAATTTCATTGAACTTTATTTTTAATGATAAACAGTGTAAAATTTCATTGAACTTTATTTTTATTGACAACAGTTGATTAAAATTTCATGAACTTTATTTTTTAATTGAAAACAGTGTAAATTCATTGAACTTTATTTTATTTATACAGTGTTAGTAAAATTTCATTGAACTTTATTTTTTACATGTAAAATTTTCATTGAACTTTATTTTTTTATACGTGTAAAATTCATTGAACAAATTTCATTGAAACTTTATTTTTTAATGACAAACATGTAAAATTTCATGTATTGATATACGTGTAAATTCATTGAACTTTTATTTTTAATGATTTCCAAACAGTGTAAATAATAATTTAATAAAACTTTATATGAAAATAATACCTAGACCCTAAATAGAATAGAGAAAAATATAGTTGTTCATCAAATTTTGTTTCTGTCATTTTTCGCTTGGGGAGGATTTTAATAACACAACAAGTAAATATTGGAACGTGACAGTTTTAGTTGACCCGGATATACGTGACCAGAAATCCGCTTCAAATTTTCTTCGTTATTTTTTTCGTTTAACTCTACCGGATTCCCCCTTCCACTGGTTCGTGCTCAGTTTTCCAGTATTTTTGAAAAATGAAAATTGTTTCTAATTATACTAGTAAATTATATTAGATTTTAAAGAAATTATTACCTGTTCTTCTCTTACTTTATAAATTGTATTGTTATATTCAACTGTCCAATTAACGGGCTACTTAGTGTACAATTGAGTCGCCAACCAATCAAACAAAAGGAAACAATAATAAATATATTACTTGATAACTATAAGAGGCGTACTTAATTTGATATACTTTATACCAAAAACCTGCAGAATACGTTTAGCATTGTTTGATTTTACTTTTTCTCATACTGCAGGTGTAAAGAAAAGTAATGTGTTTTCACAGAATATCTGAAATAGCGATTTAACTTTAATTATCCGTTTTAGGATTTTTTAAGACCTCTTGCAAGGTTTTCACGAAGTTGTCTATCTATAGGTGAATATATTTTTAAAAAAATATAATAAATATAATAAAATACAGCATGCTTGTTTGAAGTGCTAGATACATTATAATTAAATCTGAATCATTGAACGTTTATTACTTCCGAATTGAAATACTTTGACTAGACGGAAAATTTATTTAAAAGAACGTTTTATTAGCGTTTTTCCCCTGACTCAAGTCTCACTCAACTAATCCACTCGAGTTTGTAAACACCCAATACTCTAGGAAGCACTTCCTCCATACATGGCGGCACGTATGACTAGTCCACAGTGTGCCCAATTAATCTAGCCCAATCAGACTCTATCCAAACTCACCACTCTGGCTAGTGCATGCGACTAGTTCACTGTGTACTTAGTTCATCTAGTCTTTCTAGCTCCTTTGATAACATTACTATAACTTGGCCTTCCCTCGTTCAACCAGTCTCATTAGCAGCTCTAGCATCACCATACTCTAGCTAGGCTCACCGTTCTGGCTAGTCCAACGCCACCTTGCAGAGAACTCTAGCAATCCCGACCTCAGTGTGCACAAACTCATTCTTTAGCTCTGACCTGAAAGTCAAAGTTCCGCTGTGCTACTAGACGTTTATCTTCAAGAACCGAGCACTTCGTTCCTAGTCACTTACATCACTCGTGCCCCGTCTTACTTTCACTAACTAAGTTTTCGAACATGCAAAGGCTCAGTGTATCTTTCTGACCTTTATCTCCATCATCCCGCAGAACCTTGACTTTTTGTGAGCTGGAAACGTGGATCCAGAATTTTCTCAGATGGAACAGGAACCAGCATCAAAGGAAACCACCTAAAACCCTGGCTAGGGCCTTAAATTTAAGACCCCCCGAGTGTACTGTTCTTAATTAACCTTTCTTCTTAAATTATTTTCTTGCAGGTTTTACTTATAATTAACTTACTTAGAATTTTTAATATATAAAAATTGAAAAACACTATGAATTCTGTCACAGACTGAGTCAAAAATATATTTCAAACCAATATTACATTTGACAATGTCAATTTTAAACACACTCCCAAGGCCTAACGACAAGGATCAAATATATATATATTTTTTTTTTTAATAAACAAACTACTAAAGTATCTAATTATGCCAACATGCTCTCTGTCCTAAAGCCCACTTTAAATAAACAAAACAAACTTAAAATAACTATTAAAACAATGTAAATAGAAAAAAATAGAAAGTTCTTTTTCTCCTACGTCACACTCCTCATAACTTAACTCTAAACTATTGATTTGATCCCGACTTAATTTAATTATTTCCTTGGGCTTTTGACTATCTTTGTTTTTTTAATTTAATAATAAATTTAAAAATCCAACTGAATATCTTTTTTGTTTTGTTGTAACACGAAAATTTTCTTAATAAATCATCCATCTCAACTTTTGTTGTGTTTGTCATTGTTGCTTCCGTAATCGACTCAGTGTTAAATTTTGTTTTATCTACTTTACTACTTTGCCATTCATCTACTTTTTGTTTTAGCCACTCAGGACCACTACACCAATTCTTTTCTAAAAAAGTTTTTATAGAACACCCTCTAGACACCAAGTCCGCGGATTATCTATACCATCTACATGCAACCATTCATCTATTTCACTAAAACTTAAAATTTCTCTGATTCTATTTTTTATAAAAACTGGACTACTTTTATTTTCCCCTGTGTAATCCACCTAAACAAACCATTGAATCAGTCCAGAAATATTTTCTAATTTGACCCAACTCAGTCTCTAGACTTTGCAAAACACTTTTACCTAATCTCACCCCTATAAGACAAGCCATTAGCTCTAATCTTGGTACTGTTAATTTTTCTTTTAAAGGACTTACTCTACTTTTAGCATGTACAAAAGACACCTCAACTTGAAAATTACTCTCACATCTCAAAAATATACATGTGCCATATGCAACTTTACTTGCATCACAAAAAATATGCAATGAATAATCTGAGTTTCTTACATCTGACTTAACAATACATCTAGGAATTTTTAAAATTACTTAACTGAACTAAACTTTGCTCCCAAATTTTAAACTTTTTTACTAACTCACTTGGGAGTTCCACATCCCATCCTAATTTTAACACCCATGTTTCTTGTAATATTAATTTTGGAATAATTGTAATCGGACATAATATCCCTAAGGGATCAATATATTTTGCACGACCGATAAAAGTACTCTTCGCGATATAATTGTATTACACTCCTTTTCTAAAAACCTAAAGTCACAATAAATTTTATCTTCAACTGCATCCCACAATAAACCTAAAACCGACAATTTATCACTATTTTCCCTGTTCATGATACATAACCCTTGTCACAACATTCAAACTTAGATCCTATTGTTTAGAATGCGCCCATTCTCTTAGGTCAAATTTTCCTCTTTCCATAATAACTTTTGCTTCTTTCATAAATTTTTCTAATTCTTGCCCATTTCTAACTGCCACAATTGAATTATCAACATAAAAAGATTTAGCTAACTTATCTGCTGTTTCTTTTAAATCCCCTCCAATAGATTGAAGGTGATAATATATTGTTGCCATAAGTAGAAATGGGCTGGGACTTAACCCAAATACAACTCTCGTATGTCTAAAAATTTGTATTTCACGATTTTGACCCGAACATCTTTCCACCAAAGAAATCGTAACCAATCTCTATCTTCTTGCGCAAAACTTATTTGTAAAATGCCTTAGCTATATCCGATGTGACACATATCTCACCTAATCTAAATTTAGTTAAAAGGTCTGGTATTAGTTCTAACAAATTTGGACCCTTTTCTAAACAAGAATTTAATGAATACCCCAAATCATCTTTGCACGATGCATCAAAAACAGGTCTTATCTTTGTGGTCATACTACTTTCTTTAAACACAGGCCTATGCGGTAAATAGTGCAATCCATCATGCTCATTTTCTTTTTCAACAATTTCTATTATTCCTTGATCTAACCAATTTTTAAACTCTTTATCATAATTTTGTAATTTACCTAATTTTATTAGTTTATTCGTGGCACTTAATAACCTTTTTTCCGCAATTTCTCTGTTATTTTGTAATTCTACTTTATTATCTACCCATGGTAGTCTAACTTCGTATCTACCTTCCTTATCTACCACTAATGTTTTATGAAAATTATCAAGTACCATTGCTTCATGTTCCCTTTTTGTCACAACTTTACCAGGATCATTTATTCCAATGCTCTCTAATTCCCAAAGATCCGCTATTTTAGATAAATTTTGACAATTAAACTCTTTATAAATTTTCATTTTTTCTCCACCACCCATAGCAGTCCATCCAAACCAAGTATCTAGACATGAAATACTTTCAAACTTAATTATTTTACCCGTAAGTATTAAACCAATGACATCTGCTCCTAGCAACAAACTTATTTCATTAATACCTTCGTCATTGTTATCACTTAAAATAATATTATTATCTTTTAATTTCTTTAATAAATCTATATCGTCTACCCTTGGAACAAAATTACATATTTTATTTTGAGAAAAAACGTTAATTTCTAAACTATATTCACTATCTAAACCTTCAATCATAACTCGATATTGTGAATGTTTTTCTTTAGCTTCTCTACCACCAAATAGAGAATGAACCATAATACATTGCCCTACTTCTGGCAATTCCAAATCAGATGCCAGCTTCGACAAAAGGTATGACCTTTTGTGAACCTGAATCTAATAGTGCTCTAATCTTAATATATTGACCTTGCTTTTTAGGATTACTTATTTTCAAAATTAATGTTTGCATATAGATTTTAACGTCATTAAAGTTACTGTTAACATGAACTACAGACTCTACTACAGATTCTTCCTTTTTCTTAGGTTTTTGATCTTTCTTTGATTTATGTTGAGGAAGATCAGGACAAATAATTACAAAATGTGATCTCCTACAGATCATACATTTAGGTGGATATCTACATTCTCTGGCTGAATGTGACTTTTTAAACAAGCAAAACATCTATTATTTTTAATTATTATTTCTTTTTTATCCTTCAAAGACATTCTTGAAGCTTTGTAACAGTCTTGGCTTGAATGACGTTTATCACAAAATATGCAATTATCTAATACAGTCTTAATTTTAGAATTTTGGTTTATTAAATTTGACGCTGTTGGCAAATTATCTACTTTTAGTTCAGTTTCTCTAAAATTTAAATGTAAGTTACCTAAACCTTGTTGGGCACATTTCACCCTCTCTTCACTATCTACTTCCCCTCTAAGGAAAGTCATTAATTTATCTAAATTAGAAATTTGATCCCCATCATTAGACTTATTGTACGATTTATATTTTGATCTTTCCCACTCGATTAGAATATGACTAGGGAGAGCAGACTCAATTAATGGCAAAAGCATTGCAGCATAACTGTCTCTAGTCATATTCAATTCTTCGAGGGCATTTATTTGTCGAGAGATAGAATCGAATAATTCTGACAGACACATCTTATCCTTATTTGTTATTTGTTGAATCATTATATTCAACAGTTCTCGAACATAATATTCAACAAACTTCTTGTCTTGCGAATCTATCTCTCAACAAATCTATTACCTTGGTGAAGTTTTTCCCCGATGGTGGAAAACTTTCAACTAATGTCCTCGCCTTGCCTGTAGTCGACTGTAGTAAATATTGAAACTTGTCTTCTTCGGTCAATTTTCTATCTTCAGCAATTTTTTTGAATTGACCCCAGAATGGTAACCACATTTTTTGAGTACCATCAAACTGAGTATATACTATCTTGGGTAGTTTCATATTTTTCTTTTTATCATACTTATCATTTATATCTTCTTGATCACAAAAATCTTGAAGAAGATATACAATCTTATCTTTATATTCTTCTGTTGCTTCGAACTCTTGATCCCATTCAGCTTGTGATATATTTTCTTTTTCTGTCAATAAAAATTTGACACTGTCATCTAATTTCTGTAATCTTTCATATTTAGCTTGTAATGTATGCTTTCTTATGTCTACAGATTCTTTTCTTTCAACTTTATCATAGAGTTCTCTTATATGCTTTCTTATGACATTCCTTTCACTTAACAATGCATCCATTTTCCACTGACTTACTAATAAACTTTACTATTAAGGAATGACAGACTGATGCTTCAAATTCACAAGATTAAAAATTTTTCTTACTTACGACTTGTGAATCGCTAACTTGAGACTTGTGACCGAGAATATCTTAAACTGACTTACTGTCACTTGGTCGCCACTTGTTCTTAATTAACCTTTGTTCTAAATGATTTTCTTGCAGGTTCTTACTTTAAAATAACTTACTTAGATTTCTTAATATATAAAATTGAAAACACTTTGAATTCTGTCACAAGACTGAGTCAAAAAAGTATATTTCAAACAATATTACATTTGACAATGTCAATTTTAAACACTCCCCTCAGGAGGAACCACAGCTCAATGCT
>JACMZG010001908.1:7049616-7118577 GCA_018340805.1 Microvelia longipes
AATATATTTCAAAAATATTACATTTGACAATGTCAATTTTAAACACACTCCCAAGGCCCTAACGACAAGGATCAAAATATATATATATATATTTTTTTTTTTATAAACAAACTACTAAAGTATCTAATTTATGCCAACATGTCCTCTTTAAATAAACAAAACAAACTTTAAAAAACTATTAAAACAAATGTAAATAGAAAAAATAGAAAGTTCTTTTTCTCCTACGTCACACTCCTCATAACTTAACTCTAAACTATTGATTTGATCCCGACTTAATTTAATTTTCCTTGGGCTTTTGACTATCTTTGTTTTTTTAATTTAATAATAAATTTAAAAATCCAACTGAATATCTTTTTTGTTTTGTTGTAACACGAAAATTTTCTTAATAAATCATCCATTTCACCTTTTGTTGTGTTTGTCATTGTTGCTTCCGTAATCGACTCAGTGTTAAATTTTGTTTTATCTACTTTACTACTTTGCCATGCATCTACTTTTTGTTTTAGCCACTCAGGACCACTACACCAATTCTTTTTTAAAAAAGTTTTTATAGAACACCCTCTAGACACCAAGTCGCGGGATTATCTATACCATCTACATGCAACCATTCATCTATTTCACTAAAACTTAAAATTTCTCTGATTCTATTTTTTATAAAAACTGGACTACTTTTATTTTCCCCCTGTGTAATCCACCCTAAACAAACCATTGAATCAGTCCAGAAATATTTTCTAATTTGACCCAACTCAGTCTCTAGACTTTGCAAAACACTTTTACCTAATCTCACCCCTATAAGACAAGCCATTAGCTCTAATCATGGTACTGTTAATTTTCTTTTAAAGGACTTACTCTACTTTTAGCATGTACAAAAAACACCCTCAACTTGAAAATTACTCTCACATCTCAAAAATATACATGTGCCATATGCAACTTTACTTGCATCACAAAAAATATGCAATGAATAATCTGAGTTTCTTACATCTGACTTAACAATACATCTAGGAATTTTAAAATTACTTAACTGAACTAACTTTGCTCCCAAATTTTAAACTTTTTTACTAACTCACTTGGGAGTTCCACATCCCATCCTAATTTTAACACCCATGTTTCTTGTAATATTAATTTTGGAATAATTGTAATCGGACATAATATCCCTAAGGGATCAAATATATTTTGCACGACTGATAAAAGTACTCTTCGCGATATAATTCTATTACACTCCTTTTCTAAAAACCTAAAGTCACAATAAATTTTATCTTCAACTGCATCCCACAATAAACCTAAAACCGACAATTTATCACTATTTTCCCTGTTCATGATACATAACCCCTTGTCACAACATTCAAACTTAGATCCTATTGGTTTAGAATGCGCCCATTCTCTTAGGTCAAATTTTCCTCTTTCCATAATAACTTTTGCTTCTTTCATAAATTTTTCTAAATCTTGCCCATTTCTAACTGCCACAATTGAATTATCAACATAGAAAGATTTAGCTAACTTATCTGCTGTTCTTTTAAATCCCCTCCAATAGATTGAAGGTGATAATATATTGTTGCCATAAGTAGAAATGGGCTGGGACTTAACCCAAATACAACTCTCGTATGTCTAAAAATTTGTATTTCACGATTTTGACCCGAAACATCTTTCCACCAAAGAAATCGTAACCAATCTCTATCTTCTTGCGCAAAACTTATTTGTAAAAATGCCTTAGCTATATCCGATGTGACACCTATCTCACCTAATCTAAATTTAGTTAAAAGTCTGGTATTAGTTCTAACAAATTTGGACCCTTTTCTAAACAAGAATTTAATGAATACCCAAATCATCTTTGCACGATGCATCAAAAACAGGTCTTATCTTTGTGGTCATACTACTTTCTTTAAACACAGGCCTATGAGGTAAATAGTGCAATCCATCATGCTCATTTTCTTTTTCAACAATTTCTATTATTCCTTGATCTAACCAATTTTTAAACTCTTATCATAATTTTGTAATTTACCTAATTTTATTAGTTTATTCGTGGCACTTAATAACCTTTTTTCCGCAATTTCTCTGTTATCTTGTAATTCTACTTTATTATCTACCCATGGTAGTCTAACTTCGTATCTACCTTCCTTATCTACCACTAATGTTTTATGAAAGTTATCAAGTACCATTGCTTCATGTTCCCTTTTTGTCACAACTTTACCAGGATCATTTATTCCAATGCTCTCTAATTCCCAAAGATCCGCTATTTTAGATAAATTTTGACAATTAAACTCTTTATAAATTTTCATTTTTTCTCCACCACCCATAGCAGTCCATCCAAACCAAGTATCTAGACATGAAATACTTTCAAACTTAATTATTTTACCCGTAAGTATTAAACCAATGACATCTGCTCCTAGCAACAAACTTATTTCATTAATACCTTCGTCATTGTTATCACTTAAATAATATTTTATCTTTTAATTTCTTTAATAAATCTATATCGTCTACCCTTGGAACAAAATTACATATTTTTTTGAGAAAAACGTTAATTTCTAAACTATATTCACTATCTAAACCTTCAATCATAACTCGATATTGTGAATGTTTTTCTTTAGCTTCTCTACCACCAAATAGAGAATGAACCATAATACATTGCCCTACTTCTGGCAATTCCAAATCAGATGCCAGCTTCGACAAAAGGTATGACCTTTGTGATCCTGAATCTAATAGTGCTCAAATCTTAATATATTGACCTTGCTTTTTAGGATTACTTATTTTTAAAATTAATGTTTGCATATAGATTTAACGTCATTAAAGTTACTGTTAACATGAACTACAGACTCTACTACAGATTCTTCCTTTTTCTTAGGTTTTTGATCTTTCTTTGATTTATGTTGAGGAAGATCAGGACAAATAATTACAAAATGTGATCTCCTACAGATCATACATTTAGGTGGATATCTACATTCTCTGGCTGAATGTGACTTTTTTAAACAAGCAAAACATCTATTATTTTTAATTATTATTTCTTTTTTATCCTTTAAAGACATCCTTGAAGCTTTGTAACAGTCTTGGCTTGAATGACGTTTATCACAAAATATGCAATTATCTAATGCAGTCTTAATTTTAGAATTTTGGTTTATTAAATTTGACGCTGTTGGCAAATTATCTACTTTTAGTTCAGTTTCTCTAAAATTTAAATGTAAGTTACCTAAACCTTGTTGGGCACATTTTACCCTCTCTTCACTATCTACTTCCCCTCTAAGGAAAGTCATTAATTTATCTAAATTAGAAATTTGATCCCCATCATTAGACTTATTGGACGATTTATATTTTGATCTTTCCCACTCGATTAGAATATGACTAGGGAGAGCAGACTCAATTAATGGCAAAAGCATTGCAGCATAACTGTCTCTAGTCATATTCAATTCTTCGAGGGCATTTATTTGTCGAGAGATAGAATCGAATAATTCTGACAGACACGTCTTATCCTTATTTGTTAATTGTTGAATCATTATATTCAACAGTTCTCGAACATAATGTTCAACAAGAACTTCTTGTCTTGCGAATCTATCTCTCAACAAATCTATTACCTTGGTGAAGTTTTTTCCCGATGGTGGAAAACTTTCAACTAATGTCCTCGCCTTGCCTGTAGTCGACTGTAGTAAGTATTGAAACTTGTCTTCTTCAGTCAATTTTCTATCTTCAGCAATTTTTTTGAATTGACCCCAGAATGGTAACCACATTTTTTGAGTACCATCAAACTGAGTATATACTATCTTGGTAGTTTCATATTTTTCTTTCATCATACTTATCATTTATATCTTCTTGATCACAAAAATCTTGAAGAAGATATACAATCTTATCTTTATATTCTTCTGTTGCTTCGAACTCTTGATCCCATTCAGCTTGTGATATATTTTCTTTTTCTGTCAATAAAAATTTGACACTGTCATCTAATTTCTGTAATCTTTCATATTTAGCTTGTAATGTATGCTTTCTTATGTCTACGGATTCTTTTCTTTCAACTTTATCATAGAGTTCTCTTATATGCTTTCTTATGACATTCCTTTCACTTAACAATGCATCCATTTTCCACTGACTTACTAATAAACTTCACTATTAAGGAATGACCGACTGATGCTTCAAATTCACAAGATTAAAAAATTTTCTTACTTACGACTTGTGAATCGCTAACTTGAGACTTGTGACCGAGAATATCTTAAACTGACTTACTGTCACTTGGTCGCCACTTGTTCTTAATTAACCTTTCTTTTTAAATTATTTTCTTGCAGGTTTTACTTATAATTAACTTACTTAGATTTCTTAATATATAAAATTGAAAACACTATGAATTCTGTCACAAGACTGAGTCAAAAAATATATTTCAAACAATATTACATTTGACAATGTCAATTTTAAACATGTACAGTACAAAGGAAACATCATATTAAGGTCCTCCCCCGGCTGGATTTGAACCCTCGACCTCCAGGTTAAAAGACAAGTGCTCTACAACTGAGCTACTGGACACAGAGAACTTATTAAAACAAAGAATAAAGTAAATATATAATATATATATATATATAATATATATATATATATATATATATATAATTAAGCAATTAAATTAAATAAAACAAAGGGGTGTGTGTCTGTTAAATACAAAATTGAAACTTTGTACAAAATCAATCTTTAAGTCCAGTTGTGCTATCTAGGAAAAAAATCACGATGTTATTAACCGCAGCAATAATTATTGCATCAATAACGACTTGGCACATATTAAGCAAGAAATTAAAAATCGATAGATGCTATACTCATCAGCATACGTTGCTGAGCTTGTGTACGAACTTTTAAGGCTCTGCGAAAAAGTAGAAGTAGCACAGCCCCTTTAATAAAGTTGTCAAGTCATTACAGCTTTATTTAATGATTGCTTTCTTTTTAAATGGCGTCAAGTTAGTGCTTCACCGTCCCTGCTCTTTGATTTAATTTCGTATCAAATGGAACCTTTTTTACTCCTTACTACTTCAAATGTAATTAATGAGTGTAATTAAAAAAGTAAGAATTTGTTGAAATTGAGTTTGTTAATGAGGAGAAAGGAAAATTGAGTGATATCGTTTTCATGTCATTTATCTCTGTGTGAAACTTGAGTCAAGGAACAGATGGTTTTACTAAAAGCTAATTGACTTGATTCAGTCAAAGAAAATATTCGGTAGTTAGTTAAATTTAATTTTTGTTATATTTAAAAAAAGAATAAGAAGGTAATAGTATATTATGCTACTAGGCAGCAAAATGGAATTTTACAGACGAGTTTTATAAATTAGCCCCCGAGCCGAAGGCTTACCTGACGAGGCGAAACCGAGTCAGGCAAATAGCGATTTTCCTGCAGAGGCGGAGCCATTGCAAACAAATGCTAGAACGAGTCAGCAATGTTTCCTTTGCTGCATTGTAGCATATATTATTTTATCCACTTACGGCAGAAAAAATATACAAGAGTTAATTATTCTTCAAAATATAACGTTTATCCTTTGTGAAAAAAATACAATTACAATACATTTTTAAATTACAATTGATTGACACCAAGTAAGAAAATTTTGTAGTTTTAAACTAATATAATGTAAGAAAACATTGAGAAATCATCCTTACCACGATTATAATGCCCAATTTAAGTACCCAGGCTCTGAGTGCTCGTGTTGACTCCGGACCATTTTCATTCAACTTACAAGCTCTACATCGAAAATGACTCCCCAGTTGAAGTACGTTGTTTACTGGCCGTATTTTAGGTTTTCCGGGATGCGATTACAGTTATTTCGACTTCGCACCGGATTTATAAACATACCTTTTTCGCGTTTAAAAATAATAACCTTGAATTTCGCCGTTTTTTTTTAATTTTGCGGACTCAGTAAACCGGGTTAATGAAGTCACAACAAACGGTTCGTGTCCTCCCTAGGGTTGATTTTTGTACCAAGTTTGATTACAAAATTTGTCTGTTCGAAAGCTACCTCAACGGTCATACAAAAAATGTTGCATATATATATATATATATATATATATATTATATATATATATATATATATATAATATATATATATAATAATATATATATATATATTATTTATTTATTTATACTTCTGTTGTCTCTTTATCTGCTATGAACATTTTGTTTCTACAAATTTATTACAATATTAAATGGTGATTAAAACAAAGTGCCATGGTTACAAACCATAATTTGGCCAAAGCAATTATAATGAAAATAAAATTAAATTCAAAATTCTTAAATTTTATTTTATAAAAAAACTAATATCTTGTTAAGGAGTTAACTGTGTACCAATATATGTATAATATATTTGTGTATACATACACAACACACACACACACACACACATAACACACACACACATATATATTATATATATATATTATTATATATATATAATATATATATACATATATATATGCCTGTGTGTGAGTATAAAGTTCTGCAAAACGATTATTTTTGTTGACAATTGATGCTGTCTACATTTGAATGCACTATATTCTCTAAGCTTGTCTTAAGCTAAGAAACTTCAATGTAAAAGATTTTAACAATAAAGAAAAAAGGACCTTTGTAAAATATAATAAAAATGCTGATTAAAGTAAGCCTCACACTCAAGTATCCTCACTTGAGTACTTTAAAAGGGATGGAGACATATTAGAAGAGTGCAACGGGTATAACTGACGAGTATAAAAAAGTAAAAGAAGCATGTGTGTTAAAAAAGCAATGGAAGTAAAAAATGGCGTTAATGGTATCTTGTGGGATGAGTTATATGACTTTATCTAAATCTTCAGCGCATGAAATAATTATGTTCACTGATAGAAGTAATATAAACTATAATATATGAAGCTTTCTAAAATAAATCGACCAATCTTTATTTGCATTAATACATTTCTTAAAACTTTGACATTTAATTTATCCTTTGCTGTCGCGAATGACGTATCTAAATAAATCATTCTATTTTTTGGGAATCTCATAGAGTTTTCAGCGAGTAGATGTAAGTAGCCGACAGAAAGTAGGTTCTTCAAGTGGTCTACTTATAGACCAATCAGACCTCACTGATCGATAACTTCTAACCTCTCTAGACTTTAACTTTCGAGATAATAAAATATGAACTCTATACCAAATTTTTGTATGTATGTTAGGCAGTATTTTATTTATTTTTACTTACAGATAGAATTTATGTATAAACTTGAATTTAATTGTTGTTTAATTTTAAATTTTTCATTTTTAACTAAAAAATATGTAAATTTTATAATAAAATTTATATAGTTTAAAGTTTTAAAGTCATCGATAAATTTCTAACAACAAATAGACGTTGAGTGTATTAGGAGAGTTTGAGGAGATCCGGCTCGAAGGACCAAAATGAAAACTCTCTTTGAGATCTTAATGGTGACGGTTTTCTAAAGGTCTAATAGAGTTTCGAAACTAATACAGACAACTCCTTGTTCTTCTGTTGTTGTCCTAGAGGAGAGAAGCTACCTATTCTTCTGTAGGGTTGTTGAAATCTATTGTTATCATCTAATGAAGAAATATCAGCTTTTTGTTTTTTTTTTTAAGTTATGACCTCCTTCAATGATTTATTGGTTTTGTTCTTTAAAAGTTTTCTGTTGAGTTTACAGTTGTTTATGTATTGTTTAGTGTAGGATAACTTTATTGAAAAGTTTCATTCAAAAAATTAAAAAAAAAAATCGTAATACCTATGTCCAAACGAAATAATAGTAAAAAATTCTGGTAAGGAGTTTTTCTCGGAACTTTTCCTCGTCACATGGGAATCACTAAGCTCATCCTCCTTAATCGAACTCGCTTCGCTCGTCCCCAGAATATACAAGTCGTTAAATTGAAACTGGAACGCCTCTTCGGACTTGATTCGCTCGTCCTCAGATTTTAAATGCATCCGTATTCATTGCGGTCTCCCATCCAGGCACTGATAACGCTCGATGTTGCTTAACTTATTTCATCCAAAAAAAATTATAGATATACCTGTTGCATCCAAATGAAACTTATTGTTCTTATTTATTACGTAAAGTTATACACTTTTACCTAATTAGATTATTTTTTTTTTATTCTGTCCAATTTTTTAAAACACGTTTACAAGACATTTTATAACATTAAAACTAATTCTGATAATGAAATGAAACATAGCACATATGCCAAATCATGTAGTTTGCTGGCCAATTTAAATTGCGTGCCAAATCTCAACATTGTTACAATTATTAGTTGATCACAACATTATACCTCGTTTAATGATTTTTCAAAATTTTCACTGAGTCGTTATTGCGGGTTAATAGCGTCATAATTTTTTTCGAAGAACACAACTATACCTACAGACTGATTTTTGTTCAAAGTTTCATCTCTCTAAAAAATAGACTGGGAGCTACAATGGTAACAGACACACACACAAACATACATACAAACAAATACATACAGACAGACAACTTGGAAAAAATTACTCAGGAGGTCTTAAAAAGACCTGAAACCAATAATTCTGGTTTCATCCAGGTTTCGGATGTTTTTGAAAACATAATACTTATATATCTATGGTATAAATGAGGAAAATTAATAATATTTATCAAACATTTTAGGCATTTATGCATTTATTAAAAATTAAATTATTATTTAATTGCTATTTATTATTACTATTCAATTACTATTTACTATTTAATTACTAATTACTATTTATTAATTATTTAATAAATAACATTTATTTATTTTTTTTTATTAACATTTATGATTAAACTCATACTTTTTTTCCTAAGGTTTGAAAGATAGTTAGATCTTCCTGTGCGTAATATATATATACATACTATATATATATATATATATATAATATATATATATATATATATATATATATATATATATATATATATATATATATATATATATATATATATATATATATATAATATATATATATATATATATATATATATATATATATATATATATATACATATTATATGTATGTATGTATACGTATCGTACGTTGTATTAGAACGATAAGTCAAATCTCAGATTGTTAAATATTATGTGATTTATTTCGTCTTAAAGATATGTGTAAGATTAAACTTATAAACTTTTTTTTCTAAGGAACTGAAACGTAAATTGTTATATATTATCGAAATTAAAACCGATCAAACTAATTATTCTAATTAATTAATTTAATTTGTTTTAAATAAAGGTTTTTTCTTTTTTCTTTGTTCCAAGAATTATCTTTTTATATTATATATTTTTATCTTTAGTTTATTTATTTTCATATTTAAGTAGCTGAGCAATAAAGTCCTCTTTGTTGGCCAGGAATTAATAAAAGCCTTTAGGGGGGCTTTTGCAGTGTTGCTATTTTTCCAAAATGTAATTAAATAAACAGATTAACAGCATGGAAATTAATATTTTTTTTAATTAATTAAAACTCAGAGTAATTTTTTGTGTGTTATATTTAGTGATGAAAATCTGACTAGCTGTATAATAGTCTTTTGCTTTTACGATCTCTCGAGGAAATGGATCAGATTTACCTGCTAAAAAGCTTCCTTGAAAAAAAATTATATTTTTTCTTTTTTATATACGGTAGATTTGTGGAATACCTGTTTGGACTGAAAAACCGAAGCCGAGATTTGACGTAATTTATCCGGCTCTGAGAACTCATGAGTGGTTTTTACAATGTTCTCATCTGTGTGTTTCTTATTATTATAGCTCTGTTTTTATGCTGGTATTGAAACTTGGCACAGAAATCAAGTAAATATCAGAAGTCTTCTGATATTTTACATATGTCCTGCCTAATTTTAAAGTCAAAACCATCTTTAACGTAAATAACTGTTCCTCCGTGTTTATCATGACCTCTACAAAAATATAAAGCTAAAGTAAAATCTTTGATTTTAAATGATGTGATGGCTTCACTGGTTAACTAGTGCTCTGTCACATAAGAACGTCACAGGTATTTTATTGAGAGCTTCCTCCAGTCTGATTACTTTATTACATAGTGATTGTACATTGTAATGTAAAATTTTTAAACTAGCTTTACCTTTTTCCTCTTTAACGATCTTAGTTTTAGTCAGGGTCGATTCATTGACGTTTCAGATTTATCTAAAAAAAGTTGTTGTACCATTCAAAACAAACGTTACCTCATCAATTTTATTCTTCTTACTGATTTGAGCAGCTAGCTTTTTGCTCAGCAAGCTTGCCTGTGATTTTTTAAAATTCAGATCACCTTTTGGAAAAACAGGTCACCTTTTAGAAAAACATTATTGATGAATAATTAATGTTAAATACTATGGAGCAAGGAGCCCATCCTCCTTACTTCGAACTCGCTTCGCTCGTCCTCAGATAATAAATGCATCCGTTTCATTCCCAGCGGTTACCTATCCAAACACTAAACTTCATATATATAAAGTATAGTAAGTATGGTATATATAAAGTATAGTTATTTATATAATATAACAATACATAGGCTAAATTTTTGATAGTACTTGTTTAATATTTTAAATACTCCTCCTCACGGTGCAAGACTCTAGTCTTTTTGTGAGGAGTTCACAATTCTGTTTTTTTTTAAGTCTAATTTAATATTTTTAATACGTTGTATTGTAATATAAATAATAAATAAATAAAAGGTCAGTACTCGGACGAGTGACCGCTGAGAATAAAACTAGTCTTATGCGTTAAACGTTAAAGGTAGACATAAGAGTCGGAAGACAAAATTCCGTATCAATTACGAAGATTCTGTATCAATTTTTTTTAATCGAAAATTGAATAAAATCGGGTACGGGGTACCTCGGAACATTACCTCATCATATCGAATTTGCTACGCCCATCCTCCTTACTTCGAACTCGCTTCGCTCGTCCTCAGATAATAAATGCATCCGTTTCATTCCCAGCGGTTACCTATCCAAACACTAAACTTCATTAATCCGAAATAATGACTCAACAAAAAGTTCAGAAAATCATAAAATACGGAAAATATTGTCATCACTTTTAGATTTAACACGCAAGGAGACTGTATAGCACCAACATGTGTGCCAAGTTTCATCACATTATCGGAATTCGTTAAATTTTTGACAAATGACTTGTGTACGTTTCGTAAAAAAATGGAATATAATCTAATTGAGTTTAAAATTGGGTACAAGTGTATATTTATTTCTTATATATGTCGCTTGTTGAATATGTGTTCCTATAGGTATTAATTTTTGTTAGTTTTTGTTCATTATTTGTAGTATTTTAGGATTAATTTATTATACATATGTTACTTTGTACTAAAAGCGCCCTACTTGTGGTTCTGCCGTTAGGAGCTCTTAAAAAATAAATAAATATCTTACGTAATGAATAAATACACTATGTTTGATTTCATCCATGATTTTTGTTTTTGTCGATCATAAAAGTTAGGCTGCATAGAGCGTGGAAAACTTGGATAGGTGACCACTGGGAATGAAACGGATGTATTTACTATTTAATGACGAACGCAGTGAGTCCGATGATGTGTTGTTAGACATTTGTAGGAATTTTTAATTCTGAGGACAAGCGAAGCGAGTCCGAAGTAGGGAAGATTAGCGTCGCAAATTCGATGTGATAAGAAAAGGTTCCGAGGTACTCCATACCCGATTTTTGTATTTAGATTAGGTAACCGCTCATGTAGTTTTTTGTATTTAGATTAGGTAACAGCTCATGTAGTTTTGTTGTATATAGATTAGGTAACCGCTCATATAGTTTTTTGTATTTAGATTAGGTAACCGCTCATGTAGTTTTTTGTATTTAGATTAGGTAACAGCTCATGTAGTTTTTTGTATTTAGATTAGGTAACCGCTCATATAGTTTTTTGTATTTAGATTAGGTAACCGCTCATGTAGTTTTTTGTATTTAGATTAGGTAACCGCTCATTTAGTTTTTTATTTAGATAGCTAACCGCTCAGTTTTTCGTATTTAGATTAGCTAACCGCTCATGTAGTTTGAGCCCTAGAATTATTGTTTTTTAGCTAGCGCTTTCTATCTGTTAACTTGAAATGCATTTTATACTAATAAAACACCCAAATATAAGTGACTTCATACTACCTTCATACGTGGTTTACTGGCACTGATGATGACTGAAAGGTTGATAGCTGGCTCTGTGTTTTATTAATACTTTATTTTTCATTTTCAATTTATTTTATAAGAATTTCTTACTCATCAACAATAATTATCTACTATTTATATATTTTCTTTGTTCCGTAAAATTGCTTTATATTACTTGCAGGTAATTTTCAATAACAAATTACGGTTATGAGGTTGTTTGGATAACGGAAGTATTATCCAAAAAACTGGGAAGGGGGAACAATTTCGCTTGGCCTCTATATTAGTCGAGATAGTCTAAATGAATTCTCGGTTATCTCAATTAAGAATGAATGATTATATAAGTGTATCCTAAGTCAGGCCTCAGAAGTAACTAAAGACTTGACCTTCTGGCTTAAGAAGCCTTAAGCTTCGATCAAAAATACTAATACTTTGAGGGCGTACATAGGCAGAATAACACAGCGATAAGGGGCCTGAAAGTAAGACAGCTTCCACTAAGTGCCATAACGGGACTTACTCCTACTATAGTCTCCCTAGAGAGAGACTTGATACTCCCCACCCACTCCACAAACGGCGGGCTTTTTTTAGTGACGTCACATTAATGAAGTAACAAAATTACCATACTTGGGTAATAGTTAAAGAAATAATAATAATAAACTTGAACTCTAAGAAGTCAATTTATTTGGGGGGGGGGGTAAATGGGAGTACCATTTTCAAAATTGGAGACCATTTTTAAAAAGTCTTGGATCATGTTTTCTCTTTTTTATAAAGGGTTTATTGTTGGTGCATTTGAAACGTTTCCCCCTGTATATACCCATGAATAGTACCTCCATTTTATTATTGGAAATTATTATTGTGTTAGTTGTGGGCAGTTTTAAATATTTTTAAAAATACTTTGTACTTTTTTAATTAATTATTTCCAATTAATATTTGTTGCACCCCCTCCCTGTCAACAATTTGAGCAACTGTGTAACCCCCCCTCAGAATTCTTCTGATAAACCTCTGAAAGAATTCCTGCGGCAGCTTAAGCGCAAGGGAGTTCGTAGCAGGGGTGTACGAGTATAAGAAGCACTAGATAATTATAGAGAGTGAACTCTTAGTATACACCAGGTATTACCAAGTTCCTTAAAATAAGTTAATAGAATCTGACTATAATTCGGGACTTTATCTCGTAACCTGTGGCTTAAATGCCGAATACGATCTCCCTGCTCTACTGAAGCCACCTCAGATGTCGGTGTACCAAATAAAAACAATCTCATTCCTCTGATTATGTCAATCATCAAATAAAAACAAACTTATTCCTCTGATTAGTCAATCCTCAATAAAAACAATCTCATTCTCTGATTATGTCATCTCAAATAAAAACAATCTCATTCCTCTGATTATGTTAATCCTCTAATAAAAACAATCTCATTCCTCTGATTATGTTAATCCTCAAATAAAAACCTCATTCCTCTGATTATGTCAATCCTCAATAAAAACAATCTCATTCCTCTGATTAAATCATCAAATAAAAACAAACTTATTCCTCTGATTATGTCAATCCTCAAATAAAAACAATCTCATTCCTCTGATTATGTCAATCCTCAAATAAAAACAATCTCATTCCTCTGATTATGTCAATCCTCAGAAGCAACTTACTACAGTATTAAGTCTCTGGGAAAAAAATTGAAAGTAAAAATTGTTTATACAAAAAAAATCCCGAAATGAAACTTTTTTAAATTTTTAATTAAAAAACCGGCAGTGTGAGATGAAAGGGGGTGAGATTTTCCCCGTTTCGGAAACCTACAAACCCATCGGGGGGGGGGGGGGGTATAATTACGTGAAAGAAAATACAAACTTGGAGGTAAAAAAATACAGGTGAGCGTTTTTTTTATGTATTTATTTTTTTAAAGGCTGCTTAAGAGGGAAATTGCAAGTATTAAAATACAGGGTTAAAAGGTTAGATATATGGGGTTTAAAAATATAGTTAAGGTTGACTGCAAATGTTTAGGGTATTATTTCAAGGTATACTTGAGTGTGAACAATATACTGTATTTTTATTTTTTTAAATATGGAGTCTTAGGCTGTTTGTATAGTCTTTGGCGAATTTTAAAAGGTTAGCTTTTTTAAAGACCATTAAAGATTGGGATCAGTTGGAAAAAAGAAGAAGGGTTATTAAAAGTGCTATGCACCATGTAAAGGGTTTCTTAGTAATTTTTATTGAAAAATATTAGCTACACGGTGGTGAAATAACGCAAACTGAATTGAATAAAACAAAATAAGATAGAGGCACAGTGAAAGGATGTGGAGTGTAGGATTCGTGTGCACTCTACTAACATCGGATAAATATCTATAGAACAGGAGAAAAATATATATTTTACCTGCTGTTCAAGTTTTATCTTCAGATATAGGATATTTATAGTTTATAATACTGAATATCTTGTCACACTCAGATGCATCTACGTTTCTACTAAGTTTCATTTTAGGTAACAAATACACTGTCTACATGATATCTTAGGTATGTCTACATGATATCTTAGTATGTAAACTGATTTTAGGTATGATGATATCTTAGGTATGATGATATCTTAGGTATGTCTACATGATATCTTAGGTATTTCTACATGATATCTTAGGTATGTCTTCATTAGGATGATCTTAGTATGTCTACATGAATATCTTAGGTATGTCTACATGATATAGGTATCTTAGGTATGCCTACATGATATCTTAGGTACGCCTTCATGATATCTTAGGCATGTCTACATGATATCTTACGTATGTCTACATGATATCTTAGGTATGTCTACATGATATCTTACATCTATTGTATTATTATGCATTTTATAGACAAGTTGCTTTGTCAAGATTATATATCACATAAATAAGCATTACGGTTATTAATACTTAATAAGCATTATCGCATGGCGGGAGTCGGACCCGGCATTGTGTTAGAAAGAGGTTTACGTTTTGCAAAACTTTATCCTGTGGAAACCTGAAAGCCAGAGTTCCGGGTTCGACGCCTGGAAGTTTAATTTGTTGGATTTTTCACAGGGAATGAGCCAAACCTTTATAGCGTTAACATTAACCAAGTGCTTTATTTATTGTAAATCATAGTGTTCACTGTTAATGTTGGAAGGATAAATATAGTTGTGTATAACAGCCGGGATAAATGTGACCATTTCCTTTAAAAAATCCTGACAAATTGACTAAGGAGTCGTTGAACTGAATCATGCATTTCAAAGGAAATGATCTAGGAATGCAGACCTTCGCGCCAGTATAATTTTAATGACATGCCTGTAATATGTGTAAAAATAGAAACCATTCAAGTTGATGCGATCTCTGGCATAGTAGACGCGATCTCTGTCATAGTAGACGCGATCTCTGTCATAGTAACGCGATCTCATAGTAGACGCGATCTCTGTCATAGTAGACGTGATCTCTGGCATAGTAGACGCGATCTCTGGCATAGTAGACGCGATCTCTGGCATAGTAGACGCGATCTCTGGCATAGTAGATGCGATCTTGGCATAGTAACGCGATCTCTGGCAATAGTAGACGCGATCTTGGCATAGTAGATGCGATCTCTGGCATAGTAGATCTCTGGCATAGTAGACGCGATGATGGCTTGCGATGAAAACTTGAATTAATTTACCTTTATCTTCAAACGTTTTAACAGTAATCACAATTGTAAATATTTGTATCGACTTCTTTGATATTAGCTGTTTCATTTCTCTGTCCTCAAAATGAAACGTGTCTGTCCCGTCGTATTGTGAGTAGAATGAGTCAGCAAACAGTCGTCATATATGTTTCAAGTTAGTAGGAAATATCAGGTTGATTTGTTTTAATTCTTACAACAAAGTCATTTGTGAGCTTATTTTTGTGTTACTAGTCTATTATTGTATTTTGTATTCTTTAATTACTGTTATTATTATTATGTATTATTTTTTATTATGTTATTATAAATATTCATTATTACTATTATTGTTATTAATTCATTTTATTGTTATGTATTACTGTTATGTTTATTATTACTGTTATGTATAATTATGTATATTCATTTTTATTATTGTTATGTATTAAATATTCATTATTATGTTATGTATTTATTATTACTGTTATGTATTAATTCATTTTTATTATTGTTATGTATTAAATATTCATTATTACTGTTGTGTATTAATTATGTATTAATTCATTACTATATATTTATTGTTTGTTTCAGGTGTGTACATTTTATAAATCTTTATTTGATGCGTTTTATTAAATGGACCCATTCGTAAGTTTAATTTATTTTCACTTTCTTCTTACTAAAATATAATAAGCTAAAATATCGAATAATGTGTTCAAATCCCTTGTGTTCAATAAGTCTGGAGAGTTTTTTGGCTGATAATATTTCTTGGCGTATTTTTTGTAAGGAATAATGTTAAAGCTTAGAAAAAGGAATAAATCCCAACAAAAAACACATGCGTGTAAAAAAGAGACAAGTCTAGCGTAAAAAGTTGTGAGATCATTAAATAAGCCAAGTCGTAGGTTCCCAATAATGCTTGATGGGGTGGGTCTTGGCGGTTTCACATTGTGACTTGGCCATTACACAACTTAAGGTTGTGTGGTACTAAACATCTTGTACAGAGTGTAGACATACACAATAATAATATATTTAAGCCTATTTAATAAGCTTATTATGCATTTCTGTGTGTGCTGCGTAATGGCCAAGTTACAGAGTGAACCCGCCAAGACCTCATATATTTACAAGCATTATTGGGAACCTGCGACTTGGCGTATTTAGTGATCTCACAATTTTTTACGCCAGACTTGTCTCTTTTTCTACACGCATGTTTTTTTGGGATATATATAATATATATGAATTATTGGATTGAGGTAAAATTTGGTACATATTTAATCCTATAAATATCACACCAAAAAAATGCTTTAGTATCATGTCAATCTTAACTCTAGGTTAGAATAAATATAGTTTATAAAATAAATAAATAATTGCTAGTAGCTTTTATTTTTATTTAAAAATGTAATTTTTATTTAAAAATGTAGTTATTTTTAGTAGGTATTATGCATCTGTATTTATTGTAACAATTATTATGATTTATCCTTGCAGTAACATACTGGTACATGGCACTCGCAAGCATTAACATGTGTAACCCATGTTTATTTATGTTTTAAAACGTCCTATATATGTAAAAGCATCGAGTAGAACGTGTTATGTATATAACATTATATAAAAGTGCATTAAGCATATTGGTTTTTACACCGAGTTTATGCTGGGACACAATGTAACATAGCTTGACAGAGTGTTCGCAGTGTTACGGTGTAAAATAACGATACACAACGCCCCCCCCCCCCCCCGAGGAAGGGGGAGAAGGCTTTTTTGTGTGGTTTTGATAAAATAACAGGCAACAAGGAAACGTATAGTTGTGTGTACGAGGTTGGGGGGGGGGGGTAAAGAGAACGGTAGAGAGTGTTTGTTGCATATTTTAACCGTATTGTGACACTTGACAAAGAAGCTTTTATACTCACTAACACGCTCAAACAAGACTATATCATAAATTTAACAGAATTATTGTATACGACTTAAAAACAAAATTAAAATATTCATGAGAGACTTAAAATAAAAACAATTAAAATGTTAAATGACCTAACGAAGGTTAATAATTGGATTTCTTTACTAAAATATTACTTAACGTTTGACATAAATGATGAAACTACGCTATGAGTTTTTTATCGAACGTACTTGACGTATTTTATGATGTCAAAATGCCTATAAATAAGAAGTCACAACGTCTATGAATAAGACGTCACAGCGTATATAAATTAGACGTCACAACGTCTATAAATTAGAAGTCACATCGTCTATAAATTAAACGTCACAACGTCTTTAAATTTGACATTACGACGTTAGTAAATTTGACGTCACGAGATTAAGGAACTTAACTGTTCCCTATGAAAGCCGTATGAATTAGAGAAATAGGAGTACACTTACCTTCCCTAGCATGTTTATGGCTTAAGGGGCGAAACTACGGTTATGTATTAAGCATAAGACAAGTTCAATACACATTAAGGCAAATTAAACGCTTATATGACCTACCTTTCTTATATAAATATAAAGACACGAGGTGGAAACAAGCAAATTTCAGTATATTACTCTTAGAATAATACTATATATAGAAGGAGCACAGGACCGTAAACACAATGTAATTCTACTGATAACACGAAAGCCGGTTGACTGGTGCACTTAAGTAATGCTGCCAACCTGACAACAAAACATTATTTTAAATATGTTTTATAAATATCTATTAATGAATAAAGGTCGTAAAGAACAAATATAATAACTTAAAACACCTGCTGAGTATTTAATAAAACTGGTCTTAGATGGCAAAAGGGTGGCGGAATACAAGAATCTACATTTAGTTGACGAGGACTACTTTTAATATAATTTTAATAAATACGTTAAACTACAATTTAAAATGCTTTAAATATTGTAATGCACCGATATTTATATTAGTATTTTATGAATAATCAATCATTGATTAATGATAGAACATAAGTATTGCCAACTTTTTTTTAGAAAATTGTATATTGTTAGGTGGCAGCATTACTTAGTTGCACCAGTGAACCGGCTTTCGTGTTATCAGTAGTGCTCCTTCTATATATAGTATTATTCTAAGATTTTACTCTTCTCTAATTCTTTGTATCCTTCAATAGGAAAACTTTTCATTAGAAGGTATGTTGGCCTATAAATTTTAAACCTGCGCAGTAAATGTAATTATTGTGAGCATGCAGAGTTCGTACCAAGCATGTGCAGTTTGTTTTTGGTGTATGTTTTGTATGTATTCTTCTTTATTTTTATATCCCCAACGGGGTCACTTTGTCAAAGTGCAAATATACAGATCCTTCATTCCTTTTTTATCCAAGATCATTGGCTTTGTATTATCAGGGTTTTTTTGTTAATTAAACAAACATGAGTTCTTAAAGAGAAAGACTGTTGTTGTTAACTGTCCTTGAGATTTTAGCTAGCTGTACTAGGATGTTGTAGCCTACTAGTTGTACTAGGATTGTTGCTAGTTGTACTAGAATTGTTGCTAGTTGTACTAGAATTGTTGCTAGTTGTACTAGCTAGTTGTACTAGATTGTTGCTAGTTGTTACTAGAATTGTTGCTAGTTGTACTAGATTGTTGCTAGTTGTGTACTAGAATTGTTGGCTAGTTGTACTAGAATTGTTGCTAGTTGTACTAGAATTGTTGCTAGTTGTACTAGAATTGTTGCTAGTTGTACTAGAATTGTTGCTAGTGTCAGTTGTACTATTGTTGCTAGTTGTACTATTTGGATTGTTGCTAGGTTGTACTAGGATTGTTGCTAGTTGTACTAGAATTGTTGCTAGTTGTACTAGGATTGTTGCTAGTTGTACTAGATTGTTGCTAGTTGTACTAGAATTGAAGATTTAGGTCTTCCGGTGGTGACCGCGTCAATGTAGATGAAGAATCCGACGTTTCGCTTCCACTGTGGGAGGCATCTTCAGGATGTAGGACATCATGGATAGAAAACACAATGCTCTACAAAACTGAACCGTTCAGTTTTGTAGAGCATTGTGTTTTCTATCCATGATGTCCTACATCCCTGAAGATGCCTCCCACAGTGGAAGCGAAACGTCGGATTCTTCATCTACATTGACGCGGTCACCACCAGAAGACCTAAATCTTCATGAAAATAACCGCGGAAGCCTACGCAGTTTATTTTGTACTAGAATTGTTGCTAGTTGTACTAGGATTGTTGCTAGTTGTACTTGTTGTTGTTAGCTGTGCAAGGGCTAGAATTTTCTCTGTATCACTGAATTCAATGATAAATTCCACAGGACAGCCCGACGCCACAAAGCATCCAATTGGCGTTCTGTTTCAGACATTTTTTTAAAAAAAAATCAAAAAAGTAAATATATCCATTTGAGAATTTTATTTACAGAAATACAAAGCTCTACGACAAAAATAAATTCATCTCAAACATTAACAACAAATATAATTATTTAACACTATAGATAAAACTTAGTTGTATTTGAATTTTATAAATTTTACATACTCTAATAAAACATTGTTGAATAATAAATAACAATGAATTTATTTTAAAATGTAACTGTGATTTACACTCATAGAATATTATAATATAATCCTACATGTTACAGTCCATGCCTGACTGATTCCCAAAAAAGTATTTAAATACTGACTTAATTTATGCATAATATCCCTTGTTAAAATTATTTTACGTATGTATTTATGTGTTGTTTTTTTAAATAAATTTTATATATTTATTATCCATATGTAAAATTGATGAATATATCAAATAAATTATGAACATGTACTATTTTCTTTAGAAAATTATCCTTATGAGATTCTACTTTAACTGGAACAGGGCTAGGTGGTTCCCATGATTCCAAATGTATGTACAGAGTGGAAAATTTTAGATGCAGCAACATTCAATCCCTTTAAAATATGGGGATAATATAGACTCACCCGTGGTGCAGTTGTTATGGTAGGCGGCCAATACACAGAATGAGTGGACATTAAACTTCCGAGTTTATTTAGTCGGGGGTTCAATCAGCATAGGCCTCTGGGATTTTTATGAGAGGGATAAAAATTCTGCGTACCACGTGCTTCTGAAGGGAGGTCTTGAGCTTAGAAAAGATATTTGGCGACATTAATCCTCTTAAAAAAAGTGTTTGGCGTCATCAATCCTTTAAGAAAAGATATTTAGCGTCATTAATCCTCTTAAAAAAGTGTTTGGCGTCATCAGTCCTCTAAAAAAAAGTGTTTGGCGTCATCATTCCTTTAAGAAAAGATATTTGGCGTCTATAATCCTCTTAAAAAAGTGTTTGGCGTCATCAGTCCTTTAAGAAAAGTGTTTGGCGTCATCAATCCTTTAAGAAAAGATATTTGGCGTCATAAATCCTCTTAAAAAAGTGTTTACCGTCATAAAGCCTCTAAGAAAAAGTGTTTGGCGTCATCAATCCTTTAAGAAAAGATTTTTGTCGTCATTAATCCTCTTAAAAAAAAGTGTTTGGTGTCATGAAGGCTCAAAGAAAAAGTGTTTAACATCATCAATATGCTGAAAAAACAGTCGTCTCATTATTTTTTGTCGTTTTATTTTTTTCCAGTGGTTTAGACATGACAATTATTTTAGACAGTGAGCTTCGTTTTACATTTTGCTGCTGCTTGTCTTCACCATTTAGAAAAGAGGTATTTTTTAAAAAAGGGGTGGAAAATATGATCAAAACAGATTATTTTAAAATAGCTTGTATAAAATAAGGAGGCTGTCTGTGGTTGTCATCCGACATCAAACAGCTGGGCGAGGAAAACCAACTGAAAATGAGAAATATGCGAAATGTCAGGCGGATTGTGTGACAGGCAAATTACTTACTTTCATACTCACTAAAACAAATTTAAATGTGTTTTCTTTGTGTTATTAAATGGCAAAATATTAAAATGAATTATATAAATAAGGGCTCTATGTGTCTTTTTTGAAGTTTGGAGGTATTTTTATGCTGTTGTACTTCGTGTCGCGTGTGTCTACAAGTTAAATATTCAGTATAATAAATCCAAGAGACGAACTATGCATTTATTTCTCCAGATAAAATATATGATACAGTTTAAACTGTAGGTATAAGGAAAAGTATTGTTTTAGAGAAAAATACGAAACTAAGATTTTATCTGAATTATGTAATAAGACCTCCTCAGTGGTTTTCACCAAGTTTTTTATCTAAATGTGTGTGTGTCATCGTAGCTAATTGTGTCTATCGAAATGTGTGTGTATCTAAGTGTGTTATCATCGAAGCTTCCAGCGTCTTAATGCTTAAGCAAAAATACGCTGTTTTTCACTACGTTTTCATCCCCAAGGGTTCAAATTAAAACATTGTAAACTAGTAATGCGTTGCATCAAGAACTCACGTCAAAAAATACATAAACATTTGTTTAAAGCAAGCGAAATGAGTTTATCAAAACATTCGTGTGCTATACTATTTTAAAGTATAAACTCAAAAAGGCTCGCTTCGCTTGCTAGTTTAGATATCTTAAACATTTACATATTTAACATAATACAAAGTTAAAAATAGGCTCGCTTCGCTCGCTAGATTGCTTATAATTAATAAAATATATAGCAAAAAAAGCTCGCTTCGCTCGCTAGATTGCGTAGATTTATATTAATGCATAGTAAAAAAGGCTCGCTTCGCTCGCTTAATTGCGTATATTTATATGATAAATATATATTTATAATGATACATTCTTAAAGAAGGCTCGTTTCGCTCGCTACATTGCTTAATACAAATTTAAAATAAAGGCTCGCTTCGCTCGCTAGATTGCTTTATTTATAATAGTACAAATTTAAAAATAGGCTCGCTTCGCTCGCTGGATAGCTTATATTTATAATAAATATAATGTAAAAAAGGCTCGCTTCGCTTGCTAGATTGCGTAGATTTATATTCATGCATGGTAAAAGAAGGCTCGCTTCGCTCGCTAGATTGCTTATATTTATAATAAAATATATTGTAAAATAGGCTCGCTTCGCTCGCTAGATTGCGTATATTTATAATAATACATGGTAAAGAAGGCTCGCTTCGCTTAGATTGCTTATCTTTAATATTAATGCAAAGTAAAAAAGGCTCGCGCTCGCTAGATTGCTTATATTTAATATTAATGCGTATAAAAAAGGCTCGCTTCGCTCGCTTGATTGCGTATATTTATTATAATAAATAATAAAAAAGGCTCGCTTCGCTCACTAAATTGCGTATATTTTATATTCATGTATAGTAAAGAAGACTCGCTTCGCTCGCTAGATTGCTTTTATTTATAATAATACAAAGTCAAAAATAGGCTCGCTTCGCTCGCTAGATTGCGTAGTTTTATATTCATGCATAGTAAACAAGGCTCGCTTCGCTCGCTTGATGCGTATATTTATAATAATAAATAGTAAAAAAAGGCTCGCTTCGCTCGCTACATTGCGTAGATTTATATTCATGCAAGGTAAAAAGGCTCGCTTCGCTCGCTAGATTGCTTATATTTTAATAAAATATATTGTAAAATAGGCTCGCTTCGCTCGCTAGATTGCGTATATTTATAATAATACATGGTAAAGAAGGCTCGCTTCGCTAGATTGCTTATATTATTATTAATGCATAGTAAAAAGGCTCGCTTCGCTCGCTAGATTGCTTATATATAATATTAATGCATGGTAAAAAAGGCTCGCTTCGCTCGCTAGATTGCTTATATTTAATATTAATGCATGGTAAAAAAGGCTCGCTTCGCTCGCTAGATTGCTTATATTTAATATTAATGCATAGTAAAAAAGGCTCGCTTCGCTCGCTAGATTGCGTAGATTTATATTGATGCAAAGTAAAAAAGGCCGCTTCGCTCGCTAGATTGCGTATATTTATAATAAACATAGTAAAGAAGGCTCGCTTCGCTCGCTAGATTGCTTACATTAATATTAATGCATAGTAAAAAAGGCTCGCTTCGCTCGCTTGATTGCGTATGTTTATAATAATACATAGTTAAAAAGGCTCGCTTTAAATTTTATTTTTTTAGCCGCCATTTTTAAATTATTAAAAAAAATTGAAATGCTGACCATGAAAAATATATTTCTTTTTCTACTCTTTAAGAGCTTTTAAACGATATACAACACGATTTTTTGCTCAAAATTTTTTTATCCGGTCCGCCATATTGGCTGCCATTTTGAAAATATTTTTCGGAATATTACCAAAAACTATACAGCTCTGACATATATAGTTATTTTACTTGTATAAAAGTATCTAAAGTATATTACAATAGATCTTTATCTTATAAATTCTTGTAAAATTAGTAAAAATTAATTATTATATTAAATTATGGCCGCCATGTTGAATTTTTCGGAATTTAGTATATAACAATTTGTTCTACTTATCAAGAGCTTTACAACGATATATTACTCCAGTTATTTCTTTAATTTTAAATTTTTTGAGTTCATTATTTTGGCCGCCATTTTTAAATTATTCAAAAAATTTTAAAATGTTGACCATGAAACATATATTTTATTTTTCTACTCTTTAAGAGCTTTGAAACGATATACAACACGATTTTCTCGCTCAAAATTTTTTTTATCCGGTACGCCATTTTGGCCGCCATTTTGGAAATATTTTTCGGAATATTACCAAAAACTATACAGCTCTGACACATAATTAGTTTTACCTGTATACAAAATTTTATCAAAATCGGTCAATTTTTACGGCAGTTATCGCGACACGTACAAACAAACACACAAACATAAAACATACAAACATACAAACATACAAACTTACGCGCCGTCCCAATCTTCTGAAATGTAAGAACTCACTTACGTTCGTTCAAAAAAAATCAATCATTAAGGTTAGTTGTATCCGGAAAATAATTTTCATATGCCATCTTCAACCGTAAATATTGACTCTATAGTGAGCAAATGTAAAAATTCATAAAGCAAAATAATTTTCTTATGCCTTCTTCAACCGGAAATAATGACTCTATAATGAACAAATGTAAAAATTCATAAAGAAAAATAATTTTCATATGCCATCTTCAACCGGAAATAATGACTCAATAATGAACAAATGTAAAAATTTATAAAGGAAAATAATTTTCATATGCCATCTCAACGGAAATAATGCAAATGTAAAAATTTATAAGGAAAATAATTTTCATATGCCAACCGGAAATAATGACTCTATAATGAACAAATGTAAAAATTCATAAAGAAAATAATTTTCATATGCCAATCAACCGGAAATAATGACTCATAATGCACAAATGGTAAAAATTCATAAAGGAAAATAATTTTCATATGCCATCTTCAACCGGAAATAATGACTCTATAATGACAAATGTAAAAATTCATAAAGGAAATAATTTTCATATGCCATCTTCAACCGGAAATAATGACTATAATGCACAAATGTAAAAATTCATAAAGGAAAATAATTTTCATATGCCATCTTCAACCGGAAATAATGACTCTAAAGGAAAAATGTAAAAATTCATAAAGGAAAATAATTTTCATATGCCATCTTCAACCGGAAATAATGACTCTATAATGAGCAAATTGTTAAAATTCATAAAATGCGGAAAAAATTATTTGATCATTTTGAGGTTTAACACGCATGTTGTCTTAGACCAACATATCTACCATATCGAGTAAGGTCAGTGCCTGGTTAGGTAATCGCTAAAAATACAGCTAATCTATTTACTATTTGAGGAAAAGCGAAGCGAGTCCGAAGATGTGCTGCTGTATAAATTTGGCAATTTGTGTATTCAGTGGACAAGAGAAGCGAGTCCGAATTAGTGAGGACGGGAGTAGCGAAACTGATGAGGTAAGGAAAAGTTCCGAGGTATCCCATACCCGATTTCATAGATTTATTTGTATATTAACATAGATAATTTTATATTACTTTTAGTTTTCCTCCCCTCAAGAGATAAAATAAAGTAAATCTATGAAAGAAATTTTTCTGACAAAATTTAATGTTGACTGAAAATTTCCATATAAATTTTAAGTGGGATATCCTAGGCTAAGTTTAGATGAACTTAGTAACTGAAAAATGTTGCCATTAAATCGGAGCTCAGTGTAAATTTCATTACTGGAATATGTCAACATAGTGAATATTAAATATGTTTTGACAAACACAATTTTACAGAGACCCTTATGTCAGGGTTTTGCAGGCAGAGAATGTGTAACGGACTCTGTATACTTATCCCGGGCAAATTTTCAAGAAATATGAATATTTATTTTCGAATATGGGAAAACTTTTGATATTTCCTCTAAAATTAGATTTATTCTAGCCAAGGACCAACTACTATTATTAACTAATACTTATAAACCTTTTTTTTATTATACTACAGCTATAATACGAAATAAGACACCACTTTTATTGACTAATATTTATAAACTACTATTATAATCCTACAAATATTTTACGAAATAAGATAACACTAACATCAACTAATATTTAAACCACTATTATTATCCTACAGCTATTATACGAAATAGGACACCACTATTATTAACTAATATGTATAAAGCACTATTATCTCTCAAGCCGCATCCGTGGCTGAGGACGTCAGGGCGTTAGTCTTTATATGGACCTTTGATACCACGGAGGTCTAGGTTTCGCATCCCAGGTTACTCTGTCAGTTTATATTAGATTATTGTTTAAAAAAAACTGTTGCCAAATTTGATCAAAGCCGGAGTGTATGGTGGGTGGCTGGCACACGCTAGCCATTATACCTACGACACCTCTCATTTATACTATAGGTTAGAAAAAGTAAATCGTTTGCTCTAAAAATCTGAAAACCGGCACTTCATGAATTATCCGTTTTAGGCTTTTTATAATCCATGAGTAATTTTTACCAAGTTGTCTGTTTGTTTATTTGATAGTGTAGTTCCTTGTATTGTTTAGATGCTCATCAACATCCACATACATTGTAGTGAGTATGAGCGCGGGTAGTGAGTATAGCAAATCAGCATCCCCATACCGCGGTAAATCAGCATCCCCATACATTGTAGTGAGTATGAGCGCAGCAAATCAGCATCCCCATACATTGTAGTGAGTATGAGCGCGGTAAATCAGCATCCCCATACATTGTAGTGAGTATGAGCGCGGTAAATCAGCATCCCCATACATTGTAGTGAGTATGAGCGCAGCAAATCAGCATCCCCATACATTGTAGTGAGTATGAGCGCGGTAAATCAGCATCCCATACATTGTAGTGAGTATTCAGCATACATTGTAGTGATATGAGCGCGGCAGTGAGTATGAGCGAGCATACATTGTAGTGAGTATGAGCGGCAATCAGCATCCCATACATTGTAGTGAGTATGAGAGCGGTAAATCCGTTATTGTAAAGAAAAGTTGCGAGGTGCCCCGACCCGATTTTTTTTATAAACTTTGACCCCTTTAACGTGAGTAGAAAACAAGCATAAAAACACACCGCATAGGAAACTGGGAAACCCTAGGTCTCCACTGGAGAAGTTTTTAGAGTTTTTTTAAAACAATATTACGTATCAAGTTAGAGCAAGTTTCCACGCTGTAATTTTCCTCTTTGCTTTCCGTTTGTTTTTAAATCACAAAAAAGAGAGAAAAACTCCACAATCAATTGTTTGAATACCTTTACATGGTATTGATCTATCTCTAGTAGGGAAGTAAAAGCGTTCCTAATTTTTTATATGTCGATAAATAGAAAGCTCGTTTTTGATTAAGCTGCCTGGGTAGCTTACCAAGTAGCTAATAATATTACGTTAATAAGCTTTTGCTACCTTACGCTACCTATCTTAGTTAAGTGAGTAAATTTTTCTCAACGCACTAAACTAGTTCTTGGACTTTTAAGTGGGTAATGTTTAAGTCTAATTTGGTACTTAGTTATTTGGTAAATACTGTACTTGATGGATTCTGTACTAGTTAATAGCTAATAGGTTAAAGCTGCACTGTTTACAATGGAAATCTTCACTGTGTGCTTGGTTCATCTAGTCTAACTAGCTCTACTGATCACATAAATCTCACTTGGCCCCGTCCTTCAACCAGTCTCACCAATCTCATCAGTTCCTCTAGTATCACCAGACTCTAGCTAGGCTCACCGCTCTGGCCAGTCCAGTGCCACTCAACAGAGAACTCTAGCAGATGTCAGCATGCACAAACTCATTAGCCCTGACCTGAAAGTCAAAGCTCCGCAGTCCTATTAGGAGACGTCTGTCTTCAAGAACCCGAGCACTTCGTTCCTAGTTACTTACGTTATCCGTGTCACCGCCTTCACTTGCACTGACTAAGTTTTCGGACATACGAAGGCTCTGTATATATTTCCGACCTTCATCTCCCCCAGCCCGCAGAACTTTAACTTTTTTGTGAGCTGGAGCAATGACAATGGCGTGAGTTATGCGTGATACAAACACACATCCATGTAACATTATGAAAAACGCTAAGAACGTCATGAAAGTGCATGTAATAGATATTATGATGAACTTACAGTTTCCAATTTGAAGGGCGGACCTAATACTTTTCCTTTTACCTGAAGAAGATGGTGACGAATAGTCAAAATTATTGTTTAAATCCTACTAATCAAAGTGGAAACAATCGGTCCACATCTGACGAGTTGTAAAAGTAAGTGGGTCTACTCTGTCTAAGCTCGTATAGATTGTAGTGCATTGGACTGGAATGAGATAGTGGTCGGTTGTTCGCAAACCTACGTAGGTAGAATACTAACCAGTCAGTTCTCACCGCTCTACGTGTTTACAATCAAATACTCACCAGTATTTACAAAAAATGTTCTGTATTGTGAAACCCTATTGGTCTTATAAACCTATCGACCTATATTACGCACGCTTAGTGTTATAACAATTTATCTACATACTGCGTTTTAATGTCTTATGCATCTAGGTTCAGTCTGGGATGAACATAGGACAAAAACTATTGCAAGTAATTGTTAAAACCAGTGTCCACGTTTTGCTGATATGTTGATATAGTAGTATTAGAAAGGGTTGGTAGTCTAATCCTGGTTATTAGACCTTACTTTTGAATCCTTTTACCAACACCGAAATTTACACTTATCAAGTTTTTATGATATAAGTACAGCCATAATACTAATAAAATCGCTCTATTACATAAAATATTTTTTGTGTCCGTTACAACAAAAACCTTAACTTCTTGTCCCCGGCCCTGTCTCACAGGAATCATAAACATAAAAAAACATAGGAAATATAAAAATTATATATATATATATATATATATATTATATATATATATATATATATATAATTTTTATATTTAAATCACTGTCTACAACACCTCTGTTACCTTATTCTCATCAAACCTTCTCTTGCGATGGATGAATTTGTGTAGGTCCTGCCATCTTGAAGACTCCTGTACCCCCGAACATTAACTTTCGAAGATTATAACACACAGTACCATTAAGCAGATCAGTCTGACCGCTAGGGGTGGGGTAGTAATACTTAAAGTAGATCTCAGACCAAAATTGGGTCACAAACCCTACGAAATACTAGTTAATGTGCGCCGTGTTCTTTTAGCCTTTGAGAAAGTTGGCCTTCATTGCTTGATCTAAAGATCTAAGCAATGTAATCATAAAACTATAAAGCTAATATATGAGAAAATTTTTAAATTATTAGTGTATAATCTACCCAAAGTCAATAAACCTTACATGGGTCACGGATAATAATTGCTGAATGAACTCCTTACCTTGTACTCCAAGAGCCCAAGGGTGTTTTGTTAATAAAAAGTGTAATGCCTGGAACCGGTCTCAATTTTTCGTAAATACCTTCCTGAACAAGGATCTGCAATTCTGCCGACTCGTATAGGATGGGTGTCCCAGGCAGAACGCACTTTAGGGGTCAAATTTACCACCTAAGTTAATAAAACGTGTAATGGCTGGAAACGGGTTTAATTTTTCGTAAATACCTTCCTGAACAAGGATCTGCAATTCTACCGACTCGTATCGGATGGGTGTCCCAGGCAGAACGCACTTTAGGGGTCAAATTTACCACCTAATTTATAATAAATAAATAAATAAATAAATAACTTTATTTGTTTTTAAGCATACACAAAAGCTTATACAAAAGAGAAGGCAAAACAATTTTTTAAATAAAAAATATAAAAAAGGAGTACAAAAAAAAGAAAATTAAATTAAATTGATTCATTCTGATGATTGAAAATTGAAACTTAAAAAAGAAAATTATATACCATATTAATTTTTTAAATAAAAGTACCTGGTTTAATAGAATTAAAAAAATGCTAACTTAAAAATAAAAATATAAACCGCTCAAAAAACTATCAAAAACAATATGAGAGTAAAACGAGGCAAAGACTATTCTCCACTGATTTCATTCGTTTAGGTGAAAAGATCTTATTTTTAATGTATTTACAAAAAAGTAGAAAATATTCTTGCCTCGTTTTTATTTGAAATGCCTATAATTGATGCCACATTGGTGTTTTCTGACCACTCTGGTGAGGTAAGATTAGTAGGTAAAAGAACTTTTCTGATTATTTGATACCTAGGGCATCTGAGCATTATATGTGCAAGAGTTTCATGCTCGTGCATATTGCATACCATGCAGTTTTCATTTGTTTGTATTTTATGCAATATACCCCTTGTCGATATTTTAATCACATTCCAACCACTAGTACGAATTTGAGCAATCAGTTTTTGTTGAGCATAGTTAAGACCTAAATTACTACTCAAGTAATTAGAATCTTCATGATTAAAGCTATTAAGAGTAGGGTAGATATTGCTGTAGGATAATTGTTGTATTCTATCCAAGTCTGTCTGTTCAAGTTTCTGAGAATATAAGTTAATAATATTATCTATAGTTTGATTATTAAAAGATGAGATAAAGATAAAATCGGTCTCAATATCGACTGTTTTTAGAATCTGTTTAACTTGGCTTATCCAATTATATTTAATATCATTATTTGGTGTAGAATCCAAAAACAGAAGACGATTGAAGCCGATTTTAACCAGGCTATTGCTATCTAGGCTATGGATATGGTTTATATATTTTAAAGTAAGTTGGAGTATGCGTACTGAAATGTGCTGGATATTAAATTCTTGCCTGACAATATAGTGGGGAGTATTTTTCAATAAACAAAAATAATTTTTGAAGAAATAATTTTGAGCAGGTTCGAGAAGATGGAAGTATCGAAGTGACCATACAGGTGCTGCATAGAGTAATGTGCTGAGAACACTGGCATTGTATACTTGTTTTGTGGCCTGAAATGAATTATTATTTGCTCTTGCCAGTGTTTCTCTCACAACACCCGCAGCCGATCGTGATTTACTCACTGCCTGTTTGGTAGCTTCTTCAAACAACCCTCTTCTACTGAACCAACCACCTAATTTAATAAAAAGTGTAATGGCTGGAAACGGGTTTAATTTTTCGTAAATACCTTCCTAAACAAGGATCTGCAATTCTGCCGACTCGTATCGGATGGGCGTCCCAGGCAGAACGCAATTTACAGGTCAAATTTACCACCCAAGTTAACAAACAGTGTAATGGCTGGAACCGGTCTCAATTTTTCGTAAATACCTTCCTGAACAAGGATCTGCAATTCTGCCGACTCGTATCGGATGGGTGTCCCAGGCAGAACCTTTGACCCCTAAAGTGCGTTCTGCCTGGGACACCCATCTGATACGAGTCGGCAGAATTGCAGATCCTTGATCAGGAAGGTATTTACGAAAAATTGAGAGACCGGTTCCAGCCATTACACTTTTTATTAACAAACACCCCTGGGCTCTTGGTCTATTAATAAAACAAAGACTAAATGACTAAATGAATATAGGGTTTAATTAAATGAACGATTTAAGGGTTAAAAGTTGTTGGTTGGTTGCAGCAGTAGAAGATTTTATTACGATGAATGGTATCCAAATGTTACGCAATCTGCTTAGGTACACCAATTTCTCTCTTGTATTATGATTCCCTCATAAGTCCTCATAGATAGATCAGTACATTTAATATTAAATTCAAATATTCTTTAACCTTAACCTCAGATGAAACCTGAACTGTGACCCTACGAACAGACTAACCGACAAATTTAGCAAACAGAAACTAACACAGTGTTGAGAGCGTAGAAATCAAATCAAAATTACGAATAGTACCTGTGATATTAAAATGGAAAAGTAAATACATATACACATCAATGTTTTCACTTAACTTCCAACCCAAAACTTATAATTTAAAATGAAATTTGAAACTATCGAGACAAAATTCTATACGAATACAATATAAGATCTACTGTTAAAAAGAAAACCCGTGTCATTTTTAAGATAAGTTTTTATCGTTTAAGGATACAATTAAATTGCATATATATAATTAATAATGTTACGGGCTTCACGTAAGCCTTACGCAACTTATTTCCTACTAACTATAATATAATAATAACACCTTTCCGCCATTACGTAACTTTGTAATTACTCAGATTAACAATAATAACGACAATGATAAAAAATAAAACTAGAATGTCAAATATGTCAGTAATACACAATATAATTGTGCGAGAGACACCTAGGAAATGTAACAAGCAAAACGCAATGCTACATCTGGGAACTGTTCCATCATTTGACATTTGTCATCATTGATAGCTCGACATAATGTCTTGTCCCACTCTGTTTCGTTACGTCTATCTAATCTGGGCGACAACAGATCCTAAACTCACTCTGACTTTCAATTAATTCCGAAGAATATAAAGTGAAATATTTACCAGAGACGAGCGGAGTTCTCTAACATATATCATATGATACTATTATACGCACAATTGTATTGTGTCAATTATTCATGTTTTGCAAAACTCGGTAGTATCATATGATATATGTCAGTAATATTTGTTTTTAGAGACTTGCTTTGCTGCCTCTGAAGTGCTTCAGGCAGCAAAGCTTCTCTCTAAAATAATATATATTTTTATCAAAATTGAAATTAAAATCCATAATTTACTCTGGTCTTTTGAAATTTGAATTTTAATTTGGTCCAATAACATGTTTTGATTTCATCAATAATTTGACATAGAGTAAAATATTATTTTTGAACCTTCTTTGTTATTTTAACATTATCTTTTTTGTTACTTTTTTCGTTTTTTTTATGAAGTTCGTTTAATTAATGATTGCGCAGAAAGAGAGGTGGAATTCTGCTCTGTGATAAAGCCGGGCTAGCCGTTGTAATAATCCCCCTCTTCCTTCCTCTTACCCCTCCTGCACCTCAATTTCTCTTTTACAGGAACCTTAAAGTAGTCAAAGAGGATATAAAAAGGTATAATGCAAAATGGCCGCCTTTGATCTTTAAAAGGAAGAAGGGCCTTATTATAGGATAAAGACTTGGAGCCCTTCAATAACTGTACGAAAATCAAACCCCCCTTCATCCCCCTCCCCCTCTCTATTCGATCAGATAACTACTCTCCGATAACTCAAAGGCCCATCGCACTCTGGAGGGGTTTCCTTCAACTAGCCCAGTCATCCAATTTAATGCATTAAAGAGCCGATATTATCTCCTGACTTTTAAATTTGTATTTCTATCGTTCATCTTATCAATATCAGTAGCTAATTGGATAAATTATAACATTATAATGACTGTAAAAGAAATTTAAAAGTATAGTCGGATAAAAAGATAAATTAATTCTAATTGTCTTATTTTTATTTATTAATTTATCTTGTTATTTATAAAGGTATTTTTCTTGCAAGTCAAGGAGTTGTAAAGCTCTGTTGATAATTTATTTATTTATATATTTAATTTCATTTAAATGCTCTTCACATTTTGTCCAATGAGGGAATAAATCCATCTAATATTCCCCATTTAATATTATTCCCATTAGAATATTACCTGGTTCCTTCCATAAGTTTATCCACTTTTTTTAATTTCTAGCGAATTCCTTAGGAAAAAGATCTTTGCACAAAAGTGGGGGTTCTTTGCACATATGTTTTACGAGACTATACACACTTTTCTGATTCATGAAAATTTAGTGAAAATATATATATATTTTCATATATATATATAAATATTTTTTTGTGTCCGTTTCAAAAAAAAAAAAAATCTCAACTTCTTGTCCCCTGCCCTGGTACATAGGAATCTAAAAAAAGCTGTTATATATATTATATATATATATATATATATATATATATATAATATATATATATATATATATATATATATATCTTGCAGATGCCAGTTTCTGACTACCATTAGTTTGCATACGCTACTAACAGCCATTAACTTCCAGACGCTACTGACAGCCATTGGCTTGTAGACACTACTGAAAGCTATTAGCTAGCAAATGCCTCTATCTGACAGCCATTAACTTGCAAATGTCTCTCCCTGACACCCATTACCTTGCAGACGCTACTTACAGCCTTAAGATTGCAGATGTCACTAGCTGACTTATGGGTAAATTTGTATCACTGTAAAGTTTGTTGTTTTGACACTGTAATTGCAAAGTTTGTTGTTTCGACACTGATGGAAAGTTTTTTGTTTCGACACTGTGATGGAAAGTTTGTTGTTTCGACACTGATTGCAAAGTTTGTTGTTTTGTTCCTGTGAGTGCAGAGTTTGTTATTTCGACACTATAATAGCAAAGTTTGTTGTTTCGATACTGCAAGTGCAGAGTTTGTTGTTTCGACACTATAATTGCAAAGTTTGTTGTTTCGACACTTTAATTGCAAAGTTTGTTATTTCGACACTATAATAGCAAAGTATGTTGTTTCGACACTATATTAGCAAAGTTTGTTGTTTCGACACTATAATAGCAAATTTTGTTGTTTTGTTGTTAAGCATAATTAATTAAGTATGCTTAACTATTCTGAGGACAAAAGAAAGTTATATTTTCTTTTAACATATTAAGATAAGCCTTTTCGATTTAATTAAATTTAAACTTATAAAACTTGATGCTTCAGTTTTACTTAATCCTTTTTTCTAACCATTAAAAAATAAATCTTTTAAAATATCCAACCTCTGTTACTTTAAAAACATGTTAATATAGAAAAGTTTAAAAAAAAACTAAAATTCAAGAGAAGGGTCTGATTTTGGACTGAAACCATTTTAAGCAGGTTGTGTTAGGTAAGAATATTCACCGCTATGAATTATTCAATGTTGATAACTACGTTGTAAGAAAAAGTTAAATTTCCATGTTATTCCCTTAGGTTTTCCCTATCTCAACATAGGACATGTTTAAGCCATTAAATATCAACATTTATTTTAGGTTGCGACTCAACATACTTACATACATACATGTATGCATTACATGTATGTAAGTTTTAGTCCACGTACATTAGAATTAGGTAAGGCCGAATTTGAAGAAAAATTTGGCGAATATTATGATTCTAGTGATGTATAGTCATTTAATTTTCCTTACCCTATAGCGTGGGTATATAAGAATAGTATTGTGTTTGCTTAAAAAATCATAAAACGCGGTAAAATGACGCAATCTGATTGAAGTTTAGCACGCATATAACCATGTATAAGACTAACATATCTGCTAAGTTTCATCCCATTATCAGCCTTATTTCAATTTTTATCGAATGACTTGTGTACTTTTTTTTTAAAAAAATGTTACAAATCAGTAAATAATTTAATTGATTTTAAATTTGGTACAAGTGTGTACCTTTGCTTAATAAACAAGAACACTAAGTTTCGTTTCAATACGACAAGTATATCTAAGATTTTTGTTTGATCATAAAAATTAAGCAGCATTAAGCGTGGTAAGTGATGTATAGGTGACCGGTGAGAATGATACGGATACATTTACTATCTAAGGACGAGCGAAGCGAGTTCGAAGACATGTTGCAGTATAAATAAATTAAGTTTGTCTTTCCACAGATGATTTATTATTATAAAGCAAAGCCTGCTTTCAACCTGAACGGTCATCATCAGTGCCGGTGAGATGAGTCTAGATTACTTTTTAGTCGGTTTCTAAGGCCAAGGCATGTATAAGGCATGTCTTATACATGCCTTATACATGCCTTGGCCTCAGAAACCGACTAAAAAAGTAATCTAGACTCATCTCACCGGCACTGATGATGACCGTTCAGGTTGAAAGCTGGCTTTGTTTTATAATAATAAATCATCTGTGAAAAGACAAACTTTATTTATTTACAAACTTATTCCACATCTCAGTATTTATCGGATTGCAGTATAAATTTGGTGAATTGTATATTCTGAGGACAAGTGAAGCAAGTCTGAAGCAGGGAGGACCAAAAATAATTGTCTGCGACCAAAATTTGGGCTGCGGTGCAAGAATTAAGAATCGTTGTTCTGTATTATGGAGTTAATAGGCGTCTTAATGTAATCTATCTAAGGTCATGCCTATGATAGTTGTAGAAATAAGAACCAGTCAGGTATTTGTGATCTTGTGAGATTTAGCACGCATGTATAAGTATAATATATGTGCTAAGTGTCGTCTTATTATCAGCTTTAGTTCAATTTCTATCACATACTTTTTTAAAAATTGTAAAAAATCAGAAAATGGCCTAATTAGGTCGAAATTTAGTACAAGTATAATACCTTAACCTAATAAATAAGTGCTATATGTTTCGTTTCAATACGACAAGTATATCTAAGATTTCCGAGGTACCCCGTACCTGATTTATTTCTTAGAAATTCTTTCTGGTGCTTGTTTGAAATTATTTGACTCCAACAATGCATGTTTCAAATTCTGATCAAAACTACGTTTGGGGCTCAGTTATCGAGATAAGTTTTAATTAAATAATATCAAGTTTCTAATATGAGATAGTCGAATGTCTGGATGTTTGCCATACGAAAGGTGTTGGAGTAAAATGTTCCACAATTCAGAATTCGAACACCGGTTCTTTTCTGTTTATTAAAACATCAACATTGCACAAATAAATTTCAACAAGACTAGAATATTGGTCACACTATATCTATCACACAAGGAAAGATTTGGTCTCCAACAAATTTATCCATTTTCACAGAAATTTTCCCACTATTTTCTAAATTCATAAATTCCATTGATTTTGATTTATTCAAATAAAATATTTTATTTTCATGGAATACCACCATCTATCGATTCAATATTTATATCCCTTTCAATTTATTCTATTTCATTAATTACTTATTATTATTTATTACTCATTAATTTATATTCATTATATTTAATACACATTGTTATTTATTATTATATTTTATAAAAAGTTATACTAATTAATATAATCCAACATATTTAATTAATTATGCCATTATATATATATATATATATATATATATATATATATAATATATATATATATAATATAATATATATATAATATATATATATTATATATATATATATATATATATAATATATATATATATAATATATATGAATTACTCCTTTTTTTGCATGACTATATATTTAAAAAAGTCAATATTTAAAATTCACGTCCTTTTAGAAGTGTTTATCTAAAACACATGTAATATTTTAAATGGGGCATGTGATAAAATAAATGTTTTTTAGATAGGGTTACTATCTAAAAAAAAAAAAAAAAAGACTAGAATAAGATTTAACATACTACAAATCTACGGGTCAACAAAAATCTATCTTTCTACAATAAAATTAATAAAAACGAATTCGTCGAATTGAGTTCAATTAGTCTCTCAATAAGGTTTAATATTACCCGGTTTCAGAGATGTAAGCACCCCCCCCCCCCCGTTAGGACCTGAGAGGAGAAAAATTCTGAAGGCAACCCTGACTTTTATTACGTTCTCTCTTCCCAAGCTTTTTGGGTAAAAATAAAAGGCACAAAAATACAGTTGAAAGAGATTTTTCCTATCTAAAGTCAAAAAGGGACAGCTCACTTTGAAACCTAACTCCACTTTAGAAAACTTTTCATAGACTCTCTGAGATGATTGTGTAAAAATAATATTTTTTTAACCTATTATATTTTTATATTGTTCACGGTGCGGCATATAGACGTACTGACTGTTTTAAGATGTCTAAGGCATTATTCGGTGACATTCTTCGACACCGAAATAAAATCATCAGGTATGGGGTAATTGGAATTTTTCCTTACCAAATTGGATAAGCTCATCCTCAAAACTTCGGACTTGCTTCGCTCGTCCTCAGATAATAAATACGTTAGTTTTATTTGCAGCGGTTACCCATTCTAGCACTGATTTGTTCGAAGCTGCTTCACTTTTATGATCCAACAAAACCCATAGAATAATAAAATAAGTTTCTCCTCTGATGTATTATTTATTTAAAATAAACCATAACCGGCTTTCGACCAACTAAAGGTCATCATCAGTACCGGTGAGATGTTATAAAGCTAAGTTTTGAGTCTTTTCTTTCCGTTGACTAGTATAAGACTCTAAACCTAGTTTCTTAACATCTCACTGGCACTGATGACGACTTTTAGTTGGTTGAAAGCCGGTTATGGTTTATTTTAAATAAATAATACATGAGTGGAGAGACTTATTTTATTATTCTGATTATGGTGAACTCCTCTAGCGCTCATATTTTGAATCCTATACTTATAGTTGACGTACTGAAACGAAACTTTGTACACGACGAATTTTCATTACGACGAATATTTTTAAGACACATTTATTTGGGATCGCACCAGGACAGCCAACTTCTAAAAAAGGTATGTAAATATATGCTTTCAGGTAACTCAAGAACACGGAGACAGACTATGGTTACTGATTTTGACTAATGGTGAGACGGTACCCTCACAGACTCCCCTGATTCTTTATCTAACTATTCCAGCTATTCTAGCTAAATAACATTGCCTCCCACCTCTGTGACCAGGTTTCTAAGCTTCCTCACTCGTGACTTCCCTTCAGTTTTTGTCTTGGCACTTATTTATCTTTATATTGGTTATTATGTTTCTATTTATATAGCACATCAAAATGGCTTGACCACTTGTTGAACCTCTTCCCAATTATAGTTGTAACCGATGGGTTACAATGGTTACTATAAACAGTAACCATAGCAAATTCCGTACTAGAATAATGCTAATATCCCTAAGTTTTATGCCTTGTAAAGCATAATGAAAATAAAGGTTATTTACTAAAATCTTTCGAGACCGAATTAAAATTTCTTTAGACTGTGGAATAAACGTGCGCATCTAATTCATAATTAGTAAAAAAACAAGAATGTAAAAAAAAAAATTTAGCTTGTTCCCGGATCCCCACGCAAGAATCATTAAAATTTAAATTTAATTTAAAGTAAGTAATTACTTCAAAGAAAACGCATCCAATTAATGCTTTGTCGAATTTAATTTAAATGTATATCTTTCTATGAGGAAAACGCCCGTCAATTAAAGCTTATAATGTAAAACATTAGGCTTTAATTAATTAAACAACTTTATTTTTTCTACCTATTTCCGAAATTTCAGAGTAGTTCATGGAATCAAATATCTGGTGAATAAAACTTGTAACGTACGGGGAGGTTTTCATTTAAAATTAGTTATTAACTGAGATATTTATTTGCAGTAAGATATTTTGAATTATTGGATTCAATGGAGGAATGTAATTATAATTACAACTCTATTGCATAGAATTTTTTTAATATTCCATGAATTTTAATCTATTAGCGTCTACATTCATATAGTACCTTTATATACTACATTTATCGACTAAATGTATGTAATATATCATTTTTGGGCATTAGTGAGGGGGTCTTTTAATTTTGGAAAATATTTAATGCTGAAATTAACAGGATTTTTTTAGAGCAATTTTGATGTTGTAGTGTTTAAATAAGTTTTTAATTTTGAGACTAGTGTTGGGGTGAATTGGCCGAACCAAGATCACCTCACAACCTTTTAGCTGGTTAGCATAAATGAAGAATAGATTGGACTGTATTTTCTGTAAATGATGAAATGAATATAAAAAAAGAACACCTTTGGATATTAATTTGGTTATAATCATATACCATAGGCCCTGTACATATATGTGAAATAAATATTTGGCTTTAGCGTGCAAGGAGAACCCCGGGAACCTATGATGCTGATGTGTCTCTTCTCTTCTGCTCTCTTAGTAAAAACTTATATGTGTTAATAAATCATAAACCTGTGATACATTGACGGTGGCGATGACATCCTAAATTGGTGATGATATAATACCATGGAGGTTGATGTGATGGTGGTGGTGATGAACGAGTTGGTGAGAAGTGGCAATGTCCAAGAAATGGCGCTGTTAACACTCTCACACAACTGTAATACAACCAAGAAATGGCGTTGAATCACAAATGGTGACAAAAATGTCTTTAAATTAAATGAATTCCGGAAAATAATTGACTGAACAAAATCACCTGTGGTACCACAACTTATCTGCCTCTGCCCTTTCCACAGGTTGCTGGATCACAATTTATCAGCTTGAACAGCCACAGCAACTCTAAACATAGATCCAGAAGTTGCTGAGTCAACGTTGCCTAATAAATTGTGACCGGCAATCTGCAAAACATGGGCGTTGCGGGAGTAGCATACTTCGTCAATTCCAGGGGGACCTAAATATGGAGTAAATTAAAATCTAAATAGGAACTATGGTATATCACTCTGCTGGAATAAATTAAATTAAAAAACATTATCAAAAATAAATAAATGTTAGGAGAAGTCCTAACAAACCGCCTACCTAAACGAACGTTTAAAAACTAAGTTAACAAAGGAAAAAAAACAAAAATATGATTGATGAAAGTCAGATTTAGGCGTTATTGTATGTATGTTTTAGAATTATTATTATTAGTGTAATATATTAAAGTTATATTATAATGTTAGGATTAGGTTGTAGATTAGGTTTCAAATAGGTTAGTGATAATGACTTAGGGTTAGTTTAGTAAATTAAGGTAAAGAATAAATTAAATAAATATTATAAATAATAACTTAAGATAATCCATAAAATAAATATATGAATCATATTAACTTAAATATATAATAACTTAACAAACTTAAAACTAAATAACAATTCATGCCTGACTATAGGCTATAAATACTAGAATATATAAATAATCAAATATTTACAAATATATTATAACATGCATTAAAATAAATAAATAAATTTAATAACTAATTTAACTTGAGTCTGACGACTGCTCTTCGTCTCCTGGATCTTCAGCTTTGTCGTCTTCAAAAAACAATTCTTTCAGCAGAATAATTTTGGTTGCTGGTCGTGTGAATTCTCCTTTGAGAGTACGTACAACGACAACACGTACTACTCCGTCTGGTCCTGGTATAACTTCAATGATTCTACCGAGAGGCCATTTGGATCTATCTGACTTTTCTCCTTGGACAAGAACAAAGTCATTCACTTCTAAATTTCTTTGACGTTTTTGCCACTTTAAACGTTGTTGTAGATTGTGGAGACACTCTACCTTCCACCGTTTCCAAAAGAACTGTGTGCGTTGCACAACTAATTGCCAACGATCGAGACAGGACGATTTTATATCTAGAAGTGAGGGTTCAGCAGGTGCTACTATAGCCTCTCCAATTATCAGATGTCCTGGTGTTAGAGCTTCTAAATCTTGAGGGTCATCGCTTAGTTGACAGATAGGTCTTGAGTTAAGCAATGCCTCTACTTTGATGAAGAGTGTAGTCAATTCCTCGAACGTAAACATGCCTTCTCCATAAGCTGAACGTATCAAACGCTTGGCTGAACGAACACCAGCCTCCCATATTCCTCCGAAGTGTGGGGCATATGGAGGGGTGAATTTCCATTCAATGTTCTGTAGTAGTATGGGCAATAATCGCTCGTTGCGTACACTCTGTGCTGTACCACTCAGCCCATTCATCAAGTGTATTTGCTGCACCGACGAAGTTTTTCCCGTTATCCGACCATATTAAGGTTGGGCTGCCCCGCCTGTTGATAAATCGATCTAGAGCTGCCAGAAATGCGGGCGTACTTACAGATGAAACAGCTTCGATATGCACTGCCTTTGATCCAAGGCAAACAAATATGCACATATAAGCCTTGGAATGTGTAGCTTTGCGGCGTAATGAATCCCGTACTTTGAAAGGTCCCGCAAAATCTACTCCAACTCTTAGAAATGGGCGACTACCTTGCAGCCTTTCGACAGGTAGGTTAGCCATTATTGGCTGACATGGTTTTGCGACAATCTGTCTACACTTCATACAGTTTCTGGTGAATTGCTTGATCATGTTTCTCCCTCCAAGAATCCAGAACTTATGACGCAGAATATTTAGCATTAAAGACGGTCCTGGGTGAAGATATATTTGATGATAATAACTGATAAGAAGAACAGCTAAGTGACATTTTGCTGGTAGAATACGGATGTCGAGTGGAGAAAGATACATCCGCGTTGGATATTCTACCGCCTACCCTGAGAAGTCCTTGTTCGTCTAGAAAAGGAGAAAAACTTTGTAGGCCCTTTAACAAAGTAGAAGTAGTGATTTCCTTGCCTGAATTAAATTCTTGAGCTTGAGTTATCCTGATGCAAAGATATAAAGCATCGTTATACTCTCCTAATGTCAAAGTACCATAATAGCGAAGATCTTGTGAAAGCTTGCAATTTTTTACAAATCTAAGAACCCATGCAAAGGTACGTAAAAGATAGAGGTAATCAGGAGATGAGGTAATATGGTTGTTAAAGTGGTTGTCTTGTTGTTTTGCTATTAAAGAAGTTCCTTGATTAAGAAAAATGTTACGACGTTCTGGAAGAGTCTCTGGATCATTGAGGAACGCTGAATGAGGCATTACTGGCCACTCTTGAGGATCTTGTACCGCCCATTCAGGACCATGGAACCAAAGATGGTTGGTAATTAAATTTTCAACATTCATTCCTCTTGATCCTAGGTCACTGGGGTTATACTCTGATCTAACATGATGCCATTGATCGACAGTAGTAGCTTCTAATATTTTGGTTACTCGGTTAGCCACAAAAGTCTTTAAATTGTAGGAACCAGTATTTAACCATCCAAGAACCACCGTCGAATCAGTGAATAAATGAACTGTAGGTTTCGATGGAAGGTTGGAGATAAATTTGTAGATAATATCTAAGATTCTAGTTGCCAAAAGAGCGGCGCAAAGGTCTAACCGAGGTATTGATATGGTTTTCAAAGGAGCTAACTTAGCCTTTGAAAAGATGAGATTCACGTTTGTATATGTACCTTCGTTAACTCTGAGATATGCTGCGGCGCAATATGCTATCTCGGATGCGTCGCCAAAAATAAGTATTTGGAAGGTTGGTGCTTCTCCTGGACACACCCATCTAGGAATCCGTAGTTCAGCAAGCCTTTCCAGTTGCATTAAGAATTGGGACCACTGACGTTGTAGTGTGTCAGGTAGTACCTCGTCCCATCCTAACTTCAGCTTCCAACATGTTTGAATAAGTGCCTTCATGGATATTATTAATGGACTAAGAAGACCAAGAGGATCGTATATTCTGGAGATTGTAGATAGAATGGCTCTTTTCGTATAAATTGGAGTTGGAGCTTTAACTTCATATCTGAAGGCATCATCAACTGGATCCCATTGAAGGCCTAGAATCTTTATTCTACATTCATCTTCGGGGCCTTCAATTGTCTTAGGTTGAGTTGCTGTCTCCCTACTTTTGCTGTCTATTATATCTAATAAACGAGGATGGTTACTCGCCCATTTACTCAGAGAGAAGCCTCCTAACTTGAAAATATCCACAAGCTGCTTTTGTAATTCCAAAGCTTGTTGTAAGGAAGAACATCCCACCGCCAAATCATCTACATACATGTCCTCGTCGATAGCCTTGGCTGCCAAAGGAAAGTTATGGCCTTCATCTTTTCTCAGTTGCTGAACGCACCTGATAGCCAAGTAAGGTGCAGGTGCTTGTCCGTATGTTACCGTACACAGCTCATATTCTTCGACAGGTTCGTCCGGGTTACTTCTCCAGAGAATATGCTGGTATTTTCTGTCTTCTGGATGGACGACAATCTGTCTAAACATTTTAACTAGATCAACTGTGAAGACGATGTTATGAAGCCTAAAGTTCAGCATTATATGAACTATATTGTTTTGCAGCTTAGGTCCGACGTGTAAGAAGCTATTTAATGACCCAATAGAAGTACGAGCTGAGGCGTCAAAAACCACTCTGATTTTATTGTGATTCCCTTCCTGCTTCACTATTCCGTGATGTGGAATAATATATTGTCCGGGCTCTGATGCCTTTTGCATATGTTCCAAATCAGAGTATTCCTTCATGAAGTTCCCATATAATGATTTGAGTTCAGGATCTCTCATTAACTTATTTTCGAGAGTATTAAGTCGCTTCATTGCCATCCACTTGTTAGATGGTAGCTCAGGCGGGTTTCCTTTGAAGGGTAACCGCACCACGTACCGTCCTGTAGGTAATCGGTAATGAGTTTTACAAAAATACTCTTCACATGCTATATCCTCTGGATCTGCTAGCCCAGTAGGGGTAGTATCAAATTGTTCAAGCTCCCACAACCTTTCTAAGTCTTCTGCTAACGAAGTGTGGGCTGTGAGTGAGCATTTGGTGTTAGCAAACAGAGTATGAACCTCTGTTAAGTCCGTTACTTTACCCATTACTACGTAACCGAACATGGTCCCTATTAATTTAGGTAGCCCCGTTTGAAAGGAAACCACTTCGCCAGTTAGTACTTCAGCAAAGAGATCAGCACCAAGAAGAAAATCGATGGGACCGGGCTCACCAAAACTTTCATCCGCAAGTTGATATCCTTTAAAGCTGCCTTCGAGGGTGACCGGAGCACTGGGTAAGTTAGACGTGATAGTATCTACAACAAGGGCATTCGTAGACACTTCAACAGGTTCATAGCAAGATACGAGATGGCAAATAGTTTTGCCTTTAAATCCCAGAAAGGGTGTTTGGCCGATGCCTAATATTTGTGCGTTACAGTTTCTGATTGGTAATCGTAGACGGTCAGCAGCTTCTTTGGTAAGAAAGGAGAACTGGCTACCAGAGTCCATGGCTAGCCTAATTTTCTGCAGTTGACCATAGCTGTCTTTAATTAAGCATATAGCTGTGCCTAACATAACTTGAGTTACTTTGGTTTGAGTTGCACAGCACGCTGTACCAGATTCACTACTTGTCGCTTGATTGTCTTGGGGTTTTACATTTTCTTGGCGAAATTTCTTGTCTTGGTGTATAAGCGAATGATGTCCAGGATGGCGGCAGAATTTACACTTTCCAGTAGCTCTGCAAGCAGAAGTTATATGTGATGAAAATAGACAGTTCCTGCAGCCTTTCCAATCCTTCAGAGTAACAATCCGTTGTTCTACGCTCATGTTTTGGAATTTCGCACATTTGATAGGGGGATGATTATTCTTGCAAGCTGGGCATGTAGAAGCATGAAAAGTCTTATTGTGATTATCGTTTCTATGAAAATTACTTCCATAAAAGTTGTAACGTCTTCTATCTGTAGAAGGATTAACTAGAAGAGAGGTTCTTTCTGTTGTGTCTCTAGCGTAGTAGTGAGGTTTTCGTTGAGATAAAGGAGTCCTGATATCTGACACTGTTGAAGGTACCTTATGTCCCACGGCTAGTTCTCCAGCTTCACTACGGCGACGTAAGAACTTTACAAATTGATCGTACGTTGGAAAGGTAAATTCTGTTGTAAAATCAAACGTTGTTATCAAGGCATCGCCGAGCTAGATAGAAGAGCAAAAATTCCCCTCTATCTGCTATATCAATTTGTTTGAAGGCTGCTATACTCTCTGTGATTTGATTGGTAATTTGAGTTAATTGCTCGGTGGATGGTTTATAAGTTAATGGTTTGATGCTGAGTAGTTGGTCCAAGTAAGCAGTAGCAAGCATCCTTGGTTTATCATAGCTATCAAGCAGAGATTGCCAAGCAATAGGAAAGTTGTCTGAAGTAACTGAAAGTTGAGCTATTCTAGTGCTAGCAGTTCCAGTTAAACAGCTCGATAAATAGTGAAACTTGTCGATAGCAGTCAAATCGGTGTTGTTAATAACTAGTGACTCAAAGTTATCTTTAAATCGCTTCCAATGCGTTCTCTGACCATCAAATTTTATGAGCTCGATCTCGGGTAATTTTACTTTAGAATAGGCTGTAGTAGTGGCTATGAACGGAGGTTGAGCAGCTGATAATATTTGAGGCTGAGGTGGGGAGGTTTATAGCTTTCAGCTAGAAAGCAGAGAGCAAAGTAAAGTTCTTTGACATCTTTACGCATAGCTAAAACATCTTCATTAGGTGCCTCTGAGCCTAGGAGGTCAGTTAGCTCGTCAAAAGATCATTGAAACGTTTAAAAACAGTTTCAGTGGTAGCATTATGCATTGTCAGAAATCTAGCTCTCCTTGCGGGATATATCTAGCGCTAACACCTACAGCATGCAATTCTTCAAGTCCTCAACCGATCTAAGTATTTGTGTCGAAGACTAGTAAGCAGTGGATCCTCCTCTTCGATTAAGACCCACCGGTTTCTTACGTAACTATTCATGAGCACTTTTGTTAAGTGAATATAAACCTGCGCCTCGACGTACAGTGACATTTCTGTACGGGTCATCTTCGTCAATTTGATCTGGAGTGACCTCAGTATTTGATGGAGGAACAGGATACATAGTGAAATAATAAAATTTCACAAATCAATAACAAAGTTATAAAATAAATTTTAAATTAAATAAATAATTGAAATCAATAACAATGATCACATAAAATTAAATAACTCAAACTTAAACATATTACATAATATAGGAACACATACATACATGAAGACAATATTGGTAATATTAAATTTCAAATCAATAATAATATTTAAATAATTTATCAATTTATAACAAAAAAGATAAATCACAATTGGTAACAATGGTAACAAAGAAATATAATATAAAATATTATTATAATAAATTTAAATTTATTTATAAATTAATCCAACAACATATATAAAATATGTATAATAAATTAATATCTTAGTAATTAATAAATAATAAAATAAATAAAAAATATTTAAAGGAAAAAAAGGTAAAGATAAAGAATTAGGAAAAGTATTTACTTACGTAAAAGATTTTTAAGAAAAAGATATTAAATTGTATAATTTGAAGTCTCAGAAAGAGCGCACCGCAATACATGAAGATACTAACCCGGCAGACAAAAATGTGGTATGCAATTGAATGAACCTGGGTTATTTCTTGAATTATAATTTTCCAATCTCGGGCTACAATTTGTAAACAATCTGGAATCCGATAGCCTTAAAATAATTTAAAACATTAATATAATTAAATTATTTTAGAATAAATTAAACAAAATAGGATTATTTTAAAATTATATAGTTCAGGAAAGGATATGGTAAGGAAATATTCTAATAAAATCAAGAAAAGAAGACTAGTGATAAGGTAGGTTTCACAAGAGGACTCGTAAATGTGTGAATTATATAAATTAAAGTGATTATATGTATTATAATTTAATTTTAAATGCATTAAATAATAGTGTTCTTTAATTGTGTGTAGTGTTAAGTGATGATGGATTATAGAAGTGTTGATAAAGTACCGTAAACGTACTGTATACGGGCCAACAATATCTGTGTATTTCTGTATTTTGTGACGTATAGCTGTAAATTATAATTATAAACTGTAATATTGGGCTTATTATTGTAGAAATATGTATGAAATATGTAAAATAAATGTATAATTCTATAATTAAGCTGTACGACCTTGTATGAGTAAAATAACCTGACACACATAAATCACTGTTATCACTAATGGGTCTATAAGAGATATTCAGCCAAATGGCGGTTAAAGTTGGCACAACTTATATCAAAGGCTCTAAGGACCATTTTGTTGGGGTGAATTGGCCGAACCAAGATCACCTCACAACCTTTAAGCTGGTTAGCATAAATGAAGAATAGATTGGACTGTATTTTTCTGTAAATGATGAAATGAATATAAAAAAAGAACACCTTTGGATATTAATTTGGTTATAATCATATACCATAGGCCCTGTACATATATGTGAAATAAATATTTGGCTTTAGCGTGCAAGGAGAACCCCGGGAACCCTATGATGCTGATGTGTCTTCTTCTCTTCTGCTCTCTTAGTAAAAACTTATATGTGTTTAATAAATCATAAACCTGTGATACATTGACGGTGGCGATGACATCCTAAATTGGTGATGATATAATACCATGGAGGTTGATGTGATGGTGGTGGTGATGAACGAGTTGGTGAGAAGTGGCAATGTCCAAGAAATGGCGCTGTTAACACTCTCACACAACTGTAATACAACCAAGAAATGGCGTTGAATCACAAATGGTGACAAAAATGTCTTTAAATTAAATGAATTCCGGAAAATAATTGACTGAACAAAATCACCTGTGGTACCACAACTTATCTGCCTCTGCCCTTTCCACAGGTTGCTGGATCACAATTTATCAGCTTGAACAGCCACAGCAACTCTAAACATAGATCCAGAAGTTGCTGAGTCAACGTTGCCTAACAAATTGTGACCGGCAATCTGCAAAACATGGGTGCGTTGCGGGAGTAGCATACTTCGTCAATTCCAGGGGGACCTAAATATGGAGTAAATTAAAATCTAAATAGGAACTATGGTATATCACTCTGCTGGAATAAATTAAATTAAAAAACATTATCAAAAATAAATAAATGTTAGGAGAAGTCCTAACAACTAGTCTATCAGGGTAATTGTTTTCTCTAAGTATATCTTGCAGAATACCATGTAAAGACTGCCCCCAAGCATACACAGGAGAGACCTCTCAACTTTCAAAAAAAGACTTGACACACATAACAATCAAATACTTGACAACTCTAACCTTACGGCCTCATCAGAACATATAAAGTTGACCACCGACCAGACAAAGAAAACTGTCGTATACGTCATACAGAACCATGTACAGACAAAAGGAAATTTTTAGAAATGCTCTACATACGAACTGACAAAGACAGAATGAACAAAAAACAAAAACAATCTTAGCTGTATTTATTATAATATTATCTTAAAATCTTAATTTTTCCTTTACCTTTTTCGTAATTTATTTTAAATTTATTTACTTAGTTAGACACCTGACGTAAAAAACATTCAAAATTTTATTAATTTTCAAACTTTTTAATGTTTGTCATTTTAAGAACTGAAAAAGCTCAGGATCCCTGGGCGAAACCTCTTCAACAATTTATTTTCAATAAATTTTAATAAAAAAGGACTGAAGTCTTAATTAATTAATTTGATATTACAATTATAACAGTCCAAAGAGCTCTAAAGTACTAAAATACATTTGTCTTATACATCCACTATGATTATCAAATGAATTTATCCATTACATTCATCTACTTCATTTATGAATAAAATATTTATTTATAAATGTTTTATCAACTAAATTTATCTAATACATTCTTCTGCTACATTTATCTACGTCTCGATTTGGACAACAGATAGTGTATTTTCGAAAATGACGATCTTTATTGGAAAGACCTGGATACCATCTTTACGGAAAAATTGAGACCTTAGCGAAGATCTGTGCTTTTTATAGCACGGTCTCTAGCTATAAGAAACTTCAAAACAGGCATTTTTAGTAAAGAACTAAGACAATTCCATATTAGCATTGTAATAATATTGTTCGATCTTATGAACTTAACCATTAAATGGAAAGTATTGAAAAACCATAATTTTTCAGATTTCTATGAATTTTTTTAATCAGATCTTTTTCACTTAAATTAATATTTTCAGGAATATTTATTTTATTTTACAAGAAACGATTAATTTGTTTTTTTTTTCAGAGAAAGCCCTTCTGTTTTTACCCCTAATTAGTCGGGCCAAAAAAAAAATTTGACTAAATCTTTATAAGCATTAGTCACTAAATAACCGTAATGCTTATTTTATACTCCTACTATAAATAGCCTATTTTCTGCTTCCTGTGCTACCTATTATTTTTGGATTTAAAAATATAAAATGAATCCTTTTTTTAGGAGATTAATTCAGTATAGTTAGATTTGATTAATATTGATTAAAAAGATTTAGCCGAAAAATTATCTAAAGTTTATTGAAGCTTTGGGAAATTTCATCATGACTTGCTGTAAAAAAAGGGATTTTAGATGTTTATGTTTATCCTACTGAATAAATGAAATTAACTAAGTTAGAGGATATCAATTTTATTGATAAAACTTGTAAATGGTATTATTCTATGCAGGTTTTTTAACTTCTTTTATGTGTCTGTTATGAAGATATTTTTCAATATTAACTGCCTATACAGATTCCTGCAATGTCGTCACACGTCACTAATAAAAAAATCAGGTTATAATCTCCGAATACGTTTGGTTTGTTAACATTGTATTCTAAGACAAATGTGTAACTTCTTAGTTATAGGTGACATTTCATAGAATAATAGTAGCTTTTTTATTCGCTTGGCAAAATATTTAAATATTAACTTTTCTCGAACTAACTTGTTTTATTCTTAACAATTGTTCATGAAAAATAACAATTAATTAATGAAGATAAAAATATTAGAGTGGCTCTTGAATTTCAAAAGTTCTTTCTCCTGGAATTCTCTTTTATTTTGTTGAGTATGTAGTTATGTATGTTTCAAAATTATAAAGATTATTTGAAACGCATTTTGTGAATTCTTCTCTTGTAGTGTTTTAAGTTATTTAAATTGTATTTACTCTTTTGCGTTATTTCTTCATTAAAGTTTAAAGAAACAGAATTCGATGTTAAAATATGAATTTTTAAGTCGACGGACTAGATCAAATTCTTTTAGGAATTTTACCGTCTACTAAGTTTTTTAATATTTTATGAAGGACCAATAAAAAAAAAATATTTGAGTAGAAATCTAAGAGGATACTTTCTGCAAAGGAAGGGAAATTTAAAGAAATCGGGCACGGGTTTCCTCGGTACTTTTCCTTTCAACTTCGGGTTAGATTCGCTCGTCCTCAGATTGCCATGCTTATTAAAACAATGTAATGTGGTTTTACCGCGGTTTTTATAATATTCGCTCGACTTCCGAATTTCAAAGTATGTTATAGGATGTTATAAGGTCAACTTAAGGCTTAGGGAAGTATTACTGGAGAAAACTTAAGTGTCTACTGATTACTGTAAGTGTCTACTCTTTAGCTTAACTCAGCGGAATTATGCGTGACACAGACAGACAGACCTCAGTATGAAAACTACTTGAAATTTTTAGAAATGCCTTATGATTTGAAACGGATAATTTGATTAAAACTTCGATTTTCATGGCGAACACTTAACTTTTCCTCCATATCTACGATGGTCGTTGAGGAAAATTAATGAAAATGTAGAAGGCATAGAGGGGGGGGGGGGGGGGTAAATATTGTAAGTCAAATGATTGATGACTGTATCTGTAACCCCTCCAATTACTCAGTTCAAGATGTGCTTCTCATCTCTGTATAAAATATCTACATGGAGATGTAGAATTTAATTTGATTTTATCTCTTATAGCATTGGCTTAATTGAATAAACTCGGTCGAATTTCAAACATTTTAGACCAACGCTTTAGACCTAAAAATAACAGAATCGATTTAGTAATTCAAATTAAATATGTGATGTTTATTGGTATGGATTTATTGTCAATTAGATATTAGTTCGCTCACTTCATGGCGCAATTTAACGCCAAAAAATACTAGGGCTTTAAAAATGTCCTTCATATATGTACGGATAAATATATATTGTAGTTGTAAAAATATTTAGTGCATATGTGATAAAGTATAGAAATATGTATAAATGATAAAATTTAATTCTAGGACAAACTCCTTGAAGGTATTCTTAGCTTTAGTCTAAAAATGGCTTAGTAGCCAATTTCTGTAAAATTTGTAGAACGCATCATAGATCAGTCTAGTCAATTTGTAGTTTCAGGTCTATTCTGTGTAATAATGTGTTCATAATCTATTTAATAGAATAAATGGAATCGATTGATCAATCTGCTGTGGTGGATTTTATTTGTTTGCTTATAAATGATCAACATTTGATCATCAACATATGATTTTAAGATGTGCTTTTAAGCCATAAGGCACGTTGCTAGGCCATTGATGATGGTAATCTCAGTATGCTTGTTGATACCTTGCCAAGCGACTTGATTGATGACAGCTTTGCTTTCTGGTACATTGCAAGTACTACTTTATTTCACTTCATTTTCGCTATGCTATGTTTTTAGTTTTTACTAAAATGATGATAGTTTCTATTTGCAACGTGTTTTGAATAAGCTGGCAGCTTCGCCAAAACAGTATTATGTTCTTCTTATTTTTAGTTTAGAAGATTTGAATAACTAATAGGTAGAAAGATTTTACATAATTCGAATTCCGAAATATTTTAAGATTTTTTAAAACTCAGTTTCTTTTAGCTTATTGAAATTCAATTTTGTTTTACAAGAGAGTTTGTTAAAAAGTTTTGTAGGTATTATGTACGAGGGTATATTTGGCAGGTAAGGTAGTGTAGACTTAGGATTGATATGTGTTTGATGCATTTGATTAGCATAAACAAGTAGGTTTGCAAGATAAGGCCGTGCCCACTCTACCTCTAAACCCCCACTCTTCCTTTCCTTTCTCCCCACCCTACCTACCCTGTCTATTCAAGGCCACTACAAACTCTATACGTAAAGAAACCCTCGTATCTAACCCAGGGTTGCTTTATACTCACACCCCCAAAAACCCTCACGATACATATTTATAATGTACCGTATCTGCATATACTTATATATCATCAGATACTGTATAAAGTAAAGCTAGTTTACATGTAAATGGTTCCTGCTCGGTATCACTAGAAAACTTTCCTTTATAAACTTACCAGCACCCTAACCATAGGTGGGTCTTATATGAGATAACCAGAGTTTTTCAAAAAATCTTTTTACCGAAAAAACCCAAAAAAGAATAAATTAATATTAACCACGACAACATTTTTTTAAAAATTAAAATTTTCTTTCTCCCTCTTTCCACTGTTTTCCTATATATGGTAAAACGTAAAGGTACATTTAATTTGTATGGTTTATATAATTCTTTTTTGCGTATGTTTGTATTTTTACTTAGAGTCCTGGTGTAAAATTATTCATAACATATTAGCATAATTTATTCTATATTTTTTGTAGCGTATCTCTCAAAGGAGTGGAAAGCTCAGCGATTTTTCTTTTGTCCTATTTTTACGCATTATGCTTTAAAAAAAGAAAATCGCTTAAAAAGAGGTGCAATAGCGTTTGATAAAATGCCTTTTTTAAGACAATGGTGGATTTTTTTATTCGTTTTGTTGTCATGGTAACCGTAGATTACATTAGTCTCCTGGAGTCGTTTGATTATACTGTTTGATAAGACAACTTTCGATACCTCGAAAAATTATACGACGCTTCTCTCAAACAATCAGGATTTACTAACTTCATTCCGTTATTAAAGCCTTTTTTAGAAATCTCACGGTTCATTTGTCAGGACTTATTTAAATAATTTAATATTAGGTTCGGACTGAATAATGTTAAGAATAAATAAATTAAACTATACAACATAGACTTTTTTTCAGATGGTTCGTACTTATTTCGAAGCTTTGAAAGAGAGCTCTGTAAAGAGCTGAAAAAAGACTTAAGGGACGGGAGCTAAATTATTTACAACTTTATTGAGTATTTTTGTAAGCTTTTGTTCAAAGCATGATTTTAAGTGTCTAAGCATAGTACTTGTATTATATTCTTATTTTACTTATTAAACTAGTATAATTATACATTATTCAATACTTCTATGTATTTTATTTCTATACTAATTTATTTTTATTATATACCTAATTATACTTTTTTACTTATTAAGCATGTGTTATATCCTAAACTAAAGCATCTGTTTGAAACAGGATCCATTCGACAACGTATGCTTTTGATGCATCTAAGGTCGAAACCAGGCTCACATGAAATATTTGGGTGTTAATAAGTTCATTATAATGAAAGTAGTAAGTATTTAAATAATTGCGAAATAATTAAAGCTTAGGGGTCATGAAGGTGGAAGAGTGGGAAAGTGGTTGTTTTTAAAAGAGAGGTAGTCACAGATCAAGAAAAAAAAAAAAAAAAAAAAATATATATATATATATATATATATATATATATATATATATATATATATATATATATATATTTTAAGTGTGTGTGTATGTATGTATACACGAGAGTTTTGTTCTTAGTCATCATTTATGGCGCACGAAAACTTGATGACATTTAAACACTTTGTGGGATCTAAATGAAACTTGACACGAAAATCATTCTTATTATGTCCAGAACCGCATTGTTTTATGACGTTATTAGCCCATTTTAGTGACTTCGCCAAATTTAAAAAAAAATCAATAGTTCCAAAGGAATTTTGCTATAAACGAGTCATTTACTGAAACAAAAATATTTTTTACAATTTTTTAACTCTATTTTAACAAGCTAAAACATGTTATGAATAAATTTATGAATTGTTATCCTGTGGTGAAAATCTCTACTGGGGTATTATATTTCTATGAAGGCGTTCAAAGACAAAAAACCGACGCCCGGGGGCTTTAAAAATGACGAGTTTGCTTTAGTTTTAGGAAGGGTTATAGAGATAGCTATCAATCAGTTTGGGTCACTTCTTCTCTTAACTTCTATTATTATCTACTCTTCTCTCCATTCCTTCATCTCACTTCTTACTTTCTTTGGGCTTTCTTTTTTATTCTCTTCCGGTATTTTTATCAAATTTTCTATCAAAGTTTGCTAAAAGAGGCCCACCAAGTAAAGCCGAATTTCAAAAATATGTCACATACCACCTTGAGGGAGTGATCAAGAAAAAAGGATTTGTGAAACACACACACACACACACAAAAAAAAAAAAAAAAAAATATATTATATATATATATATATATATATATATATATATATATATATATATATATTATATATATATATATATATATATATATATATATATATAATATAAATATATATATATATATATATATATATATATATATATATATATATATATATATATATATATATATATATATATATATATATATATGTATGGATGTTGTATAATGCATTCTTTCAAACACGTTATATCTCAAACAGATAATTACTTTTTAAGCAAGCTTAGATCAAAAATCTAAATCAACCAAAAAGAAGCTATTCAAATTAAGTTTTTGTGACATTAACCTGTTTGCTAAGTCAGCACAGATTTAAAAAAGTCAAACTTAGGACCAACACTTATAACCGGAAAAGTTAAAATACTTTCGTCCGTAATCATTAATCGACGAGAAGAGTGCTGTTTTTCATGTTATAAGGGAGACTAAATAGATAAAAACTGGTTTGGGTTTTTTACGAACACTTAAAATTTTCTAACCTAGTGTTCTCAAGTTCGAATCTTGGTATTGGTGATAATTTTTTATCGTCATATTTACGCTATTTTAGTTATAACTATAAGATAAAACTAATGATTTTCGTTTTGTTTTTGGAGCAAGTAACTAACCTCCATTACTACCGGGTACTCAATGTTTCCGTATTATTTAAAGGAAATAGGCTATATATCTTAAAAATTAGCCTGATCTCAGCTTTAAATAAGTGCCAAGAAATAATGCTAAAGCATAAACCGGAAAATTTAGCGAGAAATAAACTCGCGACAGAAATATTTTATACATTGTTTACTCTATGTAGCCTAGTTCTCTAGCACTGCATCCTTTCTCATATATATTTATTAATCTATTTTATTTTTTGTTCCTCTTTCGGTTATTCACTTTCCCTACTTATTTGAAATTTTCAAATTATCTGTTTATTATAGTGGGGCTCTTCGTTCTACCCTTCTATAAATTTAAATATATTCCTAAATATATATTTTATCAATAAAGCCCTACCTTCACCGGATACTTTTTATACTTGCTGCTCTGACCATTCTAGTACAGCCAGACGGGGACAACGCCGGGTGCAACCCCGAAATTACTAACCCATCCCCTTAGCCCTGTCCTGAAAGCCAAAGTTTCTCACATCACTAGAGGGCGTCTTTCAGAACCGACATCATCCTAATCTCCTACGTTTATCGTTGGGCCATCACTGACTCCGGGTCTCCACTTTTGTGCTGGGTCCAAAGGTTCATTATCTTTCTGAATCTTCACAAGCCTGCCTGCCAAACGTTGCGCCTTTAAACGAGTTGGATACTTTAGAAATGTTGATCCAGTCTTGTCTCACGCGATATCCAACCCCGCATTTGCTTGACAGCCAAGAAAAACCACGTAAAACTTAGTCTAAGTAGACCGGCCTTAAATTCAAGTCCTCCCGAGAAAATGATATACTAGGGATAACCTCATATAAGGTCCTCCCTGGCTAGATTTAAACCGTCGACATCCATGTCGTAAGATAAGCGCTCCACCCTTGACCTACAGGTCCGCGATGACAAGTATGTTGATACCCGGCAAGTTTCATTTTATTATCAGCAGTGGTTCTAATATTAAACCATTTCTAAAAACTAAACTTTATTTTTCTTGTTATTCTTTATAAAATTTCTAAAAGCATATTTCCATAAGTGTGCCTAACTTTTAAACTGCTTTTTACTTACCAGGATTCTGGATTTTAATCTTAAGGGTCAACACACAAATTAATAACGAAACTTAAGTTTAAAAAAAGTTTATTCCCAAGGCTTATCCCTGAGGGAAGTGTCCCTAAGAGATTTTGCTTATTTTCCACCCTATCATTACATACTCTTATTTAATTTATCATCGTGCAAAGTTAATATTTCTGTTTAGGCTTAGAATAAAGTTAATATTTCTGTGCTGAGTTGACAGATAAGTTTCACATTTGAGATTGATTCCTTTTTTACCTTTAAAATAATAAAAATAAGGTATTGTTGACACAATATAATTGTGTGAGAGACACCTAGGAAATGTAACCAGCAAAATGCAATGCTACATCTAGGAACTGTTCCATCTTTCGACATTCATATCAATGTCATGTCCCACTCTGTTTCGTTACGTCTAACTCAGGGCGCCGACAGAGCCTGAACTCACTCTGACCTTCGATTAATTCTGAAGAATTTAATGTGAAGTATTTACCAGAGACGAGCGGTGCTCTCTTACCGCCATCATGCATGGCAAGAAAAACATATTAGGGCGCCGACAGAGCCCAGAGAACATATTAGGGCACCGAAGAATAGAAGGTGATGTATTAACCAGAGACGAGCGGTGTTCTCTTATGAGTTAGACGTAACGAAACAGAATGGGACATGACATTATGTCGAGGCATCAATGATGACGAATGTCGAAAGATGGAACAGTTCCCATATGTAGCATTGCATCTTGCTTGTTACATTTCCTAGGTGTCTCTCGCACAATTATATTGTGTCAACTATTCTTGTTTTGCAAAACTCGGTAGTATCAAATGATAGAAAGTATTGTGTCTGCACAAAATTTATCATTCGTTATTTCATGAAATCACTAACCACACTATTATAACCTGGCGGTTATAATATTCGGAAGTGTGTTACTAATTTATGAATTCTAACTTTTTTATGTGAAAGACTTGTTTTTTATCAACTATGTTTTCTTTTTTAAAACAACAAAAATAATAAATTTTCTTAAATTAACTGATTGAGTGAGTCATTGTGATATCTTGGATATATCTAATAGATTCTAGGTTAATTAATGAAGTCTTCAGTCCTACTGAAGTCTTCATTAATTAACCTAGAATTTAATTCTTAACAGTCCAATAACTATTTTGTTAATTATATCCAATATATGTATGTAGGTGTATATACAATTAATTATTATAACATATTTAATTAATATTAATTAAAACTTTGAACGATAAAAAAATTATAGCTTTTTTTATAAATATTTCTCCAAACTGATTTTTGAAAGATGGAGCAATTTTATTAATTTACTCATCAAAAAATCAAAGGTGATAAAAACAAAGACTCCAGTCTTTGTTATATGTTAAATTTATCATTTTATTAACTGACGTTTCTCATTGCCGCCTTCGTGGTCGAGATCGTTAGAGCGTTAGTATTTATACTAACTTTTGACACATTGTAGGTCTGGGGTTCGCAGCCCAGGTTACGCTCTTAGTTTATGTATATGATTTCGTCGAATAATATTTCGCCAACTTTAGATTATACTTTGAATGTAACGATTGCCAGCACCATCTGAGGTGGTTCTCGCAGGGGTTTTCCCTGAAGAGCCGCAAGGCTCTAAAGGGGTATTATTATATATTATTCTCCTTGCGAAGCAAAGCATCATCAGTGCTAGAAATAAAAACTAGGACTGAAGTCTGTTCTTTTTATTCTAACCATTAAAGAAATTGTTTTAAAACCAAGCAAAATAAGCAACCTATTTTAAAAAAGTAATTCTATTAAAGAAACAGTTGAACAAAATTAAATTTAATTTAAAAATGAAAAGGATAAAAAACTCATGTTGTGTTTGGAAAAATAGAGATAACGGAAATTCCGAGATAAAAAAAGTTAATGAAGAATTATTCACGGATAATTTTCCGTGGATAATTAAAATAGAGTCGGTATTTTTTCTAGTACTATTACTAATGTGTACTGATTATTTATTTAGCGTTTTATAGTCATATCACATGCTTTTAGAAAGTTTTTAAAGGCTTTTGTCTCTATTCAAGTTTTCGTCAAACATTTGAATTCATTATATAGAATGAACTATAGTTTCTGAAGCTTAAGGCAATATAAGAGTTAAATGGCAGAGAAACGTAAGATAACTATTCGAAGATTTCTTAATGTTGTTAGAATGTACCATAATAGTAAATGAAAATAAAAATACGGAATTTATTGTTTTAAATTGTAAATAAAAATCATGGTAAATGAGTATAATTCAAGAACCTGGCATATAAAATTTGACTCATTTTGTTCTACTTCAAACCATATTTTTCTGAAAATATACTTTAAATTATGAAGGAAAATTATAGTCTGCCTATTTAGAGTGGAGCCCTTCATATGAATGCGCTCGCTCAAAATATAATAAAATCGCACAAATTCCAGTTTTCTTTAAATTAGTGGTTCCCTGCAGGTCGTGTGCAAAACGTGAAGAGGACATTTTTTAAAGCTGATAAAATTTCCTATCAAACAAGTGTTTTGTCGTCAAAATTAAATAATTTCAACTAAAGTTATGACATTTGTTAAATTGACAAAAAATGCACAAAAAGCCAATATTTTTACAAAAAAATTTACTAGACTTTGTATAAATGAACTTTTTTTTTAAGTTATTAGGGTGAAGCGCAGGTAAATTAGGTGAATTAGGTAAATTAGGTGAAGCGCAGGTTATTAGGGTGAACTTTTTTTTGTTTTTGAAAGAGCCATAACTTTGTTTTAGGTATTAGATTTTGATGATTGAACACTGAACACATCTGTGGACATTTTATCATCTTAAAAAAATGTTTTATTCATGTTTTGCACAAGACCCACTGGGAACCACTTGTTTCAAGAAAACTAAAATTTGTTAGGCATTGTAGGCATCAAAATATGTTTGCCTACTAAATATGTTGGGCTCCGGCTCCACTCTTGATAGGCAGACTCTGTTTCTTTTCTGACTCTTTTCTTCGTAATTAAATGTACATTTTAGCAGTACAAAATGAGTCACAATTTTTCAGGACTGGCTTTTAGACAAATAGTAAATTGAATTGTAAATAAACTTGATGAAATTAAACAAAAATGAAACCACGGAATTCACCGTTTTTGAATTGTAAATGAAATTAATAGTACATGAATAATAATTTGAATAGTAAATAAAAATAAAACAACATTGTTTTGGTTACAAAAACTAACATTGCTATTTTTGAATGAAAAGAACATTTTCATGAAGTTATTTACTGGGAGCATTATTGTGATGTCCATAGAAGGCTTTCAAAGACATGTTTCAGGGTTTCTTAAAGCAACTCCAGTATGTTGAGTCCCTTGTATGTGTACTCGTGAATTCCGAGCAGTCTTCCTTTTGATGCCCCTCTGTCCTGTGGCCCCTACAAAAGAAGATTTAGCTCTTTCATACTAAGACAGTTGCCTTTGTATAGTTTTCGACCCTATGACTCGTAGATAAGTCCCGTTTTCAAATTTTGAATTCGTTCATAATGCCGTCGTTTTCCCGACAGTTTTACTCGCCTTTTTCTATTACGTAATAACTACTAACGCGTTTAATTACTTATAGTCCAAGGGCCTAAAAAATATGACTCATTTTGTACTTCTTCAAACCAAATTATTATAAAAATATACCTTAAATTATGAAGAAATAGCATAGTCTACCTATACCTATCCAGAGTGGAGCCTTTCATATTTCATACATTTGTTGAATGGCAAAATTGTGCACAAAAAGTCAATATTTTGTTCAAAGAAATTCACTGACTGCAAAAATTAACATTTTTTGGTGTTTTTGAAACAGCCATAACTGTTGTAGTCGTCTGATTTGTGATGATTAAACACTCGTTATATAGGAAATTTTATCAGCTTTAATAAATCGTTTCTTCGTGTTTTGCACAAGACTTACAGAGATTCACTTATCACAAGAAAACTGGAATTAGTGCGATTTTATAAAATTTTGGCTCCACTCTGGATAGGAAAACTATGCTTTTCCTTCATAATTTAGGGTATATTTTCAGAAAATTTTGGTTTAATGTTGTACAAAATGAGTCACATTTTTTCAGGTCCGGCTCTTGGACTATTACATAATAAGCTGAGTATCAGCAGTAGTGCAAGTAAATACATAATGTTCGTCAACTTTTATTCTATGAGTCCCATAAGGCAATAGGAATACAGCTTATATAGCTAGTAAAAAGGCCTTACTAGCTTTTGGTGTGACCTTTTGGTGTTTTCCTACTCTCCGGCTAGATTCCTCTTTTTCTAGTCTCAGCCTCACCTTCCCCTTATTTCCAATCCTTTCCTTCCTCACCCTATTGACTGTCAACCTGTGTGTGTGTCTTGTCTGTGTCTATTCCTCCATATTGTAACAAAGTATACTTAAAGTTTAAATCGATTTCGGGTAAAGGCGAGTTAAGAAAATATAACTAGAATATGTAAAACCAAAATTGTAAATCTTTAATGAAACAGTCTTTAAAATTAAATTAAACAAAACTTCTTAGATAATATATGATCATATGTATATAAAATAACCTAAATCTAAGTATAAACTTATTTTCCTAATTATGGTGCTCTCCGAATTCCGAGAGACAAGTTGCTATTATTGTTCAACACGGTGGTCGGGGGATATCTGATCTCTTAAATAATAAAAGAAAAGAAGTCTCTCCGCAAAATAAAACTTTATTGGCAAAGCGCTTTCAACCTAACTAGAGGCCATCATCCGTGCAAAACCGTTGAGATGTTAAAGAAGTAGAGAAGTGAGTCTATGTTTTCTTACTAAGTATTAGAGTCAGACAACTAGGTATTAGGTTTGAGTCTGACTCTAATACCTAATAAGAGAACATAGACTCACTTCTCTACTTCTTTAACATCTCAACGGTTTTGCACTGATGATGGCCTCTAGTTAGGTCATTCACTAAACGAGGTGGCGCTCATAATAGATTTATGCACTGACGTTCAGGCCAGGATTGAACACGAACCCCCTATACTGAGCACCCGACTGAGTTGGGCATTACTATAACTCAAGTCTTAGCCGAGAAGGGCTACAATGATAAATTACTAAGCAGCTATTTTATACTTTAACTACATCCTAATACTTTAAATTTTGATTTTTCATATCATATCATATCATATCACCATTTATTGCAAATTTTGATTTTACTAATTTACATATTCTTTTTCAAAGCATCCATGCAAATTAGCATTGAGCTGTGGTTCCTCCTGAGGGGAGGTTAAAAAGGTTTGAGTTTCATTAATGCTATATTAATAAAACTCTCACAAAGCCGTTAAAAATAGATATTTAAACATTAGGGGTTTTTTTGCTAAAAAAAAATATTTTAAAAGTGTAGAGAAAATAAGATTGAATATATATTTCTTCACTTTTTTTAAGACCAGTGCATTAAATACGAATTAAGTATAAAAGAGGACTTTCAGAGAAAGAAAGGAAAATAAATTGTAGCAATGTATCATAGCATGGGGAGGGGGGCGGTGGGAGGCGGAGGAGGAACTGACGAAATTCCTAACTCGTTATTAACGCCCTGACAACTTCTAAAGGTCCTACAGCCTGGAATACGTAACTTAAAATTAAGAGTTAAATTTTTAACTCTACTTTTTAGAAAAAGTCAGTTAGAAAACAAATGATATAAATTACAAACCTAACATTTTTATTATTTTATTTATATAACTTTAGTGTACTGATTTTTGGCAGTGTTGAATTTGCGAAATTATGTAATATACTTTTATCTACAAACGGCTGCAAGTTTAAACACATACTTAATGCATAAAATTATTACCACAAAATTACAAACATTCAAATTTCAAGTTTCTAAATAAATGATAATTAATTATGCATGTTTAAAATATTGCTTGGAGTATTTTACTGAATTTTGAGGTTAGGGTCATGGAGTTAGGGTTGGGAGTAGATTATTTGGAAGGAGGGACTCACTAATCAAGTATATATATATATATATATTATATATATATATATATATATATATATATATATATATATATATATATATATATATATATATATATATATATATATATATATATAATTATATATATATATATATATATATATATATATATATATATATATATATATATGCGTGTGTGTGTGTGTGTGTATTTATGTACAAGATTTTGTTCCTAGACGATCCGATGGAACACGATAACTTTCTAACAATTTTTTAAGATCGAATTAAAACTTTATACAAATATCAACCTTGTTATTGTCCCGAACACTATTGTTTATGAAACATGTGTGACGTCATTAACCCATTTCCAAAAATTATAAATCTTCAAAAAGTGTATAAATCGGGCTGAAATGTTTTACAAATGTACTGCTATATATGGTCAACAAAATTACTAACTTACATTTTATTATCAGTTTTAGTTACTACTTTATTGGTTGACATATATAGCATAATGTAAACAAATCCCGTTTTTTGACTAATGCGTTTGAAAATTCGATATATATCGCGGCGCTTATATAAGTGGCATACTTATATAAACTATATGAATATGACTAACTGATATAGAGCAACAACTAGTAGCTGCGATTCGACCACAGGGAGGTGCGAGGCAGCAAAGCTGTTTGCAGCGCAGACTCGGCGTAGGCATGGAGCGGCTAAGAAGCCCGAAAGCCTCTTGTAATTTTTATCTGTTAGCTCATAATATTGTGTTTGTTTTGTATCTCGTACTACTCATGATTTTTTTACAATCACCTGTTTCGATTTACTTTCAGCAGGTTATAAAATATAGCTTACAGTAGGCTGCCCCCGAAAAGATTGGTGAACGGATTCAGCAATCCTCTATTTTACTACTTGTTATAAATAACAAATTTTTATCGGGTAGGTTATTATTTTAATAAGTATTTTAATTATTTAATCGCTATTTGTGTTATTTTACCGTCTTATAAGAAAAGGGGAGGTTGATAGCTTACTCAATAGTTGATAAGAAATATTCGCGTTTCTCTTTCACAAACTTCGAGGCTTAGTCTAAGGAAGCAAGAAAGAAGAGAAATGGATAGATGATGGGGAGGCGAAGGAGAGTGTTGAGTGAGGCTAGGGAGAAGGAAGGAGGAGGAGGAAGGGGTAGAAGGAAGGGGGAAGAATAACATCAAATTGATAATTGGATACCGTATCCCAATTAGTCAAGCCCAATTAAACAAATCCTATCTCTGTAATACCTAGCTAACATATTGGATACAATATATTATACAATCTACTGCTTGTAGTTTACATGGCTCGGATATGATGTATGGTTCTATGTTATTGCTAGATGTAACATACTTCAAGTTCCTTATCTCTTCCTTCAGGCTAAACATGATTATGTTAACAGCTTGATGGATGTAGATATGCATACTACATGCACGTAGGCTAAAATCAAATTTACTTATTCAGTTTTGTCAAACAATATCTTAAAGTAACATAAAGTACAAATTAATTATAAAATAAATAATTGTTGAATTTCAATTTAAAAATAATTAACCAGAAGGAAGGTTATGTTGTGAAAACGTGTATTATATTTGTAGAGATGAAATTCTCTTGTGAGTTTAAATTTGTTGGATATTTGTTAACTTTTTGCGATTGTTACGTTAATGGTCAGTACGAAATTTTATGGAAAATGCCGTGTAAAATTCCATACTTGGGAAATATTTTCCAAAGTCCGTTAAAGGTATGCCTACAATAAAAACCAACCATTGAGATACACAACTGCAGGGGGGAGGCATACCCTATCTCTAAACATTAAAAGGCTTGAAACATCTTTGATGGGCTATTAGGGGTTCTTTCTGTCTAACCTTATTGAAACCTCCTCTTCAATTATGCTCCTGTTTTTCACACATTATTTGATCTTTGTTTTTTATTGTAAACGTTGTATTATATAAGGTACCGAGTCTTTGACTTTTTCTTTGATTGTATTAATAACCGATAGTATTCAGGCTACTTTTTTGGTGTTTCAAAATTCAATCGATTCGACCCCTCTAGTAATTAAATCTCTATGAAACCAACAAATACTTCTCACTGTAGAGTCGACACTATACCAAATACATTGACTGTTAATGAAAATAGATATAAATTGCGTCAAGAACTTGCATAAAAACTTATGTACAGGATATTTCGAGAATTCCCTCACCTAAGCGATCTGCTTAGTTAGTTATTATATCTTCTGTTTTGTTTATTTTAGTATTTTTTTGGAGAAATCTCCTTTCTTATTCGAAGAAGCTATGCTTTCTCACAGTGGTGCGTTTTGCTTTAAGTTTACAACGTACTATTCTACTGGCTTCGCCAATCTAGTACTTTGTGCTTTATTAAGGAGAGTATTGACGCTGGAGTATCTTGGTCACATAGCTGTATTTGGGTAGAATAGTTTGTTGAAACACATCTCTGAGGGAAATGTTTGTATAGATCCGTCCGTGCAGGTAAATGCACTGATGACCTCTTAAATCGATTTGACAGATTTTCCATGGGTACTAACACCTATTTTAAGAAATTTTCTTTAAAAAAATTGTTGTAGTTCTCGAAGTAATACATATGAATTTTCAAGTTTCTGTCAACGTTTAGGGGAAATTATTTTCCATGAATGAAATAAATGCCTCCTTTAAATTTTCTTTCAAGAATCACTACTTTGATGTAATTTCAAATCAACATGCTATAATTAGTACTTAATGTGCATTACAACGCAGCCCTTTAGCAATTATGTTACCATATAAACCTTATTTTACCAATTTAATAATATTTTTTTTCTGTTTTCAGGTAAGAAGCTCTTGTTATTGAGGTAAAACCCTGTAAAGCAACTTTGACCTAGAATTGAGCTTTCCAGTGACTGAGCTTTCTTTTATAGTAAAGTATAAATGTTATTATTATTAAATAAAACTTTAGAAATGCTCTAGTTTCATTATTGAAGCGAAGAACTCTAGCTTTACTTTGTATAGAGTCACTTGGTGATAGTAATTTGGTAGAGACGATAGATAACCTACTAAAGTCACGTTGTTACATTGACGGCTCTTTTCTATACCTTACAAAGTATGGCTAAACAAATAATTTCTACGGCCTAAACTCGAAACAACACGTGCAAAACTGTTGGATTATTTTCTCAAACAAAAAATGAGAAGATAAAAAAAATAAGATTTATAAAATAAAAACTATTTTACTGTTTTTATTTTATATTTTATATTATCTTTTCTTAGTTTTTATTTATTGTTAATGTAGTCTCTACATCTTTCCTAAAGATGGTTCAAATGGATTGAAATATATTGTTCCTGTTTATAAAAAAATGTAAAATTCAAGTCTTTCTTATCTTAATAGTAATCATGGAATTCTAAAAAAGACATTTCTCTCTTAAGAAGTTAAAAAATAAAAACTTAAAATATCCGAATTATTAAACTAAATATTTTAAAACAAAGGAAAATGTATTTTTACTAATATGATTGAAGTTTTTAACAAGCAAATAAATAAATAAATAACCATTTATTTGCACATGGTAATTACACATTAAACTTACAGCAAATAATATTAATTTACAAATAAGTGCAATTCAGCCAACAGCCGAGGTTCCTCTTTTGAGGTCGATATTTGGTTGGTACTCTTAATTTTTTTATATATACACAATAATAACAAAATAAGATAAACAAGCAAATACATGAATAAAATTAAAATTAAAAATATTTGCAGTGTGTAGGTGCAAGTGAACTTTTCATTTTTAATGATCTAACCAAATTTGACTTTAGAAAAAAGTAACTTTTAGTAAGTCAGTAGATATATAGTTGTTTTCAAACATTAAGTAACTTGTCTGAATTATTGAATAGAAGCCACTACCCGATTGGTCACTTGGATTGAAGATCCATCGATTTGATACTATAGTACGACACCCGGCTAAAATCAGTTGACAGCACGGGGAAATAATGCGAGAGATCCAATAAGGTTAGTTTTAAATCGGACCAACCTCATTGGTTCCTCAACACTATATTCCCACGCTGTAATCTGATTTCATCCTTGTGTCGTACTACACAATTACGTGATGGGTACCAACCATGGTTACCAACATCAAAATCAATAGCAAGAAATTATTATTATTTTTTTTTAACATGAAGACCATGAAAATTCATCATTGAACATTTATGAAAATCAACTTTGTACCATTGAAATAAATCTGAAATATTTCAGAGAGGAGGATCTACAGGCAAAACTAATTCTCATCCGAAAGTACATTTTATAAAAGCACCAATAAGGAAATTCATTAAAAGCGTTTGAAGTGAATATTGTGTGGGGCAGCTCTTTGTGGTGTCTCTACACCGTCTCTCCACTGAGCACTACTCCAACAATGAGGAAAACTTCACCTTTCTCTCCATTTCAAGTAGAAACTTTAACCACAGCTCTAAACTTTACCGCAGCCTGGAGAAATAACCTGCGGAATTCCCTCCCTTTTTTGGATTTTCAGTCTCAACCCCAATTACCTAAAATCCATCTCAAGCCTCACCTAGTTTTACCGCCCGGATAGTTAATCCTTTATTTATACTATTTAAGAACTTTATTTAATAACAACTTATTGAGCTTTGAAAGTTTACGTTTCTGTGTGAAATAATATTATTTTTTATAAGAACAAAATGCCGAATCTTTAAAATTTCTATACTTCAATCCATTACTTGAGTTTAAGTCAAACTTAACTATGCCTCTCAATGTTTTGGTAATCATTGAGAATACCGTACCTAGTGAGCTATTATAGAACATTTCCTATATTTGAGATATTTTTTTTCTTTTTCAATTTGGGTTTGGATGTCCGCAAACCAGGCTAATTTCCTTTGGTATGTTCCCTTCTCCCCCCCTCGGTTCTTATGCTATGGAACCAGAGGGTTTCCTTATTAATCCAGCTTTTCATTAAGTTTTCAGCTTATGTTTTATTAATAAACTGCGTAGGCTTCTATGGTTTATTGTTAGATGATCATTAACCTCTTAAAGAGATTTGTGTCGCACCCATTAGTGATTTTTTTGCTAAAGAAAATAAGCTAAAACCCATTAGCAAATTTTTATCAAAGGATAGATGAAAAAATTATAAACTGGGTACTTAAGGTTTTTTTGGATGTTTTTACACTTTTTAAAACAAAAATAGTCGCGGCATTTATTTTTCTGCGTCCATACCTAAATGTTATTTATAAAATAATTGGAATCCGATTTTTTTAAATTTAAAAGTAATTAAAAATGAAGGTTTGAATAAAACTATTCAAAAAGTCAAATTAACCTCCTAACTATAATAAAACAGAGAGCAGGACTTTGCACTGGAAGTTAATGAAAGAATTTACAAGTTATTTGGTTCAAATCATGAAGTTTTTATTAAAACAGTGAACAAAAACTCTGTGAAGTAGTTGTATTGAAGTTAAGTTTAACAGGACAGCAAAAACTTTGCTGCTAATTAACTTAGCGATCAATCACAGGGACTTTGTTTCCTTAATTGAAGTTCTGCTTCGAATGACTTGGGAAAAGTCTCCAAGCGCAAGAATTTTTAGTTTAATTTGTTTCGAATTTTAAAATTGATATAAAGGTTAGAACTTAGTTGTCAAAATTTAAGTTATATGTTAATACCAAGAAGGAATGTGTTTGGATTTTTCTAAGAATTAATCTGTTTTTTTAACTCTTTGTCAGGACCAGGGGGTTAACTTAAAATGAGGAAAAGTTGGATTTCGATTATGCAAGCTACTAAATATAGCGCTGCGGCGGCCGGTGCGGGACAATTCAGAACTAACCCAAATAGCTTGTCCAAAATGACTGATTATATTTTTATATTTTTTTAATTTATAATACCATGGCAATTTTTGTTTATGACAGCTACATTTATTATTATTATAAATGATTGTTTTCTGTATGTTATTTTTCACAAAAACGTTCGCCGTGCATGTCTGTATTTCCAAAAATCAGAAACAAAAAGTAATAGAAACCTTTTTAAAACTTCTTAGAGAACGCTAATGATGGCAGATAAGTATATTTCATTTAATATTGATTTAGTGGATTTTATCAGGTAATTGCATTTAATTCACATGTGCGGCATCTCGCCGATGTAATTTAAATACAAGCCTTGCATTAAATGCAAAATCATCTTTTTAGCACTTGTTAAAACTTTACCACTATTTCATTATTACCTGATTGGAATCAATTAAAATTAATAAATTTACTTAAATGGAAAAACTTTAAAATAATCACAAGTGTTCTGCTGTAAAATTTTAAAGTGGTAGGGTTTAGTTAGAAGTTATAACTTATACAAAGTATATAAATTTAAATTTTCAAACTGACTGTGGGCATAAAGCGGGAAATTAAGACACGCCCACTCCAATTGAAAGGTAGGTCGCCGCAGCGCTAGCGTCGACCGGAATCCCAAATATTCCCACCATTGAGTCGACAGTCTTACCTGTTTAAGTATCTATAGTCTCGGTCAGGACTTAATTTTATTTTGAACATAACATTGAATTTTATTTTATTTTTATTTTATTTTGAACATACTTAATGACATGTTAACATTAGCAACAAGTTTTCCTTTTTTGAAAAAATGTAATATTAATTATTGGGGAAAAATTATCTTTAATCTGTGTAGACGATTAGATCTGTGGATCACTGAATTAGATTTACGTCACCTTCTCAATCTTTATGCCCGTTTTAATACCACCTTATTGATGAATGTTTTTCAAAAATACGCGAAATTTCAATTCTATTGAATGGCAACATTAAAAATAGTATTTTTCACTAATAAAAGGTGGGGTATGCATGAGTGTCGCTCCCGGAATAGTGTTTTTTAATAAATATTTCTTACTTGCAAGTCTTACCTGTAGTGCAAATTCATCACACAAACTATTATTAATACTTAGTCTTTATTATATTTTTTACCTACTTTAATCTTTTCTTTAAGGTAAGTAGATGATTTTAAAATCTTATCCAATATAATCTCAAGTTTTTTCTCGGAGACTTCAGCTTGAAAAGCTTTTCGTTGAAAGCTTTTTTTT
>JACMZG010001908.1:7127405-7139240 GCA_018340805.1 Microvelia longipes
TATACCTTTACTGAGTAGCAATATAGTTTAAAAAAAGCTAGAGCTAATGCATAGTAAAAATCGCTAGATTGCGTATAGTTAATGATATATCTGCATAGTAAAAAGGGCTCGCTAGAGATGCGTATAGTAATTGCATATACATGCATAGTAAAAAAGGCGCTCGCTAGATTGCCGCTAGGGCTCGCTATTGCGTATAGTTACAATAATGCATAGTAAAAAGGGCTCGCTAGATTGCGTATAGGTTAACAATAAATGCATAGTAAAAAGGGCTCGCCTAGATTGCGTATAGTATATACAATAATGCATAGAAAAAGGGCTCGCTAGATTGCGCATAGTAAAAAGGGCTCGCTAGATTGGCGTATAGTGTACATAAATGCATAGTAAAAAGGGCTCGCTAGATGCGTATAGTTACAATAATGCATAGTAAAAAGGGCTCGCTAGATTGCGTATAGTTACAATAATGCATAGTAAAAAGGGCTCGCTAGATTGCGTATAGTTACAATAATGCATAGTAAAAAGGGCTCGCTAGATTGCGTATAGTTACAATAATGCATAGTAAAAAAAAAAGGCTCGCTTCTTTTGCTAGACTGCATATATTTTTAATAATGCATAGTAAAAAGGGCTCGCTAGATGCGAGTATTTAAAATTGCATATGCTAAAAGAAGGGCTCGCTTTGCATATTTGATTACATGTATTATTCGAACGAATAAAAATGGGTTTGCTTCGCTCGCTAAATTGCGTACGTTTGCAACACGTCTTTGGACTCGCTTCGCTCGTCCTCGTATGTGTCCGTGTGTGTATTGTATACGTGTGTCTGTTATCATCGTAGCTCCCAGTGTATTAATGCAAGAGAGTTAAAAGTTTGTACAAAAATCAGTCTACAGATGTAGTTGTGCTGTCCTGAAAATATTTCTTTTAAATAAATCAACAATGATGACAAAACCATAAAACACAAAAAATTATTGTGATCAATTTGAGATTTGGCACGCATGCAACCATGTATAATACTAACATATGTGCCAAGTTTTATCTCATTACAATCGTTAGTTCAATTTTTATCAAATAACTTGTGTATGTTTTTTTAAATTGTTTAAAATCGGAAAATAATTAGAGTTGATACAATACAAGTGTATACCTTTATGTAAAAAATAAGTACACTAAGTCTCGTTTTAATACAACAATAGAGTATTAGCATTTTTCCAAAAGGATGTTTTTGCTCATAAAATGATTAAATGTGTTTAAAAAAATGTATTAACCTGCAAAAAAAATTAATTTTAAACAGTCGAAATAAGCATTTAAAGAAGTGGAGAGGGGTATGGATGAGAGAGTGGGGTGAAAACGGAACGTTCTAAAGGTCGAGTCATTTACATGACTCAATGATGTACACATAGTACATAATTTAGAAGTTTTAGTTAGAAATATCGTAAGGTCAACAGTTGCTTATAGTTCAAATAGAATGTAAAGAAGACTGGAAACAAAAACAATTCTGTGTTCTAGGTCAGTGGTTCTCAACCTTTTTTACTCATTGCCCCCTTTTAAGTACCTTGCGTGTATCATTGCCCCCCTGTCTTATAAGGTGATAAACCAGTCTCCAAATTACCTGCTAGTTGTTAGGACTTCTCCTAACATTTATTTATTTTTGATAATGTTTTTTAATTTAATTTATTCCAGCAGAGTGATATACCATAGTTCCTATTTAGATTTTAATTTACTCCATATTTAGGTCCCCCTGGAATTGACGAAGTATGCTACTCCCGCAACGCACCCATGTTTTGCAGATTGCCGGTCACAATTTGTTAGGCAACGTTGACTCAGCAACTTCTGGATCTATGTTTAGAGTTGCTGTGGCTGTTTCAAGCTGATAAATTGTGATCCAGCAACCTGTGGAAGGGCAGAGGCAGATAAGTTGTGGTACCACAGGTGATTTTGTTCAGTCAATTATTTTCCGGAATTCATTTAATTTAAAGACATTTTTGTCACCATTTGTGATTCAACGCCATTTCTTGGTTGTATTACAGTTGTGTGAGAGTGTTAACAGCGCCATTTCTTGGACATTGCCACTTCTCACCAACTCGTTCATCACCACCACCATCACATCAACCTCCATGGTATTATATCATCACCAATTTAGGATGTCATCGCCACCGTCAATGTATCACAGGTTTATGATTTATTAAACACATATAAGTTTTTACTAAGAGAGCAGAAGAGAAGAAGACACATCAGCATCATAGGGTTCCCGGGGTTCTCCTTGCACGCTAAAGCCAAATATTTATTTCACATATATGTACAGGGCCTATGGTATATGATTATAACCAAATTAATATCCAAAGGTGTTCTTTTTTTATATTCATTTCATCATTTACAGAAAAATACAGTCCAATCTATTCTTCATTTATGCTAACCAGCTTAAAGGTTGTGAGGTGATCTTGGTTCGGCCAATTCACCCCAACAAAATGGTCCTCTTAGAGCCTTTGATATAAGTTGTGCCAACTTTAACCGCCATTTGGCTGAATATCTCTTATAGACCCATTAGTGATAACAGTGATTTATGTGTGTCAGGTTATTTTACTCATACAAGGTCGTACAGCTTAATTATAGAATTATACATTTATTTTACATATTTCATACATATTTCTACAATAATAAGCCCAATATTACAGTTTATAATTATAATTTACACAGCTATACGTCACAAAATACAGAAATACACAGATATTGTTGGCCCGTATACAGTACGTTTACGGTACTTTATCAACACTTCTATAATCCATCATCACTTAACACTACACACAATTAAAGAACACTATTATTTAATGCATTTAAAATTAAATTATAATACATATAATCACTTAATTTATATAATTCACACATTTACGAGTCCTCTTGTGAAACCTACCTTATCACTAGTCTTCTTTTCTGATTTTATTAGAATTTCCTTACCATATCCTTTCCTGAACTATATAATTTTAAAATAATCCTATTTTGTTTAATTTATTCTAAAATAATTTATAATATTAATGTTTTAAATTATTTTAAGGCTATCGGATTCCAGATTGTTTACAAATTGTAGCCCGAGATTGGAAAATTAGGGTCAGGTCCTTTCCGTCGATACTACATCTTTTGTCTGCCGGGTTAGTATCTTCATGTATTGCGGTGCGCTCTTTCTGAGACTTCAAATTATACAATTTAATATCTTTTTCTTAAAAATCTTTTACGTAAGTAAATACTTTTCCTAATTCTTTATCTTTACCTTTTTTTCCTTAAATATTTTTATTTATTTTATTATTTATTAATTACTAAGATATTAATTTATTATACATATTTATATATGTTGTTGAGATTAATTTATAAATAAATTTAAATTTATTATAATAATATTTTATATTATTTCTTTTGTTACCATTGTTACCAATTGTGATTTTTTTTGTTATAAATTGATAAATTATTTAAATATTATTATTGATTTGAAATTTAATATTACCAATATTGTCTTCATGTATGTATGTGTTCCTATATTATGTAATATGTTTAAGTTTGAGTTATTTAATTTTAATGTGATCATTGTTATTGACAATTATTATTTAATTTAAAATTTATTTATACTTTGTTATTGATTGTGAAATTTTATTATTTCACTATGTATCCTGTTCTTCCATCAAATACTGAGGTCACTCCAGATCAAATTGACGAAGATGACCCGTACAGAAATGTCACTGTACGTCGAGGCGCAGGTTTATATTCACTTAACAAAAGTGCTCATGAAAACCTAGTTACGGAAGAAACCGGTGGGGTCTTAATCGAAGAGGAGGATCCACTGCTTACTAGTCTTCGACACAAATTACTTAGATCGGTTGAGGACTTGGAAATTGCATGCTGTAGGTGTTAGCGCTAGATATAATCCCGCAAGGAGAGCTAGATTTCTGACAATGCATAATGCTACCACTGAAACTGTTTTTAAACGTTTCAATGATCTTTTGGACGAGCTAACTGACCTCCTAGGCTCAGAGGCACCTAATGAAGATGTTTTAGCTATGCGTAAAGATGTCAAAGAACTTTACTTTGCTCTCTGCTTTCTAGCTGAAAGCTATAAACCTCCTCCACCTCAGCCTCAAATATTATCAGCTGCTCAACCTCCGTTCATAGCCACTACTACAGCCTATTCTAAAGTAAAATTACCCGAGATCGAGCTCATAAAATTTGATGGTCAGAGAACGCATTGGAAGCGATTTAAAGATAACTTTGAGTCACTAGTTATTAACAACACCGATTTGACTGCTATCGACAAGTTTCACTATTTATCGAGCTGTTTAACTGGAACTGCTAGCACTAGAATAGCTCAACTTTCAGTTACTTCAGACAACTTTCCTATTGCTTGGCAATCTCTGCTTGATAGCTATGATAAACCAAGGATGCTTGCTACTGCTTACTTGGACCAACTACTCAGCATCAAACCATTAACTTATAAACCATCAACCGAGCAATTAACTCAAATTACCAATCAAATTACAGAGAGTATAGCAGCATTCAAACAAATTGATATAACAGATAGAGGGGAATTTTTGCTATTCTATCTAGCTCGGCGATGCCTTGATAAGCATACCAAAGAATCGTTTGAGCAACAGAATTCAGTACCTTTTCCAACGTACGATCAATTTGTAAAGTTCTTACGTCGCCGTAGTGAAGCTGGAGAACTAGCCGTGGGACATAAGGTACCTTCAACAGTGTCAGATATCAGGACTCCTTTATCTCAACGAAAACCTCACTACTACGCTAGAGACACCACAGAAAGAACCTCTCTTCTAGTTAATCCTTCTACAGATAGAAGACGTTACAACTTTTATGGAAGTAATTTTCATAGAAACGATAATCACAATAAGACTTTTCATGCTTCTACATGCCCAGCTTGCAAGAATAATCATCCCCCTATCAAATGTGCGAAATTCCAAAACATGAGCGTAGAACAACGGATTGTTACTCTGAAGGATTGGAAAGGCTGCAGGAACTGTCTATTTTCATCACATATAACTTCTGCTTGCAGAGCTACTGGAAAGTGTAAATTCTGCCGCCATCCTGGACATCATTCGCTTATACACCAAGACAAGAAATTTCGCCAAGAAAATGTAAAACCCAAGACAATCAAGCGACAAGTAGTGAATCTGGTACAGCGTGCTGTGCAACTCAAACCAAAGTAACTCAAGTTATGTTAGGCACAGCTATATGCTTAATTAAAGACAGCTATGGTCAACTGCAGAAAATTAGGCTAGCCATGGACTCTGGTAGCCAGTTCTCCTTTCTTACCAAAGAAGCTGCTGACCGTCTACGATTACCAATCAGAAACTGTAACGCACAAATATTAGGCATCGGCCAAACACCCTTTCTGGGATTTAAAGGCAAAACTATTTGCCATCTCGTATCTTGCTATGAACCTGTTGAAGTGTCTACGAATGCCCTTGTTGTAGATACTATCACGTCTAACTTACCCAGTGCTCCGGTCACCCTCGAAGGCAGCTTTAAAGGATATCAACTTGCGGATGAAAGTTTTGGTGAGCCCGGTCCCATCGATTTCTTCTTGGTGCTGATCTCTTTGCTGAAGTACTAACTGGCGAAGTGGTTTCCTTTCAAACGGGGCTACCTAAATTAATAGGGACCATGTTCGGTTACGTAGTAATGGGTAAAGTAACGGACTTAACAGAGGTTCATACTCTGTTTGCTAACACCAAATGCTCACTCACAGCCCACACTTCGTTAGCAGAAGACTTAGAAAGGTTGTGGGAGCTTGAACAATTTGATACTACCCCTACTGGGCTAGCAGATCCAGAGGATATAGCATGTGAAGAGTATTTTTGTAAAACTCACTACCGATTACCTACAGGACGGTACGTGGTGCGGTTACCCTTCAAAGGAACCCGCCTGAGCTACCATCTAACAAGTGGATGGCAATGAAGCGACTTAATACTCTCGAAAATAAGTTAATGAGAGATCCTGAACTCAAATCATTATATGGGAACTTCATGAAGGAATACTCTGATTTGGAACATATGCAAAAGGCATCAGAGCCCGGACAATATATTATTCCACATCACGGAATAGTGAAGCAGGAAGGGAATCACAATAAAATCAGAGTGGTTTTTTGACGCCTCAGCTCGTACTTCTATTGGGTCATTAAATAGCTTCTTACACGTCGGACCTAAGCTGCAAAACAATATAGTTCATATAATGCTGAACTTTAGGCTTCATAACATCGTCTTCACAGTTGATCTAGTTAAAATGTTTAGACAGATTGTCGTCCATCCAGAAGACAGAAAATACCAGCATATTCTCTGGAGAAGTAACCCGGACGAACCTGTCGAAGAATATGAGCTGTGTACGGTAACATACGGACAAGCACCTGCACCTTACTTGGCTATCAGGTGCGTTCAGCAACTGAGAAAAGATGAAGGCCATAACTTTCCTTTGGCAGCCAAGGCTATCGACGAGGACATGTATGTAGATGATTTGGCGGTGGGATGTTCTTCCTTACAACAAGCTTTGGAATTACAAAAGCAGCTTGTGGATATTTTCAAGTTAGGAGGCTTCTCTCTGAGTAAATGGGCGAGTAACCATCCTCGTTTATTAGATATAATAGACAAAAAGTAGGGAGACAGCAACTCAACCTAAGACAATTGAAGGCCCCGAAGATGAATGTAGAATAAAGATTCTAGGCCTTCAATGGGATCCAGTTGATGATGCCTTCAGATATGAAGTTAAAGCTCCAACTCCAATTTATACGAAAAGAGCCATTCTATCTACAATCTCCAGAAATACGATCCTCTTGGTCTTCTTAGTCCATAATATCCATGAAGGCACTATTCAAACATGTTGGAAGCTGAAGTTAGGATGGGACGAGGTACTACCTGACACACTACAACGTCAGTGGTCCCAATTCTTAATGCAACTGGAAAGGCTTGCTGAACTACGGATTCCTAGATGGGTGTGTCCAGGAGAAGCACCAACCTTCCAAATACTTATTTTTGGCGACGCATCCGAGATAGCATATTGCGCCGCAGCATATCTCAGAGTTAACGAAGGTACATATACAAACGTGAATCCATCTTTTCAAAGGCTAAGTTAGCTCCTTTGAAAACCATATCAATACCTCGGTTAGAACTTTGCGCCGCTCTTTTGGCAACTAGAATCTTAGATATTATCTAAATTTATCTCCAACCTTCCATCGAAACCTACAGTTCATTATATTCACTGATTCGACGGTGGTTCTTGAATGGTTAAATACTGGTTCCTACAATTTAAAGACTTTTGTGGCTAACCGAGTAACCAAAATATTAGAAGCTACTACTGTCGATCAATGGCATCATGTTAGATCAGAGTATAACCCCAGTGACCTAGGATCAAGAGGAATGAATGTTGAAAATTTAATTACCAACAATCTTTGGTTCCATGGTCCTGAAGGGCGGTACAAGATCCTCAAGAGTGGCCAGTAATGCCTCATTCAGCGTTCCTCAATGATCCAGAGACTCTTCCAGAACGTCGTAACATTTTTCTTAATCAAGGAACTTCTTTAATAGCAAAACAACAAGACAACCACTTTAACAACCATATTACCTCATCTCCTGATTACCTCTATCTTTTTACGTACCTTTGCATGGGTTCTTAGATTTGTAAAAAATTGCAAGCTTTCACAAGATCTTCGCTATTATGGTACTTTGACATTAGGAGAGTATAACGATGCTTTATATCTTTGCATCAGGATAACTCAAGCTCAAGAATTTAATTCAGGCAAGGAAATCACTACTTCTACTTTGTTAAAGGGCCTACAAAGTTTTTCTCCTTTTCTAGACGAACAAGGACTTCTCAGGGTAGGCGGTAGAATATCCAACGCGGATGTATCTTTCTCCACTCGACATCCGTATATTCTACCAGCAAAATGTCACTTAGCTGTTCTTCTTATCAGTTATTATCATCAAATATATCTTCACCCAGGACCGTCTTTAATGCTAAATATTCTGCGTCATAAGTTCTGGATTCTTGGAGGGAGAAACATGATCAAGCAATTCACCAGAAACTGTATGAAGTGTAGACAGATTGTCGCAAAACCATGTCAGCCAATAATGGCTAACCTACCTGTCGAAAGGCTGCAAGGTAGTCGCCCATTTCTAAGAGTTGGAGTAGATTTTGCGGGACCTTTCAAAGTACGGGATTCATTACGCCGCAAAGCTACACATTCCAAGGCTTATATGTGCATATTTGTTTGCCTTGGATCAAAGGCAGTGCATATCGAAGCTGTTTCATCTGTAAGTACGCCCGCATTTCTGGCAGCTCTAGATCGATTTATCAACAGGCGGGGCAGCCCAACCTTAATATGGTCGGATAACGGGAAAAACTTCGTCGGTGCAGCAAATACACTTGATGAATGGGCTGAGTGGTACAGCACAGAGTGTACGCAACGAGCGATTATTGCCCATACTACTACTCAGAACATTGAATGGAAATTCACCCCTCCATATGCCCCACACTTCGGAGGAATATGGGAGGCTGGTGTTCGTTCAGCCAAGCGTTTGATACGTTCAGCTTATGGAAGGCATTTTACGTTCGAGGAATTGACTACACTCTTCATCAAAGTAGAGGCATTGCTTAACTCAAGACCTATCTGTCAACTAAGCGATGACCCTCAAGATTTAGAAGCTCTAACACCAGGACATCTGATAATTGGAGAGGCTATAGTAGCACCTGCTGAACCCTCACTTCTAGATATAAAATCGTCCTGTCTCGATCGTTGGCAATTAGTTGTGCAACGCACACAGTTCTTTTGGAAACGGTGGAAGGTAGAGTGTCTCCACAATCTACAACAACGTTTAAAGTGGCAAAAACGTCAAAGAAATTTAGAAGTGAATGACTTTGTTCTTGTCCAAGGAGAAAAGTCAGATAGATCCAAATGGCCTCTCGGTAGAATCATTGAAGTTATACCAGGACCAGACGGAGTAGTACGTGTTGTCGTTGTACGTACTCTCAAAGGAGAATTCACACGACCAGCAACCAAAATTTATTCTGCTGAAAGAATTGTTTTTTGAAGACGACAAAGCTGAAGATCCAGGAGACGAAGAGCAGTCGTCAGACTCAAGTTAAATTAGTTATTAAATTTATTTATTTATTTTAATGCATGTTATAATATATTTGTAAATATTTGATTATTTATATATCTAGTATTTATAGCCTATAGTCAGGCATAATTGTTATTTAGTTTTAAGTTTGTTAAGTTATTATATATTAAGTTAATATGATTCATATATTATTTTTATGGATTATCTTAAGTTATTATTATAATATTTATTTAATTTATTCTTTACCTTAATTTACTAAACTAACCCTAAGTCATTATCACTAACCTATTTGAAACCTAATCTACAACCTAATCCTAACATTATAATATAACTTTAATATATTACACTAATAATAATTCTAAAACATACATACAATAACGCCTAAATCTGACTTTCATCAATCATATATTTGTTTATTTTTCCTTTGTTAACTTAGTTTTTAAACGTTCGTTTAGGTAGGCGGTTTGTTAGGACTTCTCCTAACATTTATTATTTTTGATAATGTTTTTTAATTTAATTTATTCAGCAGAGTGATATACCATAGTTCCTATTTAGATTTTAATTTACTCCATATTTAGGTCCCCCTGGAATTGACGAAGTATGCTACTCCCGCAACGCACCCATGTTTTGCAGATTGCCGGTTACAATTTATAAGGCAACGTTGACTCAGCAACTTCTGGATCTATGTTTAGAGTTGCTGTGGCTGTTCAAGCTGATAAATTGTGATCCAGCAACCTGTGGAAAGGCAGAGGCAGATAAGTGGTACCACAGGTGATTTTGTTCAGTCAATTATTTTCCGAATTCATTAATTTAAAGACATTTTTGTCACCATTTTGTGATTCAACGCCATTTCTTGGTGTATTACAGTTGTGTGAGAGTGTTAACAGCGCCATTTCTTGGACATTGCCACTTCTCACCAACTCGTTCATCACACCACCATCACATCAACCTCCATGGTATATATCATCACCAATTTAGGATGTCATCGCCACCGTCAATGTATCACAGGTTTATGATTTATTAAACACATATAAGTTTTTACTAAGAGAGCAGAAGAGAAGAAGACACATCAGCATCATAGGGTTCCCGGGGTTCTCCTTGCACGCTAAAGCCAAATATTTATTTCACATATATGTACAGGGCCTATGGTATATGATTATAACCAAATTAATATCCAAAGGTGTTCTCTTTTTTTATATTCATTTCATCATTTACAGAAAAATACAGTCCAATCTATTCTTCATTTATGCTAACCAGCTTAAAGGTTGTGAGGTGATCTTGGTTCGGCCAATTCACCCCAACACTAGTTATCTTTGTATAGCCAATACATTATTTAATTGCTGTGTTAATATTCTAAATTAAGGAAATTAAACAACTAATAACCTAAAATTACACATATTCAGTAAAATATGTGTATATTTAATATAATTGAGTATGTTTATATACTGACTGGACCAAAAAAGGATTTTTAGAGGGCTTGTAGTGTTTACCTCCATTAGTTTAGCCACAAACGTCTTCTCTTTAACACCATAATAATAAATTACGTAAAGTTGTTTAAAAACAACTGTTTTGAAGACCCAATTTTTATACATCGTAGCACTAGTTTGTGTCTTCATCGGTTTTGTAGCCAAAAGTATTATTTTTTTTGTAAAAAAAAATAGTTTTTAGGCCCCGCAAACTACACCTAATTATCTCTAGCTGGGGCAGCACCTCAGGCGCTCAAAAACTTATGTTTTTTTGGCTCGCTCTGTATACACTCAGTGGCTCAATACAACTGTTAAGTTGAAATGTAAAGGGTGTTTTATTTATCAGGATTTATCAACAATAAGTACCAAAATGTCTTTCTACTAAGTTATAAAGTTACAGAAGTTATAAAACTAAACATATTTTTAGACCTAATTAATACGTACTGATCAACGTTTAGGAAGCAAATGATAAAAATCAAATAATTTTTATAAAAACTTGAAAGAGATAAGAAGTACCTGCAAAAACATTAATTATCAAATAAAAGATAAAAGTTGGATCTTCAAGACCTTTTCCATTCTTTTTCGTTCAAAAAGTTATCTTTAAGTCATTAATATTCTTCATTTATGTTTATGTTGTTGTTTATTTGTAATAATTAGATTTACATTAAAATTAGTTTATATATCAGATGCTTCGCAAAACTTAAAAAATAATATTTCTTACATTTGCCAATAACTCCCATCATTCCCCAAACGTCTTACGCCCCTGCATCGCCCCCCAACTACTCACTGCCCCCCTACTTGCCCCCCTACGTCTCAGCGCCCCCTAAATTTCAAGCGCCCCCTGGGGGGCACTAGCGCCCACGTTGAGAACCATTGTTCTAGGTGATACAATGCCTAAGGAACGTGATGACTACAGCTGACAGTATTATCTTGTTGACAGTATAGAATAAACTCTTATGAGTGTTGCTCTAGTGAATATTGTACTACACAGCTGTATTCTTACGTCTGACGTCACAGTCAAGGCCGTTTTAAGCAGCATTGAGCGTGGTCAGTGCCTAGATGGGTGACCGCTGAGAATAAAACGGCGGATGTATTTACTATCTTAGGACGAGCGAAGCGAACTTGAAGACGTGTTGAACTTAAAGACCAATAAGTTCTGATAGTTCTTAATTCGCTCGTTTAAAGCATTTTCTTGTGAGCAGTTGAAATTATGCCAGTGGAATTATTTAGGAACGCAGCAGCGTTCCGCCCCCGCCAAGTCAAGAAGAAAA
>JACMZG010001908.1:7139250-7156750 GCA_018340805.1 Microvelia longipes
TTACATGTTTTTTTGCCGAAGGTTTGAAAATACATCAGCTAACAAGTATAAATGTCTAGCTTTCATAACTACACGTGTAGTTCAAAAAGTTTTTGCTTAGTGATTCATCATTATAGACGAGATGCGATTTCATAAATAATCCACTTAATATTTCTTGCTATAGTACGTGTAATAAAAAACTATGTGTAGGGAAATGACTTGACTTTAACATGAACAAGATGATTTTTCAAATTTATACAGTTGCTATAAATATGGCTTAAACAAAAAAAACAAGTTTATGCATCTCATATAAATAAAATTGACCTATCCCATTGACTTCTGAGTTCTATTCGACAACGAAAACTAAATCGTAGTGGTTTCCAAATGCATGCTCTCGAAGTGTCTTTTAGCGAAAGGTTTCAAATACATCTGCTAACTTAGTATATGTCTTGTTCATATAGTACATCATGTATTCCAACAAGTTTTGGCTTCCCTGATTATGATACATGCCAACATGCGATTTCAATACAGTTATCGCCACTGTTTATTCCAATCTATGCTTTTTACTATGTCTTTTTAGCGAGAAGGTTTCAATACAGTATCTGCTACTAGGAATAATGTCTTTGCTTCATATTAGTACAGATCATGGTATTGCCAGACACAGTTTGTGCTTCTGATCTTATATTGCATTGGCCAGAACAATCGCGTTTTATAATTATCCACTTGTTAAATTTCCAATCGATGCTTTTTAACATATCTTTTGCGAAAAAGGTTTTGAAATACAGTCGGCTAGGATCAGAGTTTAATGTCTGGCTTCATATAGAAACATTCGTGTATTTCAAACAAGTTTTGTGGCTATCCTAAATTCTAATTTATTAATGAACATTCGCGATTTCTTCTATAATTATCCCAACTTAATATTTCTGCTATAGTACACTGTAAAGAAAACTATGTGTAAAGAAATGAACTTGACTGTGAACAGAACAAGATGAATTTTTCAAATTTATACATGGCTATAAATGCTTAACATAAAAAAACAATTGTATGCATCTCAATATGAAAAAATTGACCTATCCAATTTGACTTCGTGAGTTCTATTCTGACAACCGAAACAAAATCGTATGGGTTCCAATGCCATCTCTTCCACGTGTCTTTTAGCGAAGGGTTTCAAAAATACATCTGCTCAACTAGTATATGTCTTGCTCATATAGTACATCATGTATTCCAAACAGTTTTGCCTGTCCCTGATTATATACATGCCAACATTCGAGAATTTCATAATTATCCACATGTTTGATTTCAAATCTAGTGCTTTTACATGTTTTTTTGCGCAAGGTTTGAAATACATCAGCTAACAAGGTATAGTTCTAGCTTCATATACTACATCGGTAATTTCATCAAAAAGTTTTTGCTTCCTGATTCTATTTCATTATAACAATTGCGATTTCATAATTATCGGCACTAATACTTCTTGCTATTGTACTGGTATAAGAAACTGTGTAAGCGAAATGAACTTGAACTGTTAACAGAACAAGAATATATTTTTCAAATTTATACATTTGCTATATAGCTTAAACAAGTAAACAATTTGAATGCGATCCATATGAAAACGAAAATTGACCTATCATTGACTCGAGCTCCATCGATGACACGATCAAACGTGTGGTTCAAAATCCATGCTCTTCAATTGTCTTTTGCGAAAGAATTGAAAATACATCGGCTAACTAAAGTTATATTCTTGCTTCAATGATAGTACAGTCATGTATTCCCAACAAGTTTTGCTTCCTGAGTTATATACATGCCAACATTGCGATTTCATCAATTAATCCACATGTTATTTCTACTATGCTTTTACATGTCTTTTTTGCGAAAGGTTGAATACATCGGCTAACAAGTACTATGTCTGGCTTTATATAGTATCATCGTGGTATTTCACAAGTTTTTGCTTAACCTTTCTATTTATATAACAATGCGATTTTAATATTTTCCACTTAACATAATCTTCTTGCTATAACGTAACTGGTATAAGAAAACTATGTGAAGGAATGAACTTTACTGTAAACAGAACAAGAGAAATTTTTCCAAATTTAGACATTGCTATATATGCTTAAACAGTAAAAACCCAGTTTCAATGCATCTTATATGAATTTACATTGAACCTAAATCCCATTGACCTTCAGAGGCACTTGACCACTCCCATTCTGACAATGAAACAAATCGTTAGTTGTTCCAATCCATGCTCTTCAAGTGTCTTTTTAGCGAAAGGTTCAATACATCTGCTAACTAGTATATGTCTTGTTCAATATGTACATCATGTTTCCAACAAGTTTTGCTTCCTGATTAACTATATTCATGGCCAACATTGGCGATTTTCATAATTATCTCACTGTTATTTCCAATCTAGTGCTCTTTACATGTCTTTTTGCGAAAGGTTTGAATATACATCGGCTAACAAGTATATGTCTAGCTTCATATAGTACATCGTGTATTTCAACAAGTTTTTGCTTCCTGATTCTATTCATTATACAATGCGATTTCATAATTATCCACTTAAATTTTATTTCTTTTTTGTTAAGTACTGGTAAAGAAAACAATTGTGGGGAATAACTTGCTTGTAAACAAGAACAAGATGTTTTTCAAATTATACATTGCTATATATGCTTAAACAAAAAAAAACAGTTTATGCATCTTTTATGAATTAATTGACCTTATCTATTGACTTCAGAGCACTTGACTAGCTCCATCCTGACAACGAAACAAATCGTAGTGGTTCCAATCATCATCTCTTCAAGTGTCTTTTTGCGAAAGGTTTGAATACATCGGCTAACTATATATATGCTTGCTTCATATAAGTACATCATGTATTCCAACAAGTTTTGCTTTCTCATATTCATAATATTCATGCAACATTGCGATAGTGTCATAATATCCACATTTTTTGTTATTTCCAATCCATTCTCTTACAGTGTCTTTTGCGAAAGGTTTGAAATACATCGGCTAACAATATATGTCTTGCTTCATATAGTACATCGTGTATTCCAACAAGTTTTGCTTCCTGATTATATTCATTGCCAACATCGCGATTTTCATAATTATCCACTTGTTATTTCCAATCTAGCTCTTTACATGTCTTTTTGCGAAAGGTTTGAAATACATCGGCTAACAAGTATATGTCTAGCTTTCATATAGTACATCGTGTATTTCAACAAGTTTTTGCTTCCTGATGTCTATTCATTATAACAATGCGATTTCATAATTATCCACTTAATTTTCTTGCTGTTGTCTAGTATTAAGAAAAATTTGTGTAAGGAAATGAACTTGACTTGTAAAGAAACAGATGATTTTTCAAATTTATACATTGCTATATATGCTTAAACCAGTAAAACAAGTTTATGCATCTTTATGAATTATATTGACTTATCTATTGACTTCAGAGCACTTGACTAGCTCCCATCCTGACAATGAAACAAATCGTAGTTGGTTCCAATCCATGCTCTTCAAGTGCTTTTTGCGAAAGGTTTGAACATACATCGCTAACTAGTAATGTCTTGCTTCATATAGTACAGTCATGTTATTCCATACAAGTTTTTGCTTCCTGATTATATACATGCCAACATTGCGAGTCATTTATTCCACATTTATTCCCAATCATGCTTTTTACATGTCCTTTTTGCGAAAGTTTCTTGAAATCAAGATCGGCTAACAAGTATATGTCTGGATTCAATGATAGTATCATCGTGTATTTCAACAATTTTTTGCTTCCTAATTCCTATTTATAATAACATTGCGTTTCATAATTGATCCACTTAAATATTCTTGCTATAGTACTGGTAAAGAAAAACATGTGTAAGGAACTGAACTTGACAGTAACAGAACAAGATTAACTTTTCAAATTTAACATTGCCATATATGCTTAAAACAAAAAAACAAAGTTTATGCATCTTAAATATGAATTACATTGACTCTATTCCATTGACTTCAGAGCACTTGATCAGCTCCATCCTGACAGAACAAATCGTAGTGTTCCAATCCATGTCTTCAAGTTCTTTTAGCGCAAAGGTTTCAAATACATTCTGCTAACTATATATGTCTTGCTCATATAGTACATCAGTAATTCAACAAGTTTGCTTTCTGATTATAATAATGCCAACATCTGCGATTTCATAATTATCCACTTGTTATTTCTAATCTATGCTCTTTGCATGTTTTTTGCGAAAAAATTTGAAATACATCGCTAAATCAAGTATATGTCTCGTTTCATATAGTACATCATGTATTATGAACAAGGTTTTCTCCCTGATTCAGTTCATGTTAGCATGCGATTTCATAATTTATCCACTTGTTATTTTCGCAATCCATTGCTCTTCCAGTTGTCTTTTGCGAAAGGTTGAAAGTACATCGGGCTAACAAAATATGTTCTAGCTTTCATATAGTACATCGTTAATTCAAGCAATTTTGCTTCCTGATATATTCAATGCCAACATGCGCGATTTCATCATAGTTTATCACACATTGATTTCCCAATCTATGCTTTCCATGTCTTTTTGCGAAAAGGATTTGAAATACATCGGCTAAACGAAGTTTATGTCGGCTTATACAGTACATCGTGTTATTCAACAAGTTTGCTTCCTGATTTCATTAATTATAACATTGCGATTCAAATTATCCACTTAATGATTTCTTGCTATAGTACTGGTATTAGAGAAAAAGTATTGTAAGGAAAATGATACTTCAAACTGTAACAGAAACCAGATTAATTTTTCAAATTTTATACATTGCTGATATATGCTTAAACAAGTAAACAAGTTTATGCATCCTTATATGTATTAACATTGACCTATCCATTGACTTCAGAATTCACTTGACACAGCTCCATCCTGACAATGAAACAAATCGTAGTGGTTCCAATCCATGCTCTTCAAGTGTCCTTTTTGCGAATGTTGAAAATACATCGCTAACTAGTATATGTCTCTTCATATAGTACATTCAGTATTCCAACAAGTTTTGCTTCCTGATTATATACATGCCAACATTGCGATTTCATAATATCCACATGTATTCCAATCTATCTTTTACATGTCTTTTGCGAAAGGTTTTGAAATACATCGGCTAACAAGGTATATGTCTGCTTCAATATAGTACATCGTGTATTTGCAACAAGTTTTGCTTCCTAATTCTATTTATTATAACATTGCGAATTTCATAATTATCCACTTAATATTTCTTGCTATATGTACGGTATAAGAAACTATGTGTAAGGAAATGAACTTTGACCTGTAACAAACAAGAGAGAATTTTCAAATTTATACATTGCTATATAGCTTAAACTAGTAAAACAATTATGCATCTTATATGTAATACATTGACCTATCCAATGTGACTTCTGAGCTCATCCGACAACGAAAACAAATCGTAGGGTTCCAATCCATGCTCTCAAGGTGTCTTTTCAGCAACAGGTTTCAAATACTCTGCTGAAACTAGATACTGTCTTGCTTCATATGATGTACTCATGTATTCCAACAAGTTTTTGCTTCCTGATTTATACAGCATAACATTGCGGATTTCATAATTATCGCACAATGTTATTTTCCAATCTATGCTTTTTACATTCTTTTGCGAAGGTTTGAAAATATCCTCACTTACAAGTAATATTCTGGCTTCATATAGTACATCGTGATTTCAACAAGTTTTGCTCCTACATTCTATTTCTTATACATTGCGATTTCCATAATTATCTACTTAATATTCTTGCTATAGTCTGGTATATAGAACACTATGTGTAAGAAATGAACTTGACTGTAACAGAACAAGATTAATTTTTCCAATTTATACATTGCTATAGTATGCTAACACCATAAAACAAGTTTATGCATCTTATCTGAAGTTACATTGACCTATCCATTGATTCAGAGCACTTGACCAGCTTCCATCCCTGAACATTGAAACAATCGTAGTGGTTCCAATCCATGCTCCTCAAGTGTCTTAGCGAAAGGTTTCAAATACATCTGCTAACTAGTATATGTCTTGCTTCAATAAGTACATATGTAATTCAAACAAGTTTGCTTTCTGATTAATCATGCCAACATTGCGATTTCATAATTATCCACATGTTATTCTCCCATCTATGCTTTTACATGTCTTTTGTGCGAAAGGTTTGAAATACATCGGCAACAAGTATATGTCTGGCTTCATATAGTACAGTCGTGTATTTTTCAACAAGTTTTGCTTCCTAATTCTATTTATTATTACATGCGATCATAATTATCCACTTAATTTCTTGCTAAGTACTGGTATAAGAAAACTAGTGAAGGAAACATGAACTTGAACTGTAACAAACAAGAATAATTTTTCAAATTTATACATTGATATATAGGCTTAAACTAGTAAAACCCAATTTATGCATCTTATTAATGAATTACAGTTGACTCTATCCATTGACTTTCTGACTCCATCCTGACAAACGAAACAATATCGTAGTGGTTCCAATCCATGCTCTCAAGTGTCTTTAAAGCAAAGGTATTCAAATACATTCTGCTAACTAGTATCCATGTCTTGCTCATATAGTACTCATGTAGCCAACAAGTAGATAATATCACATTAATCACTGTCGTCTATAATTAGCGATTTCATAATTATATTCTGATATTCATGATCTATCTAACAGCTATTCTGACGTGCTGAACTCTCTTCGATTGCTGCTTTAACGGTATATCTTCACGTATCGGACTGTGCGGTCAAACGTATTTACTTAGGACAAAAATTACGAGTTCATAAGATCTGTCGTAAGTAAATACATGATGATAGTTAATATACCAATATGTTGTAACCTCGATGCGCTTTAATAACAGGTTACATAAACGGTAGCTGCAACTCATTGACAGATCTTATGAGCGTTAGTTGAATACGTTGATAAATAGTTCTTATCTCTGAGACGGTGTATAATGTAATTGACTTGTTTTTAGGGATAAGAAAACACTTTCCTCCCTTGGGAGTAAAGTAACTTTTCCCCTTGGGTAAAAAAGTGTTTCCTATATTGGGTTTTATAGAGCTTGTATCATTTTTTTAGGGGAGTGGTATTCTCAATTTATATTTTTCATGTAGTTTCTTTGTTGTCTCCGTGCTCATTTTCTCACACTTCCTTGCCAACGATTTGAAGCCAATACCCATTTTTTGGGTCGGTCCCCCTATAATTTTGGGGGGTGCCACCCCCGGGAATTAAAAAAAAAATCAGTTACCTGTATAATTTTGAGAATACCACTCCCCTAAAAAAATGATACAATTGGCTCTAATACCAATAATAGGAAACACTTTTTATACCCAAAGGGAAGAAAAGTTTATACTTTTTACTCCCAAGGGAGTGAAAAGTGCCTTCTTTACTCGCCTAAAACAAGTCTACCATTATACACCGTCTAGAGATAATATACTATTTATCAACGTAATTTACTAACGAACTCATAAATCTGTCATGAGTTGCGCTACCAGTTTTTATGTAAACCCTGTTTAAGCGCATCGAGGTTTACACATAAATTGATGAAATTAACTATTCATCATGATATTTATCTTTACGACAGATCTTATGAACTCGTAATTTTTGTCCTAAGTAAAATACGTTTGACGGCCAGTTCTCAGATACGGTAATATCATACCGTTAAAGCAAGCAATCGAAAGAGTCAGCTGACTGTCAGAACAGCTGTTAGATAGATATGAATATCGAATTAATTATGAAAATCGCAATTATAGACGACAGGTTTAATGATATATCTACTTTGATTCCATACAATGCAGACTCAGTGCTCCACTTAAAAAATCCATATAATACACTCTTATACCTACTTTAAAGCACAATAAACCCTGTAAAGTTCGGTTTGTATTCAGAATTATACATTTTTATTATAAGTATTTATTTTTAAGTTCATTCTAAATTTACTTTCATTTGCTAAAGTAGCATGGAACTGACAGAATTATCCTCTCACAAAAATATTGCGTGGCACTATTGTATGTGATAGTTCTTTAGTTTTTGTATGGCTTGTAAGTTTAGAAGCACTTTTCACTCCCCTTGGGAGGTAAAAGTAACCTTTTTCTCCCCTTGGGTAGTATAAAGTGTTTCCTATTACTGGGTTATTAGAGCCAATTGTATCCATTTTTTTTAAGGGGAGTGGTATTCCAAAATTAATACAGGTAACTGATTTTTTTTTTTAATTTCCCGGGGTGGCACCCCCCAATTTATAGGGGACCCGACCAAAAAAAATGTATGCTCAAATCCGTTTTAGGCCAAAGAAGTTTGTTAGGAGCAATAAATGTTTTTGGGGGCAGTACCCACAAAATGTATAAGAGGTACACGAAAAAAAAAAAAATATTGGCTCAAAATCCTTTTCAGGTCAAAAGAAGTTGTTAGGAGCAATACATTTTTTAATTTTTTTGGGGGCAGGACCCCCAAAATTTCTAAGGGGGTCTAACCCAAAAAAATTAATCAAATACAACAAAACTTAAATATAATAAAATCAACGTCTGGTGATAAAATCTTGTATGCACCTCGGGAAGTTAAATACTTTGGTTCCCCGGCTTACACCTTAAGGACCAAGTAACTGCTCGGGGAAAATAATAACATTCTTTACTCCCTTGGTGCATAATAACTATTCATCAATATGTTGTAAACCTCGATACGGGTTTCTTAAAGAACGGTTTCTGAAAATCTCTAAATTTACTGTAACACGTCTTCAGACTTGCTTTACTCGTCCTTATGCTGTAAATACATTCGTTTTACTCTCAGCAGTCACCCATCCAGGCACTGACCTAGCTCGATGCTGCTTCACTTTTATGTTCCAACATAAACGCTAGATATATAAAATGTATTGATACGAATCTTTGTATACTAATATATATATATATACGAATCTAATATAATATGATACGAATCTTTGTATACTAATATAATACGTAAAGGAATATACTCGAATTTCAACTCAATCAGATTATTTCCAGATAGCAAACTAGACTAATGAGCGAATTTTTGTACCAAGTTTCTACTCTGTAGCATAACTACACTGGGAGACAGTAAAACACACACACTTACTATAATACACACAATAATAACACACACACACATAAACACACACTAAGAATAGTGTGTGTTAGAAGAATTAAGCATGATGTATCGTTACATTCCTCGGTCCTCTTTGTGGCTCAATTTTTAAGTGCACTGTAGTAGCCTCAGTGATTGATTTTTTACTAAAGTCAAAAAGTGCTTAGAATATTCGCAAGAAAAGTGCTAATATACATTTATCTACCCATAAATACGTATAATAGACCCGTATAGACGTAAACTTTATTTCGTTTTTTGGAATCTCTAGGCGCTAAAACATAGAACTTTTTTAAAACTATTGCCTTACTATTCGTATTAAAATAATTCTCCTTCTGTTTGCAATACATTACTAAGCAATAAATATAACAACAATTCTCTAACAAGCAACATTTTTTTTAATAAAGACAAGAAAGCATAGTGAAAATTAGTCGTAAGAGGTTTTTTTTTTACAAATATTCACGAGATAAAAGAACCGACATGAAAAAAATACAACAATACAAGTATTAGAACTTGTTCTTGTTCAAGTTTTTTACTTTAACAATATTCCGAATTATTATGAACATTAAAATACCATAAGTAAAGTTTATTTATTGTGAAAATGCTAATATTAAAAAAATATATGTATAAACTGTAACATGTTTAGTCAAAAAAATGTTGTATAATTTATTTATGTACAATCTATTGCTTTACATACATCGCTTACAATCTGAATTTAAAGAAAGAGACAAACAAAGAGTAGGAGTTCACATAAGTACTTCTGAGTTAATTAAATCTTCTCTTAACAGAGGCAAAACAATATAAAAGAGAATGTCTGACTGCAAACTTTTCTGAGGAACTTGAGAAAAGAGAATGAAAAACGTCAAAGAAGAAGTAAGAGACATCTGGTACCGTATTGAGCCCTGTGGAACACCTAATTTGTATATGTAAAACAAAAATACCGTCATATTAACATGTACAGTAATATTACCTTGGTAATCGCATTTATTACTTATTTCAGGAGTACTTTATTTTTACTACGATATAAAAGTCCGTAACTGTTCTTTACTATATCCATTCGCTTTACTTATCTTTAGAATATAATTTATCAGAATATAATATAACAGCGTGCCTTTGAGACTGGCGATTATTGCACACCCGTTGTATGGTAAAAGAAACCTTCTTTTTACTCATTTGGTGATGAGGTTATAATTAAGTTATTTGCCAATTGCGCCTCTTAATTGTCGAATTGAGCTGAAGCCGGTTTTTATCGTCTCAGAAAGCTCATTCATTTATAAAAACCAATAATGAAAGAAAAAAGCCTCTTCAAAAAATAAAACTTCACCCTCCCCTTCTGAGAGCTATGCTACAAGCGCCAACGCCTCTTACTGTCAGTCTGACTCTTATATCTAATAAAAAACATAGACTCACTTCTCTTCTTCTTTACATCTCAACGGTAGTTACTTTTTTGCTTATTTTATTTATTACGTTTTTTGTATTTTATTTTTCTCTCTTTTTCATACTTTTTCTCATCTTTTGTTAAAGTAATTTTTTGTGTTTTACTTATTTTATTTGCTTGTTTTTTAATTTTTGCACTGATGATGGCCTCTAGTTAGGTTGGAAGCGCTTTGCCAATAAAGTTTTATTTTTTGTGGAGAGACTTCTTTACTTTCATTATTTATAATGAACTCCATTCACGCTCACTCTAAGGATATATTATAAAAACCACTTCGAGGGCCTTCCACTTTGCTAGCCTGCTTTGCTCGACGTGGCTCCGTTGGGGTCATTTTCTTGTTAACTGTCTCTGAAAGCATGCTTATCAGGGCGGAACAAGAGGAAGAGGACCTCTTGGAAGCCAAACGAACCCTCTATTTCCGTCTTTCAAACATCTTTATAAGCTTAATTTTTATGTTATTCAGTACAAATCACTAAAGTTATTTTGCAGTACGTCTTTGGACTCACTATGCTCATCATCAGTCATAAAAGGCTTAATGAGTTTTATTTGCTGTACTCATGTACATACTAACCTAAATCTATGCTGCTCAACATAATTGATTTTGCTTAAACCATAGATATACTAGCCCTGTTGAAATTAAACTACCTACTTCATCCTTGGGGTGGACAGAAACCCTATTGAAAACCAGTGAAAACCGGCGCTAATATTTTATCACCTTATTTACTGTATTTAACTTAATAACTTCAAAACAAAAGATGTGTTTAAAACAGAAGATGAAATATAATAGATGAGTTCAGCCCTAAGGATTTTTACTTTCACTTAAAATTACCGTAGGTATACAGGAAAAGTATTGGGTTTAGGCTAAATACCCCAAACCCGGGATTTAAACTGAATTATCTGTTCGAGGGTTTTTAGACCTTCTGAATGGTTTACCTGAGTTGTCTGTCTGTCTGTATGTGTTTCTTAGTATAATCGTTCAGTTTTGAACTCACCTACGACTCCTAAGAAATCGATGAATTATGATGTTAGTCCAATATGGGAGCATCAAGTGTGCTGTTTCATTGTATTTATTTATTTATTTATATTTATTTATTAATACACATATTAAAAAAATAAATAAAAATAACAGAAAAAATATTTTAAAAATATTTATTATCAGTATAAGTTCAATTTATATCGATTATCAAGTACACATTTCTTGTAAAAAACTCAGGCGCGGAGGTTGAAGTGGGTGCTTTCTTGCATATCAATCCAATTTTGGTTTGAGTTATGGATAAATATTTAACAACCAAAGCAATAGCGTCAAAACGTATTTACTTTTTTTCAATCCTTCAAAGGAAATGCGCTATAAATTAGCACAAGATAAGCTTTAAATGAGTGCAAATAATGCCATGCCGTGTAGTGTATCATCAATGGAATAAATGTGAGCATTTTCTTTGAAATATTAAAACAAAATTAAATCATAATTTTGTTAATGCCTCATAATCCCCACACATGGGGCAGTTATCCTCTGAGATTGTGCCTAAAGTATTAAGATGTTTATTTAATATACAGTGACCGGTCAGAACACTAAGTAGGTTCCTAAGATAAATCGAACTAATACTGATAGTTTAATGAAACAAGACACTTGTTGCTCCTATATTGGAGCAACATCATAAATCATTTACTTCTTAGGATTCTTAGGTGAGTTCTAAACATGTTTTCGGGAAAACATACAACACAACCATACAGAAATAAAAATAAATATATAATAAAAAATACACTTAGAAAAATGTTTAATTACGCTTTTCTCGGCAACTGTACATGCTGGGATTAAATGTTTGGTATATTTGGATTTAGCGTCGATAGTTACGTATGAATATACTTTTAGTTTTTAGATAGAGTGAAATTTAGTATTTACCGAAATTTCGGTCTCGTCGTGTGTAGTCAAATCTAAGCATTGACTTTTCTCAAAAAGTAAACATGGCTGGACAAAACTAAAAGTAGCGTTGTATTTAGAGGGTAAAACTTAATAGCAAACGGAAAAAACGCATCTCAAAAAGTTAGTTCTGTCGAAAATAAGTTAGTGCAATTTTCGTCAAAAATGCGTGCCTAAAGTACGTAGAAAAATGTTTAATTACGCTTTTCTCGACAACTGTACATGCTAGGATTAAATGTTTGGTATATTTGGATTCAGCGTCGAAAAGTTTTTAAAAATAGTGAAATTTAGTATTTATCGAAATTTCTTTCTCGTCGTGTGTAGTCAAATAATATTTGACCACGACGATAAGCATTGACATTTCTCAAAAAATAAACATGGCTGTTTAATCGTCATAATTATTTGTTATGTGTACCAAGACACGCATACAGACACAGACAACTCAGGAAAAACCATTCAGAAGGTCTAAAAACCCTGAAACAGATAATTCAGTTTGAATCCTGGTTTTGGGGTATTTAGCCTAAACCCAATACTTTTCCTGTATACCTACGGTAATTTTAAATAAAAGTAAAAATCCTTTGTGCTGAACTTATCTATTCTATTTCATCTTCTGCTTTAAACACATATTTACATATCAAGCAATTAAAAAGTCGTTAAAAGGCTATAATATGGTGGGGTAGGGTACTGTGGCTGCGGTCACCGTAATTACACTGTGCCTTTGACTCCCTAACCCTACAAATCCTTCTAATTTATACAACTTTTAACGACATCTTTTTAAAATCTCCTTTAATCGACGATAAAAGTGCTAAAAGTTTACGGTTATTAACTTGACAATGGTACTTGAAATAATAACCATTTTCAAAAAAATTGAATTGCTCTCAATCATATTATTATTTTTGTGAAAATTGCTTTTTTTATTTTCAAATGATTAGTTTTTTATTATAGAGTTTGGACATTTACATTTTTATTCAGTGCATATAGGTTTAAAATTAAGTTTTAGTAAAATTTTATTTTTCAGTGACTGTTCTATGTAGGGGCTGGTGAGAAGGGTTTAGAATCTAATCAAGGGTTAGAAAGTTAACGGTCCATTACCTCACAATCACTGTTTAACTCAGAAAAATCAATACTTGATTGATATTTTCTGTGGTTAGTTTTTATTTTACTTCGTTTAATTTTATTCTTTTTGTATTCCTTTATATTTTTTATTGTAGTTTTATATTTTTCATTTAATTATCTGACTGTAATAAAATTTTGGAAAACATGGCTAGATCAGACAAGACTAGATCACATCTAGGACAGACTGATGGTATAATTTTTATATGTCGTTATAATGTTAAATGTCTTAGCTTTTAGGTGTCTTAACTATAACGTGTCTTACCTTTTACATGCCTTATCCTTTTCATTTCTTGCATTTTGCATGTCTTAGCTTTTACATACTTTTGCCTTTTACTTGTCTTTGCTTTTACATACTTTTGCCTATTACATGTCTTAGCTTTTACATACTTTTGTCTTTTACATGTCTTAGCTTTTACATACTTTTGCATATTAGATGTCTTAGCTTTTACATACTTTTGCCTTCACGTTTCTTAGGTTTGCATGTCTTAGTCTTTTTATACTTGTGCCATTACATTTCTTGCCTTTTTACATGTCTTAGCTTTTATATACTTTTGCCTTTTACTTGTCTTAGCTTTTACATACTTTTGCGTATTACATACTTTTGCTTTTATATACTTTTGCCTTTACATCCCTTTTCCTTTACATTTCTTGCATTTTACATGTCTTAGCTTTTACATACTTTTGCCTTTTACTTGTCTTAGCTTTTACATACTTTTGCATATTACATGTCTTAGCTTTTACATACTTTTGCCTTCACGTTTCTTGGGTTTGCATGTCTTAGTCTTTTTATACTTGTGCCATTACATTTCTTGCCTTTTACGTGTCTTAGCTTTTGCATACTTTTGCCTATACATTTCTTGCCTTTTTACATGTCTTAGCTTTTACTTGTTTTTGCTTTTAAATGTTAAAGCATTGCGTTTCTGTGCTTTGCCACTCCATGCATAACAGAATGTTTCAATTGCTTTGTATTAGTTAAAATTCATGATCGTTTTTACTTTAATATGTATTTTCTAAAGAATACCTAACAAAGGAAATTTATATATTTACTTAAATTATAACTTTTCTTTTTATTAAATAATAGATTATTATTCCAGACAGAGATGCCATTGTACTTTTATTTCCCCTTTTTTCATCATAATTATTTATTTATTTATTTATTAATTTTTAATTACATTTGGAATTTAATTAATTTCTATTACATTTTAGATTTTTATTCTTAGAACTGATTGTTTTTACCTCTATTTTGTTTCATTAAATCTTTATTTCCCATTTACCTCGGTATGATATTTCCAACCAATTGACTCTTAATCAATATGGTTCATTTCCTTCTCTTTTCATTGTTTTTTTATATTTCTCTTGCCCTCTAATTCTTTTTATAATAAGAATTATCTTTTTATCTTTCTGTTGTGTTTTAATTTACTATAAATTATGCGAACATTGATTTAATATTATTTAATTTTAAATTAAAAGTTAACGTATCTTTTGTTTTTTATCCTTTACCTATTTTATACGCATATATATAGTATATCTCTTTATTATTATTCTTATTTCTAAACTTCCGCGTTATGTGCTTAACTTATGTAAATAACATGTTTGCATAAATCCTTAATGTTTTCTGAATTAAAAATATTGCTAACTTTATGCCATATTTGTTTTAAGAAGCTTTATATCGTATGTGGTAATATATATTATTAGCATATAATCCTTCTGAAGAAAGCCCTATACTGAAAGTCATAGTAAGTCATAGTAGTAAGTTTCATAGTAGACTTACAGGATAAGTCTATCACATAATATTGTGTTTTAGGGATTATTATGTGAAATGTTCCACCTCATATATTCCTATTATTAAAGGTTTTTATTATTTGTCTTTTAACTGTATTTTTCTAACTTTCCCCGATTGTACCGTATATATATATATATATATATATATATATATATATATATATATATATATATATATATATATATATATATATATATATATATATATTATATATATATAATATATATATATATATATAATATATATATAATATGTGTTCCACTTTAAACCTAAGACATATGAATTATCCTTTTCAGATATATTTAGTGCTTTTTGAGTGCTTTTTTTGAATAGTTAGTTATCTGTCTTTGAGTATGACACACACACTCATAAGTGTATGTGTGTCTGTTATCATCCTAGCTCTCAGTCTACTTACGGTAAATGTTGAAACTTGGCACGGATATCTATCTTTAAATCTTGACGTGCTTTACTAACTATAATTTAGTAATATTTAGTACAAGTGTACACCTTTACGTAATAAATACACGTTTTACGTACACTAATTTTAAAGAACTAAGGTGAGCATTAATGGAGTTCATCTTAATAAAAGAGGAAGAAGTCTCTCCACAAAAATATATTTCTTTTTAACAAAGCGCTTTCAACTAACAAGAGGTCATCATCAGTGCTAGCTGTTGAATAAAGAAGAGTGTGATAGATTATTCAACGGCTAGCACTGATGATGACCTCTTGTTAGGTTGAAAGCGCTTTGCTAAAAAGAAATATATTTTTGTGGAGTGACTTCTTCCTCTTTTATTTACACTAATTTTCGTTTCAATACGACAAGTATATCCTTGATTTTTATTGGATTATTAAAGTTAAGCAGCATTGAGCGTGGTCAGTGCTGTATGGGTGACAGCTGAGAATTAAACGGATGCATTTACTATCTGAGGACGAGGATAGCGAGTCCGAAGAGGTTTCGTAGAATACATTTAACGACTTGTATATTCTGAGGACGAGCGAAGCGAGTCCGAAGCAGGGAGGATAAGCGTAGCGAATCCGATGTGATGAGGAAAAGTTTCGATATACCCCGTATACGATTTTTTTTAAATGGAATATTGCAGTTTAATTCAATTTAGAACGAATGTAAAGGCCTTTGTAATAAACAAGTTTAGAGGGTATATCATTTGATACTACCGTGTTTTGCAAAACATGAATAGTTGACACAATATAATTACGAGAGACACCTAGGAAATGTAACAAGCAAAATGCAATGCTACATCTGGAAACTGTTCCATCATTCGACATTCGTCATTATTGATGGTTCCACATAATGTCCTGTCTCTCCACTCTGACGTCATCTACTCTGACGTCATAACTTTTGTTTGTATATTTACTGTTTTTTGTCGGATCAGTTGTGTCAGGAATCGACGAGAAAGATCAGCGTGTGGATAGGGGACAGTCCCCTGGATAGAGGACTCGTTCTTCACTTTCTATGGTCGAAAGATGCGAGCCCGCAGTCATAGAATTTCTCGTAATTGGAGATATTGTGTTTAAACAATCCAAAAGGTTAGGAATAGTTCTGAGGCACCCTTACCCGATTCTTTAGTTTACCCTAGTTTTATTATCATTTTTTTAAATCTAATTTGTTTTGCATAAATTTCCTTTCAATGTACACAAAGTGGCTTGTTATATAATTTTCCGTCGACTACACTTTCTCATTTTCTCTCGTTAAAAGAAAACGTTTTGATAAAGCAAAAACATAAAAATCTGATGGACCAAAAGAGGCTGCTACTAAACTTTAAGTGAGGTTATCTCGGACCAAGAGAGCATTTTCAAGTATTTCATGGAATTCCCATGTTTTTTGTCGAGAAAATGGTTTTTAATACTTTTTGAAATATTTCCATCTCCCGACCGATGTTCTAGAAGACTGAATATTTTCATCTTATTCAAAATACAAAGCAGATTAAAATTCCACAATTTTAATATTAATTTTGGCTAAATTTTAATTTTAACTTAATAAAATAACTAAGTTTATGATAAAGTAGATGCTAAGTGGAGCGTGATGCACTCTACTGGGTGAAATTCGAATCTCCTCTTTAATATTATGAGTATGATTGTTACCTCTTAGCTCTTGTAGTCTAATCACCTACCTTAAAATCCTCTAGATACTTAATACTTGCTTTATTTGTGCTTTTATCTGCCTTTAATTTA
>JACMZG010001908.1:7161750-7491794 GCA_018340805.1 Microvelia longipes
CCAGGAAGCAATAAACCTTTTATTAAGTCCTTCCCCGGCTAGATTTGAATTTGACTTCAAGGTCGTAAGGTGGGGGCTCCACCTCGATAAGTATGTACCGTAACAAGTATGTTGTACCGTTTCCTCCTAGGAAACGGTCCGCGGGATTACCTTATATAAGGCTAGATTTGAAACCTCCCCTGGTAATATTTTATTAAATTATTTACCATACATTTTATTACTATATTTACCATATATTTTATACTATATTTACTATTTTATACTATTTTATGGTAAATATATTTACCATATATTTGATTACTATATTTACCACATATATTTTATTACTAAATTTACCATATATTTTATTACTATATTTACCATACATTTTATTACTATATGTACCATATATTTTATTACTATATTTACCATGTATTTTATTACTATATTTACCATATAATTTATTACTATATTTACCATATATTTTATTATCATTGTTAATATTTCTTTTTCATATCTTGTACACTCTACCAAGGGTAAGTAATATGATCTGGTGCAATGTTTAAAACGAAGATCTCACTTGGAATACCTATTTTGTTTATGTGTTTTGCCTTATGAATCTACTTTTTGACAAAACTGACTGCTATATTTATTAAGAGACTATATTACACAAGTGAGGAATGTTTTAATTTATGACGTTTCCGCTGCAGTCTCACCGCCCCCTGTTTATTCCTCGTACTGTGCTTTCAATTTGTAAAGAACAATAGAAAGCAGAGCGATATATAAAGCAAATCATACACACTCCAAAATGCCAGCCTTTATCTCCGATTCCACACATAAATTCCTTTTCTAAATATCTGGAAAACTTAGATCTTCAGCGTGTGATTGTCAATGCTGATTTCATATTAAAAAATCGGGTACGGGGTACCTCGGAACTTTCCCTCAACACATCGGATTCGCTACGCTCATCCTCCTTAGTTCGGACTCACTTCGCTCGTCCTCAGAATAAGCATTCGCCAATGTAAACTGCAACACGTCTTCGAACTTGCTCGTCCTCAGATAGTAAATGCATCCTTTTCATTCTAATTATGCTTTTCGTATTGAAACAAAACTTAGTTTACTTTGATGTAAGGTATTATGAAAAGGTAAATACTTGTAATGTATTTTAAAAGACACTATAGGGAATACATATAAAAAACACATCCTTACTCCATTACTAAACTATTATTTCCCCCTAGTCATCAGGGCATATTCATGTAATAAATTAAGGTTGTAAATTAAACTTAGAAATCAGAGAGTAATATTCTCCGTCGTCATTAAAGTCAAAAATAATAGCCGTTAAAAGAGTAGCTAAAAGAGGTAAGTAAATTGAAATAAAATAAAAGGAGACACATATTCAACTAAAAGTTAGAAAACTCTATCAACTAGCATAGGGAACTGTTTTGACTTTAATGACGACGGAGAATATTACTCTCTGATTTCTAAGTTTAATTTACAACCTTAATTTTATTACATGAATATGCCCTGATGACTAGGGGGGCGAAATACTGTTTATTATATGGAGTAAGGAGTGTGTTTTTTATATGTATTCCCTATAGTGTCTTTTAAATGCATTATTATGGATAAAGGGAACAAAAAGAATGTTAAAAAAAGTTAAATACTTGTATTAAATTTCAACTCAATAGGATTATTTTACATTTTTCTACAATTTTAAAAAGCGTACACCAGTCATTTTTGTATGGTGGACGTATGCTTAACTGGGAATAAGTTCATCTCAAGTCTTTTATACTTTTTCGAATTTTTCATTAAGGTTTTCGAAAAGTTTATTCATTTATCTTTCGAACAGCCTATTAGAAAGTGTTATCTCTTCTTCACTTATGATGTAGCATGTAGGAAACATATACATAGTGTAAGATATAAAAAGATACGTTCCAAACCTGACACCTTTTTCCTCCTTTATAGATCTATTAGCTTGTATTTAAGAAACGCCTTGCCTTCCAACGTTCCTAAATCCCTTTTTGAATTTTACACCTAATTTTGTTAAATAAAGGACAAAGTCCTCTAATTTGACGTTTAAAATGGGTCTTGGAAAATAACTGCAATTTTCACGGGTGAAAGTTTAGAGTAAGAAAACTTGGAGAAATTTTCACTCGGCCCTCCAGGGATCGAGAAAACTTGGCTAAACACTCGATAACAAGATATTCAAGAGTAAAACTTATCGTTGCAACTACAAATGTTTTCGCTACTATCTATGAATACTAATATTGTAGTAAGTTAAGTTGTTACAGTTGTACTACATTGTGCCATTTACAACACTTCTAACCCCTTTTTTTATTGTTCTTGTAAACGACTTGACATTGGCTGAAAAGATCACATCTCATTATGTGAACATTATTTGTAATTTTATTTATGGTACATACACATTAGCATAAAGATATCATTATTATTTATAGAGAGACACTTTTGGATTAATTTTGAAACATCAATATAATAACCTGATCACCTTCAATTAACATAATCAATCAGAACAAAATGATAGTAATAAAACGGTTATAATACAAAATAAAAATAAAAAAATTTGAATTTCAGACAATTGTTTATAACCGTAATTGTAGATTGATTTATTATAACCATAATGCACTTTTAAAGATAGAGCTATTGCAAGGCTGAGCTTACAAGAGCCCCAAAAGATATTTTAAATCTTTCGATGTATAAGGATAGAGTGTACCCCCTCTAGTAATACATCTCCATGGCTCGTGATTCATCTAGCAAGTAGGCCATGTCCTTAAATTATTTTTTGCTTACTCTCATACAAAGGTTTTTTGTGTTCTACCTTATGGGCCCTAGTGCTGGCATTTTACGTCTAATCTACTGATAAGCCACGATTTCACTCTAATTGTCTATGGCTTTGACTAGAACATGCTTTTTTCTGCAAGTATATGTTTTCCTCCTCTTAAAACATAAGAGAGAACCATTATATACTTTAATATAATTTAATAATGATGCCCCTAAATTTTTCTAAATCTATTTAGGGTCATGAATTTTTTATATTACCTGACACCGCACAGGCTCGGAATGACCGACTTAACGTCTCATTTAAAGGAAGTATAATGTAAGGATTTCTATGCGTTGCACGATAGTTTTTAAGATCCCGGCGGGAATCGAACACGGATTGTTTTGGGGCAAACTTGCTAATTATGACATAGTAAAGCATTGTATTGGTGAGGGGGGGGAGGCATTGCAAAAAACATAACTTTGAATTGTCACCTTACAAAAGACGTTAAAGTAATTAATTAAAGAAAGATAAAAAGAAGCTAGATAAAGACCCAAGATAACATTATAAATCAGGAAAGAAATTAACTTTTTTATGGGAAGAGTTCTAAGTATAATTTACGAATAAGTACTCTTAAAACTTATTCTGATAAACAGAAAATATTTCTGGTAAATTTGGTTAAGCACGTGACAGACAGTATCTAGTCTGGGTTGCCGAATTGGAAATGTTTTCCACGCTGCAAATAGTTTTTATCGATAATTACACGTTTTTTTCTTACATGTTTTTTTTATATTATTAATATTGTATATTTTCTTTTTCAGTTCTAATGTGTTTTGATTTTTATTATACTGAATGTCTGATTCCTTGGTTAAATCAAATTAATTATTAGCTGCTAAGCTTTTTCTTTATTATATCCAATTCAGCTTTGCCTAAAACTTGAATTACCATAAATTTTTAGTATCGGCTTAGTTTAGTTATTATAACTAAATAAAGTCATCTTAAAGGAAAAGAACAGAACATGGTAAGGCTTTAAAAAAGGCCCATAAAACACCTTTTTCTTTGTATTAATAAAGAATGGTTTCAACTTAACTAAAAAGAAACCTCTTAGTTTTTACCACTTTATTGCGTGTTTTTGTTCTTCTAGGCCTACTTGTCTTGGATCCTTCTTTGTGTTGTCTCGGACCCCCTTTTGAATTGTCTTGGAACCTCCTTTCGTGTTGTCTCGGACCCTCTTGTTAATAAAGAAGTTGGGGTCAGTGAAATAAAAAGTGCTTGGCTCCCTGAGAGTACTTATTAATAAAGAGCTTTTTATTTACTAATTAAGACTATTATTATTACTTTCTTTCTCTGTTTTATTGTTTCTAAAAAAAATCAACATTTTTCTTTATTTCCTCTGATAGTAGAACATTAAAATTTGTTGTTTAATAGCCGTGAAAGTCGAGCGTCAAACTTTCAGCTGAACGTCAATACATGATTTTTGGTTCTGTAACATTAAATAGACTCTATAAAGGTCTACCAACGCTAACAAACAATGCATGTTAATAAAATAATAATTATAAAATCTTATTAGTGGAACAGGTTTCTTATATTAGAATAGGTTAATAATAATTATAAAATCTTATCAGTGGTAAAAAAGTGGTTTACAATTTAGTGGTATAAATGTTAGTTTTACAGAACGGTACAAAATCATGTTACATTTTGGAGTAGGTTTCTAAATTTGGAAAGTTGAATTATAATATCTTATTAGTCAAGTAGGTTTTTTATGTGCTAATATTAATTTTGCAATGTCACCACGTATATTAATTAAGGAACTCATGTCAAATGACAAAAATGTATGCTCTACTAGAAGTAATAATGCCAGTTAGGTATATTGTATTGGGTATATAATGCCTGTAGGTATGTAGTGCAAGTTGGGCATATTCTTTTATTTATATGTCATCAAATTGTTCATACTTTACCAGTTTTTACCTTTATATCATCAAGTTGTTTAAACTCTACGAGGTTTTACTTTTAAGCCATTAAGTGGTGTATACTCCACCAGCTTTAACCATGATTTCTTTATGTTGTGCATACCCTAGCGACTTTGACCTTCGTGTCATCAAGATGAGCATACTCTCCCAGCTTTTACTTTGCTTTTTTTATTTGGCTTTGACCATAATGTCATCATACTCTACTAGCTTTTACCTGCAAGTCAACAAGTGGTGCATACTATACCGATTTTCATCTTTATATCATCAAGTTATTCATACTCTACCAGTTTTTACCTTTATGTCATCAAGATGAGTATACTCTGCTAGCTTTTAACGACTTTGACCTTAATTCATCAAGTTATTCATACTCTACTTGCTTTTACCTGCAAGTCAACAAGTAGTGCATACTATACCGACTTTATCTTTATATCATCAGGTTATTCATACTGTACCAGCTTTTACCTTTATGTCATCAAGATGAGCATACTCTGCTAGCTTTTACCGACTTTCATCTTTATATCATCAAGTTATTCATTCTCTACCAACTTTTACCTTTATGTACTTTCCACAAATATTTCTCTAATCTAATTTATTTTCTAAAGAATGTTAAATCATAAGGATTTTCGTCAGAAATAGGATTTACAAGTTAACATTGAGTCTGTATCTACGTAGAATAGAGTTGCAAGTCACAACATATAGAGGCTATAGGACGGCATTGTTAGAGATATCATATGTAGTAAAGTTTAGAGTAATTTCACGCATGAGAACACAGTTTCTACTATTATCCCCCCTCCCCAATTCCTATCTCTCTTTCCATTTATCTTCCCCAGAAGGGTAGAAAATAAGCGAGGCATTTATTTGCTACCTTTTTTTGTAAATATTTTCCCTATATAATGTGTTTACTCGTAACTTTATCATTTTTTTTAACTCGAGTTATATGTAGTTGACTTTTTTTTCTCATTCATTGTATTTTAATTAATGTTATTTATATGAATGAGTTTTTTCACCGTGTAGAGTTACTTGTTTTTTATTTAATTAAATCTATTTAATGTTGTTATTTTGTTTAAAAATACTTTTAAAAAAGTACATGTATAAATATAAATATACTCGTAAGCGTTCCTGCCAATATAAACGAATCAATCAATTTGTTGATTATGTGAGGCAGGTTTAAAGCCGGTATTTTTATTGCTAATTTAAACATGCAAGTATAAAGGGAAAGTGGAAATAAAGTAAAATAAGGGCGTAAAGTAAAACGCTGGGCAATAGTTAAATGTGTTGCTTAACTAAAATTAAGGCTTATAGGTAAATAGAACAAATGGTTTTATTTTAGTTAACTACTCAAATAATATTGTTGGTTACAAAAATTAAGTGACTATAGAGAAATGCGGCACTAAATTTTGCAAGTGTGCAACTAAACTAAAATAAAGCGACTAAAGAAAATGCAGGATACAATATGTCGTACGTTGAACAAAATTTATTTGCGTAAAAGTCTAACTCGATTGGTCAAATTTACGATTTTATTTTAATTTTTCAAATAACTGATAACTTTGCAGAAAGATTAACGCAGACTTTAAGTCTATGTTTTGTGTCAAGTTACAAACCTTTTTAGCGTGCACTCAGAGAGTTATGCGTGACACATGCTACATCCACTCACATGGAGATAGTATATGAAAATCTCTACTCTCATGAAAAACTCAGGACGTCATGAACCTGATATTAAATCATAAGTTAATATCGGTGACACAATACTCTTCTTTTTCCTTCAGTAGTTGGTGATGATGACGATGATGCCCGTTTAGAGCCTTGCGTCTCATTAGGGATAACCCCTGCGGGAACTACCTCAAGCGGTATGGCAAACGTTATGCTCCAAGTAATGGACTTCGGCACTGGAGGTCCTGGGTTCACAGCCCGGGCTATGCTCTCAGTTTTTATTAATAGAATTTTATGTAAAAAGATTTTTTCAACTTTAGCTTTACTTTGAGCATAGTAGATGTGACCCACACGAGTTGGTTTCCGCAGGGCGAATACCCTAAAGGGCCGAAAGGCCCTAAAACGGGCATTATTATCATTATTATATGCTATAAGTGTAATGTAAAGTTGGCTACAATTTATTTGAACTATAATCATAACATAAACTGAGAGCGTAACCTGGGATGTGAACCCCAGGCTTCCGTGGTGACATAGGTCAGTGTAATAAACTGATGCCTTAACGACCAGGACCACGCAGGTGGCCCCTAAGTGAAAATAAATAAATCTTTTATATTTTACTTTGGATGATATCTAATTAATATAAGGGTTTATTAAATATATGATCTAATAAGAAGTAAGTTTCTGTTTATTATAGGTCGGAGTTCTAGGTGTAGTTAGAAAGGTTAGATCGGGAGTTATACTCGGTAGGAAACGAGCAAAAAACTATACCTGAGAAAGGAGATAAATTGTTGTCTAACTGTTCACTAACTCTCGAAGAGCAAAAAGTCTGCAACTATAAACTTTTATAAAAAAAAGTTAAAGATTTATTTTGTAAAATATTACCTATTAGTTAGGAAATAGCTTTTTATTTTGGAAAAGACTTGTTGTAAGAATTGTGTATCTGATTTTTACTTCCTCGTCTTGGCATACGAGAAAATCTTTTTTAGGTTTGTTTTATGGATTAAATAATTAATTAATTCGTTTTAGAATGTTTGACTGTTATGGTGGGACGCTTGTAGTGAAAATACCTGCACGGATAAAACCAAAGACTGTATGGTAAACTTGAGGAAAAATTACCATTGGTAGGTTACCTACTACCTAATACGAGCTGATTGTGTGAGCCATCAGAGAATGACTTCAAGTCTAATCAAAGATCTAGCTTAAAGGGAACTAAAATTTACAGTATATTGAAATCATGAAGAATATTGTTAACTAGAGGCATTCAATATTGATTGAAAGAAGTGTTTTCTAATCCACCGCTTGTAGCGGAGATTTGCAGATTTATCGGGTAATATTTAACAAGAGATCAAACGTTTCCTAGTTTACATTTCATTTCATAGCTTGTTTGCTCTTTTGTGCTGTCGACAAAAGAGTTAGTTCATTCTAGACCGGGTTGATTTGATTTTGGGGTTGCGAACTAAATAAGTGAAACAATACGTCCATTATTGTCATGTGTTGATTGTATTTATGAAATAAATGATCAGGTATGGGGTACCTCGGAACTATTCCATATAATTAAAAAGGTTATATTTACCGCAAGTTGAAGAAGCAATCGAAGAATCAGCTACCGTCGATACTTGCTGTTGGATATAAATATCCCTGGACCGGTTTCGGCATAACGCCATCATCAGCAGGCGGGGCAACACTCGAGCTCTCAACTAATAAAGTTAAATCAGTGATTAACTTCTAGTCTCAATGAGCACAACGAGCCTCTGAAGATAGGCTCGTCGTGCTCATTGAACTAGAAGTTAATCACTGATTTAACTTATTAGTTGAGAGCTCGAGTGTTGCCCCGCCTGCTGATGATGGCGTTATGCCGAAACCGGTCCAGGGATATTATATCCAACAGCAAGTATCGACGTAGCTGATCTTCGATTTATTCCATATAAGAATCGCTACAATCATTCTCCCACTTTGGCGCTCGTTCTCAAAATAAACACCTCTAATTTATAATTATCGTTATCAGACAGGAAAAACAGTTTTAATTACAGTGGTTACCCATATAAATAACTGACCACGCTTGATGCTCCTTAACAAAAATGATCCCCCAAACACTATGTTTATTGTTTTTTACTATTTATAATATTTAAAACATTCTATTAATTTTTATAATTTTATATTATTCTATAAAAGCATTCAGTTGAATTAATCTCCAATTCATATGGATTTTTTTTGCAAATTTTAAAGAATAACGTTTACATATCATTAAAAAATTGACCTATTGCTGATCATGAGATAACACTTTTAAAACTTTGCTTGTCTCATGTGTACTCCATGCTTACTAAATATGAAAGCAATTCCGTAATTTTTCCGTGTTTTATAAAGTTTTAACCTTTCGGAGGGTTATACTATTAGTACGGTTGGTGTCTTACATAATATGACATTAAGTTTTTCTAGATAAGACAACTAAATTATAGATTGATTTTTTACAAAGGTTTGACTCTTAAGAAAAAACATACTGTGAGCTACGATAAAAGAGAAAACTTAGTAACAACCACTCGGAAGGTCTTAAAAACGGATAATTCAGTTAAAATACCAGTTTTTTAGTAATTGCATTACTTTTTTTACATAGTATAAATGAGGAAAATAATTAACGTTTGTGTCAGTATGACTGTGTGGATGTGTTGATATAAAAGCATTTTATTGGAGTAGCTAAATGGGTTAAATTGTTTTTAAATCCTTTAGTAAATGCAAAAATTATGTTTAGAATCACAGTCAACTTTTGATTTTGTAAAAATTCTGTTTTTATGTTTTAGGTAAATGCTTGCTTATAAATTTATGACCGAGGCTTTTCATTTTGTAAGTAATTCTTCATATTAACTTATCTAATAAAGTCAAAATCATTTTGCTGCGTAAAATTAAAAATTAATGTGTGTAAAATTGTTAAGACATGCGGTTCTAGCATTTAGTGGTAGTTTTTAACAAATGGTGGTAACTAATGGCTAGAATTGTTATGTTCTATAGGGTTGTAAATGGCATATGAAAAATATATATGCTACAAAAAAAAAAACACGGGATCCAATGTAAAGTCACGGCTCTCTTATCAGATCTAAATTCCACCATATAATAAATCATGTTATTACAAAGAACTAGACCTCTTAAGCAGTGGGTGCTTGTGCTTCGGTGCTTAAATTTGCGCTAAGAGTTCTGATAATACAGAAACTGGCTTTTTTATATTTTCTTATTTAATTTTATGCTTTGTGCATTGCGGTTAGGTTCGTCTTTACATGTGGTGTACCTGCACGCTAAAATTCTGGGCACGTTTTTCTTAATCTTTATGATAATAAATGTCGCTTTCGAACGTGAAACCTTTATTAAACTTTTACTATACATGATTCCGATAACTAGAGGTCGTCGAGGATTTCTAGTTTAATAATTATATGTCAGTTTAATAAAGGTAAGGGATAATAAAAGAAAATGTGAGAAAGGGATAAGTAAGTAAATTATTGTGTTTTGGACTCTGTGGAATATAAAGGGTCTAAAAGCTATGTGACCTAGGGGTGCCTCAGGGCCGCGCTCTAGGGCCGCTACTATTAAACCGTATTAGTCTAAATGAAAACTTACAGCTTACTCGGCAGGCCGAGTTTTTCATTAACCCATAGCTTTAAGCTTCTGAATGTTGTTCTAAAATCTTGGGTCTTGTGGAAGTGCTCTTTTTGAAACATAAAAAAGAGTGATCTTGAAGAACTAAATGCCTAAACAGAATAACGGTTGTGCAATATTTTATTTCATTCTAACAAAAAGATTTGGTTGTGATGTGGGTTTTTGAAAATTTTATGAGAGTGGTCTAAAAAAATGCGTTGAACAGGAGTTTCAAGCTTGTTATTTTTTTGCTACTTACTAAGTACTACTTAATATATATGAAATATTATTCAAGTTTTTGCTTGGATTCTGTCAATAAAAAGATTATATATGTCTGCATAATTGATTTATATTATATTAGTTGATTTTAATGTTGATAGCAATGTTCTGTTGACCTGAAACCAAAAACTGTTACGCTTAATAAAATTTAATATCATACGTTCTATTACAAAAATTTATTTTACCAAGCAGTCACAGATGTTTGTTTAGTCTTTAATTTAAACTTTAAAGTCACTCTGGTTCAACTTAGATCGCAAAGATATTTTCTCAAATAAATTTAATTAATATTGAGTCACAGTCGCTCCTTTCGATCTCTTTCCCACTCGTACATGTAAACGCGGAAGAACTGAAGCCAAATTTCTAAGCCGAAGGACTTCCACAAGATCTAATCCAAGGTATTTTTACCCCCTTTTAGAAAATCCTGTGTAGAAAATTTGTGTCGGCTTCTTTGTATTCATTTGGAGACGGCGGTAGGTGGGGGCGGGTGATGGGCAACTCATTGTTGTTTAGTCCCCAGGGTGAAATGTGTCAATTAGTTTCCATTATTTCTTTTTAGTAAAAACTTCTCCCTTTGTTAAGCTTTTATTTTATAACATTTTCCTCCTTTAAAACGATTTTCTTTAGTTTTTATTTCAGTTTTCCCGTCCGCATTTTTAAATGTTTTTACTTGGATTACTTTACGCACATAATACAATAATATCAAATTGTATTTAAACTTTAAAATATATTTTTAATTAATTTAAAATGTTGTTTTATAAAAATAGAACCCTAGATTTATTTTGGATTTATATTTATTTATTTACAACTCTTACAAAATGTACACTAAACATTTGTAAAACTAACAGCTTAGAGCCACAGGCATGCCCAAATCGGCTCTGACAGAAGGTATTATAACAATAGCTATGAGAAGATACAAAATTATTGAAGTAAATAATACTTTTTTTAAAAAAAGTTTAAATTAAATTAATTTAAAACAATAACAAGAATAGAGAGAGAAAAAACATAAATATTATTAAAATAAATAATTCAAATTAACCAATATACAAAACACAATATATTAAACCCGGAAAATATATAATATGTTACAAGTAGCTAAAGAAACAAAAATAAACAGTAGATGGTATAAAAAATCAAAAAACGCAAAGGGGAAATGCTAAGTTGAGATAAAATTAAATAGTTTAATAATTAAAATTTAAAAATTAGTTTCAAGTGATGCAGATTGGTTTAATTTTCCTGGACAATTACTTATTATAGCCAGGATTTATGGTGATTATGATCAGGATTTAATTTTTCGAGTCGGTCCGATGTGTCGATTCGACGGATTGATTTCGCAAGTAAGGTGGACTCGCACACGCGAGTCCATCCATCCATGATGTTAATAAATCATATCACTTTATTAACATTGACTTCCTTTAAGCCCTTTAAGAAGACTTTTAAGTCCATTTGCTTCATGAATTAACTGCATTTCAAGGCAATTATTATGTATGACGTCTATCCCATTAGCGAATTTTACCTACGGAAATTCCATAAATATCGGGTACGGGGTACCAAAGAACTTTTCCCCGCCATATCAGATTGACTACGCTCAGGACTGACTTTGATCGCCCTTAAATAGAATATTCATTATTTTATGTTCCTAGCGGTCACCCATCTTAGTTACTGATCTCTTTTGATGCTTCTTAACTTTATGATCCAACAAAAACCGTAGGCATACATATCGTATTGAAACGTACCTAAGAATACCTATTTATTACCTAATGCGATACACTTTTACTAAATTTCGAATGTATTGGTTTTTTTGTGATTGGATAATTTGCTCTTGTAGATTCTCACATGAGTTTTATGAATTTCAGAGTTTTACATTATTATTAGTTCATAAGGAATCATTATTGCCGGTTTATGACCGGTCATGAAACATATTTTCCGGATAGCACAAGTAGATCAAAAGATTGATTTCTATGCCAAGTTTTGGATTCAACTCTCTAGTAATCTCGTTTTCGGATTTTTAATGCTAACACAATAATTTTCCTATATGCCTACTCTATAAATGGGGAAAAGTATAAAGTTGAGAACTGCACAAATGATTAACGTAACATTTACTCGTGGACAAACGTACAACATACGTACAAACATATGTCGGACAAACTCAACGGATGGCTCGACGGATGGATTTAATACGTTGGACAAACTTAACGGATGGCTCGACGGATGGATTTAATACGTTGGACAAACTCAACGGATGGCTCGACGGATGGATTTAATACGTTGGACAAACTCAATGGATGGCTCGACGGATGGATTTAATACGTTGGACAAACCCATCGGATGGCTCGTCGAGCCATCCTACATACTAGGATGTGTAAACGCTTTTAGTTTGTCCAATGGCTTGACGGATGATCGTTTAGTCATCCTACATACTAGAATGCGTAAACGCTTCTAGTGTGTCGGATGGCTCGACGGATGATCGTCCAGCCATCCTACATACTAGGATGCGTAAACACTTCTTATGTGTCGGATGATTGTCGAGCCATCCTACATACTAGGATGCGTAAACACTTCTTATGTGTCGGATGATTGTCGAGCCATCCTACATACTAGGATGCGTAAACACTTCTTATGTGTCGGATGATTGTCGAGCCATCCTACATACTAGATGCGTAAACACTTCTTATGTGCGGATGATTGTCGAGCCATCTGAACGCTTCTTAGTGTGTTACAAATCTTACAATCCCTTGTTACTATTAAGATTAGAATAAGAACAGTTAGGTTTCAATGATGAACAAGAACTGATTTGTAATAATATGATTGACATTAAAATTAACTTAAAGTGTCAATCATATTTAAAAGATAAATATATCAAACAAAGTAGGATGTTCTAATAACACTTCAACAGTTACAAATCTTACGCATCCTTTAGTGTATTAAAAAAATATATTTTTAACACAAATTCCTTAATTTGTTAAAATTATTTCTTGAATTCAACTGGCTTAATTATAAGTGGAATGGAGTTTGATATTGTTAACTTCCTATTGAATTTAAGTATAATAAAGTTAATACAGTTATTGTCAAGTTATCCAGGAAGTATCTGCTTATAAACTGTAAGAATTGGATTTGTAGTGAGCCGTCAAGCTCTTTCTATCGAGCTGGAGAGAAGAGCGCCTAGGAGAAAGTGGGGTGGCCCTGAAGGGCTTTGGGATGCCCTAGTTGTACAACTTGTTTAGGGCTCAAGACCCTATCCTGTGATTCACAAAGGATTAGTTTAAACAATTAGTTTCTTCGCCAGTCAATGTCACTTTTAACTTTTATATAAACATCTTTTTCGGGTCGACTTAAAAAGAAGTCATTTAACGACTGTATTTTTTTAAAGTAAAATTTTGTTAATAAAGGAAATTAATAATTTATAATTGAACTGTAACTCCGCCTCGGAAGTCTTGAAGTCCTGACTGTGTGAAACAGATTGTATTTTAATTTGTTGCAACGAAGCATAGTGTGACGCGGGAATACAGTATGTGCCTCTTCCTGCTACATTAAAATTTAGAGTACTGTGATCGCTAATCTAACTGCTTTCTTGATGTCTACTATTTCTAAAATAAAATTATTTTTTTGAGGTAGTACGTAATTGAGCACTTTATTGGACCGTTTTTAGGATGAGAAGCCAATCATTATTGTTGTAGGAGATTATTTAGTACTTTTCACCTCCGAGGACAATAATGAATGTAAAAAAAACTCCAAGGACGTAAAAGTAATTCACGCCATTACTGTAATGTAGCGTGTTCAAAAAACAATCTGTGTTAAAACTTCAGTTTTAACACAGAGTTTTCTTTAAAAACGTTCATTTTATTTCTGTTTTTGTTCGTAGACTATTTTTTTTTCGTTTTTAAAAGGTGTTCTAATTGAAATTTTTGTGTGTTTATTTGTAAAGCTTTTACATTTTTGAGTAAAAGTGTGAAGCTATGGATGTATTTAATGACGACGATAATATGGAGTTAATAATAATTGGACGTTTGTTTTTTTTCAATTAAGTATAGAGCGCAGTTTAATGAGTGCTATTTTTTGATTTTTTTAATGAGTGCTTTATTTAATGAGTGCTACCTCAAAAAAATAGTGTATGCCATCCGGCTGAGAATGTCTTTATGTCTTGGCAATTTTTCCCGACTCACTTCGCTCGTCGGTAAATCTAATTGCCGTGACATAAAGACACACTTCTCAGCCTTATGGCATAAATAACTATTAAAATACTCTTTTCCTTCCTTTTACTATAATTTCTTATGGTTCTTTATGTTCTTTATTAAATTTAGTAAAATAGAATAATGTTTTATGGTTCTACTATTCTAGTTTCGTATCTGTACTAATTCTTTTGTCTTAAAAGAAAATGTTATGACAGCGAAATTGGCTATTGTATACTAAAAACAATCATCTTCCGAGCTGGGCAACATAACCTATTTTTTTTCTTTGGTTTTTTTACCAAGCTTCAACTCCCTAGCATAAACACAGTGAAAGTTATGCGTGACACTTACACACAGACAACATGACAAAAACAACTCAGAACGTCATGAAAGCGCCTAAAACGGATAGTTATGTTGAAACTTCGGTTTCGGATTTTTAGGGTGTATGCAGTTCTTTTCCTTATACCTACGACGATTATAGAGGGAAAGTAAAAAAATAAGGAATGCAAATTCTCTATTGTAAAATCAATAAAAATTAACAAAATATTGCCTTCTGTTTAGGCCATTACTTTTTCAAGAATAAATTGATTGCAAATTAATTAGAATAAATTTAAAAGGAGAGTAACTTCTCGAGTGTTGGGAAACTGTCGGAATCCAGTTACCAAAACAGTTTGGGCTTCATCGTTTCTGGTAATTATTTTAATGGTTATTCTACCCCCCCCCCCCCCCCTCTAAGAGGATTTTTTTCCTCCGGTTATATTTTCAATTTTGTTAATGAGGACCCACTCAATGTATTAACTTATTCCGACGAATAACAAAACTGTTTGGAAAATATTTAAATTAAAGCGATAACAATACAAAATTATTGATTTTGTCTACAAATTGTATTTGAAGTTAGCTTTACCTATTTAAAAACAGTGAAATAAAACTTTTTTCTCGCACATAGGTTGTTATAGAACTTTAGTGTTACCCACTCCCTGCAATTTTTTATAAGTTGGGCGTCAATTTTTTATGAGTTGGGCGTCAATTTTTTAATGTGTTGGGCGTCAATTTTTTATGAGTTGAGCGTCATTTTTTTATGTGTTGGGCGTCAATTTAAGAGTTGGGTGTCAATTTTTATGAAATCTTGGATAAGAGTAGGATTTACTTAATAATTCTAGGAACCATTTCGATGCAACATTTTGATTTGATATCCTGAATATTGTCTCTGATATGGAAAATGTGTGGTTTATAAAGACTTCATCAACATCTAATTATGCATTATTTGTAACTTCAAAATTATATATGTCTAAAAAAATATGCTTAAATGCTAAGTGCTATTAATTGTAAGTGATATATTTTTCCTAATCATTGTTCCAATTTCTTTAAAAATGTAATCTTAATAGCATATAGTTGGTTTCAGTTTAAAACATTACTTGATATAATTATTTCAGAAGCAAAACGAGTTATTTTACGTTGGGTTGACATAAAGGCTCGTCCAAAATCACCTCATGATAGACAACGAGAACCCGATTTTACATCAGGAGTAGCTAACATTGTTATGTATATATATATATATATAATATATATATATATATATATATATATATATATTATATATTATATATATGTACATAATTGTCTTTATTTTTTAAGCACTTGTGATAGTCTCTTGTTAGGCAGAATGCACAATGAACATATATTTTTATCTGTGAAAGTATGAAATATATGAACTTAATAAAATTAACAACAATTACTTACAATAGACTTTTATGCAACAAATAAAAAATGTAAATGCAGTTGATTGCAGTGCTATTTTACAAATTAATTGTGCTGCCAACTTTAAGTATTGGAAAAGTTTTCTAAATAAAGATTTCCTTTTTAAATTAAGTTGGTCAGACTGTCAAAAAGAAGGAGTTATCTTATAACCTTCCTTATCTTATATCGAACCTGCGCTTGGTCAAGCTGTTAAAATCACTTTACTGTCTGGTGACCAGGCTGTAAATCTCTTTGTTTCTTTCAATTGGTGGTAAAGCTATAGGTTCACCTCCATTAATAACTTATCTCTTTAAGTAATTAATTCTTCTAATGTCCATTTCTCTATGAAGTGTATGAATTTCCTCTAAGCCCCTCCCTGACATATAAAGCATGAGAATGAGTCCTACTTCATTTTTCTCGTAGAGGCACAGAATTACATTTGTTGACACTTTCCTCCATTTTCTTGGCTACATTCCACCAACTTTTTTTCCTTTTTAGTTGTTTAGTCTTATCTTCTTCTTTTTTATGATTAATTGTTCACAAGTTATATTTGGACTTTGAATGATAGTATATTTCTTTGAAAGTTTTTCATTTTGCTTCTGATATAATTTATAAAAGATATATAGAGGATTGATTGAATTATCTTCATATTAAATTAATCCGAGGTATAATAATTACACAAAATAGCAATTTTAACAAATATATATTGCGCAAAGGAAGTAAATCTACATGAAAACTACTTTGTTTTGAGGCTGATAGCCGTAGCGACTAATTTCATTCTCTTTCTAAGCCTCGCCAGATAAATAAGTTCAAGTGCAATATATTACGTCAAGATATTCAATTTTTTTCTACGAATGTTTAATTACTATTTATTAAAAATATTTTATAATATTATGCAAATTAATAATACTAATAATAATATATATTATTTATGTAATAATTTTCTCGTCTCATTTTATCTTTATTACTAAATTTTTGACAAGTTAGTCTAAAAAGTAAAAAATCGAGTACGGGGAACTCAGAAATTTTCCTCATCACATCAGATTCGCTACGCTCTTTCTCTCACTTTGGACTCGCTTCGCTCGTTTTCGGAATATACAACTCATTAATTTATATAATGCAACACGTGTCCGCACTCGCATCGCTGGTCCTCTGGTAGTAAATACATATATTTGATTCCCACAGGTCACCCATCCAGGCACTGCCCACGCTCAATGTTGCTTAACCTTTATGGCCCAACAAATATCATAGATATACTTGTATTGAAACGAAACTTGGTGTACACTTATTTATTGCTTAAAGGTATACTCTTGAACCGATTTTAAACTCAATTTTTTTAAAAACATGGACTAAAAAAGTCATCTAAAAAATTGAACTAATGCTGATAATGAGATGAAACTCAGCACATATATTAATCTTAAACATGGCTTCAAGTGTGTTAATTCTCAATCCGATCGCAGCATATTTTCGCGTTTTATGATTTTTCACAAATTTTACTGAAACATTATTGCGGGTTAATGAGACATAAAAATTTACTTTCCGGATACCACAACTATTTTGTACAAAGTTTTAACACTACATCATAAATACCCTGGGAGCTACGATGATAAACACACACACACATTCACACACACATACAGACACCCAACATGGTAAAATTAATTAAGGAGGCCTTAAAATACCTGAAACGTATATGAAACGTATAATTCTGGTGAATTCAGGATTACCAGATTAACCTTAATAATTAGATTCTGATGTTTTAAAATCATCCTTACTGGTATTTACCTTGTTGTCTTTGAATATGTGTGCGTGCGTGTGTTATTATCAAAGCTCCCAATGTGTCTAAAAAGACAATTTTCAGGTTTTATTATGCTGTCTAGAAATACATTATGCCAAGGCATGAAAATAGAATTTGCTGATGAGTTTTATAAATTATAAGACAAGAAGCTTATAACTTAAATAAATAAACAAGTAGAAAGGGGTTTTTTAAATACTTGCTACGAGATTTCAGAGAATGCAAAAATATTGCTTTATTGCTGTAAATGCAACACTCACAATATCAAGTAGAGAATTGGTAGTTAAATTTGTCAATACTAACAATATTTCTATGTTATTTTTCACTATTATTCTGATTTCACAACATTTCTATGTTATTTTTCACTTTTATTTTGATTTCACAATATTTCTATGTTATTTGCTCTTTTATTCTGATTTCACAATATTTCTATGTTATTTTTCACTTTTATTCTGATTTCACAATATTTCTATGTTATTTTTTACTTTTATTCTGATTTCACAATATTTCTATGTTATTTTTCAACTTTTATTCTGATTTCACAATATTTCTATGTTATTTTTCACTATTATTCTGATTTCACAATATTTCTATGTTATTTTTTCACTTTTATTCTGATTTCACAATATTTCTATGTTATTTTTCTTTTACTTTTTTTTCTATGTTATTTACTGATTTCACAATATTTCTATGTTATTTTTCACTTTTATTCTGATTCACTATGTTATTTTTCACTTTTATTCTGATTGTTATTTCATTCTGATTTACAATATTTCTATGTCACTGATTAACAATTTTCTATGTTATTTTTCACTTTTATTCTGATTCAAATATTTCTATGTTATTTTTCACTATTATTTCTGATTTATTATATTTATAGCAATATTAGTTTACTTTGTTTACAGTTATAGTAATTATTTACAACGTTTTACATTTTTGACTTTATTTTAAAAAAAAGGAAATAAATGACAAAACGAACAATAAGAATCTGACAATTCATTAACAACTGGTAAGGAAGTAAAATGACCATTTATATCAATGTTGTGATATCACTACCTGATAGAATTTATAAGGCGATTCAATTGGAGGGTTTTTTTATTGAAATGAAATTTATTGGAAATATTAGGTCCGGAATTGACGTCATTGCAGGAATAAATAGTAAATTTTCAATGTTGACCGCCTATACCGATTCCTGCAATGACGTCACACGTCATTCATAAAAACGTCAGGTTATAACCTCTACATGCGTTTGGGTTGTTTACATCGAATTGAATCACCTTATACATTTCTAACATCTTGCGTAATATCATATTTAAAATTGTATGTGTTAGGTATTTTATAAAAATGTTTAATACTTAATAATACATGGTATTTTAACACCAAAATTAACTTAATAACCTGCAACATAATAATCTCAACTCATCCATTTCTCCTCCTGGGGTGTTATTACATTTTTATCATTATATTTAAATGTACCATAACTGTAGGAGGTTGAGTGTTACCAAGCAAATTTTCCGTACTGTTTTTAAATATTTTGTTGACAGTGTTGATAAAATGACTGTAATGACTAATTTTGAAGCCGTAAGTAGATAAATAATTTTACTACACTGCCATTGACTGACATAATTACTTAAAAATATCAGGTATGGGGTACCTCGGAACTTTTCCTTATGATATCGGATTCACTACGTCCATCCTCCATGCTTCGGACTCGCTTCGCTCGTCCTCAGAAATACTAGTCTTTAAATACTCCAACACGTCTTTAGACTCGCTTCGCTCGTCCTCAGATAGTAAATACATTCGTTTCATTCCCATTGGCTATTTATCCAGGCACTGACGACGCGCCAAAAATCATAAATAGACTTGTTTTATTTTAACAAAACTTAGTACACTAATTTAATTTGTCAAGGGATACACTTGTACTAAATTTGAACTCAATTGAATTATTTTCCGATTTTTTACAATTTAAAAAAAAAAATCAAATTATTCAAATAGCACAACTACAACGGTAGACTGATTTTTGTACAAAATTTCAACTCTCTAACATTAATACACTGGGTGCTACGATGATAACAGACACACACACACCCACACACACACAGACAACTTTGAGAGAACCTCTCAAGAGGGCTTAAAAACGCCTGAAACAGATAATTCCGGTTTCGTCCCGGTTTCGGCTTTTTTTTTGCAAACACAATACTTTTCCTATATACCTACGGTATAAATAATATATATAAAAAGATATATATAAAAAGCTAAAAATCATCCAATGAAGTTAGTATTTTCCATCGGGTAACTGCTGGGAATAAACAGAGTTATTACTAAATAAGACGAGCAAAGCGAGTTTGAAAACGTACTCTATTATAAATTAGGTGATTCTTATTATTTCGAAGACAATCTAAGCGAAACTGAAGTATTGAGAATGATCATAGCGATTGCTGTAAGGTGATGTATAGTTCCAAGGTACCCCGTACCCGAGCTGATAGAGTTTATAAGGTGATTTAATTGAAAGGTTTTTATGAATGTTTTTTAGCGAATTTTCATAATGAAAATGACGCTTATGAGGTTGTTCGGATGACGGAAGTTGAGGGTGGGAGTGAGTGGAATCGGTTCCTATTGGCTTCCTGATAACAAAATATATGTCCGAAAAAGTTTTATTATATATATATATATATATATATATATATATATATATATATATATATATATATATATATATATATATATATATATATATGTATGTATGTAAGAGTTTCTACCCTTTCGTATGGCGAACGATAACTCTCGAAGGCGTTCTCAAATTGAAACGAAACTTTGCAAATCGCGAGATGTTGAGGAGGTTACGAGGCCTATTGTTTATAAAAACATTATGACGTCATCAACCAAAGTTATGACGTCATGAAAAAAAATTTTTTGAAACTTAAAATGGCTTTAAAACAAGGTATCTAGTATTTAGGTAGACGGCTAGCTGAATCGATTAAGACCAATTTCAGCTCAATCGAACCATCACAAATGGCGCAATTGGTATACATATGTATATAATCTTGTATATATGTATACGTCTAGGTCAAAGACTCGTACGATATCTGTTGGGTTCGGTAGTGTTAGAGGGTGGGGATATAGTATAAAAGAGAGACCTCTACCTCTTGCTCAATCATGGTAAGCCTACTGTCCCAGAGAGACAGGGCAAAAATGGCTTCCACTGAACCACGCCGAGCTAAGCAGACCCGTAAAGAGGAAGAACATCGAAGTAGTCTTTATATGGTCGAAGTTATTCTAAAACGAATGCGACCAGTTTCAGCTCAATCGGACAATCCTAAGTGACGCAAATGGTATTTTTATTTTAAATAATCATGAATATATTTTTTTAACCTTAAGATTTTACTCAAATAAACAATTTGTTTACAAAACAAATTTGACATTTTTCTTTAAATTTTATAAACAATCATAAATGTAAAGTAAGAGTTGAAGTTGTCTTTATATGGTCGAAGTCATTCTAAAACCATTGCGACCGGTTTCAGCTCAATCAGACAATCTTTAGTGACGGAAACGGTATTTTTATTTAAAAACAATCATGAATATATTTTTGTTTATAATGTTTCTTAATTTTAATATTATAGCATACTATTAATAATAGAGTATTAATAAAATCTCAATTAGTAAAATCAAGTCTGTGAGAAAGCCACTCAGGCCCGCTTCTGTGTGGAGAGGCTGTGAAAATTCGCTAGATACATGGCAAAATGCCATGTAACAAGAACAATAATGAAACAACACATAATACAAAACAACAACAATGTGGCCGCAAAGCGGCCACAGGGAGGCCCCCGGGCCGCGAAGCGGCCCGGTGGGCCGACGCCGCGGAGCGGACGAGGCGCGAAGCACCGAGGCCGCGTAGCGGCTACGGGCCGAAGGCCCGTATTTTTCATGTTAGATTATCGTCTGGTATTGACGTCATTGCAGGGATAAGTTGAGAATTTTTAATGTGAACCGCCTATACCAATTCCTGCAATGACGTCACAAGTCATACATAGGAAATAAATAAATGGTTTATTTACACTATTAAAAAAAAATTGTTGAACAAAATAATATAATAAAAAGTGTAAAATAGGATGGACTCAAAGTGATCTTAGTTCTTCCGTCCATCCTTAAATATGGGAGAAATTCAATAAATATACATTGAGAGAATATGTTTTTTTTAGTAAAAAAGAGTGCGAGTAGAGAATTAGAACAATGCACATGCATGGGTGTGTGTATATTAAGCATTTATAGTTATGATCAAAATAACTTAATCATAAATTGTAATTTAGTTATAATGAAACGAAAGCATGAAATAATAATAAGCTTATTAATTTAAAATGTAATGAAAAGGATAGATATAAGAAAAACATTGAATGCAAAGATTATTAGGTTTGTTATGAGGTTTAAAATAAAACCCACTACCTCTCTAGAAGAATGTCTGGTTAAACCCTCCGAATGCGTTTGGTTTGTTTGCATTGAATCGAAACACCATTAATTTCTAACATCTTGCCTCTTACCTATTTTTAAATACTTTAATAACTTATTATTGAATTCCTTATTGCGTACGTTATGCTTTTTACGAATATAATATAGAAGCACTGTTACAATCATAGAGGCAGAGTGTTTGATGGAGTTGGAGCTTCCAACTCTGCCTTAGTCCTACAGTCTCAGAACAAGGTCTCTTCCATAGCAGTCTCATTATTTTCATCTCCAAATCCCTTTATAAAGCAGTTTCTGAAACAAAAAATACCCCAACTAATCTATCATTCTGAGATTATTAATGAACTAAGAATGAATAATAAATATATGCGTTATTTTTATTTTTTTAAAACTTGGATAACTATTTAATGTTTTATTTTTACTATCCATGTATGTGTCATAGATTGCATGAAGTCCAGGCATTATGTGCTCCATCCACTGAAGAGCCGTGAACTTTACTTCAAGTTCTTTAAGCTTCTACTAAAAACAACATGTGGCTCCTTAGAATAATACTTTATATAGAAGGAGCACTACTGATAACACGAAAGCCGGTTCACTGGTGGTCTTAAGTAATACTGCCACCCTAACAATATACAATTTTCTTGTAAAAAGTTAGCAATACTTTCGGTTGCTGAATTATTATGTTCTATTATTAATTAATGATTGATTATTCATAAAACACTAATATAAATATCGATGCATTACAATATTTTAAGCATTTTAAATTGTAGTTTAACGTTTTTAATTAATATTATATTAAAAGTAATCCTCGTTAACTAAATGTTGATTCTTGTATTCCGCTATCCTTTTGCCATCTAAGACCGGTTTTATTAAATACTCAGCATTATATTTGTTCTTTACGATCTTTCTTTATTAACGGATATTTATGACACATATTTAAAATAATGTTTTGATGTTAGGGTGGTACCCCTACTTAAGTCCACCAGTCAACCGGCTTTCGTGTTATCAGTGGAATTACATTGTGTTTACGGTCCTGTGCTCCTTCTATATTAGTATTATTTTATGCGTGGTCCACTACTTGACTATGCTTCCTCACTCTCGAAACCATATTGCAGAAACATATTTATTTAATAATATTAATATCTTTACTGTTACTTAACACATAAACATTTACAAAAATTATATGAAAACAATATAAATTCACAAAAAAATAAATTCCTGAAAATTGAAATACAAATTCATACAATTCTAATTCTCTTCTAAATATTTATATATATTAATTTTATTTTATGTATTTAAATTATGTATAAATTATAGTTACATTTTATAATTTTAATTTATAATTATAATTAAATTATTACTTTAATTAATAATTCATAATAAATATTTTGCAATCCTTATACGAGGTTCTTTGAGATTAGTCATAAAATTAATTATATATATATTACTATTATTAACTTTACTTAATAAGGAAACATAGAATAGCAAAAAGGATATAACCTTTTCATTATTTATCGCCTGATTCCAATTTACTTTTTGATTAATCAATAAAAGTACCGAAATCAGTAAGAACAAAAAAAAGTTAGAAAGGCACAGAACACTTCTAACTTTTAATAATAAAAATGTTTAAAGAAGAACATTTCATCCCCACACATTTGTAAAACCTCAGTTTTTTACCAAAACGTCTTGAAATCCTTTTTTTCCCAGCAACTCACTCTACTGAATAAAACAAACTTATAAAGCACAAGTTGGCCCAGTCTTGTTTCGAATAAAACATTTGTTTACATTATGTTGATGAGTCGAAGTTTTTCCTTAACATACTGCGACTTTTCGGGAGCTGTCACAAGCACACCCAAGTCATTTTAACTTTAGTTTTCTTATTTTTAAAATTTTCTCTAAGAAGCAAGCTTTTCTGAAGACAGCCAGAAGTGTTTTTTTTTTATTTTAACATGGTAAACTTATTTCAAATTTTTAGCTTAGCAAAATGATGGATTACAAATATAAATAAATCCGAAGTAAAATTTACTGCTAGAAGTGAGCAATTTTACTAATAAATCTGTGTTTTGAAAATTTATATGTTTCATGTTCTTCGTTATGAACAAAGTACTAAAGGAAAAATGAGCTTATTAATCGTAAAAGGGGACGTGATTGTTCTTGTAAGGAGAAATTAATATATATATATATATATATATATATATATATATATATATATATATAATATATATAATATATATATATATATATATATATATATACATATACATATACATATATGTGTGTGTGTGCTTTATCTGCAATTGTTGGATGAAAAATGCCATATTTTGGTTTTAAATTTAATTTTTTGAAGCTTTACTTCTAGTACCAATTTATTATTTATTTTGATATTAAGTAAAATCAAAATTATTTTCTTCGATTGATATCAGCTTTTTTTTTGTATTTTTTTATAACACTACTACTTGATTAATTAACTATTAAAAGTAGTTATGAACTTGATCTATATATCAAAACAAATATTATGTGTGACAACAGCGGTAATTAACATTCTACCAAGTTTTATATTAGGGAATAATTTGTACCTGCTAGAATTATACATGCTTCGACAACAGATTTTGTATCTTTACCTCAATAACAAAAATTTACTTATCTAACGCATTATTTTGTTGATAGTGACATTTTCCCATTACATGAAGGGTGGAAAGTTATTTCATCACCATTTCGTTCCCTTCATAAAGAAAATTCAAGCTAATGGAGCATGATGTAAATAAGAAATACCAAGAATAAGATAGTAGGGCTTGTAACTTTTATAAAAAGATATTAAATAAGATGAGACCACATATATCTCCCTGCGGGGTCCCCTTCCTTTATAAGCTTCATTTTCCAACCTATACCAGTCACCCTAATGTGGCTATCTCTAATATATCCGAATTTTACCTTACGACATACGTTAAGAACTAATCGTTTTTCAGATTTTGGTTTTATTGTATCAAGTAAGCGAATGAATTATATACTTTTAGATTAATTAGTTTACTTTTTTGTTAAAATTGTTCATAATATATTATCTATTGACATATATTTAAAATTGTATTGAATAAGCTTTTCCCCATTGTAACAATTCTTTTATAAATTGATATACTAAGAGAACAAAGTGAAAAGTAACTTTATACGCATTAAGGAAAACTTAAAAGATAATTTCTATTTAATCTTTAATCTAATTTCTCACCCTCTCTGGAAAAGTTTTTACGTTAAGATGAAAAGGGATTTACTGACGATAATTCAAATCGTGACATTGCTTGCTTGAGCTTGATACTGTTGTATAATGAATATCTACTTTAATCTTGTTGTTATGTGTTGTTTTATTTAATGTAATTTTTAGTAAGGGTATAAAAAAATATCTTAAATTACAAATTTGAAAAGAACCTTTTTATTTGCATCAGCACCTTGCCAGTAATGCTAAAGAAAAAAGAATCAGTCATAATTAGGTGAAGATTAAAAAAAAGAGAATGAAAATATTTGTTTTTTCTTTTTTGGCACAAGCACGTCAGTATCGGAATAAACTCCATCAATAGTTTGTGTAATTAAGCTGTTTTAAACGCTTCCACTTAATCCCGCTACCGGTCAATTTGTTTTTAATGAAAACTATGGAAGTTTCTCTAGTAATAATTAAATTATTTATTAAAATTCGATAAATTTATTAAACTACTGTTAATGACTAAAATAGAATGTGAAGTCTGTAATTTATTTAAAAGTGTAATTTAACGTCAAAAATTCTCCAAAAATTGTATTAACTCATGTCAGAAGAATACATCAAATAAAAGTATGTATTAATAGACTCCCTTCGCTCGCTACATAGAGTAAATAGGGAAACATTTGCACGCTATACTTTTATAAAGTATAAATTCAAAAAAAAAGGGCTCGCTTCGCTCGCTAGTTTAAGAGTCTTTATAATTTTACTGTTATGATTAAGTTAATTGACAGATGTCATTGTTATATTTAAGTTTGAAATATATATTCAGTTATTGGATATTACCATACTATGTAGTTATTAGTATTAGTGATAACATAACATGGCGCAGATCGGAATTTAGATTGAACAAACGGAATAGTAAGTACGCACAACAAAATTATTAAAACAATTAAGCATAGTTTTAAACGTAATTTAAAACATGGCAATGACTAGGGCGCAAAAAAGGAAAGAAGAACTAGATCAATGCGAGCAAAGCTCTCTTGCAAAATTGGAGGAACAGTTTACTTCTGAAATCAGAGAGCTTAAGAATACTATAGCCCAGTTAATAGGAGCTAATGTTGCGATTGCCAGTACTAGCAAGAAAAAATGACGATGTAGAGCAAGGTTTGAAACTGAGTAGTGGAATACCACCTCCGGATAAGCTGAGCGAAGAGGCGTCTTACGCTCAATACTCAGACTGGAGACAAAAGGTGGAAAATTATTACACACTACAAGGATTAAAAATAAAAGACAAAGGTCAGGTGTCTATCTTGCTTGCATCTTTTATGGAACAAGCCATGACGGACGTTCTCAAAGTCGTACTGAAAATTGACTATCTTGGAGAGCGTAGAGCTTGCGATGTACTGGATAATATCGAGGATTATTTTAAGAAGAAAGAAAATGTAAGAGTTCGTCGTTCACATTTCTTACAAAGAAAGCAAGAAGAGGGCGAATCTTTTTTAAATTTTTATAGAGAAAAAGTAAAATTATTTAAATTAAGCGATCCCTGTACATATTGTTATGACAAATATATCATGGACCACTTGATTGAAACACTTTATGATGCAGATATTAGGAGAAAGTGCAGAGCGTTACCCGCCTCTGCCTCATTGAATGACATCACTATGCTCTGTGAAAGAGAGGAGTCAGCAGTTAAAGAAGAATTGCAGGCGAGTAGGCAAATTGACACCATAAACAAGAAAATAAGAGATCCCAGAGATGAAAATAAAAGAAAGTGTAACCGGTGCAATAACGGCTGGCATAAAGCACTGAGAGATTGTCCAGCAAGGAATTCAATTTGTAAGAAATGCAGGTCCAGGGGTCACTACGCTCAGTGCTGTAGATCAAAGCAAGTGCAGGCTCTTGATGACGTAATTAGTGAGGAAGATGAAAGAATTAGTTACATAGTTCTAAAGGCAGTTGAAAGTGTAAGTAAGGCAGAGATATCGCGAAGCGTAGAAGTAGAGGTTAAAGCAGGAGAGAATAAATTCTACACCAAGTACAAAGCTACACCTGATACCGGGGCAGAAGTATCAGTGGCGGAGAAAAATTTTCTAAAGTCCTGTGGTTATTCAAACAGACGTTTACTTCAAAGTAGCGTAAAATTGCAGTCAGCTGATTCATCTAGGCTTCAAATACTAGGGGTAGTGAATTGCAAGATAAAATACGGAAATGAAGAGACTCAGACTAAAGTATTTATATGTAAAGGTGTTAAGGAGTTGCTGTTAGATAGAGCCACCATGATGAACTTGAAAATGATTCATCGGGGCTTTCCTAAACCGATTAACAGAATAAATATATTAGAAGATATCCCGACTGAACCTACCCAAAACCAGATAGAAGAAGTAAGAGAAGCACTGATTAAAGAATTTAAGGACGTATTTGGCTCAGAATCACTGAAACCAATGGAAGGACCACCAGTTCACGTACATTTAAAGCAAGGGCAGTTCCATATGCTGTAACGACGCCTAGGAAGATTCCATACGCTTGGAGACCGCAAGTCAAATTAGAGTTGGATGCGATGGAAAAGAAAGGCATTATAAAAGCATCAGGAGATGAAGCGTGCGAGTTCGTAAGTCCGATGGTGGTAGTGCAAAAGCCTAATGGTAAACTAAGAGTATGTGTAGACTTCACAAGGTTAAATCGATATGTTGCTAGGCCAGTGCACCCATTCAAAGGGCCATGGGATGCTGTTTCAAACATTGATACGAACGCCAAATATTTTTCAACGTTTGATGCAGCAAGCGGGTATTGGCAACTGGCTCTGGATGAAGAAAGTCAAAAATTAACAACATTTCTAACACCATGGGGTCGGTATAGGTTCCTGAGATCACCAATGGGATTGGTAAGCTCAGGAGACGAATTTTGTAGACGCGGCGATGAAGTGCTGCAGGGACTTGGCAACATGGAAAAGGTAGTTGATGACATCCTTTTATACGATAAAACCTTCCAGGAACACGTAAAAAGGACTATTGAGCTTTTAAATAGATGCAGAGAAAATAAAATAACTTTAAATGCAGAAAAGATGATATTCGGCAAATCAGAAGTACCGTATGTGGGATACATTATTAGCAATGAAGGAATTAAAGCCAATCCTAAGAAGTTAGAAGCGATTCAAAAGTTTGCTACACCTAAAAGTATAACAGAGTTGAGATCGTTCTTAGGTATGGTAAACCAGCTAGGATGCTTTTCTAAAAAAGTAAGTGAAGCAGCATATCCCTTGAGAGAGTTGCTCAAAAAGAAGAATTTATTTGCATGGGCAGAGGTACACGAACAGGCCTTCGCAAGAGTAAAGAAGATATTAACTGAGCCACCTGTATTAGCACACTTTGACGTTAAGAGGGAAACTGCTATATTTACTGATGCGTCGAGGCTAAATGGCCTTGGGTACGCTTTAATGCAAAAACACAATGGCATATGGAAATTAATACAATGCGGATCGCGGTTTCTGTCAGAAACTGAAACTAGGTATGCTATGGTAGAGATAGAACTCTTAGGGGTCGTATGGGCAGTTACTAAGTGTAGAATGTACCTTCTAGGCCTAGAGTCTTTCTCTGTGGTGACGGATCACAAACCTCTCGTACCAATTTTAAATGACAAGCTATTGGATTGCATAGAAAATCCCCGAATAGCAAGATTAAAAGAGAAGCTTGCGGGATATGGACTGAGAGCAGTGTGGAAGAAAGGAAAAGACAACCTTATATCCGATGCATTGTCTAGGGCCCCTGTGCAAGCTCCAGTAGAAGAAGACTTGCTAGCAGAGGAGGCAACAGGAGAAATACATTTTCTTACCGCATACCAGATAGCCCAATTGGACAGTACACTAGATGAACCTGAGCATTTGAAAGATATGATGCTAGAGAAGCTAAAGGAACAAGCTGAGAGAGATGCTACGTACAAAACTCTACGTGAGCGCATTCAGAAAGGCTTCCCTAGTAACAAAGATCAGTTAGAACCAGAACTGCTGTGCTACTGGAAGGTACGAGATGAGCTGTCTTGTGAAGAAATCTTAGTTTTAAAGGGAAACCAAATAGTTATACCCCAGGCTGCTAGATAAAGGTTTTAGAACGCCTACATGATTCTCATCAAGGCCTTGAAAGAACAAAAGGCGGGCCAGGCAGTTGGTCTATTGGCCAGGCATGACTAGCGACATTAAAAATACGGTGGAAAGTTGTGAAAGCTGTCAACGTTTAAAACCGTCTGTATCGAACGAACCATTAATCCTCGAACCACCACCCACCAGACCCTTTCAAGATGTTTCTGCCGACTTATTTTCTAGCGGAGGATGGAAATTTATGGTTTATGTAGACCGCATGTCGGGCTGGCCAGTGGTTTGCCAATTCGGCAAAAATGAGCCAGACTCTAAGAGAGTGATCTCATGCCTACGTAAAATATTTTCGGACACGGGTGTACCGGTACGGCTAAGAACGGATAACGGACCACAATTCAAAGCACAGACTTTCAAGCAGTTCCTTAAAGACTGGAATGTGGTGAGCAACACGTCAACACCATACCACTCCCGAAGCAACGGACATGCCGAAGCAGCAGTCAAAGCTATGAAAAATCTAATTATTAAATGCACCAATGATGGGAAGCTAGACGAACAATCATATTATGCGGGATTATTAGAATGGCGCAATACACCGAAGGAAGGTGGTAAGTCACCCGCGCAATTGCTGTATGGTCGGAATCTGAGAACTCTGGTGCCGGCTCATGCCAGGGCTTTTAATAGAAGATGGCGGGAAGAGGCTAGAGAGTATGACCAAAAGAATACTGAAAAGGAAAAAATGAAAAATTACTTTGACAGGAATACTAAAAGGCTAAAAGAAATACCAATTGGAACAAAGGTTTTAATACAGGACCCTATAACTAAAAGATGGAACAGGGTTGGAGAGATAGTGGAGGCGGGAGAACACCGAAGGTACACAGTTAAAACTCCCAGTGGACGCATATACGAAAGAAACAGAAGATTCTACGACCAATAAATTAAAAAAAAAAAAAAAATAAAAAAAAAAAAAAAATTAAAAAAAATTAAAAATTAAAAAAAAAATAAAAAAAAATTAAAAAAAAAATTAAAAAAAAAAATTTAAAAAAAAAAAAAAAAAGAGTTGAAAAGGGAGATGTTATGATTAAGTTAATTGACAGATGTCATTGTTATATTTAAGTTTGAAATATATATTCAGTTATTGGATATTACCATACTATGTAGTTATTAGTATTAGTGATAACATAACATTTACATAGTATAAAAGGCTAGCTTTCTCACTCAATTTCATTTCGTGTCTTGCTCGAGCTTTTGCACTTTTACTACAACTGGGTTGGTTTTGTCGGCCATCTTGCAGCGCACAAGCTATACTTTGGAAAGCGCTGAATGTTCGTAAGATTAAAATTGGTGACGGACGGATGGAAGGGAATGACATATTTAGGTGACGACGCAAAGTTTATTCGCGTTATTTACGCAATCTTACAATTGAAATGAGCTTTTTTGTGTTTATTTTTTGTATTTCTCCACACTTTATCTTCGAATCTAAGGTTTCGTCATATTCATCCGTTTCAGGAACTTTTTTGTCTTGGTGAGAGAGTTTCATCATGCTATATTTGTGTGTGCGTCTGTGTCATGCATAGTTGCCACTTTGTTGACCCTAGAAAGTTGAAGCGCCAGAAATAATCAGAAATATGGCTTAGTTGTGCTCAAATTTGACACACGTAAACATCTATTTTTGGTGCATAGATCTGCTTACTTTCATTCTGATATTTGTCCCCATTATTAAAATTTTGACTTTGAATTTTTTAAACGTTTGTCGGCTAATACAATTTTATTTTCGACGTAAGACATATCGCCAGATAGCGTGAAACATAAGAAAGAAGTAGTAAACATTTGATTGTCTCTTAAAATTTAGTTTCACCCTAGGCATTGGTTTACTATTTTACGGAAGTGCTGAGGTACCTTATACCCACTTACTTGTGTGAGTGCGTAATCTTGCAAGTGTCTTTTAACTGAATAAAGAGGATTGTGAGTTCTTGTGAAATCATTTGTTTATAGTTTTCATGCATAATCTTACGTGAGTTCCTGTTATAAAGCAACGTAAAAATGAACACTTTTAGATTACTCTCTACAAAAAGTGACGCGTGCGCAAACTTGTTTTTTTTTTGTTGTACGAAAAGTATAACTTATTAAGAAAATTGAAGTAAGTAATTAGACTTATACAACGTAATCTTCAGAAATGATAGAAAATCCCCTTTATTAATAATATTGATAAAATTGATGTCCCTGTTGGTCTTTTAAGCATCATTAATTTTATCTTTTCGTAAACATCTTTAAAAGGTTGGAATTAATAGCTTTTCTTTGTTAAAAGTTTCTCATTAAGGTATTGCCTCTGAGAAGTGATAGTGTGATCTCAGCACTTAAGTCTTGAAACCGGAAAAACTAGATGACTCCTCATTTGGAGGAAATATATCGAGCTTTTCCAGGATAAAGTGTTTCGGCTTCCTTTGCTTAAGGACTTACACGAAAGAAAGAAAATGCTGATCTTTTGCAACACGCAACCCAGGTATATGAGGCGATTCGTTTTCTAACAAAAGTTATAGTGAGACAAAAACAGTTGAGAGGCATTTAGACGATAATGTGCTTAGTTTTAGATCATTTATTTGTTCTTTCAGAATTTTTAGTTTCATGAAAGATACATAGTAGTGATTATCATGTTGTAGTTGTACGTTAGCACCACAACAGACAACATGAAAACAACAGGCCACATGACCACACAGCATGACCAACACAACAAGACCACACATCATGACCACACAGCATGACCACACAAAATGACCACACAAAATGACCAACACAACAAGACCACACAACATGACCACGCAGCATGACTAACACAACATAACCACAAAACAAGACCTCACAGGATGACCAATACAACATGACCACACAGCATGACCACACAGCATGACCACACAGCATGACCAACACAACATGAATACACAACATGACCACACAACATGACCACACAGCATGACCACACAGCATGACCAACACAACATGAATACACAACATGACCACAACAGGCGAAATGAAACAATATCCCTAGCTTTTTTTCTTTTTCTTAAATGTATGTACATTGAGGATATTTTTAATGTATGTACATTAAGGATATTTTTAATGTATGTACATTAAGGATATTTTTAATGTATGTACATTAAGGATAATAATTTTAGTTTATTAATAACAAGAAATTATTAATATTGACAATAAATAATAAGTTTTCGAACCATCGGAACTGACATTCCCGTTTACCTGAAACGATAAAACATTTTTTGTAAGACTCGATGATTAAAAAAATGAAACAAAACTCAGAGATATCATTACACAAACAGAAACCGATAGAATCATCGGAGTATCCGAGAAAACTCGTGAATAGACTTAAAATGAAAATTAACTCTTATTCAGTCCACAAACAGTCTTATAACTCACAAGTAATCTCTATTAATATCAGATGAATGATAACGATTCCAAACCATGACATAAAGTCGACAGTTCTCAAGAGCAACACTGTGCTGTAGTGCGTAAAGTCGACAGATCCTTAGAGCTACACTTTGCTGTGAAAAGCTTTTGACGGTATTGTCATCAAGTTAAGTACGTATAGAGCTTAGCTTGAGATTATAAGCAGTCAAAGCTACTTCATTCTACTTCGTAATCCCATTTCTAGCTTTCAATACCAAGGATTGTAAGAGGAATAGGTTGTCTAAGATTGTTTGAAGGAAAAGTGATGGGGAAGGGAATAATCTTTTTTACTTTATAGCTATGTAACTACAGAGATAATATACACAATAGGATGTTCCATCATATAATGTTCTTCTTGTTCACAGTATACAAACTTATTCCGTATATTTCACGACAGCAAAAATACGAACCAAGACTTTGTTTTGGACTTTCAAATTCCATGCTAAAGGATTATAAGCATGGTAAACCATGAATTTATCTGTTTAGCGATGACGTCAACACGTGACATGTGATGTATTTATCTGTTTAATGATGACGTCAACACGTTATATGTCATGTATTTATCTGTTCAATGATGACGTCAACACGTGACGTGTCATGTATTTATCTGCTTAATAATCATGTCAACACGTGACGTGTCATGCATTTATCTGTTCAATGATGACGTCAACACGTGACGTGACATGCATTTATCTGTTTAATAATCATGTCAACACGTGACGTGTCATGTATTTATCTGTTTAATGATGACGTCAACACGTGACGTGTCATGTATTTATCTGCTTAATAATCATGTCAACACGTGACGTGTCATGTAGTTATCTGTTTAATGATGACGTCGACACGTGACATTTCATGTATTTATCTGTTTAATAATGACGTCAACAGGTCACGTGTCATGTATTTACCTGTTTACTGATGACTTCAACACGTCACGTGTCATGTATTTACTTGTTTAATGATGACGTCAACACGTGACGTATCATGTATTTATCTAAACCTTAACACAACATTTTCTGTTCAACCCTTGACGGTTTTCACCCGTCATTCGCACACATGCCGATCAATCATTCGATGAAGCGCCTCGTCAACAATAATATCAAAACTTGATGAATTATGCAACGTAAGAGATGACAATGGAATTGAAGAAAATGACGATAAGTTATGTTACTCTCACGACATCACTCTTAGCTTTATAATGTGTTGTTATTATGATGTGTATTAATATGTATAAAAGCTCCTATAAATTACCGCACAGATAAATCGCACTTTTGTTAAAAAGCAATTCAAAAGATCAGCGCAACAAATAAAACCCAAGGTTTCTTATCAGTGTTACAATCAGGACGTTGTTTGTTTCTAAATTCTAAATGAGTAGCTTCAAAATATAAAGCTTGAAAATACTCTGCCGGGGATAGTACAAATCTTTTATCTTAAATCATTCTTATATTATATGGCTCATGAAAGTTTTACTTTACTAATATAAAAATTATAATCGTTAATATAAAGTAATACGTACATTAAAAGATAATTTAATATTTATGAAATATACTTCATTATATAAAGTTCATTATTAATATTTGTGTGCATCCATAAAAGAGTTTTATCTCCTGAAGGTTTAGTAATCAAAACATTTCGGGGCTTGTTTTTATGTAATAATGACCGTCGTTATAACCCGGCGGGAAATAATAATTTATTATTTCCCGCCGGGTTATAATCCAACTTAGCCAACTTAATTATTGAGTAGTTAAAATTACAGATTCAAAAATCTACGTAAAGAATTTTGAGTAAACAAAGTTATGTTGGCAGCGCTGATTCATTAAATCCCAGCTGTTTGTAAACAAGTAATTTCTTTATCAAATTTGTTTTGACGATAAATACCTACTTTTTTACTAAGTTTTTTCTTATCTTTCAAGTAATATTCCTGTTATATTTATCGTAAAAGGATTTAGTGCGGTTGTTTACGATGGAAAGTGATAATGAAATGATATTAAACGACATAGATGAATTGTTTCCCGATATCCCCGATAATCCTCAACCGTCTTGTATAGATGACGAAGCAAATAAGGTTAATTGTACATTTAATTTTTATTAAAAGAGCATTTAGGTATTAATATATTTTTGATTATTATGATATTTGTTTGTTATGTATGTATGTGGTTTTGTTGTATGTATTAGATGTTTGGACAACAACTAGAGTAACAGAAAAATAATTCCGTTAAAAACAAAAAAGGTAACAATGTTTTTGAGGTAACAATGTTTTTTAATTTATTTAATTTTAATTTAATTTAATTTAATTTATTTAATTTAAGAGGGCCTTGCTCCGACTAAGAAGCTTTTACTTGTAGATCTTTGTTTAGAACTTAATGTAACTCAACAATATTGTTACCTTTTTGTTTTGAACGAATTATTTGTCTGTTACTCTAGTTATTGTCCAAACATCTATTTGTTACCATCCATGTAACTGTTTTTTTGTTATTATTTATTATGTTAAGCATTGAAAAAGATACAATATCGAATATACAATATCGATATATCGAAAGCTCGACAAAATTAGTTTTATTTATTGTTTTGGACCAATTCATCGTTAAAAGCATAATTAGCTTCTTAAAACATGAATATGATACGTGTAAGTAGTGAATTATAGTTTTTTTTTAATATAATGAGTCTCTTGTGTGTCCTAAACTGATTATCATATAATTTAGTAAACATTAAACTTGGTTTAATTAAATTCGGCTAAAGTGATGTAGAAATTCATACAGTAGGGGTGGGGGCGCGGGACACAGTGGTCTAACTCCCCCGAAATAAGCTGCTTTAGATGGATCTGCCCTAAGTTCACCCTTTCTCTGCTAGTGGCGGGTCAGTTGACCTTGTACCCTATATATAAAATAATTATTTCTTCAATTCTAAGGTTAAAATTATTTAAAAGGGCCTTTAACAATGTTAAAAATTGTATTAATTATTTTAAAGGTATAATTTTCATAAAATGTTATAAAAATATAAACGCTGTGTTAATTTTAAGTAGACCTGATATCGTGATAACTATGATTTGTAGACAAACATCAAAAATGTTTGTAAACAAACATCAAACTGGGAAATTATAAATTTTAATTTACGTCTTCGTTGTCTCATTCGTAACACACGTTATCCTATTTTCTAAAAAAATTGTCATATAAGCTACTAAAAAAGAAAAAAGGCAATGAATAAGATAAAAATCGTCTTGTTTACATTTTTATAAACATAAATAGAAGTATCGATTTAAAACTGATAACAATAGTGATAAGGGGACAAGGTGAAAACTAGCGCTCGGTGCGGTAGTTGATGCAACTAATTCCTGTTTTTCTCGGAACCACCTAAAACCAGGGAGTTAGACCACTGTGTCCCCCCGCCCCGACCCAAACTGTATGAATTTTTACATCACTTTAAATTCGGCTTATGTTTATGGCAGTTATTGTGGCACATACAAACACATGATACACGCCGCCCCAAACTTACGAAATGAAAGAACTCCCTTAAGTTTGTTTATTTCTTTTTTTTAAACAAGTTCTTTATTGGCAAAAGTATACAATATTTATATTGTGTAAACCGGAGCCATATTTTATTTATTGATTTGGGGTGATTTGTGCCTCTTTATTTTTATTTTATTTATTTACTTGTTATTATTGTGGTATAAATTTTGATTATTTTTTTTTTGGGGGGCTGTGAGGGAGTTTGTTTGGGTTACGGTTGATTTATATTTTTTGGTTTGGGTATTTTATTTTTTATATTATTATTATTTTTTATTAATTTTTTAATATTGTCAAAAAATATTTTTGATGGTGTTTTGAATAGGTTTATGTTATAAAGGTAGTTTGCAGGAGTTTCAAAAAGGGTTGCCTATGCAGTCTGTGTACTGACTTTTGATGATTCAACCTGTTATTTGCCTGTAAATATGAGGGAAACCACAGAAAAACCTCAATCAGGTTGATCGGACACGCGGGTCCTGGGTGTAAAGGTTATTTTATTATTTTTTCACGTTTGAGAGTTTAACTGTTAAGGTTTGGTCTCAGATTTTTTTAAGGTAAGGGGAATAGTTAATTTTATTTGTGAATTTGAGTGTATTTATTATATTTTTTAATTTTGAGAAGAGCAGTCTTGATTTTTTCAGTATTGTCTTGGATATTTTGAAGTTTGACATCTTGATATAATTTTGTCCGTTCTGTAGTCGGAAAGAAATCGGGTACGGGGTGCCTCGCAAACTTGGCATAAATGTTAGTCTTATGGGTAATTCCATGTCAAATCAACACAATTTTTTTGAAAAAAAAAAAATATCTTGGATTTTGTTTTAATTTATCACATTGGTTGCATTTAATGAGAATAAGAAAAAAAAAATTTTTAAGAAATATTTAACCGTTCAAAAAAATATGGCTGTTCAAAATTTTGAAAAAGTACATAATATCATTAAATCTTCATACATTCAAATAGTGATTGTGGCTCTTCTAATTAAGCTAGAGAGTTGAAAAAGGTGTCTTTCTTTTAGTTTTTGAATGCTCTTTAAAATGATATACTACAACATTATGTTTTGTAGTATTCATTTTTTCAAATTCAAAATCAAAATTTGAAATTGAAATTCCAAAAAATGCGCCCCTTCAAAAATTCTTTAAAAAAATTGAAATTATCCTTACATATTTACTAAACGATCCTACAAATTTTATTGTGGGCTCGTAATGGGATCATATCGAAAATAATTATCAATATTATGTACTACAGAAAAAGTAAGGTTTTTTTCAATTTTAAAATTAAATTTGATTTTTTTAATGTTCCTCTTCCAATATTCTAAAAAGTAAAAAATCCTTATTACATTGAAATGATCCAATTATTTTAAAATAATTAAAAAAGGCCACATTACATTAATCTTAAACTATCTTTAGACTCAATTAACACGTTTCTAAGACTCGGTGGTTTTACTTAATATTTCTACTTTTGCTGGCAAAACTTCATTTATTTTATAAGGTTAGTCTTTTTGTAGACATTGATATTTACAAAAAAGCATTAACATTATTATTTAATTATATTATGAATATTATATACACTGCATTAAAAGTATTTGTGATAATTTTTGAAAGCTTCTGTAGTGCGTTTAGTTTCGTTTTCCTTCAGCTTGTAAAATCTGCCACTTGGAGTTACAGGGTTTACCAAGCACAAAACCTGGTTAGCTGGTAGCCACAATATATCTTGCTTACTAGGGTAACAGAAAGATGCCGATGGCCCGCAGGGGTGCAGAAAACACACCTTGATTTTATCTTTTTCCTCTTCTTTATCCAATATATATGCTAACCACCAGTTATCATTATACATTATTGTTAGGTAGCCAAACATTTCACTTAATTTTATCCTCTCATGATTGACAGTGACCTTCTCTTTCTTTGATTCACTAGATTCAGAGAACACCTTTACAATGATATCACTGCAATTTAATGGTATTGGAAGAAATGCATGAAGTTTTTGGGTACCCTGAATAGTAACCGACTTACTTAGTCTAACATGCAAAAAATTTGCTATGAGTATGTACTCTTCTTGAGTAACATATTTGAAATGTGCTGTGGTAATATTTTGGACTGCCCACTCATACAATTAAAGAGGTGTTAAAATCTGGTTTTGATATGGTCGTTGTAAGCTGGCTCGAGCTGCTAACCTTTTAACGGATCCACCTACACTATCACACGGACCTTTACCATGCGCTGTTGCTGAAAAATGCCATTCTGCATCAACTCCAAAATCTTCTTTGTGGAGGGTTAAATTTGTAAAAATTTTCCTATTTTTATACTGTGCGGCAGATCCATCCGAAAAATAATATATTTTTTTAATATTTTCACCAAATTTATTTTTTAAAAACTCTATAAGTTTTATTTGAAAACAATAAACAGCAATTGTATTATGTTCTAAGCAATCAGAAATTACAACAAAACTTAAATGTTCAATCTTTTCAAATCTTTTGTAGTACACTACAAAAGGATGCACTGTAGCTTGTGCACTACTCCAATGATAGCTCTGAGCCTCATCTTGGATAACAAAATTATAGTTCTCAGCGAAATCACAAATCACAAGGCATTCCGATTCTTTTAACTTTTTCTTACATTTATCTGAAAAATGTTTCTGCTGCTTAGCAATAAAGTCATGTCTTACAAGCACAGATAGTTTCTTAGAAAACATTTCTATAAATTCTGTAGTTGATTTTACAATTGTCTCCAAATTGCACCTATCCACTGATACCCTCTGTCGAAACGTTACCGTTTCCACCATGTTTTCTTCAAACGCTTCTTCTAATATTAGCTCAATTTTCTCACTTCCAGGGCATGATAAGCATTCTCCAAAATGACATTGCACGGAAGCAGGATTACATATCACTTGTGCCAGGCAGTGTTTATATGTAGCTAACTTTCCGTTGGTCAAAGCGTTTATATTTACATTCTCCATCATTAGCTTTATATTTTGGTGTATGGTACAAACACATACGGAATGGGTACCACTGTGTCCTGCAAGTACACAGTGCTTAGGCCTGAGTTCGGCAAACTTTGAAAACCCCACCTTTAGGTCATGATGCTGTCTCTAAAGGCTCTCCAGACCTCATCTAAATTACAAAGAACTAACCTCTTTGATACTCTGATCTTTTCTCCAATATTATTTCTTATAGAGACACAGTCTTTTATACCAGGTAGTACACGACTAATGTCATCACTTTCATAAACATTTTGAACAGCTTCAGCCACTTCAGACGAGAGTCTCTTTCCTGGTTTTCTATTTGGTGTTTCCAAAATACCTTTTTCTTTCAGCAAATTTTTTGATTCTCTAACTAAGTAATTAGGAGCATTAAATACTCTCATAATTTTTCTTACGCTCCAAGACTCTGGTAAACAAGTAAGAATCATTATTTTTTTAACCCTGGATGTAGCATTAGAATAATTAGTTTTAAGATTGTGTAAAATTGTGTCTTCTGGAGACTCGGTTTCATCTTCAGAGGAATCCTTAACGTTTATAAAAAGTTCTCTCTTCATAGCTGTATTAATTTTTTTTAATTTGTTTAAGGCATACATTTTTTGAAAAATCTTATTTTTATCAAGAGGGGATACACCCAATTCTTGAAGAGAACTAGTGACAGTATCAACAATATCTGGCTTCGAAGAATAGTTAGGGTCTGCTTCAGAATCTGAGGTGGATAAATAATTTAAATCCTGACTACACCCTGGTTGGTCAGCTATTTCATTATTTTTCATTGCTGCCATTTGTTTACGACATGTGTCGCAAATTTTCGCATCCCTGGACAGGTTGTCTAGCCTTTGAAGCATCTACTCAGAAACTCTTCTTAGCTTTCCACCCCTAACTTGTGATTTTTACTTTGTTAAAGGGATTAAAACATTAATAGATACATACCTATCCATTATAGATATAAAAAAGTTATTATAAGAATATATTCACAGGGTAAGGATACCAAAAAACACATCAATCGACTAACAATGAAATATGGTAGAAGACTAATCTCTAATATTAATGAGATAATATATATGCACTTTGACAATATTGTTATGTTTTAATCTTATATCCTCCTCACATCATAGTGGTTGTTGAACTTTAACTATTGTTATAGAGGTCAAAGTGCCATTTCTATAAAAAAAATTTTTTATTACAAAATAATAAATAAAACATACAGTACTGGTCACTTATAATTATTTTCGATATGATCCCATAATTTTTTTTATAGTATCGTTTAAAAATATAAAAGGATGATTTAATATTTTTAAGAAAATTAGAAAAAAATATGAAAAAAAATAAATTTAAATTTTGAAATTGAAAAAACCTTATTTAATCTTGTAGTACATAATATTGATAATTATTTTTCGATATGATCCCATTACGATCCCACAATAAAATTTGTAGGATCGTTTAGTAAATATGTAAGGATGATTTCAAATTTTTTTTGAGAATTTTTGAAGGGGCGCATTTTTGGAATTTCAATTTTAAATTTTGATTATGAATTTGAAAAAATGAATATTACAAAACATAATGTTGTAGTATATCATTTTAAAGAGCATTAAAAACTAAAAGAAAGACACCTTTTTCAACTCTCTAGCTTAATTAGAAGAGCCACAATCACTATTTGAATGTATGAAGATTTGATGATTTTATGTACTTTTTCAAAATTTTGAACAGCCATATTTTTCTGAACGGTTCAATATATAATAGTAAAATTTGGTATTTTTGTTTCTTTATATGGGAATAATATTTCCCCCAAATTTCATCAAAATCTGAAATGGTGACTTTTTAACTCTGTGTTGATTTGACATGGAATTACCCTTATACATGGCCACACAAGTGCTAAATCTCAATATGATAACAACATTTTTCGTGTTTTGTAAATTTATGAAATTTATACTGAGTAATTATTTATAATGATGTCGATAATTTTTTTCCGGATAGCTCAACTACACCTATAGGCTGATTTTTGTACTAAGTTTTAACTCTTTAGCATAAATACACTGGGAGCTACGATAATAACAGAATAAAACAGAAACTTCGTGAGAACTACTCAGGACTCTTAAAAAAACACCTTGAAACGGATTAATTTCAGGTGACATCCCGATTTCGGATTTTTTTCCAAACACAATACTTTTTCTGTAACGGTATAAATAAGAAAAGGTAAAAATCCTTGGATAAATATTTTTATCAAAGTAACATCAGGACGTTGTTTGTTTATAAATTTTAAACAAGTATCTACAGAGTATGACGGGTAAAAAAACTCATGCTAGGATGGTACAAATCTTCTATCTTATTTCATTCTTATATTATATATGCTTGTGTAACATTTTACTTTTATTATATATAAATAATATATTAGTGTATATAAAGTAATACGAGCATTAAGAGATAATTAATATTTATGAAGATATAATAAGTTTCATAACCATCAGCAAAGCTTACTACGGCAGTCAATCTGTTGGACAAAATACTTACACACTAAACAATACTACGGCTCTACCATTAAACTTCATGAAAATGAAATCTAACCCGCTAGATACGTATCGTATTTTATTAATATTGGTCTTAGTGTTTTTAAAAATTAATAAATATGTGGTAAATATAGAACATGAAATAAAAATTATTTAAATTACAATTATGGTATGACTATGTTAATTANGTGTTTCCAAAATACTTTTTCTTTCAGCAAATTTTTTGATTCTCTAACTAAGTAATTAGGAGCATTAAATACTCTCATAATTTTTCTTACGCTCCAAGACTCTGGTAAACAAGTAAGAACATTATTTTTTTAACCCTGGATGTAGCATTAGAATAATTAGTTTTAAGATTGTGTAAAATTGTGTCTTCTGGAACTCGGTTTCATCTTCAGAGGAATCCTTAACGTTTATAAAAAGTTCTCTCTTCATAGCTGTATTTAATTTTTTTTAATTTGTTTAAGGCATACATTTTTGAAAAATCTTATTTTTATCAAGAGGGATACACCCAATTCTTGAAGAGAACTAGTGACAGTATCAACAATATCTGGCTTCGAAGAAGTTAGGGTCTGCTTCAGAATCTGAGGTGGATAAATAATTTAAATCCTGACTACACCCTGGTTGGTCAGCTATTTCATTATTTTTCATTGCTGCCATTTGTTACGACATGTCGCAAATTTTCGCATCCCTGGACAGGTTGTCTAGCCTTTGAAGCATCCACTCAGAAACTCTTCTTAGCTTTCCACCCCTAACTTTGTGATTTACTTTGTTAAAGGGATTAAAACATTTAATAGATACATACCTATCCATTATAGATATAAAAAAGTTATTATAAGAATATATTCACAGGGTAAGGATACCAAAAAACACATCAATCGACTAACAATGAAATATGGTAGAAGACTAATCTCTAATATTAATGAGATAATTATATATGCACTTTGACAATATTGTTATGTTTTAATCTTATATCCTCCTCACATCATAGTGGTTGTTGAACTTTAACTATTTTATAGAGGTCAAAGTGCCATTTTCTATAAAACAATTTTTTTATTACAAATAATAAATAAACATACAGTACTGGTCACTTATAATTATTCGATATGATCCCAAATTTATAGTATCGTTTAAAAAAATATAAAGGATGTTAATATTTTTAAAAAATATAAAAAAAATATAAGAATAAATTTAAATTTGAAATTGAAAAAACCTTATTTAATCTTGTAGTACATAATATTGATAATTATTTTCGATATGATCCCATTACGATCCCACAATAAAATTTGTAGGATCGTTTAGTAAATATGTAAGGATGATTTCAAATTTTTTTTGAGAATTTTTGAAGGGGCGCATTTTTGGAATTTCAATTTTAATTTTGATTATGAATTGAAAAAATGAATATTACAAAACATAATGTTAGTATATATCATTTTAAAGAGCATTCAAAAACTAAAAGAAAGACACCTTTTTCAACTCTCTAGCTTAATTAGAAGAGCCACAATCACTTTTGAATGTATGAAGATTTGATGATTTTATGTACTTTTTTCAAAATTTGAACAGCCATATTTTCTGAACGGTTCAATATATAATAGTAAAATTTGGTATTTTTGTTTCTTTATATGGGAATAATATTCCCCCAAATTTCATCAAAATCTGAAATGGTGACTTTTTAACTCTGTGTTGATTTGACATGAATTACCCTTATACATGGCCACACAAGTGCTAAATCTCAATATGATAACAACATTTTTCGTGTTTTGTAAATTTATGAAATTTATACTGAGTAATTATTTATAATGATGTCATAATTTTTTTCCGGATAGCTCAACTACACCTATAGGCTGATTTTTGTACTAAGTTTTAACTCTTTAGCATAAATACACTGGGAGCTACGATAATAACAGATAAACACAGAAAACTTCGTGAGAACTACTCAGGGACTCTTAAAAACACCTGAAACGGATAATTTCAGGTGACATCCCGATTTCGGATTTTTTTTCCAACACAATACTTTTTCTGTATACGGTATAAATAAGGAAAGGTAAAAATCCTTTGATAAATGTTTTTATCAAAGTAACAATCAGGACGTTGTTTGTTTATAAATTTTAAACAAGTATCTACAGAGTATGACGGTTAAAAATACTCTGCTAGGGATGGTACAAATCTTCTATCTTATTTCATTCTTATATTATATGCCTTGTGTAACTTTTACTTTTATTATATATAAATTATATTAGTGTATATAAAGTAATACGAGCATTAAGAGATAATTTAATATTTATGAAGTATAATAAGTTTCATAACCATCAGTTAAAGCTTACTACGGCAGTCATCGTGACAAATACTTACACACAAACATACACGCCGTCCTAAACTTCTGAAATGAAACAACCCGCTGACGTTCGTTTAATCATTGTCTAGTTTTAAAAAATTAAAGTGAAATATAGAACATGAAATAAAAATTATTTTTAAATTACAATTATGGTATGACTTTTAAATATTAATGCCCATTTTGTAAACAGAAATGTAGTTGTGAATGTTCAAGTGACTTTATATTCAATTTAAGTGACTTTATATCCAATTTAAGTGACTATATATAATTCAAGTGACTTTATATCCAATTCAAGTAACTTTACATGCAAAAAATTCTAAGTTTAAACATGTAAAAGTTTAGTTGCGTTAGCCAAGTCAACGTAAGAACCATTTATTTATTGACATTGTGTATGCTATTTCTATTTGTGTAAATTAAAAAAAGGTATTTAAACAGTTTATGTAAATTTTTTTTTTTCGCTTTAACCCGTAGGGTCATTTAGCGTTTCCCCCACTCAAATCTCACTCAACATTAACCCCTGAGTTTGTATACATCCAATCATCTAGGAAGCACGCTCTCCGTACATGTACACATGTAACCGGTTCACAGTGTCCTAGTTCATCCAGCCCAACGAGACTCTATCCAAATCCACTGCTCTGGCTAGTGCCCCCGACTATTTCACAGTGTGCCTAGTTCATCTAGACCAGCTAGACTCTGGCTAGGCTACCGTTCTGGCTAGCGCCGACTACTAGTTCACTGTGTGCTTGTTTCATCTAGTCTTACTAGCTAGCTCCTCTGATCACATTAGTCTCACTTGACCTCGTACTTACAGTCTCACCAATCTCATCAGTTCTACTAGCATCACCAGACTCTACTAGGCTCACCGCTCTGCCAGTCCAGCGCCACCCGACAAAGAACTCTAGCACCCAGATGTCAGTGTGTACCAAACTCATTCTATAGCCTGACCTGAAAGTCAAAGCTCCGCAGTGCTATTAGGAGACGTCTGTCTTCAAGAACCGAGCACTTTGTTCCTAGTCACTTACGTTACTCGTGTCGCCGCCATCACTTTCACTGACTAAGTTTTCGGACATACAAAGGCTCAGTATATCTTTCCGACCTTCATCTCCCCAGCCGGCAGAACATTAACTTTTCGTGACTAGAGACAACGGAAACGTGGATCCAAACTTGTCTCAGATGAAACTAGATCCAACCCCGCATTTGCGTATTAGTAGCCAAGGAAACCACGTAACACCTTGGCTGGGTTGACCGGCCTTGAATACAAGACCTCCCGAGTGTACGGTACAAGGGATAACCTCATATTGAGGTCCTCCCCCGGCTGGATTTGAACCCTCGACCTCCAGGTCGAAAGGCGAGCGCTCTACCACTGAGCTACCGGACTCGGTATGTAAAATTATTTTATGTAATATTACTAGGAATTGTTTCATTGTATTTCATCCGAATAAGAAGTGTTCCATTTTATTAACTCTTATTACAAATTGTTCCATTTGATTAACCCTTATTAAGAATTGTACCATTTTATTAACTCTTATTAAAAGTTGTTCCATTTTATTAACTCTTATTAAGAATTGTTTCATTTTATTAACTCTTATTAGGAATTTTCTTATTGTGTTCATACCAATTTAGGTCTAGTTAGTTAATAAGTTCGTTGTTATCACTACATACCAATGCCTTTATATATTTCAGGTATATTTGTTGTATTAAACTCACTATCTTACAGATATAATAATAGCACCTCATGTTTTTCCAGTCTATATTTCATTTTTCCTTGTGCAATATTTTTTTTAAAGTTACACTCTAGAGTAAAAAAAAAATTACTCCATTACGTATTTTCTCAGGGAGTCATTTTTTTAAAACTTTTATACTTTTTGAAAATGTATTGTTATGTTACTGGGTAAGGGATATATCTCGCACCAGTCTTACAGTTGAATACAAGGAATTATGTTTCTTATATTTTGTGTGAAAGTTGTCTGAGTATATATTGTTGTCGAGTTGAAAGGTTATTATTTAGTTGTCTTAAGGTTGTACCGCGCTACTTTGGGTTTCGGTTGGTTTGGTTTTCCTAGAGCTTGGTTTTGTCGGCTCCGATGATTGATGAAGGACACAACCGGGTAAAACCCTCTACACCAGCTTCTATACAATTTCAGCCCCTGTATATAAGACACAAGCAAAAATAACCAATTAGACAAACAAATAACTCATTCTTTAATATTAATTTCTTTTTGCTAGTCAACTTACTAATTATAATACTAAATTTATTGCTTTTAAATGTATAAGTTTCAAGCTAACAAATGACATATATAACAACATAGAAAACTTATGAAAAGCTTCTGTCACTTTAGTCTTGACTTACTTTAACTTAGTTTCCTCTTTGGGGTTTCTCTTTTTCCATTTATTTTTAAAACTCATTCCCTACAAGTATTCTCTTATTCTTCTTTTTGTTTACATTCTTTTAGTTAATCCTATTGTATTTTTCCATGGCTGGTTTACAATTGGCTTCGCAGCATTGATACTACTAATTCTGGGGTTCAGTGAAGATGATCATATTTTATTTCAGTTTCGCAAAGTTTTTTGAACACATTTATTATGTCCTAAATCGGATTGATCATCTACATTGACACGATCACCGCTTGGTTCTTTACAAGGCCGTCCTACGCGATCGAGGCGTAGGACTTTATTTTATTATTCTGAGAATTTAGACAATTTACTTAGCTTCCATCTTTATTGAATCTTTATTGTTTTCCTACCAAGATTTTAACGAAAATGTAAAAGAATTGGACACTTTTGGTCCACTGGGACTTTAGCTGTGATGTATAGTTCAGCTGTGATGTATAGTTCAGCTGTGATGTATAGTTCAGCTGTGATGTATAGTTTAGGTACTTTTTTTGGGATGTCCCTAAACATGTCTAAACAGATTTCCAAAATAAAATGTAAACTATTTAAACCTATGCGAAAAACCCTTTCTTAGACTAGACTATCTAGGCGCTTTTTTGCGCTCTGTTTCTGCTGAAAGGATGCAAAATTATAACAAATTCATGGTGAAACAGGGAGGTCACAATAAAATGCAAATCAGATGTGTTTACTATTCTAAACCGAAATATAAGGAGTTAATTTAAAACATGGAGCAATAATCTTTTTTAATTAACTCAAATATATTCCGAGCACATATTTATTCACACTAGGGCAATAAAAGGGGCTTAAATAGAAATTATTAGACTAGAGAGAGAAAGAGGAGTAAAATATTGTTTAGTTTTTTTCTTTTAGTCCCCTGGGAGAGTTAAAGTGAAGTCTCGAGTCTCAAGGGAGTTTCTCATCCGGCTCGAAGGACCAAAACTGTTTCTCATCCGGGCTCGAAGGACCAGAAAGTGATAAACTGTCCTCCATTCTAATTTCCTAGCCTTGAAGGGTGCTTCGTTTTCTGCTCCGTTTTCCCGTCACTCTCTTAGAGGAGATAGATGAGGAATATTTTACAACTCGTCTCGTGATGTTACCGAAACTCTGACCTGACTAAATAACGCCCCATCTTTTTTAAACATCCCCCTCCCCCCAAAGCATCTCGTTGACTTTTAAACCCGTGTTTTTCTGTCTCGACTCCCACCCTTTTCTTACTTGATTATTTTTACTTCCAGAATGAGAAATTCCCCATGAGAAATTTTCAGCCGGACAAAAGAACGAAAAAATAAAACCATTGTCTCTAAAAATAAACTTTCATATTTTAACGCGGAAAAACAAAGCCTATAGAAATATTTGAAATAATCGGGTACGGGGTACCTCGGAATTTTTCCTCATCACATCGAATTTGCTACGCTCATCCTCCCTACTTCGGACTCGCTTCGCTCGTCCTTACAGTATACAAGTAGTTAAATTTAAACTGCAACACGTTTCTGGACTCATTTTGCTTGTCCTCAGATAGTAAACCATCCGTTTCACTCCCAGCGGTCACCCATCCAGTCATTGACTGGATGGGTTCGCGCTCGATGCTGCTTAACTTTTATGATGAAACAAAAATGTTCATGCATGGATGTACTTGTCGTATTGAAACGAAACTTTGTGTAGTCATCTATTACGTAAAGGTTGTTAATAAACAGGTTTTTTTTGTTATTGTTATTACAATTGCATTAAATTCATTTTAATTGTTATTTTCTTCTGATTTTTACAATTTTTAAAAACGTACACAAGTCATTTAATAAAATGTGAACTAATGCTGATAATGGAATGAAACTTAGGGCTTATGTTAGTTATACATAGCTACATGCCTGTTAAATCTCAATCAGATCGCATCATTTTTTCGTGTTTTATGAATTTTTCTAAAATTTTGTCGAGTAATTATTTCGGGTAGTTGACGTCATAAAAATATTTTATAGATGGGAAAATCACACCTAAATACTGATTTTTGTACAAAGTTTCAACTCCCTAGCATCAATTCACTGGAAGCTACGATATTCAGAGATTAATAAGTTACATTTTCCTATAGTTTTTTAGTGAAGTCAATACATCTAGAGGCATACTAACGCCAAGATTCCAAAAAAGTAAATAAATATAAAATAAAAATCAAATATAGGAGTATTAGTATAACATCAATAAAAGGAACAAGTTTAAAAAGCAATACCCACAAGAACCTCTCTGTTTTAAAATTATTAAACTTTTAATCGTTTTTCTCTTCCCTCTTCTATCTTGAGAAAGAGGGAATATTTCTCTTTCCTTTTCATATAAGTAGGGACGATTTTAAAAAAGGCATTGTAGTTATTGTAGCGTTAATCTTTAAATGTTCAGACAAAGAGTAAAGCTGTTTTGTGCGCTATATAAAATCTTCGAAAACCAATAAGTTGTACGAGTCCAAGATATATGAAATCTTACTTAAAACCAGCAAAACTTCTAATTAAAATTTGTAATTATATTTAACGCAAATTAAATACCCTAAAAAGTATTAATTTATGAAAATACATAAAGCTATCTACGCACATATATAATTTAAAGTTAAGTTGAAAGATGTTTAAGTAGAATAGCCATTGGACTCGGCTAGTGCCTGTAAATATAGGCAGAGTTTCGAGAAGGGTTGCGAGAGTCTATTACAAGTTCTTTCTGAAACAAGTTGCTTGAAAACTTTTGGGAAATGTTTATTTACTTTTTTTTCAACTTTGACTTTTTAAACATTCTTTTTGAGTCTGTATCTATCTATCTTTGAACTTTTTGTAACAAAAGTTTTTTTTTGGTAAAAATATATATTTTATATATATATATATATATATATATATATATATATATATATATATATATATATATATGTATATATATATATATATATATATATATATATAATATATTATATATATAATTATATATATATATATATATATATATATATATATATATATATAATATATATATATATATTATATATATATATATAATATATATATATATATATATATATATATATATATTATATATATATATACATATATAACATATATATACATATATATATATATATATATATATATATTATATATATATATATATATATATATATATTGTCGCGGACTTGACGCGCTATCTATCTTATTTTAGCTTACCAAATACAACAACTTTTAACAAAGCAAACATTTATTAGCTTAACAACTTATTTCTTCGCTTGATTGCTCGTTTAAAGAAGTTCCGCGAGAAACTTAGATAATTCTTGAATTATGTCAGTGAATGTCAAATTAATATAGAAAATAAGAAAAACAATAATTAAATGACATTGCCTGTCACATGGCTCCCTCGAAATCCGCAGGCGATTTCGCATCTTCTAGGCTCCTCGAGGGAATCGAACCATATCTTTAAGTAGAAGTAATTTTAATCAATTTATGGATAGGTCTTTCCAGAATTTGCTTTCCTGATATCTGTTGTACTTTAACTCTTCTTCTTAACCTGTCTTAACTTGGTATAGTGTCAATGACCTTCATTAATGGCCACAGATTTCTAGGTACTTGTTCATCTTGGCAAAGAACAATATCTCCAACCACAACATTTTTCTTCTTGTCTATCCATTTTTTTGTAAATCTAAAAGAACTTCCTTCCTCCATCTACTCCAAAACTTATATGTCGATATAGGTTGGTCTCGGATTCTCGGGACATGGCTTCCTGAAATGGCCTTTTGCCTGGAGAATCCTTATATACTTCAAACACATAGCAACAGATCTTCTCGCCTTTGACCACGTAGTAGTTAGTCTCAGTATAGGCTTTCTGATAGACTAAATTTTTCTTGTGAGGTATAGCTACTTGATACAGTTTTTCTCAATTCAGGATCCTCTGGTAAGAGAGAGCTTTCTTTCTCTAAAACCCAGGTCGATTCTTCTTTCCAGAGAAACTCTGGTCCCAGAAACCAACGACTACCTCTACAAACGTCTTCCGTAACACCTCTTGAGGCTATGTCGGCTATATTTTCTTTAGTGTTAACATAATGCCACTGCTCTGGATCAGTTAAATCTTTTATTTCTTCGACTCTATTAGCAACGAAAATGTGAAATCTTCTTGCTTCGTTGCTAATGTAGCCTAGGACTGCCTTACTGTCAATCCAATAGTAGTGAGTCACTTTTTCATATGTAAGCTCTTCTTCCAGGACTTTACTAATTCTGGCGGACGTAACGGCAGCCGTGAGTTCAAGACGGGGTATAGTGATTTCTTTAATAGGTCGAACCCTAGCTTTACCTAATACAAATAAACAATGGATCAACCCTTTAGTATTCACTAATCTTAAATAGGTAACTTGACCATACCCATAGCTAGAAGCATCTGAAAAATGATGAAGTTGAATGGAATCGATTTCACCAAAATCAGGAGGTTTGTAACATCTTCTTATTTGTAAACCATCTAATTTAGTCAAACCAGTTTTCCATTTAACCCATCTTTCTTTCACAGAATCCTCTAACTCTTCATCCCACTTATCTAACTTGGATTTACTCTTTAAATCCCTACAAATATCTTGTAAAATTATCTTACCCACTAGAACATAAGGAGCTAGGAACCCAAGAGGATCATAAATGGAACAAATAGAACTTAAAATACCCCTTCTTGTCAAAGGATGATTCCCAAGATCTACTTTAATTAAGAAATAATCAGAACTAGTATCCTACGCTAAACCTAACAACCTTTCTGTAAGTAGGGAAGCTTTCTGATTGAAATTTTTAAGTTTGTTAGACCTATCTTCTGGTGATATTGAATCGATGACTTTAACACTGTTTGAAAATAGTTTATGAAACCGAAACCCCCCTTTGCTACACATTAGCTGAACTTTCTTAATCAAATCAATAGCTTCTTCTTCTGTTTTGACTGAAATACATCCATCATCGACGTAGAAATTCTTATCTACAAAATCAGCTGCTTTATCGCCAATTGCTTTCCGATTGTCTTTAGCACTTTGCTTTAGTGCAAAATTACTACATCCGGGGGACGATGTTGCCCCAAGAAGATGGACAGTCATTCTATATTCAACAGGTTCTTTAGAAATATCACCATCAACCCACCAGAGAAAGCGCAGAAAATCTCGATACTCATCATTAACAATGACTTGATGAAACATGCCTTCAATATCACCAGCAAAGGCGATATAATTTTCTCTAAATCTTAAAAGGACGCCTATGAGTGAATTAGTAAGGTCAGGACCAGATAAAAGATGATCATTTAGAGATTCTCCCTTATAAACACAAGAACAATCGAACACTACCCTTATTTTGCCAGGTTTCTTGGGTGGTATACCCCATGATGAGGAATATACCACACCTTGCCTTCTTGAACCTCTTTGTTAGGCACCAACTCAGCTTGTCCTTTATCAATTAGATTGACCATAAACCTTTGATAATCTTCCATGTATTTAGGGTCTCTCTTAAACTTTTCTTTCAGGTGGCATAACCTCTTGTAGGCTATGTACCTGTTGTTAGGGAGAAAGATGTTATCTTCTTTGAAAGGCAATGGCAGCTCATGATGATCTGACCTGTGGTTTACTTGAGTTTCTAAGATGTAAAGAAATCTTTTATCTTCCACGGATAAACCCAGCTTATTTCTATTTTTATTTTCAACTTCTGGAAATTCGTACTTAATGTATGGATTTAGAATTTCCTTAGTGTAAATGTCATAGCTATCTCCCTCACTAGCCTTCACTTCAAACGATTTAATTAAGTTACCTTCTGTAACTTGTCCTTTGGGACCAATAACTCCCCATCCTAGAGCAGTTTTTATACCGTAGGCTTGATTTCCTACTCCTCTGACAACTTCAAGCGGGCAGAGAGCCTCAGGGCAGTTATTGCCTATAAGCAATCCTATATCAAGGTCTTTATTTAACGGATGTAATTTGTCAGCTATATGAGAAAGATGAGAGCATAATTTTGCAGTATCTGGAGTGGGGATATCTTCATAACATGCAGGTATTTCATCTCTGGTAAAAGTCTTATGAGGTAGCTCTACTATTTCGGTAGAGTCTACTCCTTGTACCACTACATCACTTACCTTGCTGCATTCAACAAGACATTTACTAGACAATGTCCTCAACTCGAGATGAGTAGTAATATTAGGAACATTTAATTGATCTTTTAATGATTCCTTCAAAAAACAGGAGTCACTTCCATCGTCTAAAATAGCGTATGTCAATATTTATGCTCTGGAAAGTTCTTATTAAATACTTTACTGGCAGATAAATGATGTCGTGGAGCTAGTTTGATTTAGTCCAGCTGTATGTTTGACGTTTGCTGTCACTTTATTATCATCTGAAGCATCACTAGATTTTTTACTACCTGAGTTTGACCCTTTCCTTTCTACGTGTAAACAGGTTGGGTGTTTACGATTACAGCCTTGTGCGGTGCAGGAAAGCCTAGACTTACAGTCCTTTGACTGGTGGCCTTCTGCCTTTAGACACCCAAAACAGATAAAATTTTCTTTAAGAAATTTTAACCTTTCTTCTATTTTCACGCCCAGAAACTTGTCACATTTATTTATATCATGACCTTTGTTTTTCTTACAGAATAAACACACCTTTGTATCTGATAACCTTTTTGAGTCGGTGGCAATAACAAAACTCTTCACTTGAGACGGAGATCTATCACTTGACTTACTTCCTTGAGCAACTTGAGACTTACTATTAACTTTATTGATATTACTGTAGACTGGGTGACCATATACATTAGATAAATTACCAATAAAATCAGCCAAATCCATAATAGTTTCTGATCCCTTCTTACTTACAATACTTTGAATCCATGCCGGGTGAATTTGTTAGGAAGTCTAGAAACTATTTTTTTCATACATAATTTTGAATTTATTTCTTGCCAAGCGATACCCGTTAATACTTTACCAGCAGTTCTTATCGTATCCGACAGATTTCTAAGACCTATAGAGTCATTAGGTAGTATAGACGGACCTTCAGTCAGTTTTCTAACCCAAGCTTCAGTAACTGCTATTGGGTTACCATATCTCTCTTCTATAGATTAATCAGGAATCGTATTCTAAAGACATGTTGTCTTCGACTACTTTAAGAGTTTCGCCAACAAGAAATTTTCTAAGAAATTGTTTTTTATAATGATCAGAAAGCAACCCATCCTCAAGATGTTGCCTAACTTCTTCCCGAAAAGTAGGAAATTTATAACAATCCCCATTAAATTTAAAAGGTTCTAATGAATTTAAAAGTTGCAACTTAGCTAATAGAGTCATAGGATCAGATTGAACCGGCTTATCTATGGTTAATTTAGAAGAACAAGGATTTTCTTTATTTAAATTTTAGGTCAGAAGCGGCAGGTACGTCAGGTTTAACCTTGTTCTGTTTACTCTTAATAGATTGATCTTTAATCAAAGAAGCAATACTCTGCTTCTCCAGAGAGAAGTACTTACCTCTAGTAGAAGTACTAGTATGAGAGATTGGAAAATCAAATTCAGAACGAGGTTCTGATATTAAGTCTAATTTAGGATCAGCACATTCTGTAGCGTCCTCAGGATTACCAGATACGCTATTCAACTCATGCTCTGAGGCACCGTCCTTGATCATTTGTAGCATTAACTTATTCTTTTCTACCTTCTGATCAAGTTCGAGTTGCCTCCTTTCAAGCCTTAACCTTTCGGCCTCGTAAGTGAGTTGCCTTCTTTGATTTTCTAGAATAGCCTTACTAATCCTCTCTTTAGAGGAGCTGGTCTTAACTGAGGATTTAGCTGCAGAGTGAGCTGATCGAGATTTAGACGATATTTGACTTTGACGAAGAGATTCCTTATTGCCCTTATGGCTTGAACTCCCTTCCTTTAGGTTGTCTAATAAACCTTCTTGACTCTCTATAACCGCTGTACTCCGCTCAAGTACCTCTAGACATTCATTAATAAGTACGTGAAAGGTTCCTTCATCACCTTTGACCCATTTAGCGCTGATTTTAATTTCGTTTCTAAAACGATTTAACTCTTTATCTAATGACTGATGGAAGCCCTTAACTTCGCTTAGACAAGAACTGACAATTCTAGGTGTAGCTAACTTATTTAGACCTAAATTTTCTAACTCACATATTTTATTTAAGAGACCGACCTTTAAAGTATTTATTTTTTTACTTTGTTTATTTACAAAAAGAGAAAACCCCTTTTCTGAAAGAACTCTTAGTCTAGTACTCACGGTACCCTCTTTCACATCCAGACTAGTCCCTGGTAGACTCATTTTGACTTCACAGCAAACTTCTAACTTCTTAGCAACTTTCTTAAAGTGTTTAACTTATTTCTTTAAACTTTTAAACTTTCTTTTAAACTGTCGCGGACTTGACGCGCTATCTTATCTTATTTTAGCTTACCAAATACAACAACTTTTAACAAAGCAAACATTTATTAGCTTAACAACTTATTTCTTCGCTTGATTGCTCGTTTAAAGAAGTTCCGCGAGAAACTTGATAATTCTTGAATTATGTCAGTGAATGTCAAATTAATATAGAAAATAAGAAAAAACAATAATTAAATGACATTGCCTGTCACATATTATATATATATATATATATATATATATATAATATATAATATATATATATATATATATATATATATATATATATATATTATCAGGTAATCTATTAAAAAAATTGTTCTATTTATTTTCATAATTTAAAAATACTTTATGGAACCAATAATAAAATGTTAATTATTGAAACCTTAATTAAGGAAGGTTTCGACTTTCTATCAAACTCAAGCTATCGACTTGCTATCAACTCAGCTTTTGACTTGCTATCAAACTCAAGCTTTTGCTATCAAACTCACTTTCGACTTGCTATCAAACTCAAGCTTTCGACTTGCTATCAAACTCAAGTTTTCGACTTGCTATCAAACTCAAGCCTTCGACCTGCCTTGTGTCTTACCGCTGTTATAATACACTAGCAGATATAAACCTGAAACTAAGACCTCACTCATATTTCTGTAAACTATTTATATCGAATCACATCATAATTGATAAAATATTGCAGTTGTATAACACTGTAGAAAATATATTGAAATAAATTAAATATATAATAAATAAATAAATATGTTTTGAAAAAGACTTTTTGTAAATTTTTTTCATTTATTGACTTCTTAAAGGACATATGACTTGATAACTTTAGAACGCTTTTTCAGATTGGTATTAAATTTGGTACAAAAATCGATTATTTATCCACCAACTATGTTTTGATTTTTAATAGAAAAATACATCTTAAAGATCGAATTATAACAAAAAAATCATTATAACTTTTTCTCGCAACTACGGACTTGCTTTACTTGTCCTCAGAATGTTTAATTATTCATAAACTTAAAGTAGTATGGTGCCGTATCGTAGTCTCGACATGACGATGTCTCGACACCACATAACGTCGACACTTTTCGTGACAGGATTTTACGTTGTATCGATACTTCATAACCTCGACAATTTAACTGAATCATGTGACGATGTTACGTCGCGTCGAAAAATCGACGTGTCGGGACCCCGGGAGCGACCGAGTGATACCACTTGATGATTTAGATCAAACCTTTATTCTGTGACCGTGCTTTATTGCCATCTATAGCAAATCTATAGACCAGCGAATTAACTCCGAAGTCATGACATCCTACACTTTTGATAACAATTGGTTCTAATGACGAGCATAGTGAGACTGAAGTGATACTACTTGGGTCGCTCCTGGGATCTCGATAGTCAAATATAATATATAATATATTATAATATATATATATATATAATATATATATATATATATATATAATATATATTAATACGTATTAAAATTAATGTATTGCGTACTAAGATGTATACATGTAATTTTTTTTATAAATTACAAAGCTTTCAGCTTATGTATTTATATATTTAGAGAAGAAACAGTAAAGTAAAGAAATAAAAAGTAGGTATTATTATAAAGAATATTTACCAAAACCTAATTATTCCGGATTTGTTAATTTTCCGCAAATTGACAATTCATACTGAGTAAACTTGATAATTCCTTTAGAAAACTTATGTGTGTGATTTCCCAGTTCTTCATAAAAATATCTGGGATTTTGTTAAAACTTGGAAAAACTTTTTCTGCTTTTAGTGTATTGGAAAGGAAAGAACCGCGGAAAAGTTGTTTATCCAGGTTTTCTTATTTTGCTGCTGCTAAATATGTAAATGGAGTTATGTCAAAAGAGTGAGATGAGTTTTCCGTTGAAATTTTATTCTGGTTTTTCCAGGGGGGGGGGTATTCGTTTTATGTTTGAGGAGTTGATAAGTCTAAATTGAAATGATTTTCGACTTTTTCTGGAAAAGTCAGAAAATTGTGAAATATTATAAACGAGTTTATTTTTTATTTTAGATTTATTTGATTGTTTCTTACGGACTGGCTGCATTTTTTTACTTTTTCTTTTTATACATTTACACAGGTAAAGTAATGTTTTGGCTTTAAACTAAAAAAACCAGGACTCCGGTCAATTATCCTTTTAGAGAAATAAATTTCAGTTAACATTTGCTCGCCTTACGGATTTTATACACAGGGTGGGCTAAAAGTATCCAACCCCGCCTAAATCTTGAAACATTTAACAAAATTTTTCCCTAAATTTAGCAGCATTAGTGACTATTATACCTTGAAATGAAGGTAAGATGATGAATTATTTGTGCTCTTAAGCCAAAATTTAGGCAATTTTACTTTTGGCTAATTATTTTCTAATGTCAATGTTTAAGCTTCAGTTTTGAGTTAAAATGTTCTATTTCTATACTTTGGGCACTGATTCCTGTCAAATTTGCGGTCTTAATAAGAAGTGTGCAAGAGAGTAAATGTCTTGTATTCATCCCAAGAACTTAAAAAGCAAAAGTATACCTTATATTTAACTTTTTTTCTTTTATTCCGCTAAATTTTGTGTAGCATGCGACACCAGAAATTAACTACAACTCCAAAAATAAAGTCCCTTAACACAAAAAAGTGCCCTAAGTTTAATTAATTTATGTTTAATAATACAAAATGTAATTAATCAATAAAACGCTGAACTGTGGAGTAAATGATTAAATATAAACAACAGTCTCTCCACTAAATGTAAAATTTATTTACAGAGCCGGCTTTCAACTGTAAACAGCCATCATCAGTGCCGGTGAGGTGTGAAAAAGTCAGATTTAAACCTCTGTCTCAAATGAAACATACTGTTTAATTTTTAACGTTTTTTCGAACCTCACCGGCACTGAATGATGGCTGTTTACAGTTGAAAGCCGGCTCTGTAAATAAATTTTACATTTAGTGGAGAGACTGTTGTTTATATTTAAAATGTAATTAATTAATCCCTCCTAATTTTTTTTTGAAGGGATTCACTCCGTATTGGCATTAAAAATCTGGAATATCAGTCATCACATGTATTTTTTTATTAAATTTCATCTTACAAATTTATGTACATTATCGACGTAAGCGCAGAAAAATAATTAATAAGACAAAGAAAATTAATTCATCTTTATATAAGTTTTAAAATAAGGGAGGTTAATCAGTGAAAAAGCTTTCTATTCTTCTTTAGATTATCCCATGAAGAAGAATCCTTCTTGAATATTTATATTCTCGGTTAATGACGTTATAAAAAGAATTTTACCACAGTCAGAGCTAAGTCAAATTTGAATATGAAATTTCATTTTCAAAACTTAACATTTTTTCCTTATTCTTTAAAAAATTAAAAATGAGGAAGTTCTCGTTTTCAGATTGTGTTTTAAAAAGGAAACTAGAAGTATAATGTTTTCATACATAAATACTTTTAATACAGTTATTATTTATTGAATGCAATACTACATAAAAATATAATATTTACAGTATTAATGTAGTATAAATTCTATTAAGTCTTATCTCTGTATATGTTTGACACATAGAGTTTCATTATAATGAGTGACATACAAATGTTTTTCTTTCATTCGGTTTTTAGCGACTTTCCTTTAAGAGGGACTCTTATAGGAGGATTTCTAATAAAAAAGAGAGCGGGAAAGCCACTTTTCTGTTAATGAAGGGGGTTAATTATTTAACAGAAAGAAAATTCTAAGGAACATAATTTGTTGTAATAAGAATAAATTTGTCATAATTCTTCATCCTTCTTTTGGATTTATGAATAAATAAAAAATACATAAAGAACTCGGTAATTGAGAAATTTAGTAGTTTTATATCAAATGCCAAGCTTAATGCTTTTAATAATTAATTTTTTAATCGTCTTAAAATTATCATTATTCTGATTAGTTTTGTTGATTAAGGGGAGAGAGTTCTTCGACATTGTTTGAATTAAACAACTAAATAGATTATTTTTAACGACAATTTTAGGGATTAACTATTCTTCCTTTTAAAATGTTTAAAGGATGCAGAAATTCATATAGTAGGGGTAGGGGCGAGGGACAGTGTTTCAACTTCCTGGTTTGAGGTGGTCCTAAAACAAGGGCTAGTTGCATGAACTACCGCTTCGAGCGCTAGTTTTCACCTTGTGCCGCTATTATCAATATTGTTCGGTTTAAAATTGATTGTTATAATTGTTATCAGTTTTAAATTGAGAGGTCTATTAATGATTATGAAGAATGTAAACAAGACAATTATTAACTCATTTATGAACATTTTTTATTCTTTTTAGTTGTTTATAAGATTATTTGTCTTGAAAATAGGATAAAGTTTGCATTTTCCCATTAAAAGGTTTAAGTATAAAACACTATGAACACGCAAATTAAATTTAAGATTTTTGCACGTCATGGTTTTCATGATATCAGGTCTACTTGAAAAGAACTCATCGTTTTTATTATGATTATATTTTATGAAAATTTTAAATTTAAGAAGATTTTAAACATCGCTATAAATCCTTGTAAATAATTTTAATCTTAAAAATAAAGAAACAATTATATTATATTTGCGGCACAAGGTGAACTAAACTTCTTCAATGAAGAAACGGCGAACTTAAAAAATAGTCCCGTCTAAAAACGACTTATTCCGGGTGAGTTGGAACACTGTGTCCCCTGTCCCCACTCATACAGCTATACCCATCATCGAACTGACCAAAACAATCTCGTAAACGCGTTATAACTGTCTTGTATGATTATTTTATAGGTTACGTTAGTTGTTAGTTTTTTTTTGTTGTCTTAAAAAGAATTAAAGGGACCAGAAAACAAATGAAAATATTCAGCAAATTTTTTATTCGATCTAAATTTTTCCCGCCAGGAAGGTTTCATTATCAATTTGTAGTGCATAAGTAAACAAACTAATCGAGCTTCGTGCGTGTTCATTTCCATCAGCCCCTCCACTAGCTTTTTCGCTTAGCGGTCTTCTAAGGCTCCGCATTTGGCCACGCCCCCTAATCCTGATCCGGGCTGCACAAAACACCTTTTGTTCAAAGTGCTTTGAACAACCAGACCTCGCGAATTCTAGTTTACTTTTATGTTACATTAAACTATGGCAAACTTTTGTTGAGGGACGTATTTCTAAAATAAATATAACTATAATATTAGCATGACTTATAATAATACAAGTACTTAACTAAAACTATAAAATTGAAATCTTTTGTGAAAGTTGTGCAATTCTTTCATATAGTATAATTTTATAACACATATGGTATATTAAATATCAGAAAATATGAAATAGTACAATCATATGCAATAATTACTATTACAATGATATAAAATAGTACAATATAAGATTTTACGTTAAAGGAACCGAATAGATGTGATTTGGTGCCAAAGGATTTTGTAGAACAATTCACGCACAATGTGGCACTCCCCTGCCGCAGTAACTAACCTTAAAACCTAAAATCTAATAAAAATAAATTTTCTTTTTTCCAAAGAAGAGAAAAACAATAAATGGATTTCTCTATTGTTAGAGGTATGGTCTCAGTAAATTACTTCTTCCATTGGTTTGGACTTATGAAACTTATTACATAATCCTTTCGGGAGGGGGACCGGAAGGAGAAAAGAGGAGGCGCTGTGAGGGGAAGCGTGAGAGGAACAACCCGGGAACTAAGACCCTGGCTATTGTTGTGGTTTTGGAAAACATAAAAAGGGACAACGTTCACAATCATATAGCTTTGGGCTTTGAATTTGGCGACTCCTTTCATGTTTACAACTGCCCCCAAAGCGTCCCTTGGGGGATGCAAAATATTCTTGGGCCCCATAGAACTAATATTTAACCCAAATCTAGTGGTCAACTCGGTCTTCTTTTACAGATTATGTGTCTTGGATATTGATTCTTGTTACCATTTATGATAGTTACAAGAGATTTAAAAAAAAATTACTTAAAAAACCTATTATTCTTGTTAATTTGTTTTAATGCGACTTTGGACCATTTATTCGAGGTAGTTTGAATTTTATTTTATTATAAAAGTGCCTCCAGATTTAACCTTGTCCCATACCAAACAGTGTGATTCCTCTGACGAATATACTTTTAAGAAACACAGTTGACCACTTCCTTCAGGTTCAAGTGTCAAGTGTAAAATTATTGCGGTTACCATCCGGTTTTGATCTCACTCGATGTCGTTTATCTTCCGTGATCCATCGAAAACGGATTCTAATGCTCGCCCAGAAACCAGAGACTAAGCTGAGTTAGCTTATTTTAATACAAGCTTAATTAAAAATAAGCAATAAGATGCTCTATTTAGGGGTGAGTAAGCAGCTTTGTTTAAAGTCAGAACTAAACGCTTGCGATTATATATTATATTCACGCTTTTTAAATTTAATTTACAGTTGAAATTAAGTCAACAGTAACCTTACCAGCCCGAGTCCGAACCCTGAACATCTGCGCTTGCAGTGGTTCTTATCACATGATACGACCTCGGCCACTTAGGCCTTTTTTAAGAAAGTTATGTATGGTTTGAATTTAAAAATTTTCTATTCAAGATTTATTTCGTGTGTTCCAGGTGCAATATTCGAGCAAGGCACTGATGAAGTGCAGAGTGCCTTTAAGTTGGCTATGCTTATCCACAACCAGAACTTAACTGGCCGAAGGTTCGAGCTTCAGGCCTACGTAGACGTCATCAACACTGCCGACGCTTTCAAATTATCAAGGCTAAGTAAGTTGCACATCGTCATTTTTCATAATTTTATTTACCATCACCTTTATAAAATTCGGGTACTCCACTACCAGTAGAAGCTCTTAGTGAGCAATGATAGTAATTAGGGAGAGGTGATAGACCATCTAGCAAGTTGACTGCGTTGTTGGGCACTTTTTGCGACTCCCTTAGATAGAAAATAGTGTTCTACCTTATGAGTCCTAGTGCAGGCATTTTACGTCTAATCCACAGAAGATCCGTGACTTTACTATAAGTTTCTATAGCTTCAGCTAGAAACAACACGTGCCCTACTGCCAGACCAGGCTTTCCTGCTCTCGAAACCATAAGGCAGAAACATATATATTTAATATAAACTACTATTGAGGGTCCTAAATAATTCTTGAACACAGGTTCATTTAGGGTTAGGGATCTTTTACGTGTATCTGACGTCGCACAGGCTCGGAATCACCGTCTTAACGTCCCTTTCGAAGGACAGCACGTGAAAGGAGTTCCATCCCTCGCATGAAATGCCTAGAGGTCCCGACCGTAATCGAACCCGGACTGTCTAGGTGGCAGACTCAATAGAAGCACTTTTTACTCCCTTAGGTGTAAAAATTGCTTCTTTACTCACTAAAATCTAAATATTAAACCCCCCTCATTAAACTCTAGATTATGTAACATCTGGAGATAAAATTTTAGTATACCCTTTCTAATAATTATTAGTAAGCTTGTTCACGTAGGGAGTTTGAATATCAAATTAATGATGACGCCTCTTGAATTATACAACCTAATGTGTAACACATCCCTACTCGCTCTCAATCCATCTGTAGATCTTCCACATCAGTAGCCCTTCGTTATCTATACCACATTTCATTTTTTCTTTAAATCTATATAATTTAGTTATATCATAATATACTTAAAATATTATACAGTGAGAAATAGGAATTTTGTAGAAAATAGAAAGGCTGTATGTGAAAAATTTCCCCATTTTCTTTATCACTTTCCGAGGCAGGAGGAAAGTAACCAAAATGTTCACTTCATTAACCTTACCTCTACGTAAAGAAACATTTTTTGTGTGGGGCATTCGTCTAAAATACGTATAAAGACTTCAGGTTATTTTACCGTATACACATTTTTGCCCCTAGTAAAGGGCATTATGGTATAAAGACTTAAGCGAGGAAAATAGAGGCAGTGGGCTGAGATTGATTCATCTGAACGCTGCATCGTAGAGGCAAAATGGATACAATGTTTATAGACTTCTTTTTACTCTGTGTCCTCTTCTTGCTTATATTCTATTTACGGTCTATTTATTCCTTACAAAAACCACCTCTAAGAAATTCTCTTTATGAAGTATAACTCTATCTTTAAGTTAATAGTTGCAACGTAGAACTTATCTTTAGCTTTAACGCTCCTTTTACCTTACATCTATTAAAGGTGGTAAAAAGCGTCTTTAAGAATAATTGATTAAGGATCGAACTAGTTGTTCTATGCTCTCTCCTGTGTGCCTCTTGGTCCAGGTGCCGTACCTGAAAAAATGTGTCCATTTTGTACTACTTCAACTAAAGTTTTCTGAAAATATACCTTATATTATGAAGGAAAAGCATAGTCTGCCTATCCAGAGTGGTGCCCTTTATGTGAATGCGCAAGCTCAAAATTTCAGAAAATCCCACACATTTCAGTTTTCGTGGAATAAGTGGTTCCCTGTGGGTTGTGTGCGAAACTTGAAGAAAACATTTTTCAAAGCTGAGAAAATTTTCAATATAAAGAGTGTTCTTCAACGAAATCGGATAACTATTAATTAATTAACTACATAATTAACTAAATTATGTTACATGAACAAAACATAAAAAGAACATTTTTAAAGCTGATACAATTTCCAAAAAAACGAGTGTTTAATCATCAAAATCGGATAACTACAATCAAAGTTATGGCTCTTTTAAAAAATGATTATTTTATAGTTATTTCATTTAGCGAATTTATTTTATAAAAATATTGGCTTTTTGTTCTTTGTTTTGGAATGTAAANATGTCTGAACAACTGGAATTCCAAAAACTCCTATCTATAAACTATGGATTATAAAAAGTGCTCATTACGTTAACTGAAGGATAAATTATAAAAATGCGGTAATAAGTAGTCTATAATTAATACTTAAGTTATTAATATTAATTAACTACTTGTGTGTGAATATTATAATACTTGTTATCTAATATTGACCATTTACTTCACTTGTGTTGGGAAGTATTCATTTATATCTTGTTATATGTAATATTAATTACCACTTATAAGATGTTTTAAAGTCGAATTATATGAAATATCTATGTTTGCTCTTTAATTAATATATATTATCTTACTTTGCTTTGTTAGACGTATTTTATAAAACGTAGTATTAAAATAAAATTATCTATTATCTTGTAGTGTGAAACGATATTTGATTAATACTTGTATATCTTAATATTTATTACAATACTTTGTGATTGAAGTATTAATATTAGAGTACTTTGATTAATTTTCAATATAATTACTAACTTGTTGTGTTAAAGTTAGTGTTATTATTGCTGTAATAGAGGTAGAAGAAATTATAGTTGTACGAAAACCTTAATTACGAGTATACCATTTCTCAGTCTGATCTATTGGAGGTTTATGCTATTCGGCGTTTCATATTAGTATTTTAATCTCAAAATGTAGACCAGCAGAAACATTGAGTTTAGAGCGTTCATTTGCAGTCATTGTGAGAAGTATCATTAATGTCTCTATTCATACCCTTTACTTTCTGTCAATTCCGCCCGCCGAACAAGCACCGTCCAGCCGCCAAATAACTGGTATACTTGATGATCACTCATCTAAATAATCATATAAACAATATTTGACTGCCGTTACTGAGGAACTTAATTAATAAATAGCTGCGAGTTCGATTGATTGATTTCACGTTAGATTGAATAAGGTTGAATTAGCATTACATGGTAATTGGGGGGGAATAAAAAGCTATTTTAAGTATGTAGAACACGAGGGTAGATAAATTTAAATTTATCGCTCTCTCTGGTCCAGGACCCGATGATAGAGGTTATAGAAGCCAATCAATGTTTTCTATATTATCTTTAAATACTGGGATTAAAGGGGCCCGTAATCATAAAAACCCTTTTTTAAAGAGGAACACAAAAGTTTAATGTTTTTATTGGTAAACTTAAAAAATGGATAATATAATATTATAATCTTAATAACTAAGTTAATCTTTTTAAAAATTTGGTAACTTGTAATTGATGAATTGCTAAGATAGTTACTCTTAGGCAATTTATAATGCTGTATCCTAATTAATTCTCAAGTCCTTCATGTATTATTGTATTAAATTAATATTATTTTGAGTAAATTGCATTAAATGAGAGCTCTTATTTCATACTACACATTTTGGCACTCCGCCTTTGCGCGCTGTTCGTGATTTGAAGGATTATTAATTTGAGCCACGAAGCAACAAAATAATGGTAATACTCAAGATGTGTATGACACAGTGGTGGTGGCATCGATCCTGGTACCTCTCGCACCGGGAGAGATGCTAAAAAAAACAATTTCTTTTTTGCAACCCAAACAGCGTGATCACAATTAACATAAAATATCTGAAGATTCCAAAAGAGTTACATAACTTACAAAGGTACAGTACAGCTATATTGAAAATCTAAATAACTATTGATACATTAACACAATATTCACGGGGCTATTGTGTTAAATAAAACAACATAAGAAGTGTATAAATAAGAAGAGCAATTATGATTGAATGAGACTTCTTTTAGACCTCAAATTACAATGAATACTTCAATACACTTGCACGCAATTAAACTATACAGAAAACGTACAAAATACGAACGGACACTTGTAGTTACATACACTTACATATACCTAATGTACGTTTATATCCAATTTAAAGGACATGATCAATATTTACACGCAACAGTTTAACTTAAAATATCTACTTATCCTAAGCACACCACAATTTCGCAGACTACCTGAGCATACAACACAAGAATTTGATTCATAATAGCACCTTAGATCCAAAAATATCTATAAGTATAACAAGTAGAGTATTAATAATCTCTTTCGAAGAGTAGATTTCATAGAGAATGTTTCTGTGTAAGTTAAGAGGATGACGTATCCATGGGCGAGTAGTTTTATTTTTTTTTACTCCTGCTATTGATTCCAACAATTCAGTCTTTGAAACTATAGTATCATATTTATACTAAATATATAAAGGTTATTAACTTAATATATATAAATATATAATATATATATACACTACAATAGTTAATAGATAATAATAGAATAACTCTACTATATAAATATACTATATTAGACTAATATCGTAGATATTAAAGTCTCCGTTCCCAATACCATGACACCAACTTCAAGTACCGAATTCTGTTTTTCTAATTAGATATAGCGCTTAAAATTCTAAGAAAAACACCATATAATTAACCCGATTCATAAAACCCTTCGAATACTATTAAGACAAATACAGATTAGTTATAGTCAGTTTAATATCCTCTGTCCATATATAATGACACCTTTTCCTATAGATAATAAAGGTTTAGTAAAACACTAATATTTAATTTTAAATATTCATAATTAATGTTAAAGCAAATATAAATTCAGAGAAAACTGACATAAAACCAAATACAGGCCAAATTATTTATTTAAAATTATAAAGAGGGGATTCTCAAAAATATGTAATTTTTTACTTGTAATAACCAAAGTATTTACGAAGTGATTAACTTAATACGAACACAAATGTAGCGGGAGAGAAGTAATTTGAGCGTGTGGAGTGGGTTTAGGTTAGTGGAGGGTTCCCCTCCCTCCTTTAAAAGAAAATTTCGCGAAACAAGAAATACGCAATTATGAATCCTCATGATTCTTTGATATTATTTAATTTAATTAATGTAGCAAAAAAATGAAAGATAGAATACTGACTATGATCAAGTAGAATATATATTTGAATATATTTGAGAGCTATGTAGAATTTCAGAAAGAAGCCTTCTCACATGAGGAGATAATTGTACGAGACGAAGCACAATACATATGTCCATATGCTAAATGAAAATATAAAATATATTCTATGAATTATATTAACAAATACACTAAATTACTTGGTATTACAAATAAATAATATGAATAGAAGATAAATTAAATAATAATACGTGTACTAAAAAAGTATTTAAATACAGCACAGATGTATACCAAAACACAGAAACACACACAATCAAAATAGAGCTTTAGACAAAATAAAGAATCACTAAGATAACAGATTATAACGCCAAAAGATATTCTGTATGATATAGTAATCTTTAACACTATCTTTTACGTGTTTTAAATTATAGTATTATAAAGAAGTTTATGAGTATAAACAGAATATAAATAAAAGAGAAGGATTAATAATATATATAGTATTGTCCACTATTAATAAATTAAGAGGAAAATATGACCGTTTATATCCATCATATAGAGACAAAATATATTAATAAACATTATTATTCGTTAAACATTTCATAGATAAAATGAAATAATCTCGTATAATTGTATGCCAAACACATGAGAGGTGGTTCGATTCCATCGAAAATACTCTACTTCAACAATATCAAACTCATTCGTCCCATCACTGATGGCTCGAACCATTATGTCTATGGTACCTTAGTTCTACCTGTGTTTGTTGAATTCTGTTACGCGTATTGTTTTGACATTTTGACAGATCCATTGATGTCTACGTTGCGTCAGGTAGCCAATGAATGTCTATACAATATCTTGCTAACCTCGAGTGATCTAGTTAAGTGAGGCGCCGATGAAAACAGTTAATGTGTACATGATACTGTTTTCCACTGTCATCACAAGGACTTGCTCTGTAAGTTCTATCGGGCAGACCCTTGGGAATTGGATGCAATAAGATGCTTTAACGTTATCACAACCCAGAGTGTGACAAGCAAGACATGGGATTGGGAACATCCCTTCACCGCTCCGAGACCCTCCAACAGGTCAGCTCTCAAAATCTTTTTCCACATTATTTCTTATTTGTATTATAGAACATCGTTTTCATTTTTTAGTTTTACTTGGCATACTACGTTTGGCTCCCAGATTTCATATCTAGCAATTTTAGCTAATTTAGGACATCTTCGTGAGTTGTAAATCTAGTCCTCAACCCTGATAATATCCTCTTGAAATTATATTTTTACTTCTAGCGGCCATTGATTAGAATTCCGATTGTTTTTTCGGTTTTCCTTGTTGAGTCATTAACTTCTCTCAATTTTATACTTGTATGTAATAAATACAAAATATGTTGAGAAGTTTGACCAGATTTATCGAGTGTCATGTGGACATGTAACATGGATGACATTTGAGAATAAAATGATGTTTTTTACGTCTGAGTTTAGCGAAGCGAGTCCTACTCGTGTTCAAAGACGTACCTCATAGAAGTATCATATTCTGAGGACGAGTGAAGCGAGTCCGATGCACGAGAAAAAGTTTCGAGGTTCCCTGTACCCGTTTATTTCAATTATATTAGATTATTCTTATCAATATTCATTAGAATCTCGGTATGTTTATTTTATATCATCTTTCCTTACTTATTATTAAAAAATATGAATAATTATTTTATTCAAATTTGAAGTGTAAATTAAACAAAAAATGGAATAAAAAAGTCTAGAAAACAATTTTTGGGAGTCTGGAATATTAACATGGAAATAAAATGGGAAAAAAATCTCTTTGAAATGAAAAACAGATGAAAATTCAAGAAAACTTCGAACTTTGATAATGAAATATTCCGGCACAAAAGTTGAGGATATTTAAATGTCAAAAGAAAGATTTTTGCTATTGTAGGAAGTAATAGGAAGTGAGGCTGTTATTTGAAAACAAACTGTTTCTTATTAATCGAAAGACGAGTAACTAGGCGTAGAATATTGTTTATAAACTTAGAATAATACTATATATATAGAAGAAGCACTACTGATAACAACGAAAAGCGGTTCACTGGTGCACTTAAGTAATGCTGCCACCTAACAAATAAAATTTCTAAAAAAAGTTGGCTATACTTCGGTTGCTGATTATTGTGTTCTATTATTAATTAATGATTAATTTTATTCATAAAATACTAATATAATGTTGGTGCATTACAATATTTAAAGCATTTTAAATTGTAGTTTGACGTATTTATTAAAGTTATATTAAAAGTAGTCCTCGTCAACTAAACGTAGATTCTTGTATTCCGCACCCTTTTGCCATCTATGATAGGGGTTATTAAATACTCAGCACGTGTTTAAGCTATTATTATTTGTTCTTACGATCTGTCTTCATTAATTGATATTTATGACATATTTAAAAATAATGTTTTTGTTTCAGGTTGGCAGCATTACTTAAGTGCACCAGTCAACAGGCTTTCGTTGTTATCAGTGTAATTACATTGTTTTTACGGTCTTGCTCCTTCTATATATAGTATTTGTACTTGTATATTGTATTGTAATTGTATATATATTGTACTTGTATTAGTATTTATGCAAATAAAGATTTATTTATTATATTATTTATTTATTTATTTTATTATTCTAAGGTTATAAATGAGTCCATGGCAGTACGAGATCGCTTAATATTACAATTATTTAGTAATAACATATAAAAGGTTTTTTTCATTTAGCTTCTTTCCCTCCTATTATGGTTGTGAAAAATATAATCCACTTATTTCACTGACAAATATGCCATAAATCACAAAATAATTGGTCTTCATTGGAATATTTAAACAAAAAAGCTTAAAGTTCTAAAATGAAATAAAATTTTAAGCTAACTATTTTTTAGTTGTTTTTTTTTTTTTATTATACGACTTTAAGCTTTTTTGTTTAAATATTCCTATTAAGCTGTAGGCGTTTTATAAAATTTATAGTCCTTCAAAGAAAAGATTACTGAAAATAATTGGTGTCTTATAATTCTAATAATAATAAATAGATACGGGGAAATATATTTCCACGTATACATAGAGAGAAACACAATTTATTAAATAATTCCGGCGCGGTGGTCCGCTGTCGGGCGAATTTTCATTTAGAATGCGTGTTTCTGTCTTAACAACCCATTTCTTGCTTAAGGTTCCGGTTCATGCTTTAGAACCTAAGCTGTCACGCACTGCTTGTAACTCATTTTGTCTGTATTTTTCAAAGTATATAATTATCCAGTTGGTTGTTCAAAACTATGCCCCTGAAATTGGAAGTACGCACTATTATTTGCACTAGATTAAAGCTTATTTACTTATCTTTAAGCTTAATCTGTTGTCACAGGAAATATGCTAAAACCTTTATAGATTTTAGTTTTTGTGACGAAATCCGTACAGTAGTTTGGGCAGTAGGTGCGTCTATGTATAAAACTACCGTTCGCTAGCTTAGTTTTTCGCTTTGCGTTTAGCAAAAGAATGTCGAATTTGAGATTTTATGATGTAGGAATGCACACGAGCATAAGACGAATCTAAAAAGTCCTCACACTTCAAAATCCGTTCAGTAGTTCGGGCAGTAGGTGCGTCTATGTATAAAACTACCGTTCGCGCTACAGACCCTCAAAAACCCTACTTTGTTGCGTACAGTTTAATATATACTGGCAGCTTAAGTTGATTTTTGACTGACTAAGCGGGGTATTTTTACTTTTCTTCTTGACTTGGCGGGGCAGAGCTCTGCTGCTTTCCTAAATAAAACTCTACTCAAGTTACATAATTTTCTTTTGTTTAAATAAATAAATTCATTGAAAAGAAACCTTAAAAATGTGTGTCATCCATATCATCAAAAAAATTTTGGTTTTTGTATTTTTATTCATATTTCGCCTTTAGATTCTTCAGAGTTCAAAAGCCCGAAAAAGGTTTCCTTTTGAAAATTGTAATCTTTATTTATTCTTTAGCAATAACTGAGCTCTCTCCCAGTGTCATAAAAATAAAAAGAGCCGACCATAAAAATAATGTTCTTAAAATAAAATAAAAACGGTTCCTGAAGTCTCCCCTCTTGAAGTTTTCCGTTTCATTTGTTTGTCACACTGTAAAGGGGGATTTTTAGGGACTTTTATAGTTTTCAAAAGGAAAGGGTTGGCAACAATGAAATGAAAATAAATTTTTATTCATTTCCCTGTTGAGTATTTTGTTTTCACCGTGGAGTTAAAGGCAGTGAAAAAGATTCTTTTTTCAAACAATAATTTTTTATGATCTTTTTAAAAAGCGAAGATTTTTTTTGCTCTGGAAAATTGTTTTCCATTCAACACTTAGTGTTTTTAAGAGGTTTGTCTTGAAAGTTTCTGGTTTTCTATGCTGCAACGTACGTTTTCCACAAGTGACCTGAATTTTACTGTTTTAGAGATGAAGGCAAAGAGGTATCATCCTATAAGTACCCGAGTTATCTCTATTTAAATAACTCTTAACGATTTTTCAATTTGTTTTTAAATCTTTATTTCTAAGCTGTTTAGAAATAAAGATTTAAGTATTTTTGCAATTTAAGTATTTTTCTTTTTTTTCTTTTTCCTCATTTATATCATAGGTGTATAGAAAAAGTATTGTGTTTGCAAAAAATCCGAAACTGTGTCACTGGAAATATCTGTTTCAGGTGTTTTAAGACCTTCTTATTGATTTTCACAAAGTTGGGTATCTGTGTGTGTGTGTGTGTGTGTCTGTTTATCATCGTAGTTGATGAGCGTAGCGAATTTTATGTGATAAGGAAAAGTTCCAAGGTACCCGGTACCCGATTTTTTTATTATTTTTTTTTTTTATTTGAATTTGGTTACTAACTTTTATAAGCAATAACATTTTATATCTATTTATATAAACCTGGAACATATCATATTAAGATAAGATATGATATGATATTAAGATATGATAGTGTGGGTAATGGAGTCGGTAATCGAATTGTATGTTCTGAAGACGATTGAAGCGAGTTCGAAGTAGGGAGGATGACATAGCTTACTATGTTAGACATAGTAAGCTATGTCTAACAGATTACACACTTCTGTGCTTTGACTCCTACCAGCGATTTATCTAGCGAATTTATTTTATAAGCAATTTTATTCCAATGAAATTCGCTAAAAGCGTAATAAATTATGAAAAATAATATGAAATACATCATAGCATGATAATAAACATTAAATGGTAATTACTCTATGTTTTCATCCCTATGTATAAAATATTCATTTTAAAATATTCTCGAAAACGTCATAAAATGTGCAACCCTAATCTGTATCTACATTAATTCGACTGAGAACTAGAAAACGACCAATTTAAATGAGATAATTTTAAACAAACCAGCAACTAAATAAATAGTGTTTAAAATCGGGTCGCAGTCTGCTTTCTGTTACATAGTCCAACTTATTCATCTTTATGTAATATTAAGCGACTTCTATGTTTTAATTGTTATTTGATCTGGTTTTGTTTTAATAAAATTCCATGTTACTGAAACATGTTATTATTCAGATTATTGAAATATATGTAACGTAGCTCTGTGTTTGTTTATGGTGGAAAGAGGAACTTCGGTTGGTAAACTGAATTTTACAGTTTTTACCTACCAAGTATGCAATATTTATAATGTCATTTATCCATTTCTGGCGTGTTATGTTTTTTTTAATTTAAAATTAATAAAACTTTTAATAATACTTGTAATCTCTAACTTATTGAACAAAGAAAGAACTACTGTACCGGATATAACATTTTTGTTAGTAATAGAGAAGATAATAGAGTGAGTAATAGAGTCAGTAATAAAGTGGATCATAGAGTAGATAATAGAGTCGGTAATAGAATGTGGGTAACTGAAGTGGGTAATATAGTTGGTGATTGAGTAGATAATAGAATCAGTAATAAAGTGGGTAATAGAGTCGGTAATAGAGTGAGTAATAGAGCCAGTAATAAAGTGGGTAATATAGACCAAGAGCCCAGGGGTGTTTTGTTAATAAAAAGTGTAATGGCTGGAACCTGTCTCAATGTTTCGTAAATACCTTCCTGAACAAGAATCTGCAATTCTGCCGACTCGTATCGGATGGGTGTCCCAGGCAGAACGCACTTTAGGGGTCAAAGGTTCTGCCTGGGACACCCATCCGATACGAGTCGGTAGAATTGCAGATCCTTGTTTAGGAAGGTATTTACGAAATTAAACCTGTTTCCAGCCATTACACTTTTTATTAACTTGGGTGGTAAATTTGACCTGTAAAGTGCGTTCTGCCTGGGCACCCATCCGATACGAGTCTGCAGAATTGTAGATCCTTGTTCAGGAAGGTATTTACGAAAAATTGAAACCGGTTCCAGTCATTACACTTTTTATTAACAAAACACCCCTGGGTTTTGGTCTAATAGAGTCAATAATAAAGTGGATCATAGAGTAGATAATAGAGTCGGTAATAGAAGTGGGTAATATAGTAGGTTATAGAGTGGATAATAGAGTCAGTAATAAAGTGGGTAATAGAGTGGGTTATAGAGTCGGTAATAGAGTGAGTAATAGAGCCAGTAATAAAGTGGGTAATAGAGACAATAATAAAGTGGGTAATGGAGTCGGTAATAGATTGGGTAATGGAGTCGGTAATCAAATTGTATGTTCTGAGGACGACTGAAGCGAGTTCGAGGTAGGGAGGATGAGCGTAGCGAATCCGATGTAACAAGGAAAAGTTCCGAGGTGCCCCGTACCCAATTTGTTTTAGTTTATATAACTATGAAATCCCTTGTAATAGCTTTTGTAGTAGAAATTATCTCTTTGTCTAGCGTAATGCACCATTTGTTCCAAATTAATTAACATTCTAGTTCTACAAATGCTTCATGTAGCTTTAAAAGATAATAAGGGTTTATAAACGAGATTAATATTAGTAACCCACTAAGTAGAAAATATAATAGATTAACAATTGGTTTTAAAACACTCTACCTTCGTTTGAACATAATTGAAAAATAAATTGGGTTTTCAGAGACAAAATATTTGTAAAAGGAAAAATTTACTAAAATAAATAAATGCAAAATAGAATAATTGTAAATAAAACAAAATGTGTGTTTTTCTTACGCAGAGATTTGTTAAGTGAGCTTGTTTGTGTGTTCGTAGGTTTGTCAGAGAGGTAGTGTCGTGAATTTGAGATTGTGTAAACAATGAACCCTCGGTGAACGTACTAACACCGGAGGGTTCAGGGGAGAGGGTTATTGATCAGAAGGAATGTAGATTTTAAGCCCCCTGTCGGGGTTGTACTTGTAACCCCTCTAGTGTTGTTTTCAATAGAGTAAAACAATGATTTTATAAATCTTTTACCAGTAGAGACTTGTAAATTTACATTTATTAATACCAACTTAGTGTAAAGTAGTTTTAAGTACTTACTTAGTTTTAAGTATGTACTTAACACTTAAAATAAATGTAATGTCTTACCATTTTATAAATATTAAAATTTGAAATTGTTAAAAGGATTTATGAAGATTCATTTGTGTTTTATAACAAAGATTCTTAATAGGTGAATCAATATTGTCTGAAATACTGTATTGTTCTATGACTCTCTAACATGTTCGAAATATGCAAGTTCTTTGCTTGAGGAAAAATATTACAACTGTTAATGGTATCTTGGTTTTGTAGTTAAAATTATTCAAGTATCTATAATTGCAGTCTATGATTTCCTTAACATGTTACGTTCATGGTTTAAGTCCTCAACTGTACTCTCTGCTATTATAAATAACGCAGTTAGTGGTGTGATGATCCGGTAAGGTGAGTGGTGGGGGAACAAGTAGGAGGGGTAGATAAAATTTAATTATCGCTCTCTCTGGTCCAGGCCGTGATAGAGGTAAGAGCTATTCATTCTTATAGACAGTTTTATTATAATTATTAATTTAATTATTACTTATACTTTTTCCAATTAATTATATCATTAATTTTATATGTTATTGTTTTGCCTTTTTCTGCCTTTTGCCCGTTTATTTGAATTATTTAGCCACGAAGACAATTGGTCTCGTGACAAGTGGTGGTGGCATCGATCCTGGTACCTCTCGCACCGGGAGAGGTACCGGTGCCGGTGATACAATTAATTGGAAAAAGTAAAAGTAATAATTAAATTAATAATTATAATAAAACTGTTTATAAGAATGAATAGCTCTTACCTCTATCACGGCCTGGACCAGAGAGCGATAATTAAATTTTATCTATCCCTCCTACTTATTCCCCCACCACTCACCTTACCAGATCATCATAGTGGTTCCTGGGGGAATTATTTCGTTTGGGCTCCCGATACTGAAAATATATGTCTTAAATAAAGTTATATATAAACCAAGTAGGGAAACTCCTATACTGACACGTGTAAGTGTAGCTAGTTAATGTTCTTCTTACAGGCGTAAGCATTATTTTGACTTATAGGTTAAACTTTTTAAATGAGTTTGGATGATAACCAGTATTAGGTGTATTTCATTTGATACTACCGAGTTTTGCAAAACATGAATAGTTGACAAAATATAATTGTGCGAGAGACACCTAGGAAATGTAACAAGCAAAATGCAATGCTACATTTGGGAACTGTTCCATCATTCGACATTCGTCATCACTGATGGCTCGACATTATGTCATGTCCCACTCTGTTTCGTTACGTCTAACTCATCAGGGCGCCGACAGAGCCTGAACTTCAGGCTTCAGGTTCAGGCTCTATCGGCGCCCTGATGAGTTAGACGTAACGAAATAGAGTGAGACATGACATAATGTCGAGCCATCAATGATGACGAATGTCGAATGTTGGCACAGTTCCCAGATGTAGCATTGCATTTTGCTTGTTAAATTTCCTAGGTGTCTTTCGCACAATTATATTGTGTCAAGTATTAGGTGTAGCTAGTAAAGTGCAAGTACAAGTGTAAGTATAGCTAGTAAATGTTAGAGACGTAAGTATTATTTTGACTTATTAAATCAAACTTCATTAGGTCAAACTTTTTAAATAATAGTTTCGGGTCTACGGATACAGTTGCTTTGATCAAACAGTAACGGGGAAACTGTTGTAATTTATCTAAGAGTGTTTTCTCATTTAGACCGAGGACAGTGACTGTCTCATATCGTATGTACCAACTAAAAATTATATAAGCTTGGATCTTATTTCTCCGTATAGAAATGCATTCTCATGGCTTACTTTGTTACCTGTTATATAGGTATTTTACCCGTCCAATAAATTCTTTTTTTTTAAATATTTTATTTCAATTTTATTACAGGATAGTAAAAATTTAAAAATGAAGTAGTAAATCGTAGTAGAAAGGGATTTGTCTAGGGATCTTGTTAACGGAGCTTTTCTTTTTTTACTTATCCTTTACCTGCTATATAGTTGATGCATTGTTTTATTATTTTAAAGAATGTGTTGAAATATCTTATTGGTTCTATATAGCATAGCTAGCAACAAAATATATACAGGGATAAAGTAAAAATAATAAAAATTCTTTGGATTTGCTTCCACGAGTGCGAGAAGAGAGATTTCAGACCGAAGGGTACTCCTCTGAATTCATACGTCCTTCTTTTGTTGTATACTACATTTATGACTTTACAGCCCTTTAACAACCTGACAAAAATACACTGTGTTTTTATAGCTTGCGTTGAATATTGCACCTTTGGGAGCAATACACTTGGCAGCTGTGATTGCTATGGACAGCTACAAACCGGCTTCACTAGATACTTTGTTGAATACTAATTTTTTCCGTGAAAACTGTTAACGTTTTTTCCTTTTTTTAAATAAATGATAAAGGGCTCCATTGTGATTACAACATGTATTGTAACATTAATACTTTATGTACAACATTGATACTATAAAGCATCCCAAAACAACCTTAAAATAATTCCAGTTATAGTAATATTTGAAACTTAAGGTTTGCAAGTGGATAATACATAATAATAAATTTATTTAGCCTCAAATTTTATTTAAATTATGTTTTATAATTTCTAATAAATGGGAAATATTATTCATATAACGTGCTACATTTTGGTTTACTACGCTTTCAGCTCAAAAATGCTAAAAAGAGTTTTACATTTTAGTTCACCGAAACTAAAGCTCTGTAATCCTTAAACGTGTTACATTTAAGTTCTCCACAATTGCAGCTCTGTAATCCTAAAAGGGGTTACATTTTAGTTCTCTACGATTACAGCTCTATAATCCTAAATGGTCTTACATTTTAGTTCTCTAAGATTGCAGCTCTTTAATCCTAAACGGTTGCCACAACCACTAGAGGTGTTCCCGCGGGGTTATCCCTGATGGGCCGCAAGGCTCTAAACGGGTATTATTATTATTATATGGTATAAAATCTAAAATAAACTATCAGAGATTTAGCCATGTAAAACTTAACTTCGTCAACAACTACAAAAATCAGTATCCTTAGAGTGAGCGTGAATGGATTCCATTATAAATAATGAAAAAAAGAAGTCTCTCCACAAAATAAAACTTTATTGTCAAAGCGCTTTCAACCTAACTAGAAGCCATCATCAGTGCAAAACCTATCAAACAAGCAAATAAAATAAGTAAAACACAAAAAATTACTTAACAAATGATGATGGCTTCTAGTTAGGTTGAAAGCGCTTTACCAAAAGTTTTATTTTGTGGAGAGACTTTTTTTCTTTCATTATTTAAAAAAAAATCAGGTACGGGGTACCTCGGAACTTTTTCGAATGAGAAATCTCTGCAACGTATTCTGGTCAACATGTAGAATTGAACTTCCGCCATACGATTGACCTCATTAGCAAATTTCCCTACCTCTACAATAAGTCAGGTGCGACCTTTGAAGTAATATACCACAAATAAGTATAAGTAAAAGAATGAAAAGTCTCTCTACAAATAAAATATCTAAGTACAGCAACGGGCATAGGTTGAAGGTTGTCATAAATATCATTTGATACTACCGTGTTTTGCAAAACATGAATATTTGACACAATATAATTGTGCGAGAGACATCAAGGAAATGTAACAAGCAAAAAGCAATGTTACATACAGGAACTGTTCCATCATTCGACTTTCGTCGTCATTGATAGCTCGATATAATGTCATGTCCCACTCTGTTTCGTTACGTCTAACTCATCAGGGCGCCGACAGAGCCTGAACTCACTCTGACCTTCAATTAATTCCGAAGAATGTAATGTAAAGTATTTACCAGAGACGAGCGGTGCTCCCTTACCGCCATAATGCATGGCAAGCAAAACATATATCATTTGATACTACCGTGTTGTACATTATTCGGAATTAATTGAAGGTCAGAGTGAGTTCAGGCTCTGCCGGTGCTCTGATGAGTTAGACGTAACGAAACAGAGTTGGACATGACATTATGTTGAGCCATCAATGATGACGAATGTCGAATGATTGAACAGTTCCCAGATGTAGCATTGCTTTTTGCTTGTTCCATTTCCTAGGTGTCTCTCGCACAATTATATTGTTGTCATAAATCTTACGCCATAACAGATTAACTGAGTTGACTGACTCCGGTTCCAGTCCCTACACATATGGGATTTTGATGGTTAAAGATCATCTTAAAGATCTTAACTCCCTTTTCACCAGAAGCCTGACGCTTTGCTTCAGGCTTCTTGAAATGAATTGCAGGAGCTTTAATATTATATTTGTGAAAAGACTCATCATTATTTAATTTATAACCATTGTACTCGATTTTTTTCACATTTGACTTATTTAAAATTTACTCCTTTCTGGATTAGCTTTAGGATTACTTTGTTTCATTATTTTGAACGTACAACAAAATGGTAATATATGGTGTCAAGGTGTATAAAGTGGTTTGCTCCATATAAATAAGTATAATAGAACGGGCTAAGAGTTGTAAAACAAGAGCTAAATCCCTCTTAATGACTTCTTTATTTCTATGGAAAATGTTTTAAAATAAAAAAATTAAGTCAGAGAAAAAGTTCCATTTAGAGGTATTGAAGATTTCCGACAAAGCAAGCAACGTTATGCTGTCGAGCATGCGAGTTCGGACATGCGGGAAACTCATTAATCCGACAAAAAGCTCCTTTTCCTCCTTTTTTCTTTTCCGTGATCGATTATTTTTATTTGATCGGATTTCTAAAAGAAAGGAATTTTAACCTGTGTCAAAATTGGTTTGAGATGTTTTAAATAAAATGTATTATTTTTTAACAGAGGAAAGGATGGGCCTCAAATTTGAAGATAAATGTAGACTTTTGAATGAATACATATCATTCAATAGGTTTCAATATTTATAAAATCAGGGTTACTATATTCCCTAAATTTAGCAGCATTAGTGACTGTATATAATTTTAATTTTAAGGGAAAGGTTAAGAATTATTTGTGTTCTTAAGCTAAAAATTAGGCATTTTAGTCGTTTTGTTTTCAGCAGTAACAGAACTTGACATTCATTTTCGTACAATATATGACTAAAAGCGTACCAATTTTCAAAACGATTCAAACCTTTTCCGTGTTTTATGAAGTTTCGAAATTATTGCTTAGTCATTATTGCCGGTTCGTGGTCATAAAGTAATATTTCACGTATAGCAAGACTGGACCTAAATATTGATTTTTGAGGTAAGAATCAAATCTCATGCATAAATATACTGTTAGCTATGATACACCCACACATACAGACACAACTTAGTAAAAAACTATTTTGGAGGTCTTAAAAATAGGCACGTTTTTAGTGCCTAAAACGTGTTTTAAGTGGCTAAAACGTGTTTTTAGTGCCTAAAACGTGTTCTAGGTGTTAGGCGTTATTGGTGCAAACGCGATACCTTTCCAATATACCTACGGTATAGGTATAAATGATGGAATGTACAAACTAATTAATATCAAAAATAAAATATATAATTTTAGACTGAAGCAATCACTAAAGGTCTTGTTGCCTCTCACACGAAAAAGTCCATGCAATAAGAACCATTATGGTGCCCTCTAGTCTCGCCCGGTGTTGGAAGCTGCAAAACATTAAACAAAGAATAATTAATTTATGACTGGTTTAGCCGTTCTCTGGGCTACTGTCTTAAACGCATAGTTTACTACTGAATTCCGTTTTAATCTACCTTGTTTACATGGATAAATGCAATGAAAAATTTTAAAACTTACGTCAGAGTGTTATTTTAGCCTAAATTGGATGTCTCATTTAAGTAAGACACATCACATTAAAAGTGGGATTACGAGCTATTCTGAACTTAAGAATTAACAAGGCATTAATAATAGATTACTTCATGAGTTTTTAATGATGTTTACTCGTACCGCTTTTAACGTAAGTAAAATACAAGATGTCTTTAGATATCTTACTTGGGGGGTAGGAGAATGAATGCTCGCATTAAAACTTACTCTTAATACACTGAGAAACAAATATGATAGGTGATGAAATAAAACAGAGTATCTCCACTAATGAGATATATTAGACATATCCAGCTTTCAATTTTAACAGATCATCATCAGTGCCTAACCAACAAAGTAAAAAATATATTACATAAAATACTCTAAATAAAAATAACATACTAGAATAAAAAGAAATACAATACAATGAGGTGAATGCAAAATAAAAAAAATAGGGAAGCAAAATGAATACATAGACCAAATAAAAAGAAATAAAGTAAACGAAATAAATTAAAATAAATATATTTTATATGATATATTTTTTACTTTGTTGGTTAGGCACTGATGATGATCTGTTAAGATTGAAAGCTGGCTATGTCAAATATATATCATTAGTGGAGAGACTCTGTTTTATTTCATTATTTGAAACTCTACAACTCATTTTACCTTATTTAATATGATAGGTTTCCTTGCAAATACAAATTATTAATAAAAAATACGGTAGAAAATTTACTAAAATACCTTTCTAAAGTTTATCTACCCAAGGAAAATCTTTCGTTGTAAACCTAGTTATAAACAAAAATCGAATATAAAACGGAATATGTAAAAAAAAACCTAAAACAAATTACACGGAGAGAACGAGGAAAAAGAGCTATAAGAATTTTCTTCTAGAGACTTTTTTTTTACTCCCGAGTTCTTCTTTACAGCTTTTATATATCTTTTTAACACTCCTTGCCACAACTCGACCTAGAACATTATATTCTCAAGAAATGTATTTTGGAGTCGGTCCAGAATCGAGTTTAAGAAAATAACTGGATTTTACAACCCCTTATATCGGATGCCTCCCGGGTTGAGGGGCAAACAAACACTTAACGTACTAACATTTATGTACTTGATTCTTGAAAGAAAAATGGCTGGGCTGGAAGATCATAATGCTTGTATTACTGTAGTTATAATAATTTGGTGTATTGTTCGTTTAATTTCACATAACTATTATAATTATTATTTATGATAGTAATTAGTTTAAGAAGCACATTTTGCGTCATGTGATTACATTTAATATTAGGTGTGGAGGGGAGGGGATGTAGAATACAGTTTAAAGCTAAGTGAATATATGTTTATGTTAAATAAATTACTTATATTTTTTCAATAATTTATTTTGAACTTGTGTATAGCTCACGATAAAGCTCGAACGATTTTTGAATCTATTAACAAAACTTGACCCATGTTGGTGGAGTTACTAACCCAATTGATTTTACTTTTCCTCATTCATACCGTAAGATAAAAATAATTCCTGCTCATTGTTTGTGTTTAGATTTATATTTTCAGCGTTCTACTATATAATTCACTGTAATTTTGTTGAATTTATTTGATTGTTGATAGTCGGACTGGTCAGGTTGTTTTTCCGATGTTTCAATTCAACCAATAGGGTCCCTCTATTAATTTTTCTATTAAATTTCTATCGACTGACCTAGTGACTTAAGACGGAAAATAAACAAAATAAAAGATGTTTGACTTGGCTTTGCCCGTCAATTTATCTATTTTTTAGCCAGTATTTTTTGTACTGAGATAGAGAAAATCTAAAAACAAATAATAATAATAATAATAATAATTGTTAGATATGTCACTTGGTGACAGGTCTGACATTGTCAGATTTAGTTCTGTTTATATTCTATTCTTTAATATGTTTTATACTGTGTTAAGTATACTCTTAGTCTAAACGTAATTGCGTTATACTTGTAGTATATATCGAATAATAATATAATAATAATAATGTATGATAGTAATAATAATAATAATGAAATATATAATAATAAATAAACAAAATTAAAAACAAATAAATAATAATAATAATAATAAACAGCACTCCTGGACAAATAATAATAACTCCCTAAAAAAATGACACCTTTGGATGATGTCCCGCTGTCATTTAATGCCATTGTTATACAATGAGAAAACAAATACAACAATAATAATGATGCCCGTTTAGAGCTTTGCGGCTCATCAGGGATAACCCCTGCGGGAACCACCTCGGGTGGTAGTAGCAACCGTTACGCTCAAAGTGAATTCTAAAGTTGGCGATAATTTAACTAAACAATAATCTTCTTATAAACGGAGAGCGTAACCTGGGATGCGAACCCCAGACCTCCGTGGGTGTGAAAGGTCAGTGTAAAGACTAACGCCTTAACGACCTCGGCCAAGGAGGCGGCTGTAAAATATGCTTATGGTAAAGTACTGTTGAACTTATGTTGAACTTGGCGCACAATAACTCTCGAAGGAATTTGTGAGTCGAAATGAAACTTGGTTTTAGGTAAACTGTTGGACAGATTTTCCAAACTTTTCCTATAGTTAAAGAGAAGGAAATAGTGAATAGTGATAAAGTGAAAATAAACATTTAAAGTTATGTTTCGAGGTGTTGTCTGCTTGTAGATCCACCGCTTCCATGTAATGTTGCCGTAAGACAATAGTTTTCTCTGTTTTAGAAAAACCTTGGCGCCTAATATTTTCCATTATCTTGTAAATTTTTATTTTTACGAAACACTTAAAGGAGCTTTTAAAATAAAAGACGAAACTGGAAACCGGTGTTTTTACATTCGCTTTTGTTTTAATTTGGCAAAGTGGGCCGTTAGAAGGGGTAGGGAAAAGAGCTAACAAGTGTTAAGAAGAAAACAGAGCTGGCATTTCCAGCAGTTTCCCGGCAAAATAAGGTAATGCTGGAAAACGGAATGATTTTCACAGGTTGTTCACCATCTGAGATGAATTTTATAGAAAGTATTTTGTTGTGTATCTTGTTTGCTATCCTACCCTGTCTTGATCACTACAGTGGACGATTTTCCTTTTATTTTTCTGTAGGCAGGTGTGAATTTATTAAGGCCCATATAAAGAAAGTGTAAAAAAGTAGGCTTCCATAACTTTAATGTAAAAAAGTTCGAGGTCTAAGGTAGGTTGGTAATTTTCCGCTGAAGGTAGGTCACACTTAGCTTGACTTCAGAAGTACATAATGTTGCCCGAAGGGACCACATCGGGTTAAGCAGATCCGAGAGGTACGTTGACCTTACCTGATGAACATTTCCTAAATACATAGAAATATGTCCTGTAATGATGTAACAATATTTAGATTTTTTAGTATTTAAATATTTTGCCTTGCTAAATTTCTTAAGTTTATAATAACCGCCACTATTTTGATACGATATGTTGGACGCCAAAAACTTAATCCGTTCTTCCTTTCGTGAATCTTGATTTTATTATAATTTTTATCGAATTCGGTTGAGTTGTTTGGGCTTTCATGTGTATAGAATACTGGCCCACTTTTATACATACTGGATCACTTTTATACATACTGGAACACTTTTATACATACTGGAACACTTTTATACATACTAGAACACTTTTATACATACTGGAACACTTTTATACATACTGGCACACTTTTATACATACAAGTGTGTGTGTACGTTAAATGGAAGAGAGCACCTTATGGTCCTAATTCTATATACGGGAATACTTATATAATTACCATATTACCGTTTAGTATTCAATTTTTATTTTCAGGGAGAACTAAAATGAAAAATATTAACGAAATAACCTTAAATTTATAGCTATTGCAATGACTTCCTTCAGTTTAAAAGTAACAATATTTGTTTTCTATTGTAGGAAGTATAAATCCTGTTTCTGAGATCTCTAAACTAAGCGAATTTCCTTAAAAAAGTTTTTCTGTAAAAATAAAAAATTAAATGCCCGTTTTAGGACCTTTCAGCCTATCAGGGTATTCACCCTGTGGGAACCACCTCTGGTGGGGTGCATCTACAATTCTCTAAGAATTAAATAAAGTTGGCGGTATCTTTTGTTACGAATTCGATTCATATAATCTTAGAGTATACCCTGAGTTCTGTACCCCAGAACTCCGATGCCAAAATCTAGTAAACGTTTTTCAATCGGTCAATAATATATATTAGCCGATTTTTAACAGAAAATCAAAAAACGCTTATTTTGGAAAAATAGTCATATATTTGTGTATCCTATGTGAAATCCTATGCAAAGGGGTACTCTTTGCAAAATCATGGACAATTAATTACAAGAAGAACACAGAAGAAGTTTCGCTAGTAGACTGTAGTTATTGCCCTGTCATCCTCGAGTCGTTTTAAATTTTATTTTCTTCTAACCGTAGCTGATGAGCAGAGAATGATAAAGTTAGCTTGTCAAGTCCTATGCTTCTAGTTAAAACATTTTCATAAGTTTATTTTACTTTATTTCATTAAGTGTTAAACTTGATGCGAAACTCTGCCTGGCAAAGCTTTATTCAATATTTTCCTCCAAGAGTGTATTTATACTTAGTAAAGTTATGAAGTATTAACTTTGTTATAAATATTTAAGTAGGAATTATGTAAAAGAAATAAGTGATACTTTTCATAGAGGAAGGATGATGTTGTTTTTATCTCAGAGTAACATCGTGTTCTTTAAATTAGACAGGGAGACATTAAAAAAAAATCTAAACAATATAATCTTGATTCTGAGCTCTCTCTGATAAGTTTTGTTACGCATTTTTTTACCTTGCGCTTATAATGATACACTGTTTTATTTTAGACACATAAAAGCATCCATCCACATGGACATCAAATCATTAAGAAATAAAGAGTGTCCTGGGGTACTCTACCCTAGTAAGTGGACTCAGTAGAGAATTAAATTTCTTTTTAAAAGCTAAAAGTATATTCTTACGTAGTGTTTGACGCTGAATCCAAATATACCAACCACTTTATCCTAGCATGTATAGTTGTCGAGAAAAACTTTTTTTTAAACTTTAAATTTATTTAACTGGTAACTGGTAAATATGGTATTTTACAACTCTTAGTTAATTTAAAAAGTTTTGCTCTAATTTAACTTTCTTTTTAGTTAACAATTATTTGACTTGCCCTATATTAATTCTTCAACTTATGAAAAATTATTATAGGGGACATGTTAATTTGGAAAAGCTCTCGGTTAAGCAGAAAAAAAAATCTAAGAATAATGACAGGAGCAGGACAAAGAGATCACTGTAAGGATATATTTAATAAAAATAATGACTATAGTGACTTTTTATATATTTATACAGTATTAGTTTATGTAAAGACCTATAATAATAATATTCACACGTATCCTGTGCAATTACCAACATAGGTAATACCAAAAAATGAAACCAAAAATAATAACATGCTAATGATACCAAAACATAGACTTAACAAATCTATAGTAGGTAATAAAGTTTTAGGAGTAAAACTGTATAATGCTCCAAATAGTAATATTAAAAATTTGCCCCTAAAAAAATTTAATAAAGAATTGAAAACCTTTCTCAATCAAACCTTTTTCTATAATATGAATGAGTTTTTTGAAATGTAAAGTTTAATTTCCTTTGGGAATATTTGTTTATTGACAAGAACAATGTCACTTTAGGCAATGATCTTTGATCATTTATTTATCATTTATGCCCAAAAATTATTGTTTGGACTTTGCCGAATTATAATTATTGGACCTATGCGTTTCCTATCTTCCAATAGACGCATTAATCCTTAGATTCCAGACGTTTATTACAGGGATTGTGTTCGTGTGTCTGTGCGTAGCGTAATAACTATTTAATAATAATTTTAATAACTATTTAATTAAAATAATAATTTATTTCATACTGAAGGCTACGATAAGGTTTTTTAGATAGCCTTAGGCTAAGGCACTCTGATGGAGAAGTTTATTGAACCCTGCATGGTTTCTTTGATCCGCTTATATAGAATGTTTCATATAATGTGTCCATCAAAGGAGGAGGTAATAGTACTCCTCAAGAGGAACTAAAAATGTTCAAAAATTATTTGATCTCGTATCATCAAATTGTTAATACCATTTAATCTGTTCAAGCTAGAAAAACGAAAGTGGTCTCTTTGAAAAGCTGAGTAAATTTTTTTAAGGACGAACTTTTTACTATATCAAATATTTTGGAACTACTACCCAAAAATTTGCATGAAAAAAATGATTTTTTGCAATAATTAATTTTTTGGAATTTTTATGGTAGGACATTATTTAACTTTTCTTACCATTGCCCTTTAAGAAGAACTAACACTTTCATTCATTCTATAGTCAACATTTTAAGTTGCTAGAAGTTGGAAAAACTGGTGATTTTGAGAATGCGGCGTTGTTTACTTCTTGTGTGTTGAATTAAACTTATCCATACTTTGGTTTAATTTGACTCGGGCTGTCTCGTGGATAGGGCTTGATAAAACGATCCCGGTTTACCCCATTCCCTTCTCTCCACCACGGCTATTGTCAAATAGCCCAGAGTTACACCACGTGTCAATGATATATCTTCTAGTGTAATGAGTGACTCACATATAGCCAATCAAAGAGCACAATACCTCATCCATGTACCTACGGTTAAAGTAATATACAAACTAGGTGGGGACACAAGTGCGATTTCTGTCAGACATGGCATGTAGTTCACATTTTGTCCACCAGGGAGATGGCTTAAATTTACCCATAGGCGCAGCCATTTTGGTAAATTTTTGGTAAATTTTGCGGTACTTGAAATTATCGTTTTTAATACGTTGCTTTTTACTTTTCCGTATAAAATGTTTATAATTTGTGTAAAAAATATATTTTGTCACATCCAATAAAGGTTTAAGCGATTCATTTAACACTAGGTGTGTTTAAATTACTTAAAACGAGCGGCTAATTAAACTTTTATATTCTGTGTGCACTACTCAAGTTCCGAAAACGGGATGTAACCGGAATTATCTGTTTAGGTGTTTTAAAGGCATCCTGAGTGGTTTTCACAAAGCTGTCTGTCTGTATGTGTGTCTGTTATCATCGTAGCTCCTAGTGTATTCATACTATAAATAGTTGAAACGTCGTACAAAAATCAGTCTACCGCTGTAGTTGTGCTATTCGGAAAATAATTTTTTGATGACGTCATAACCCCCAATACTGACTCCGCAAAAATTTCGAAAAATCATGAAACACGGAAAAGTGATGCGATCGAATTGATATTTGGCACGGATATGGCTATGTATATGACTAACATATGTGCCAAATTTCATTTTATTATCATTATTAGTTAATTTTTTATGAAATGACTTGTGTACGATTTTTTTAAAAAAAATTGTTAAAAAATCAGAAAATGATTCAATCGAGTTTAAATTTGGTACAAATGTATACCTTTACGTCATAAATAAGGACATTAAGTTTCGTTTTAATACGATATGTGTATCCTTGATTTTTATTGTATCACAAAAATTAAGCAGCATTGAGCGATGATAAGGAAAAGTTCTGAGGTTCTCCGTACCCGATTTTTACATGGGTTATTATTACATATATTACATATATATTATATATTACATATAGTTATTATTACATGGGTTATATTACATGAGTTTCCCTACTTGTTTTATATATTACTTTACCTTCGGTATAAATGTGGAAAAGTAACAGACAAATAAATAAAAAAAAAGAATATAGTGGCATATAAAAATAGAACTGAGTATGCAAGCTTATTATTTGTGATGTCGATACGTTTAATCAAGAAAATAATAGACGCATTACAAAAAAAGTCGTACTGACAGTATTTCGTTATTATAAGTTATAATAACTTATAACTTATACTTATAATTATGACTTATACTTGTAAAAATAAAACAAAGTATTTACCTTCGTGTTAGTAATTTATGTTTGTGTTTCCTTTGTTTTAGGTGAGTTTTAAAAACAATAATAATTTTGCCTGCCTTTGTAAGTAGTATTAATACTATTTTATAAAACTTTTTCAGAGAGTATTTCTAATAAAAAAGATTAGTAAGTAATTATGCACGCTGTACAAAGCACACGAGTCTCTGATAATTTTGTAGTGTTGAATAAAAAATGAGAGTACATGCAGAGTTGTAAACGGCAGATCTCAAGGACGTGATGTGAACCTTAGCTCCCACGTCGAAACCAGATCAGAATTTTGAACTAAGAGTCAAATAATAAATAAAACCCGTAATATTATACCCTAATTATATTTTAAAACACAGTAATAAATCACTTCTCGTATTCTATTACTTCTTTTACGTGTTTATTACCTCATAAAACTGTATTAAAACATTCTCTTGTGTAATAACGAAAAAAATCAACTATTTATATTTTGTTATGAAATACGGGTTAGTGTAAAGGATTCATCTTACGAAGAAGGAAAAACTTGGCTCTGGTCCAGTCGAGGTTATGACGAACTCGTTAAACATAAATATATGTCGATCGTTTACTTTTAAAATGGCTAATATAAAAGTGATTGAAGACAGAATTTTGTTTAACTTTTAACTTTTTAAATATTTATGTTGGTAAAATTTGATATCAAGTAGTGTTTAAGAATGACATAATAACATATTTAATTTCCCTTCATATGGATAAACAGAAGGTAAAGTTTTATATCCTTCGATAGGTAAGCGTTAGCCTTACCCCACCCTTCCTTCCTTGTCTTGTCTTCATCCCCTCCCTACCTTCCTTGTCTTGTTCCACGTATCCTCTCTATCTACCCTTTTCTACCATATCTCCTAGTTCCTCGATCCCTCATTCCTTTCTCACTAAATCACTCTCAGTTTTTTCCCTAAACCTTCACCAAGCAAGACACACCTACATCATATCTTTTCCATCTCCTAACTATAGACCCTTCCCTTTTAAAACCTAACTGTTTTGTGAAAACCTTACGAAATAGAGCTATAAATAATAAATTAATACCCTTTTCGTACAGTTTTTCATGTACGGTAAATTTCCCCCCTCCTCTTTTAGACTGATATTTTTTTCACATATTATAACCTTAACACATTTTTACTCCTCTACCTTTTTTCAGTGTTTCATGCAGTATTAAACTCTTTCTTTTTTAAAAGGAAAAAACTCTAGACATTTCTAGCTTATTAATTGAAAAAGAGCAGAAATAAGGTAGAAGATAATAACATATAACGTTTTAAAAATCAGAAACCTCAGCTAAAGTAAAAATAGAAGTAGTTGCAGCATAATCTCTTAATGAAAAGAAAATTAATAAGAAACATAATTTCTCATTCCTCAGTTTTTGTTTAACATTTTTCTAATTACCTGTAGATTTTTCTTAATGCAGTAGTTTATTATACCTTATTAATTAAAATGAACTCTGGAGTTAATAATGAAAAGTTATTTTCATACCCTCTTAAGAACCAATACTTGTAAATAAAGGCAAACTTATTGAAGCATTACATAGATAAGTCTGTCTAGCTTTGCCACTTCTTCGATGCTACCTGATTCTTATCTTTTAATAATGCGTGTATCGCAGTTGTTAATATTGGAGATGTACGCTTCTTTTGTCATCATTCTTGCGTTTCATTCCCTGTTCTTTGTTTACAGTCTCATTTTAGCATTACAGTCATTAAGCCGTGTCAGTTCAGGAGCACTATTTACTTTTTCTCTTTTTAGATTGGTATTTCGTAGAAATACTGTGTTGGAAAATTACCTAATCTAAATTCAATGTGGTAATATAGAAGGTCTATTATGATAACTGGTACATATAGAATGTTCTAAGCAACATTCTAATATTCGTATAGAATGTTCTATTTTCATACGAGATTTCAATCTAAAGTTTTCTTCAGATCACTCATGCTAGACTCGCATCAAGTGTTGTCAATACTTGGCTGGGTGATTGCTAAAAACTCTTGGAACCCAGGTTTGAATTTTATTGTTCTGATCTCAAGCGAAGCATATCCTACGAAATACCAATATTTTTTTATAAATAAAATTTCCTTCATGAGCGTTGCGGGTTCTAATGGAGAGAGAAAGATCTGAGGTATCCCGAACCCGATTTTTGATGCGTTATAACGATTAAATCCTACACAGACCTAAACTATTTATTTGTCTTGCATATAGTTGTTGAGATTTTAACACTTTATCCTTCATAGTTCTTGAACTATTTAAACTTTATCTACTATGGATATAGAGGTATTTAAACTTTATCTACCATAGATGTAAAGGTATTTAAACTTTATCTAGCACAGTTCTTGACATATTTAAACTTTATCTAGCACAGTTCTTGACATATTTTAACTTTATCTAGCACAGTTCTTGAGATATTTTAACTTTATCTAGCACAGTTCTTGACATATTTTAACTTTATCTAGCACAGTTCTTGACATATTTAAACTTTATCTAGCACAGTTCTTGACATATTTTAACTTTATCTAGCACAGTTCTTGAGATATTTTAACTTTATCTAGCACAGTTCTTGACATATTTTAACTTTGCGTAGCAGTTTTTGGAATATTTAAACTTCATCTAACATATTTATCAATATATTCAACTATTTCTAGCATAATTATCGTGATATTTAAACTTTATTTAGCATAGTTCTTGAGGTATTTAAACTTAGTAGCTTACTTTACGATACCAACCACTTTTTTTTGCAACAGTACAATGGATCAAGGGGAAGAGTTATTAATGAAATAAAACAAATATGGACTACGAAATATCTACCGGAACGACGGTAGAACAGTCCCAAAGCCAACTTTGCTAAGCAAGATAAATTATAGCTTATGATTAGTAAAACATATAGAATTTAATTTAAATAAGAAATGATAATATGAGAATAGCAAATCGGAGGAAGATAATACCTGAAACATTACCTCGTGTTAAGCAACGAAATCGGATACTAAACACGAACGAAGCAACAATCATACTCGAAGTCTGAGAGGGACTGGCAACACTGCGTACGCTATCCTCGGATTCTGAGGCGAAAGTCAGGCAAATTGGGAAAGGAAGGGCAACATTTCGATGTTAAAGAGGATAAGATGAATATACACACGAAAAGACATAAAAAATGTACACAAAAAAGAGGAAAGAACCAGCTACCAAGGGTTGTAATTCTTGTACAATACCAGGACTTGCAAAATTATTATTTCTGAAGACATTAGCGTGTCTCCTGTTGCTACCAAGTGTAATTAAGTTCTAAATTTGGTAATATAGAACTAAGTTCTAAATTTGGTAATATAGAACTAAGTTCTAAATTTGGTAATATAAAACTAAGTTCTATATTTGGTAATATAAAACCAAGTTCTATATTTGGTAATATAGAACTAAGTTCTAAATTTGGTAATACAGATCTATTTTTGGTAGTTTATTTTTTAAAGAAAAATTTAAGTCTTAAGTCAACTAAGGTTAAGTAACGCATAAAAAATAATTGTGAAAAGATTCTTATAGACATTTCAAAAGGTTAAAGACCGCCGTTTTTCATTGTCTGCCGGGGGCGGAGAATATTGTAGGGTGCGGTGATTTTCCAAGGATTTACTACGGGTCAAAATCTCCCCTTGGCTCTTGGCCCAAAACCATTGATTTCTCCTCTCCTAATAAACTTGCCCCCTGTATCCTGACTTTGCCCCCTTCTTTACCTTATCGATAATTACAAAATCAACCTAGGGCCGTTTACTTCCTTGCCTAAGCATTAGGGTTTAATCCTTTGCGTAGTAATATTTGTTTATCTGTAATAGTAATAAATAGAGTGAGTAATAATCTTAAAATGTAAAATAAAGTTTCAATAATTGGCGATTAATATACAAAAAAATAGTAGAGGAAAATTCAAAACAATGAAGTGATTTTCGCGCTCATTTACTCTCTATAAAATATGTAACAACAAACATGATTCCTTTATAGTATCTAAGCTATAAATAGACGTATATATTTCTAACTAATCATTGTAACGCTTGCTTGCTCTTATATTGTAAATCAAGCTATGATAACCGTAACAATACATTTTCCCCTCCTTGTTAGATGAAGGTAAATGATAAGGTACTTCTTAATACACAATACAAGCGATGATTCCTTTCTTGGTGATTATAATAAAATATTATTTCTGCTGAAGTAATACGGTAAACTTAGTAGAATAGAAGGGTGAAGAGCATATCTTATGTATTGTCATGAAATCTTAGAAAGCCCTCGAGAATGATGTCTGATAAAGTTGATTATAAAATATGTATAGATGTTGTGAATTTTAAATGCGGTTTCAAATTTTCTAAATAAAGTCCTTCTGAACCAAAACATTTGATTCAAATCGATTTTGATTCTGGACCTTTGAAGAACTATAATAAAGAGTGGGGCAAACTTTTGCTCACAGCGGGTTTTAGCTAATCTTCATTTTGAAAATGACGCTTATGAGGTTGCTTGAATGACGGTTTTGATTCCTGATACAAAAAATATGGTGCCTTTTAATTGGGTATTTTGTTATGGGCGTATTCGATTCTTTTTAAAATTATTTAATAAGAACCTGATAGAAATGTGTAAACTTTTAATAAAAGGGAACACATGTCTTTCATCAGATCTGATTTTAAATTGACAACCAGTTAAAAATTACAAAAGTTTGAATTTGATATCTTGTTACGGCTACACTAAAAGTTTTATGAACAAAAAATTCAAGACTCTCTCATATCTGACCTAAAAGAGAAAGTTACACAATATGTTTTACTTAATTTTATTTAATTTTCTAGCCTAATTTTGGTATGTAATATTTCTTCTGATAGGACTTAACCTTCACCGTCTATATCGGGTAGCATCATGGATCTTACTTACTTCAAATGTGAACTACCTCTGGAAATATATAAGTCACCTCTGTGTTTTTCGATTTCTTTGTATACCACATTGTAATACTAGCAATTTATTTTATGCCCCCTAATGTATTGCTTACACAACTATTTTGTATTTGATGATTTGCAAATATGATTTCATTTATTTGAAACAAGAATATAAGAAAAATTACACCAATATTCGTATAAAAGTTTTCAAATGATAAAAAAATAAAGAAAATAAGGGTATTAATACGATAGAAGAAATGTAAAATATATAAAGAAAAATAGGATATTTAACGAAATATAAAGGCTTCTTGGAAAAAACGGTGTAATCAAATCGCATGGGATAGATCCTAGTTGATCTAGTGCACACACGGCTAGGTAAGAGATCTTACCTTTGCTAGGTACTTCTTGAAATCAAGACTCTCTAGCGAGCAAGCTACTTCTTGTCTTAGATAGTTTCCCCTCCCAAACCTAATCCTCTTCTAGAAAGCTAACTCCCCAATCCTGCAAGGTTTTCTCTGCTTTACCTTCTATCTATTTTCCTTCTCTATGTTTCTATCTGTGCTCCCCGCAAGTAAGCAGTAGGTTTCTCCTCTATTCCATCCTTACCTATTTTTAGAAAGTTCTTTACCTAGCAGAACTACTCCTTCCATAATATTACCTTTTATACCAAAGAGTTTATTTAATTTTTCCTATTCTTTTTTTGAGGGTATACTTGAATCGCTTTTTGGGGAAAATAAGAAAAAAACCTTGGCTATTTTACTCTTATAAGAAAAGAAACCCCAAAAAAATGAATAGGAACGATTGCCAAAACTTTAGCGACAATTCTTCTATGGTTTCGATATTTCCTGCATCAGAATTTTTATGAAGACACTCAGATTTTATTTGACCAGAAGTCTGGCACTCGTTATGAAAGTTTCCAAATTTCCTATTAGAAGGGACTTAGAAATTGTTAACTAAATTTGTAACATCCCCGACTGAAAGGATTTTAAAGAAAATAATTTCTGTGATATATGTATATAAAATTGTTTTTCAAATTAAGAAAACTGTTCTCGAAATTTATACTTAAATCAAGTAATTTAATGCTCAAAAGGAGATTATCCTCAAAAATGCAATTACTACACCTAATTTATATCTATGTTAGTCTCTAAACGTAAGATAAAATATCGGAAACAATTAAAAACTCTTAATTCGGGTTCAATTGAGATTTATTATTCTTCAGCATAACTTTCATAACCATGCCCCTGTCAAGAGCCAGCATCATGCCCAAGATAGTTTAACAGTGTCACGAAAAATGTTAACTGTACCAGTTAAACGTATTAGCGTCGTATACATTTTTTATAGGATTTTTCCTGAGTCGTATCAGTGACATGGCTCAGGACTAACGGTCCTTGTCAGGACCACCAAGAGACGTCACCGGCATACTGTGGATATCCACACGAATGGTCCTTCTCAAGATCACATGGTGACTTATAAAAGTCCTTTCCGCACGCCGTATCATAAATTTAGTTTAATAATTATTGACACCTCTTATTATTCTATACTATCTCGTATTATTATTGAATATTTCTATCATTCATTTGATTCTTTCGTATCATAGCGCATGCCTCAGATTCAACCTGTTAGTCTGTGGCAGACAGCGTAAGGCGACCGACCAGTTACTTCAACCATTTTCTCCAAAGTCATGACTGCTCAAGCATAATGAAAGATTTAAGGTTGGCTAGAACAAAACACCATATCAACAGTCACAGGTAGCCTTTAGGAAAGTGGTCAGCAGATATCTTACATTTAGAAGCTCAGCTACAACTTCTTAAAATAATTAACTAAGTATTCCGAGTTGACTTGAAAAATGCTCGATTTTGAGCTTTTTATATCTAATTGAAAAAAAATAGAGACCTGTGATTTGCATTTGCACAGTTTTGAAATAACATGTCTGCGCCAATTGGGGGACGGGACGAAGTTATATATCTCACTAAATGGCGATTTTGCGCAGCAAAAATAATAAACATAAAGAAATTACTTTCTTATCCACTTTATCTCGATAAAGCTTAGAATCTCCGTCTTAAAATAAAACCAGAGAAAACTTAATAGAGTTATCCTAGTGAGAAATAGAAAACTGTATGTGAAAATTGTCTAGTTTTTCTATCTTAGTTCCATCTCCCCTTCCAATCTTTATCTTATAAAGCTTATAATAAAACCTTATCTTTTCTCAGGAAAGTATATAAGAAGTTCCCACCGTATCTATTAATTTAAGTTAGTAAGTCATTTTTTAAAATTTTTTTAACACCTTTAAATTTATTACTTTCTTATTTTTAATTACTTTAGTTATATTTTTCTTTTTCGTCATTTACGAAGTAGGTATTTAGAAAAAGTATCGTGTTTTCACAAAAGACCAAATATCAGCTTAATGATTCGTTTCAGGTGTTATGTGACCTCCTGAGAGGTTTTTACAAAGTTGTTAAACTGTAAGTGTATATGTGTGTGTCTGCTATCATCGTAGCTTCCAGTGTGTTCATAGTAAAGAGTTGAAATTTGATACAAATATTAATCTTAGGGTCTAGTTGTACCAGCCAGAAATTATTATTTTTACATAAATAACCGGGATTACTAACAAAGCAAACATTTTTAAAAATTCGCAACAATTCGATTTGAAATTTGGCTTAAAATTTACCAACAGAATCTAAGAAGCCAACAGTTTATAAGAATAACATATATTTAAATTACAAAAAAAGATCATATTATAAAAGACATCATTTTTACAATGCCTAAGACACATATAATACATGCATAAGATACGTATAATATATGCCTAAGACACATATAATACATGCATAAAATACATATTATACATGCTAAGATACATATAATGTCCATATTATACATGCATAAGATCATGCATGCCTAAGAAACATGTAATACATGCAATAAGATACATAATACATGCCTTAAGATACATATAATATATGCCTAAGTCATATATTATACATGCATAAGATACATATAATACATGCCTTAGACACATATAATACATGCATAAGATACATATAATATATGCCTAAGTCACATATAATACATGCATAAGATACATATAATATATGCCTAAGTCACATATTATACATGCATAGGATACATATAATACATGCCTAAGACACATATAATACATGCATAAGATAATATAATATATGCCTAAGATGCATATAATATATGCCTAAGTCACGTATTATACATGCATAAGATACATATAATACATGCTAAGACACATATAATAATGCCTAAGACACATATACATACATGCAATAAGATACATATAATACATTGCCTAACATGTCTAAGTCACATATTATACATGCATAAGATACATATAATACATGCCTAAGACACATATTATACATGCATAAGATACATATAATACATGCCTAAGACACATATTATATATGCATAAGATACATATAATACATGCCTAAGATACATATAATTAATTTTCACCTTGAAGTATGTAAGTCGTTTAAAGAGTATAAAAAAGGTAAAGTCATACAATGTGTGATTCTATATGTTCTACTTTTATTAGGATGCATTCATTGATCGCTTATTATGAATTTTAAATTAATAAATTGCATGAGTACTTAGTTTTTAATTAAATATGCGAGAAATAGAATATCACATATAGACCAGAATAAATCAAATTGCTATTTTAGGAAAATGTTCAAAAATGATTTGAGGAATTTAATTTCAAAGTCTGTTGACGTTCAAATTAATTCCTCGTTATGCTTTTCCATAAAATTCTGGGATAAAGTATAAATTATTTAGGTAATTCTAGTATTTACTAATCCACGAAATTTTTTCTATAACAATTATGAAATGAATAAATGTCGAGGTATAGTAGAAGAAAGCAAACTTTTAAGACGTTTTGAAACATGTATGAGAAAATATACATTTGAGTTGAAACAAAATTAGTATTCTGTATGATTATTTAGTTTTAAACTTTAACTAAAGACTGACATAATACATAAATGCTTTTAGTCTTATTACAACTACAGCGTTTGATATGAAGTTTGTTGAAGATTCAAAGAGCAATGCATGTTAATAAAATTCTATTTAATGAAATATAACTTTGAATGATATTTGTGTTGGAGGCTTTCGAGTGAGGTATATAGAGCATCCAAAATGTTCAGACAGGTTATTCCTGGGGAAAACCGCATTTAACAATTTTACGGGCTAAAAGTTTTGGTACGTATTTTCTGTGGAGAAAATTTATTTGATACTTGTGGGTGACGTAGCTATTGGTCAGTTTAGAGCCGGAATGTAAGGGGTGTCCAGTCAGAACAAAGTGATGATACATACTCTGTTTTAGAGACAAATGGTTGTGCTCATACAACTAAATTCTAAAGCCCTGACATATCTGTCCTACATAGCTTGATATATCCTGAATTCTCTTTAGAACTATTTCACGTACTGATTTTAACATATAAATTCATACCTTTGGTCTTTTTAAGGGTAATAAATTTTAAAAGTGAACCATCATAAGGATTTAACCTACTTATTCAACCTTGTGATGTAAACTACAAGCTTCATTGAATAGAAAGAACATAGTATACTGGATTTTCGTGATTATTAAAACACAATATTATGTTTCAAGAAAGAAATAAGCTATTGTTAAAACTCAATATAATGTTTTTAGAAGTAAATAAGCTATTCTTAAAACTCAATATAATGTTTTTAGAAGTGAATGAGCTATTCTTTAAACTCTAAATAATGTTTCAAGAAGTAAGACAGCTATTCTTAAAACTCAATATAATGTTTTTAGAAGTAAATCAGCTATTCTTAAAACTCAATAATGTTTTTAGAAGTAAATCAGCTATCTTAAAACTCAATCTAATGTTTCAAGAAGTAAAGAAGCTATTCTTTTATTAGACATTGGTTACTTTTTCTCATAGGGAAAGATTCCTGTAATTGTGCTTGTTTAGGAGTTGAGCTGATGTGGAGACTAATTATTCATTTAGGTTTAATAGATGCAGTAAAAGAATGTACAAATATTTGAATAGTATTTGGACTTTGCTATTAAGTTTAAAGTTTATTCTTCCATACAGAATTGTAATAAAGTATAATTTAAATCCATGGTTCAGTCAAATACGTTTTTGCTACTGTATGTATTATAATATTTTTAACGCTCATGTAAACATTATATGTCGTCGCGCATAATGTTATTATTAACGTATTAATAACGTATTATTATATTTTACAATAATAAAATAATAATAATGCCCGTTAGAGCCTTGCGGCTCATCAGGGATAACCCCTGCGGGAACTACCCGGGTGGTTAGCAACCGTTACGCTCAAAGTGTATTCTAAAGCTGGCGATAATTTATCTAAACAATAATCTTCTATAAACTGAGAGCGTAACCTGGGATGCGAACCCCAGACCTCCGTGGGTGTCAAAGGTCAGTGTTAAGACTAACGCCTTAACGACCTCGGCCACGAAGGCGGCTATATTTTACAATTAAAATATACAAATAAAATACAATTAAAATATACAATTAAATTTAGTCTCTTTTAGCGAATTTCCTTTGGGAAAAAAATCGCTAATGGGATAGGCATCATGGCGGAATTCGAACATCGGACCACGACACAAATCCGTTTCAGAAGTCCCTAATGACGAAAAAAAATTTTCGCGAGACTTTAATATATATATATATATATATATATATATATATAATATATATATATAATATATATATATATATATATATATATGTATGTATTTCTAGACACTTTCTTGTAAACACTCTATCTTTCGAACGATTAATATTTTTTAACCAAACTTGGTGCAAAAATCAACCTTCAGGAGGACACGAACCCTATTGAAAACCAGGTTTTTGTGACGTCATTAACCGGTTTGCTGAGTAGCGAAATTTTCAAAAAATCGGGAAAATTCAGGGTTGATATTTTTTGCCGCGAAAAAGGTCAATATTTTTGTTTTTTACGACCACTCTAAGTGACCTAAAAATCGAAAAAACCATTGTAAATTACCAAAAACCAAAATTTTAGGTCGATAAAAATAAATTTCGAGTAGGGTGTCGTTTTCTATGTAATTTTGGGCGCTAAATCGAATGAAACCGGTCCGAAGACGATACGACCACTTTAAGTTACTAAAAGTCGAAAAAACCACAAAAAAATAGAAAACCAACATTACGGTCGTTGAAATTAAATTTCGAGTAGGGTGTCGTTTTCAATGTTTTTGGTTTTGGCCTCTGAGTTGAATGGCAGTGGTCCGGAGTCAATACGACCACTCAAACTCAGGACCTGGGTTCACATCCTGGAAGGGTCGATAATTTTTCTATCGTTTTTTTTTTTTACTAAATATAAGTTTACAACTAGAAAATAATTCTGGCGCGGTGGTCCGCATGTCGGGCGAAATTTCCTTTGGATGCGAGCACTCAAACCCAGAGTACCTGGGTTCAAATCCTAGTAGGACAGTAATTTTTTATCGTTTTTTTTACCTAATATAAGTTTACAACTAGAAAAAAAATTCTGGCGCGGTGGTCCGCATGTCGGGCGAATTTCCTTTGGATGCGTGTTTCCGTTCTTTTTATTATAAGTTTACAACTACTAAATAATAATTCCGGCGCGGTGGTCCGATGTCGGGCGAATTTCAATTAGAATACGTGTTTCCGTGCTAACAACCCTTTTCTTGCTTAGCAAGAACCATGCCCATTGCGTGGTTCCGGTTCATGCTTTCGAACCTAAGCAGTTACTCAATTGTCAAGCACTGCTCGTAACTCATTTTGTCTGTATTTTCAAAGGAAATGCGCTAAAACCTTTAAGATAACTGACTAAGCTTAAAGATAAGTAACTAAGCTTTAAACTAGTGCAAATAGTAGTCGTACTTCTAATTTTAGAGGCATAGTTTTGTACAACAACTGGATGATTATGCGCATTTCCTTTGGAAAATACAGACAAAATGAGTTACGAGCAGTGCTTGACAATTGAGTAACTGCTTAGGTTCGAAAGCATGAAACCGGAACCACGCAATGGGCATGGTTCTTGCCTAAGCAAGAAAAGGGTTGTTTAGCACGGAAACACGTATTCTAATTGAAATTCGCCCGACATCGGACCACCGCGCCGGAATTATTTATTTAGTAGTTGTAAACTTATGTAAAAAGCACGGAAACACGCATCCAAAGGAAATTCGCCCGACATGCGGACCACCGCGCCTGAATTTTTAATGATTTAAGCATTTATTAGGTGTTATATTTAATAAAGAGTTTCAAATTTCTTTAATTGTAAAAGGTCATTTGATTTTCAAAAAATAGATCAAAAGCATGCTTTCACTTTTGTGACTCCAGGAACAAAATATTTGCTCATTCATTTTTTTGTTCATTGTTATTAATTTTGAGTTAAACGTTTTTAAGAGAACTGGGAAACACTTTTCCTTATTTATCATTATATCTATTTATTAGCTTTTAAATTTTGGTCTGTCTTCTTACAAAATTAAATTCGTTTCAGGCTTATAATTTTTCTCATGTATCTTGTAGAAGATAGCATTTCAATATTGGAATATTTCAGAAAACTACTTATGAGGTTAATGACTCCAGAAATTCTAATAAATCAATTATTACAAGAAGACTGAGAAATTTCATTAAAATTGTTTAAAAATTGTCTTTTTTAAATAGAAGAGATACAGTATAAATTAATTTATAATTTTTTAATTAATTTTAAGCGACAAACATAGAATATGAAGGGTAGGTCCCAAGGATCTGCTTCGGGGCTGAATCTCTTCTCTATATTTTAACTACAATTACATCGCTACTACTGTAGGTTAAATTACATTATTTTTTGACGACTCTTTTCGTTTCATTGTGTGTCTTTTAATTACAATCTTATTTCTTTATTGAACTTTACAGTGCAATATAGATATTATTTATGAAAATAAATATATTTTGAAAATGTTGTTTAAACACTGTTTAAAAATTTGTTTAAACATATTTTGATCAATATTATTTGTTATAGAAAACTTTAAAAATTTGCATGATAAATTGACTCCACAATTTTTAATAATTAAAAAAAAGATGAAATATATGCACCCTAATATCAGTCTTATGGGTAAACAAGCATATTAATGTATCCTAGGAAAATAAAACACTAATTTAAAATTTAATTTAATTTTTTTTGGAAATAATCCAAATATTCATGTAAAATGTATTAAACAATTTATTAATTCCCTTGATAATGACGAAAAAGTAAATAAAGATGCGTATTAATTTATTTATAAATTTATTACTAGATTTTTAGTTTTATAGTTACTGGGTGACATTAAAATAAAATCTTTTAATAAAACACATTAAAAGAGAAACGAACTCACACTAATAAAATTGTGATTACGTGAATATTGTTTTATTTCTTTCTTCATTAATTTATCAACTACAAATGACGTCGTAATTTGATTAAACTGCGTTCTAAATTTAATGTCGACTTATGCGCTTTTATATCTACAAGAAAATAATCAACTACAAATGGATAATTATTATATTATTTAGTCTGTAGAGAACAAGAATAAAAACTTGAGAACTGGTTTTGTTTGGTATAGTTTACTATAGTTTATTTTATAAGCCGCCTCGGTGGTCGAGGTCTTTAAGGCGTCAGTTATTATACTGACCTTTGACACATCAGAGGTCTGGGGTTCGCATCCCGGATTACTCTCTCAGTTTATATAAGATTATTGTTCAAATAATTTTTTGCCAAGTTTAAATTACACTTTGAGCGTAACGGTTGCCGCTACTACTTGAGGTTGATCCCGCAGGGGTTATCCCTGAAGCTCCAAACGGGCTTTATTATTATATACTTTAGTTTTTGATGTAACGCATTACTATTTTTTAAGTAAATAGAAATTATAATTTAGTAATTAAAGTTAAGTTTACTTTTGATAATTTTAATTTAAACACAGCTTAGTGTTTAATATGAATTCTGGAATTAGCCCTAGAGCAGTTAAATCAACATACTAACTTAATAATTAAGGTCTATTGAATATCATAAACAATTAAACCTTACAACAATATGCTTCATTTAATTGCGTAGCATGTTAGTTAATTAAAGGTTATGATATTTAATACAAATACATGCTTTGTAGTGTAAATTTCATTACACATATCTTCTGATAAAGTTGTCGTACATGTAAGAAATGTTTTAGTGTTCAAAGCTTAAAATTTTATAGTAATTAAAAGATTTTCTACTAAGTTGAATGTTTTGTTTTTAGGGCCTTATTCTAAATATGGAACAGTTCCTAGATGTATCATTGCATTTTCCTTGTTACATTTCCTAGATGTCTCTCGCACAATTATATTGTGCCAAGTATTCATGTTTTGCAAAACTCGATAGTATCAAATTAAAAATGGTTTGCTTGCCATGCATGATGGCGGTAAGAGAGCATCGCTCGTCTTTAGAAAAACTTTCACATTACATTCTTCGGAATTAGTTGAAGGTCAGAGTGAGTTCAGGCTCATCAGGCCCTGATGAGTTAGACGTAACGATACAAAGTGGGACATGACATTATGTCTAGCCAACAATGATGACGAATGTTGAATGATGGAACAGTTCCCAGATGTAGCATTGCATTTTGCTTGTTACATTTCCTAGGTGTCTCTCGCACAATTATATTGTGTCATATATATATATATATATATATATATATATATTATATATATATATATATATATATATATATATATATATATATATATTATATACCATAATGTATATTCTTCGAATTAATTGAAGGTCAGAGTGAGTTCAGGCTCTGTCGCGCCCTGATGAGTCAGACGTAACGAAACAGAGTGGGACATGACTTATGTCGAGCCATCAATGATGACGAATGTTGAATGATAAAACAGGAATTAATCATCTAAGAATAAAACTTTTGAGATGGTTTAGTTAACAGAAGTGAAGCCGCAGTGACCACGGGGTGATAACCAATTTTTTTCATAAAGTGGTAGTCCCATCAAAAGTGCATATATCGTCAGAAATCTCATTTTAATAATAAATATGTATTTAGATCTATGATATGTTAGGTCTATGTGAATGTATAATTCTAAAATAATTTAAGAAATTTTAACGATTTTTAATTGATTCTATGAGCATAGTGAACGCGACACTTGAGATGGTTACTGCATAATGAATAGCCTGGTTGACTAAAATAAATGAGCCTATTAGAAGGTTTTCAGCAAAATGTTTCTCGTCAGTATAATAACAAGTATTTGCTGTAGTTTTAGTTGATCAATCACTGGTCTAGCACGATTGTAAGAAAAATATCACCATTACAGGACAGGTGATACGCACCTCTCTCCTGCTTGGCAAACAAACAAAGAGTCGCTTAGGGTTGTAAACAAGCACGCTTTTATTTGTCTTCTACCATTTTCTCTTTTTTAAGCTAAATAGTATATCAATAAGAACTCTAGAAATTTTAAACAAGTAGGGCTATTATTAGCTACCGGGAGGGTTAAAACATTGTAAGTCATCAAAGGGCTATTTCTGTAGCGAATTTCTACTCTAGTATATTGTTAACTAGAGTGCATCCTTGTACTACAGACCCAATTTTCATCTACCAAAATACATGAAATATATTTTATGTATTTGTATGTCAATTGATGAATACGTTATTAAGTAAAACCAACTCATAACTATTGGTTTTATTGAGTGTAACAATTAGCTGGATTTTAACTTTGTGCATGTGGTTTGACTTAATTCTTGATTTTTCGTGTTATTGAGGGACATGTATAAGTTAAAATGATGAGTCATAAAAAGTGTTTTTGGAGCAGCAGGTGTGAAGTTGCTTTTACTGCCCTGTATGCTTCAACATACCGCCTCCCTTTAATTTCTCTTGTATTAGAAAAAGGGTTGAAAAGGTCGAAAGGGATAGCTGTATTCTCTGGTGAAAGTAAAGCCACTCTACTTGATTAACTACTTAGCTGGGAATCTTTAGAAAAGTATTTTTTTATAAGTTAAAGAGCTGAGAAGCATCTGTGTTTCTATATTATAAAGAGCTTGGATGGATTCAGAAACGTTAGCATTGAATAGAGATGTTATCATCCTTTCTCACTAGATTCTTTGTTAAAAACATCAATGGTAAAATGAGTTGCAAAATATTGTTAAGTCCACACATGCTCAATGATGTCAATACTTGCAAGCATGTGTCTTAAAGGGGCCTGATTTGTACTGGCATAAGGTCCATTTTTAAATTATTCTTTAACGAAATAAATAGTCGTACTTTACGACATGGCAAGTACCCTTCCTAAAAAGATACTTCCTATTCATCTCTTCTTGCGATTCTTTTACTAAAGGTGTCAATGAGTATCTTCCTGAAAGAATCCGGCTCGAAGGACCAAATGTTACGTTTGAAGAAACGATATTAAAAATGAAATTGCTTCTCTAATTTTTGTTTATTGGAGATTCTATAACGCGTCCTTCTAATACAATCTTTCCTTCTACAATAAAAAGAAAAGAGAGAAATCCTTTTAAGTGATTCCATTTTGTCATTAGCGTTAGTTTGCTTATTTCCGAGAAGAATCCAGTGTTAATATTTTAGAGTCTGTACAAATTATAGTGCTAAAGAAATGTACCTCCATTCCTATAATTTCAGGGGCATGCCATTAGAAACAAACGTGACTCAATTTTCGGTATCGAATGTCCTCGTTTCGAAACCTAAAGATATCGATCAATATGTATAATTAACATCTTTTACATGCAAAATTATACATTAATTATTAAAAATATATTCTAATGTATATATAGATAGGTTTGTGTCTGTGTGGACTTTTAACATTATATGCTATACTTTTCTTTTGTACGCGTTACAGGTCAACGGCTGACGGAAATTCGAACACTATTCGGTTGTATCGAGTCCCAATAAAGAAAAAATTAGATTATTAAAATTTTAAATTATTTATTGACTGTCAATAACAGATTTCAGACTTTTTAAAAACTTGATACAAAGAATTAGATAAACCATAAAAATGGTGACAATATTTAATTTTAAACCAATTCGAAAATTTTTTTTTTTTAGAATTGCTTTTAGTGATTGGTTCAAGTGCTCCGAATCCTAAGTTCATCTGTGGCTGATTCTGTCAAAAGAAACGAAATATTTATGTTTCAAATTTGTTTGCTGTGGTTCGTGTTTTTATAGTTTGTGCTTAAAAAATATATTTTTGGTTTCTTTGTTTCAATTTTATAGTATACATAGATACACATTAATTATACACTTTAACTCTACACTTTAATTATAAAATTTACCCGACTACATCCCAGGCTGATTTAGATCAAATTTAAAAAAAATTGATATGAATTGTAATTTGATATAATAAATGGTCATTCATTTATGTTTCGAGTTTATTTTCTAGTTATACAGTACTTAATTAGTTTTCGCTTTCTATTTCAAAATTGTATTTAATTGGCTTTTGACATCTTTTTTTACATAAAATATAGTTTTATATTTTACATAAGACATAGTTTTTTACATAAAAGTTAAGTTAACAATAAACCTACAATGTATCAATAATATATGAAAATTCGTTAGATATACCCTATATTAGTCAACTCTTTGATTCTCTTCTATATAAAAAACTTAAAGATCTAATATTTGTTGAAGAAGAAGGTTATAGTTAAGAGTAAACAGTGAAATAAGGGTCTGGTAGGTTCAAGATAAGGTGCTATCTATAGCCTTCTCGCTTCATGGCCTTTCAACCGGGCCTTTAACTGTAGGCCTGAAAGAAACATCTGCGTTCTCAAAACATTGTTTCTATCTCGCTCTCTCGAACGCATTTCGCTTCCTAAACTCATAGAGAAACGGAATAAGTCGTAAGATGTTAAAACGAGAAGTGTTTATAATTTAATATAATCCATTCCATTTTTGACACTGGAATATCCATGTTTCACCTCTAAAAAATCAAAGCTGTTGTAGTTTATCTTTTGTAAATTTTTTTCTTGTTAAATAGATTCCCTTTGGAACATCTTCATATCATTAATTGAAGGATAATCATATCGAACGAAATCGAATACGTTCATTCGTCTATAATAAGATCGAATGTGTTTTCTGATTTTTTGAAATTGGTTTCTTAAATAATGGTTTTTAACCGTACATTAAAGACAAACTTGTAGCTAATGAAGTCCGTCCTTGACTAGAGCAAGTTAGAGAGACAACTTGTTTTAATAATAATTAACATGAATAATTAATTGAAATAAAATGAAGTATTGTTTATCTCTTTATTATAAAGTCGACTTTAAGTAGAGATAAATTCTCGACTAATTTACCTAATACTATTTCTTTAAGTTGTAATTTCAATTTCCTTTTTTACAAATTAAACATTATTCCATTATTTTGCAAACAAATTAAAGTTAGATTGTTTTTTTAGATTTGAGTTTTTGCACCAGTTGTGTTTAGTAGAAAATTTATAGATAAGAGGAAATATAGTTAAATTAAAAAATATATAGACAGAAAATGTTAGTTTAACAACATCTAAATGTTGCATTTCTTGAAATTAAATAAGGACAAAATAATTGATAAATGTAAAGTTTTCTAGTAAATTTGATTCTAGTTAAGCAATTAATTTATTTAAAAAAGACTTAAAAACAACATTGGAACTCGAAATTCCAATTACAGTTCAAATGAATGGTTAATTATCTTTTAATTTATACTAATTACGTATTCAATGAACTTTGTGTAGTTTAGTGACCCGTAAAAATAATTAAAAAACAATTCTGTAAATTATAAATTTATTAAATAATGAAAACTATAGTTATTAGCGTGCGCTTCAAACAAGTTATATGGTCCGTGCTTTAACGATATTCTAAGTATTGAATTTGAATTAATTGATTCATGTTTTCTTGCAACTTGATATTCATGTTACTTCAAATTCATATTATGTTTTATTAGGAAGTTTGACGTCAGAAAGATGATATTTTATAATAAGCCTCTTTATAATAAGTGAATCAAATTTAATTCACCTCTTAATACCGACCTTGGATTGTATATTTTGTCAGTGAATTTTCAATCATGCGAGCATTTATCGCAAACAAAGTCTGGCATAGTAACAATCGTCGTAAAAGACATAGAAAGCCTCGAGGGATTGAAGTTCGGCTAAACATCGATGTAAAGTGCAATCGAAAGATTGTATCTAAAGTTAATAAAGCAAGTTTAATTCAATCTACTTGTATGGACAATAATCAAAATTTAAAATTTTCAAGTAGTCCGAATTATCATATGAAAAAAATATCTACTAATGGTTTAACTGAAGAATCTAAATGTCAAATAGCGAATGAAACAAACGAGAACAAATTTATTGCGGCATCTATATCAGGTAATTCGATGGTTTCAGATAATTATTCGATCGGCAGTGACTCAAGTTCTTTAAGTGTTCGATTGCTAGCTATGTTGTTAGTTAACTTGGCTCTGTTCTGCTACTCTACGTCTATTAATATGAATGTATTTTTTAAAAGTCATTTTATGAGTTTATTTAGCTTGTCTTACAGTCAGTACGAGTCGCAATTTTTGCTAACGTATTTCGTTCCTAATTTGTTCTTGTGTGCTTTGACAGGTTTAGTAGTTGATAAGTTAATCGGTTTAAGATTGGCGGGAGTTTGGTTGAGTTTTTTAGGCATTTTTGGACAGTTATTAATAACATTAGGTACTTTTCTTGAAATATACTGGGTAATGATACTAGGTAAAGTTTTAAATGGGGTTGCAATTGAAAACATCACTTTTATTCTGTTTAGTTATGTTGTATTCTGGTGTAAAGGCCGAGAGATTTGTTTCATTTTCGGTATAAACCAGCTATTTTCACGTTTAGGAGTCGTTATAACTGTTGGAATGGCTTGGCCTATCCATGCACTTCTACAAAAACATTTATTTCAAGAAAATATCGTCTTAGGATTTTCGACGCTTATCTATGTCGGCGTTATGGTACTACAGGTCTTATGTTTTTTGACACTAAGCAAATTGGGTTGTAAGTACGCTAAAAACACCGAATTACCGTGGGATCCGCCGAATTCAAAGCGAATCAAGTTGCGCGACTTATTGAACTTCCCCTTAACCTTTTGGTTACTGTTGGTGGAGTTATCTCTGACCAATTGTACGTGTTACATGTTTAACTTTTGCTCCAAAGTCATCATGACTGACAAATACAATCTAACGCCGAATCAAGCCGACCTAGATTCCACATATTTCAGCATCCTCACAGCACTTTTGTGCCCTTTTATAGGGTTTTTAATATACAGCGCTGGCAATGTGCATTTCTTCAACGTCGCTGGAGTCTCAATAGGGGTCATATCACAAATAATTATGTTAACGACAGAAAGCATTAATTGTTTGTACTTGTCCATGATCATGCTAGCCGTTTGCTTCGCTATGATGAGTTCGTGTGGTTTGCCGTTAATCTCATTTATCCTTAGATCCTATCAATTATCAACGGCATACGGCTTACTAACCAGTGTTACCATGTTTTCCTTGTTGACAACTGATTTGGTATTGACTAAGTTGCAAATCATTTATGGCAGTTTTGTATTAAATTTATTTTTTCTAGGAGAGCTGATAGTAGCATTTATGTGCTCTGTAATGGCTTTTATGACGGATAAGGGTGATGCTGGATTTGCTGGGTTTTATGATTCCAGTGAACATAGTACTCAGACTTATGCAAGTCAGCAAATGCGAAATAAAAATTAATTTACTAAGGTTAATCCAAGAGGCAATTAAAATAGAGTTTATAATTCTGTTTCATGAGGCCAGTTTTCAAATATACTTTGATTTTTTTTGGTTTTGTGTTTTGAATTATTTTGAAATTAAAATGTTTCAAGGACCATTTTGCTTCTGAACAAAACTCTTAAAAAAGATTGGAATGATATCTCTGGCGGGATTGTTGTTGAATTGTGATTCCTACATTTGCTTGAGTCTTGACTGCAATTTTTAATCATAATTTAGAAAAAAAACTCGAATATCCTGTATTAGGTTATCTAATTATTTATTATTTTTACTAATATTAGTGTTATACTTATTTACTGACTGATCGGACTAATAAAATTTGAGTAAGATTAATGCCTCGCCATCTTTTCTTCTCAAAGTATCTCAGTCGTTCTATTTATTCAAATAATTTATGTCCCTCATATCCATTCATTCTATATCTGTCCTTATTCCATCAGCTCAACTTAACTTTGGTCTGTCTCTTGGTTAAGTGCTTGCCAGATCTTCTTCTATCACTTGCCTAAGGATACTAAAATCTTTTATTCGCGTATTAGCTGGACCACCTAATTTTATTTACTTTTATTATCGCTACAGCATCCTGAAGACTGAATAATCTAAATACTCTGTTCTTCATTATTCATCACTCAGTTCCATCCCTCGCCATTTCAAATATCTGTCGTAGGCAGGCAATATCAAAGTTTATGAGCTATTTTTTATTTGCTTTATGAACAACTTAAATAAAAATGTATAATTTTAAATAAGAATTGTTACGAGCTTTATTATATCCTAACCATGAGTTTTTGCTTGAGATATTACTAGGAAACTAGATAGTTTCCTATTTCATTTAGATGATTGAGTTATCTCAACATATAATTCTATGACTTTTGTGACCTAAAACTATACATAATAGCCTTCTTCAAAAGTGAATCCCTAAATTAATTACTTGGTTCTTAAGCTGGCTTAGCTTAAGAATACACTAAGCTATGACATTACATTTATGGAACTCGATACATCTATAATATAGGAATACTAAACTTCCTTTTCACATCTAGGCGGCGAAACCTTCTCAGAGAGATTTGTAACGATGCATCAACTTATTTTCGGGATTTAATAATAATATCCGTTCATCATAATAATAATGATAGCCTATTAAAACCTTGCAGATGTCAGGTTCAACACTTGAGGCTGCAACCTAGATGGATATTATTGTTGAAATAAACTATCGACGACTTAAATCAAGCATTTAAAAGTAGCAATTTGTAATAGCAAATGAATAGCAAAACTATAGCAATTGCTCCTCTTAAATGCTTGACTTAAGTTATCAATACTTTATGCGAACAATAATGTTCTTTGGAAATTCCGTAAAAAAAATGGCAATACTCTATTTATTGCATATCCGTCATCAAGGTATTTCACACCTTGGTCACTTGGTCACCGTAAAGAATACATGTGACCAATTCACACTGTGCTAAGTTCCTTCATTCTAACAATTCATATCTGATAACTGACGAGAATATAAAATCCACAAGAAAATTCCTTTAATAATTTTAGAACTTTTGGACTGTTATAAATTGTAATATCAATTAAATTAATGAAGACTTCAATCCTTTTTGTTAAAATTTATTGAAAATAAATTGACCCTAGAGCTTTCGCCCAGGGATCCTGAGCTTCTTCAGTTCTTAAAAATAACAAAAATGAAAAAGTTTAAAAATTAATACAATTTTGAATGTTTTTATGTCACGTGTCTAACTTAGTAAATAAATTTAAAATGAAATTACAAAAAAGGGTTAAGGAAAAATTAAGATTTTAAGATAATATTATAATAAATACTGCTAAGATTGTTTATGTCTTATTTTTTGTTCATAATTTTATATTTTTGTCTTTGTCAGCTTTGAAAAAGAGCATTTTAAAATACTTTCTTTTGTCTGTATGTGGTTCTGTATGAAGTGTAAGACAGTTTTCTTTGTCTGGTCGGTGGTCAAGTTTTGTCATATGTTCTGATAAGGTTAGAGTTGTCAAGTATTTGGTTGTTATGTGTAAAGTCTTTTTTTGAAAAGTTGAGTGGTCTCTCCTGTTTATACTTGGAGGCAGTCTATACTTGGTATTCTCTATATAACAATACATCTTTGGGCATTAGTGAGAGGGTCTTTAAATTTTGAAAAACATTTAATGTAGAAATTAATAGGATTTTAGAGCAATTTTGATGTTGTAGATTTTGAATAAGATTTTAATTTGGTATGTAGGGTGTCCTATGTAGGTAAGAGAGTGGTAAGTAGGTAAGTTATTCGGTCGGTCAGTATCATTAGCAGCAATAGGAGGTATTCGGATTAGTGTTTTATGGTAACGAAAATAGGTTGGAGACTAGTCTATCAGGGTAATTGTTTTCTCTAAGTATATCTTTAATTTTGATGGTGGCTTCAGCTGTAAATTGTGGATCGCTTAAAGCCAAAACTCTATGGATAAGGTTTTTGGCTCAATTAATTTTATTTTACTTTATACGATAGAAAATTCCTTTTATTAAATAAAGGATAAAATAGTTCCTTCAACAGTTTTAAAGGTTTATAAGGTTATAGAAAAGTCATTTAGGTTTATTAAACAAGATTTCAAGTTTAATATATTGGAGAGAAAGAAAACCCAAACCTGGCTATAAGAAAACTGGATTTGTGCCAAGTTCTAGCCTAAACTTTACTTCTGTTGACTTGTTAAGTCTTTAAATATAACTTTAACGTTTCATTACAAAAAATTCTAGTGTAATAAAAAGTCGCTAAGTTACAAGTGAGATGTGTAAAAGTTTTTTTTAGTTTTTACTTAAAAATATTTCCACCATTTATTTTTCACTATCGCTTCATTAAAAGCTATTAAATTTTATAAAAAAGTAATACTTTAAGTTGTGCTAAAAAAGTGAAAAACTATAAAGATTCTCTAAGAATTTCGGGTGCAACTCAAAATTTATAATATACATATAACTTTCATAATATAAAATACACACATAGTAAATATTTAATATTTTAGCGTTTGATTTTAGTCTGTCATAAAAGATCGTTAGTTTTCATAGTTATTTAAAGTTAAGTATTTCATCGTTTTATCGACGATTATTAAATTGTTTAGATAGGTTGTTATTTTAAGTTTCAGTCGGTAGTAAATGTTTTCAAAGCTATTTAAAGTCTCGAGGGTAATATAGGGTCAAATTTTAAAAAAATGGGTCAACGTTGTAATATTTGATGCAAACAGAGTAGATACTGCTACTACTGTGTCTAACCTTAGTTCTTATAACGGAGTGTGAACTTTGTACATACTATGTACTTAGAGTGTGTGTATACTTAGAAATGTGAACTATTTACTTACAGTGTTTAACTCTCTGAATTTTCTAAAAACTCGATGTATACTATGTATTGACAGTGTGAAACACTGTGAACTCTCTGAGATATTTGTGTATACTATGTACTCACAGTGTATAAGACTGGAACTTTCTGAGATTTGTGACACTATGTACTCAGTGTGACTCTCTGAGATATTTGTTACACAATGTACTCACAGTGTATAAACTGTGAACTTTCTGAGATATTTGTGTACACTATGTACTCACAATGTATAAGACTGTGAACTCTCTTAGATATTTGTGTACACAATGTACTCACAATATATAAGACTGTGAACTCTCTGAGATATTTGTGTACACTATGTACTCACAGTGTATAAGACTGTGAACTCTCTGAGATATTTGTGTACACTATGTACTCACAGGTATAAGCTGTGAACTCTCTGAGATATTTGTGTACACTATATACTCACAGTTTTTATCACCGGACACTCTCTGAGAGCTCTGTGTACTTATTATGAACTTTAAAAAAATAATCCATAAAATAAAAAAATATTTATTTAGTGGACTTCATTTTCCCCCTGACAAATTACCAATCTAAGCTACTTTTTTATTTCGTAAATGAAAAGGCACAACAAAGCATCCAGAAAATTAATTTTAAATCTCATCAAAACGTTAAAGAAAATGCTATCGACTTCTTCAACAAAATAAGAACAAATGTCACCCAGTCAGCTAGGAATGGGAATTGCTATATATTAGATTATATTTCCCCTCGAGACTACTTGGAGGTATCGGAATTCAATCATTCCTCAGTACTTAATCCTTATTAAACTTTATTCTCTCAGTAGAACAAAGTTTCCTTAAACCCATTTTTTAATTTAGACTTCTTTGACTCAAAAATTCCCTCTTTCCTTGAAATTAAAATTTTCCAATTATAATTTTCATGTTATAAAATAAATTTTTATATTATTCAATCAATTCTTCAATTTATTCCATCGTTATTATGAATTTTCTTTTCCTTCGGTATAAAATAATTTCTATTTTATATTTCATTGTATAATAACCACGATCTATTATTATCTATTATCTGTTATTTCCTCTTTTATTCCAATTGTACGAGTTCTGAGATTTAAAAAATGTTTTTTTAACAAGGTTAACATTAAAGTTTGTGTTTAATTTTCTTTTTGTGCGTTAGCACTAATGTTTAATTTATTTGTAAATTATTTCAAATAATATATTTTAAATAATAATATATATCCACTAATTTATAATTTGCTCGTTTAAAGTTTTTTTATTGCAAAATGCTTAAAGTTAGGTGGATATATACTTATTTAACAGAAGGACGTAGAACGTTAAGTTAAAATAAAATTAAAAATTTGGTATTTTTCACCAGAACATCTATAATGAATAGCAAAGCCAGCTTTCGGCTTGCGACATCCACTGTGCCTAACATAGCAAAATCCAAAGAATAGTGTTAAAATCAGAATAAAATATAAAAAGTAAAACAAATAACAGTATTAAACTTAAATACAAAAAAATATAAAAAGTTAAAAATTAAAAACAGTAATAAATTTAAATACAAAAAAATATAAAAAGTTAAAAATTAAAAACAACAGCATAAATCTTAAATACAATAAATATAAAAAGTTAAAAAATTAAAATATAACAGTATAAGACTTAAATACAAAAAAATATAAAAAGTTAAAAATTAAAAACAACAGCATATAAAACTTAAATACAAACAATTAAAAAAAATACAGTATATAACTTAAATACAATAAATTTAAAACGTTAAAGAATTAAAAAATAATGGTATAAGACTTAAATACAAAAAAAGTATAAAAGTATGAGCATGGAGAGTTGTAAGACATATCGGAGAGGCGAGAGTTTAGCCTAATAAATTACTCGACATATTATGATAGTAACATCCTACTTCAAAATAATTATGAATATCGTCGAAAGGATATCCGAATGGATTCATATTTAAATTGCTGAGTTATAGAGGGGAACCTCTTGTTCAAACCGTAGTGTGTTTCCCATTTATTTGAGGCCTTAATTACTAACTCCCTAATGGATTTAGGGACACTATTAGGCACTATGTCCCGTAGATGCTATGGAAACAAATACCGACATGACGAGGATTCGAAGAACCTTGGCTGGAACAGGCATTGATGTTTAAGGGACAGGATGCAAAGCAAACAACTTAGACCCTTCAGCCATTCTGACGCCTGTATTAAAAATTTAAATTGTTTGATATTACTTGGTTAGAGTTTTGAAGAAATAATCTTAGTCGTCACTTCAATAATATATTATCCGAAATATTGGTCTACCCTGTGTTAAGATAATATTTTATGTATAGTATATATATATATAATATATATATATATATATATATATATATATATATATATATATATATATATATATATATATATATGGGGAAAAAATTATAGTTACCCTCAAAAATTTAAAACCTCTCTCTCAAAATGTTTGGAAAATATCTTTAATTCCTAAATCTAAGTTCCTTGTCTAAGATTAGCGAGATTATGAAGTATCAAGTAGTTCAAGCATTAGGTGTGTACCTGATAACTGGCTGCACTGGCTCTTCCAAATAATGGCCGATGATGTACACATGTTTGTAAGACAATGTAAGTTTTTGGCCTCTGTAAAATGTAAGAAATTAATATATTCTTGTTTACCATCTGTTGGTTTTTGTCAGTTTGGCTCGAGGACCTTCTATTGAGTGTCTTAAGCAGAATTTTTTTAGGAATTTTTGTGGTGATTATTTTTGTTTTTATTACTTTATATTAGCTAAGGACTCATAAGGAGGTCAGAATAAGGAAAGACTTTTTAATGACCTCGAGACCAAAGAGGTGGGTGCTAAACGTTGTATTAATCTAAAACTCTAATCTTAGATCCAAAGGACCTATTGTTGACGTGTGAACGTCTAGTGGCATTCAATTTATCGATTGTTAATTAAATCATAAAGGGTCGTGTTCTGGTTCCAAGTGGCTCTGAAGAGCTCTATTGAAAGTTTCTCTATTATATGGGGCAAATCACTGGTTGCCTTTGTTACGGGATGAATGATCACCAGAGAGGTAGTTTTGGACTTGAAAACAATAGGGGGGCAAAACTCCCCATCTCCCCGGCTATAATTAATTATTAATTTGCTGGCTGGCTGTATAAAGGAGACATTGTTTTCCGGAGAGGGTTTTCGGTTACATAAACACAACATCCAATTTCCCAATTTTCTTTTAAACTTGCAATTTTCCTCTTGGTGTATTTTCGATTGATTAAATTCCTCTCCCTTTATTTTTTGATAATTAAAATTGACTTTAGAGTGGAAGACTTGAGAGAAAATGTAGAAGTTTTTCCTGATAATCAACATGTAATTAAAGCTGATTTATGATTAGAGGTTTTCTAATCAATTTAAAGATATAGTTATAATAAATTAATGTACAGAATTCATGCGAACTTTTTGGTATAAATGAACTATAAAAATAATATATTTAACTGTAATTACTTTTACTTTTTACGAGTGATTGCTGAGGAAATTATTCATGAAATATATTATTGTTCATAATAGTTTTATGCGTATACATTTTACTATATACTGCAATATGGCCGTTCATTCGAAAAAATGCGTGCGTGCTATAAAGCGTGCACGATATAAAATGCCTGTACACTATAAAATGCGAGAGAGTAAAATGCGTACATGATTTATCAAAATAGATCAAGAAAAAGAATGTATGAGTGCTGAGGTAAAAATAGTCAGACCGGATATGATTTATGAGGCTAGAGTCATTTAGTGACGAATTAATTGAACATGACTTAGCAACTCTGACATCATGTTAAGGGGGGATGACAGTGTTGACCATTATATATATATATATATATATATATATATATATATATATATATATATATATATATGTAAAACATATAAGGTGTTGTTCCAAAAAAAGTGCTTCTATGATACTTGCTGACGTCACTTTACTAATAGCAGTTATCCCTTGAAATCCCATATTGTCTGATATCCTTGGGAAGTGTAAGGACATGGTAAAGGTCCTTTTAGTCCTAAAACCTCCCTGAGTAAAGTGTTAAGCTATAAACGTGAAAAGTATTAGACTCTGCCAACCAGAGTCTACCAGGGGATATTTGCTGAAAATCCCCTCTTCTACTTGCAGCACATAAAATTTCTTTACTACACTATAAATTTTCCCGGCCCTGGTTCTTATTTCAGGCCATCCAGCAGTCTTATCGACTTTTTATATAACGAGGACCCAATATTTTGGTAAAGTGCCTTTTAGGGTGACTGACCCAAAACATCTTTAGCGAATCAATGACATTGTATTAAAGAAAACAGCTGCTCAGCGGCTGTACACAAATAGAGAGCAGGATGTATGAAAGTTACACAGTATTGTCCATTTATTTTAGCAGATGTTTCGTAAAAGCAACAATATGACAGCACTGCAAGAAAATAAATAAAAATTTGAAACAAATTTAGTAAAATTTATATTATTACTAAATCCTATCTATCATATGGCATTGTGATCAACATGAGGTGATTGTTTTACATGTTAAATATAATAAACATTTACTATATCATTCTCGACTCATTAGCTTGCATGAGTGTTCTGCAACCAAGAGAAAAAAATACTGACACTATTTACAAAATACATTTTTCATTTCCTCATTTTTATCACAGGTATATAGAGAAAGTATTGTGATTGCAAAAAATCCGGATTCGGGATATCACCAGCATTATCCGTTTCAGATGTTTTAACACCTTTCAAGTGGTATTAACTAAGTTGTCTGTCTGTATGTGTGTGGCTGTTATATTATCATCTATTATATATAATTATAATGCCTATTATATTATCTTATAATGACTTCATAATGTTTACTATTATCTTATAATGACTTCATAATGTTTACCTATTATAATGACTTCATAATTTACCTATTATAATGACTTTCATAATGTTACCTATTATATTTCTTATAATGACTTCATAATGTTTACCTATTATATTTTCTTATAATGACTTCATAATGTTACCTATTATATTTCTATAATGACTTTCATAATGTTACCTATTATATTTTCTTAAATGACCTCATAATGTTATATATATATCTTATAATGACTTCATAATGTTTACCTATATAGTATCTTATAATCATTTTATAATGATTACCTATTGTCGCAAAAACTACAAAAAACATTTAGAACACGTAAAAATAATCCGATTGAATTGAGATTTGGCACGCATGTAAGACTAAGATATGTGTCAGGTTTCATCGTATTATCTGCATTAGTTCAAATGTTATTCATGACTTGTGCACGTTGCTTGAAATTGAAAAAAAATCTAAAACTAATCTGATTGATTTAAAAGTTGATACAGGTGTATACATTTACGTTATGAATAAGTACACTAAGTTTCGTTTCAATTCGCCAATTATATGATAAATATGGATCCCTGATATCCATGATATCTATGGGATATCATAAGAAGTTAAGCAGCATTGATCGTGGTCAGTGCTGTATGGGTGACCGGTAAAAATGAAACGGATGTATTTGGACAAGCGAAGCTTTTCTGAAAACATAATGCAGCATAAATTTGGCTAATCGTATATTCTGAGGACAAGCAAAGCGAGTCTGAAGTAGAGAGTATGAACATTGAATTCTCTATTCAATGCTTCAATTTCTCTATTGAATCCGATTTGATGATGGAGTTCCGAGGTACCCCGTACCCGATTATTATATAAAACTCCTACTTTTTGCCCAAAAACTCCTACGTTTTCTGCTTTTTTGCCCACGAAAATCGCTGGGCTCCCTGCTATTGAGCCAAAGTCTGTTTACACCTTACTGAAACCTGCAGAATGCGTCTAGCATCGTTAGATTATTTTTTTAAAGTAAAAAGTGTCATGTAAAATAGTCATAAATTTTAATTCGCCCTTATTGGCCAAAGAGACTCAAAACTTAATACACATGCTTGGTACATTATACTCTGAACGTTTTTAAAGCAATTGTAAAAAATCGGAAAACAAACCAATTAAATTTAATTAAAATTTAGTACAAGTTTATACCTTTACGTAATAAGTAAGTACACTAAGTTTCGTTTCAATACGACAAATATATCTATGATTTCTGTTGGATAAGTTAAGTAGCATTGAGGGTGATCAAGTGCTGTATGGGTGACCGCTAGGAATGAAACGGATGCATTTGCATCTGAGGACAAGCGAAGCGAGACCGTAGACATGTTGCAGTTTAAATTTGATGAATTGTATATTCTGAGGCTATTCCGAAGCAGGGAGGATGAGCGTAGCAAATCCGATGTGATGAGGAAGTGTTACGAGGTACCCCGTACCCGTTTTTTTCAATCTTTAGTCAGCCTCTAAAATATTAATTTTTACCAAATAGCAAGTGTTGCTCATGTTGTCAACAATAAAAAGTACTTTCAATAGATTTTAATAAAAATATTTAAAGAGTTTTTTAGTTTGTATAAATCTAGAATTCTTATATATTTTTTTAACCTTTTATTCTAACATTTAATATTCAGTTTATTTGGTGCTGGACCTGGTCCAAGTACAGTGAAGAGTAAAGTAGAGTTTTATTCCCGTGTTTAATAACTTGCAAGTACAGTGATAAAGAGGAGGGAGTTAAGCAACCATTTTTGGCTCTTATTAATCTGTTGGAACGTTAACTGTCTTTTATACACCGTCTGCACGTTTTCTAGCTTTTCAAATTTATTTATTTTCTGGTTCTTTTTTATTCCTTTTAAGAAACGGAAGGAGATTTATAGATTTAGAACTATATTTTTTACTTTTCCTAATCTATAACGAAGGTATTATATGAAAGTATTGTGTTTGTACTTATAATCCTAAAGCGAGATATTACATGAATTATTCGTTTCAAGTGTTTTTAAGATCTTTTGAGTTTTTATCTAAGTGATTTTATCTGTCTGCCCATATGTGTGAGAGCATCTGATGTAAATTGAAAATATCTTTTCTTCCTTTGTAAGCAAGGATCTTGAATGAAGGGGATAAAGTGCACTTTAGTCGATTTGCCATACAATAAAGTGAACCCATCGAAAACCAAAAAATAGTGACATTTCAACACGAAACATACGTCAAAAACCAACTGCACATGCTTGGTACAAACTGCGCATTCTTACAATTCTTATAACAGAGCAGGTCTTAAATTTTAGAGACAAACTTACCTCTCAATGGTTGCCTATTGTTTATTGCTTGAGAATGTTATAACAAAACACGCCTAAATTATCACTCACTAAAGTGGGAAAGTATAGTCCAAAATTTAAAATTCAATAAGCACAAATGACTTAACAAGCACCACAAATGTAACAATCACGAGAAGCACAGAAGAAAGTTTAGAAGAAAACTCGACAACCTTGCAACAGTATAATGTATTAAAATATGCCGGTACTAAAGTGATGTAGAAATCCATACTGTTGGGCACTAGACAGGTGATTATTAGTGTGGCTAGTGTTACCAAAGAGAGGTTTGAAATGAAGCTCTGAAGGACCATATAAAAATAAGGATAGGTAGAAGGCTGATTTAGATAAATGAGATAGAAAATATTAATCTTAACAATATAATATTTAATGAAATTTTAGAAGATAACTTAAGTGATAAGAAAGCATAAAGATATAAAGCAGTGGAACTGATAATTAAATAAACATGCATCTAAGCCAGTACTTAACTTTAGGAAAAAAAATAAAGCAGTTTTGTAAGATAACCAACTCATGCACAAGCTACAATAAATATAAGTTATGATTGCAATAATTTAGCCGTAACCGGCGGGTTAAGCATTGGCTTGATAAGCACCTTAGCACTAAACTTAAACTTATGCTAATACAATTAATAAGTCTTAGGCTAAGTAAACTAACTTTAAACACCCAAAAGGGGAACCCAAGGGACCTATTATCTACAGAAATAGCCCAATGATAAGAAATTAATAATGTAAGCCTGCCAGGAAGGCGTCATTCGTAGGTGCAACCAAGGTTATTAATCAAATCAAAATCCGAGTTATTTCGCCGCGGAGGATGAAAGAGAGTCCAATAGCTGATAGATTAAGCAGAAGGAAGAAAGCATCGCATAACTGGCGAGAGAAGTTAGATAAGGTGATAGGTACGTACCTGCTGCTTTATACTTAACTCACAGAGACTTGGTTTCGCTCGGAAACCAGGTCGGTTTACACTCAAAGTAAATCCAGACTTCGCTGATTCTATCGGTAAACAATTTACGGGACCTCACACAAAATTGAGATATAACTTCACTAAAATATCTGAGCTAGCTCGTACGGTTACGCCGTAGATTCTTCACACACCGTCGTAACGGTCAAAAGCGGTTTTAAGCAAATCAAAATACTTTTGAAGCAGTTGAAAGTGCTGAGTTATCTTGTTTGAAAGCGCTGAGAAAGGAATGAGGAAGGTTACAGACGAGAAGGTTACTTTACGTGACTTCAAAACAAAGTGCCGGCTTTCCTTACAATAAAGGCCTAATTATTAAGTTGTCTGTACTTATTTCGCTAATATGAAGCTGATGAAACAAAAGGAAGTAAATATTGAAGATAGTGCTGGTGAAGTAAATGTAAGAAAGCTGAAGATGAGATGAAAGTGATCAGAAGAAACGTAAACAGATTCGCGAGTTTAAACAAGGTATTAATATTAAATTTACATACAAAAATGGCTTTCAAATTATAAAGGAGCTTAAAACTAATAATAATCGTGATAAAACCAAATAAATAATAAATATTAGATAATAAATACGTAAATATTTACAAGGTAAATAAAGAGGGTTTGGGAAGGGATATGTTAGGAAAGAAATCTCCTATCAGTGCCCCGACCCATAGAGTAAGAGTGGTGGTGCGGGACGCAGTGGTTCAACTCCCCCGGTATAAGCTGTTTTAGGTGGGACTGCTATAAGTTCACCGTTTCTCCACTAGAGGCAGGTCGGTTCACCTTGTACAGAATTTAATTTATAAAACAATTATTTCTTCATTTTCATGATTTAAATTATTAAATGGATCTTTAACATTGTTAAAATTGTATTAATTATTTTAAATGTAAATTTTTTATAAAATATAAATGATGTGTTATTTTTAACTAGACCTGATATCATGATAATCATGGCGTGCAGAAATGGAAATTAATTTGCGCGTTCATTGTGTTTCTATTTGTCCATATAAAGAAAAAAATGATAACATTTGTAACATTGTAGAATTAAAGTCGTTTCTTTTCCTAATAGTAATTTAATTTATCTTATTTTAAACGAATAATCTTAAACAACTAAAATTGTACTTATGTCAGATAAAAATTGTTTTGTTTACGTTCTTTCAAAACATAGACGTCTCGATTTAAAACTAATAGACCAAGAGCCCAGGGGTGATTTGTTAATAAAAAGTGTAATAGCTGGAACCGGTCTCAATTTTTCGTAAATACCTTCCTGAACAAGGATCTGCAATCCTGCCGACTCGTATCGGATGGGTGTCCCAGGCAGAACGCACTTTATAGACCAAGAGCCTAGGGGTGTTTTGTTAATAAGTGTAATGGCTGGAACCGGTCTCAATTTTTTCGTAAATACCTTCCTTAACAGGATCTGCAATTCTGCTGACTCGTATCGGATGGGTGTTCCAGGCAGAACGCACTTTAGGGGTCAAAGGCTCTGTCTGGGACACCCATCCGATACGAGTCGGCAGAATTGCAGATCTTTGTTCAGGAAGGTATTTACGAAAAATTGAGACCGGTTCCAGCCATTACACTGTTTGTTAACTTGGGTGGTAAATTTGACCTGTAAAGTGCGTTCTGCCTGGGAGGTCCATCCGATAGAGTCGGCAGAATTGCAGATCCTTGTTGAGGAAGATATTACGAAAAATTGAGACCGTTCCAGCCATTACACTTTGTATTAATTTGGGTGCTAAATTTGACCTCTAAGTGCGTTCTCTTGGACACCCATCCGATACGAGTCGGCAGAATTGCAGATCTTGTTCAGAAGGTATTTACGAAAAATTGAGACCGGTTCCAGCCATTACACTTTTTATTAACAAAACACCCTGGGTCTTGGTCTATAATAACAATATTGATAACGGCTGTACAAGGTGAAAACTAACGCTCGGTGCGGTTAGTTTACCAGGGAGTTAGACCATTGTGTCCCGCGCCCCCCACCTTACTGTATGAATTTCTACATCACTTTAGATTTCCGGTCACTTTTTTCGATCTCCTCGTTAGCCAAAAGTTTTAATACTGGGGGCGTATTTTCAATGTCTGAATCCATGATTATTAAACACTTGAGAATAAATAGTTAATAACCAATTTTCCGAAAAAAAACTTCCTTAAAAAACTCGTTTGATTATTTATTTGAAAACAGTGAGAACAAGGAAGATAGGTTATAACATTGTAGTGAACTACTAGCGCCCACCTATAGTGGACATTTGAGGAACTTCACAGAAAAAAAACTTCAAAACTGTCGGTAAAAACACATTTAACTTACTTTTTTGAGGATGTAAAGATCCTACTTTACAGCCGCTTGAAAAAAATGTAGGCTCAGAAATTACTATTTTGCATTCTATCTCAAAGTATTTAAATTATAATTAAGTGTCTGTTGAAGTAACATATTGTTTAGAAGGGTTTAAAGAAACGTGGTCCTTCAAACCGGAGTCGTAATAACTTATTTATGATTATGTGGGTGACGCAGCATATTGTTTTAGTTTGTTGGTTAACCTGTTCGGTGATTGCTTTAAACTTATTAGGTTTTTCAAGGATTTGAGATAGTTAAGTCTTTTAGTGAAATATCAATAAAGGATAATACTTATAAGTTTTATAGTTATACAACTTTATTTATAGTCTTAGATTAAGTCAAAACTTTCTTTCTAAACTTTGGCAAAGTCGTCAAGTCCTCCTACCTCCCGGTGCTCCCGCCGGTAGTTTAGTTAAGTGGGTTTTTCCTCAGGTGGCTCTCATGGTAAACTTTTTATAACTTTATAATACTCTGTATCGTATTTCGAGGATATTCAGAATTTGTTTTGAAAATAACTTGTTAAACTATTTGTTTTCATTTCGATTTTTACAATACTCTTTTGTAAAGGAGGTTTGGCATTATCAAATTTGTAATAATTTTAACAGTACAGTAGGGAGATATGAGAACCACAAGTTCAATAATCTAGAAACTATATTTCTATGTCCCATTTTACTTAATCCCTATAGCTGTGATGAGACATTACACAGTCGTGCGCCGAAGCCATTGACCAGATAATATAAGATATAATCATGACCCGTTATTGGTTATAATGAAGCCCACTTAACAAATTACTAATGGTAAATAAATTGCCTATATTTTAAATTACAGGCTTAAATTTCTCATTAACAGGCTGATTGAAACTTCTCCACGACTTCGTTATTAACTTTTGACTGGCCTAACAGCTTAACAGACTTTACTGAAACTTCTCTGATCTAAAAGAATTTTACATAAAATTTCAATTTTAAATTACTTTCATTACGCTGCGTAATTGACAGACATAACAACGTAACAGACTTAAGTAAAAACTTATCCACGACTTTGTTATTGACTTTACCTAAAATTTCAATTTTAAATGACTTTCATCACGCTGCGTAATTGACTGACATAACAACGTAACAGACTTAAGTAAAAACTTATCCACGACTTTGTTATTGACTTTACTAAAATTTCAATTTAAATGACTTTCATCACGCTGCGTAATTGACTGACATAACAACGTAACAGACTTTAAGTAAAAACTTTCCACGACTTTGTTATTGACTTACCTAAAATTTCAATTTTAAATGACTTTCATCACGCTGCGTAATTGACTGAATAACAAGTAACAGACTAAAGTAAAACGTATCCACGACTTTGTTATTGGACTTTACCTAAAATTTCAATTTTTACTTTCAACCTTAAGAGACTTAAGCAGTTTTAACTTTTCGTCCATCACACCTTATCTCCAATAATTAAATGAAGTTATTCTATCCTGTCATTTAATAAAAGCTTTGCAGTCTCGTTTCAGAGTCCAGACTAAGGCGAAACATATCCACGTAAAGCAATGTGCTCTAGGTTCTGGTGGCTTCTTTGGGAAGCATCTAAGAACTATTTGATGAGAAGTACTTGTAGTAGTGGTAGTAACTACCAGGCAAGTAGGCCAAGTTGTTGGGCCTTTTTTGCCAGCTCCCTAATATAGTGTTGTTCTACTCATTTTAATTTAAAGTGTAGGCATATTTCATCTAATCTAGACAGAAGAGCCGTGGATTTCTATAGTTCCTCTCATGCTTTTTCAAGCAATCATACATATTTTCACTGACTCTTATAGTCTAGTGAAAATTGGGAACACCACGTCTCACTGTTAAACCAAACCTCCACACTTTAAACTACAAGGCAGAAACAGTATAGTATTATAATGAATCTACAATGAGGGTCCTAAATTTTGCATATACCCAGTTTCATTTAAATAAGGGATTCCTTAACGAGTACCTGACAACGCACAGGCTCGAGACCACCAGCTTTACGTCTCTTCTGAAGGACGTGAACGCAGAATTTTATCCCTCTCATAAAAATCCTAAAGGGCCGTGCTGGGATTGAACCATGACCAAAGTCCATTCATTCTGTGTATTGGCCGCGTACCTTACCACTACACCACGGGTGACTCTTATTTGATGAGAAAGCCTTGCATTAGAAGAAGTAAATAACATCAGTAGATTCGCTATTAAGTGTCAAATAAATAATAAATCAATCAAATTTGAACATGTGTATCTTGAAAACAGGTATCCACGGGCGATCTGAAAAAATCTTGACGCTCTAACTAACTCTGCTATCAGTCCCAAATTTATCAAATTGATTAATAGATAAAAATATTAAAGACGATAAAAGAAAACAACATAATATATTTAACCAGTAACCTAGAAAATAACTGCTTGGAACACTTAAGAAAGGAAGGGGATAAGGAAAGCTTAAGGGCCTAAGGACCCTAAGGCTTAAGGGGGTTTTCCTGCGGCATAAGATATATGATCCATTCTGTCATTGGATTTAGAAGAATATAGAGTAGAGTGAGAAAACCACCGTCTAATCATTCATACTTGGGCTAGACAATTTGCTGACTAAGCAATATTAAGTTTAAGTTTATTAAGATACTTATTATAAATTTTAAAATAAAAATTTAGCCTTAGTCATTCTTTCCCTAATTCGCTTATATATTTAAGATGTAAAGGCTTGAATTTAGAAACAAAAATGTTCACGACTGAGATATAGTTTAGAGAGAGAGAGAGGGTAGATTATTTCGATTGGCTGTGTCTTAAAAATAAAGTGTTGTAGAAAAAAATTACTAGGCCTAAAAATGTTTGTTTTCTTGAGTACTATTGTTTAACTATTTTATGTTTTACTAAAAAATTCTACAAAAAAAAATTAAAACTAGTAGTACTTTAATTCTGCTATTAGTACTTAAATTATGCTATTGTACTTTAAATTCTGCTATTAGTACTTTAAATTCTGCTATAGTACTTTAAATTCTGCTATAGTACTTTAAATTCTGCTATTAGTACTTTAAATTATGCTATTAGTACTTTAATTCTGCTATTAGTACTTTAAATTCTGCTATTAGTACTTTAAATTCTGCTATTCTGCTATTAGTACTTTAAATTCTGCTGCTTAATTATTAGTACTTTAAATTCTAACAATGAACATTTCCCTTTTTGGGGAAAAAAAGGCGTAGTTATCAACGATTGATATTTTTCTCCTGTTACCGAGAATTGTAAAGAATAAAAGAGCTTTCATAAGAGATTTCTTTATTTTTCTTGGCTCAGGTTTTTCCGGTTGAGTTATTTGAAAACTCCAAAGGATAATAATGTTTTGAATTGAGGGAAAAAATCTTTATACTGGTACGAATAACGCGACAATATAAACTGACAGGAGTAACCAGAAATATAGTCGTATTTTATTATTATTATAATTATTATATAAATAAATTATATATTATACTGGGTGGACCATAAATCCACTCATAATTAATACTCATATTATCAAGTATACTCTGTTAATTTTGAACCCTTTAAATATAAATTGTTGACACTTTTGGCCCTCCATTATTTTAGAAGAGTTTATGTATATATATATATATTATATATATAATATATAAATATATTAATATATATATATATATATATATATATATATAATATAAGAGTTATTATATTTCCGTTTTATCATAATTGATTGGCCCAAAGATTAAATTTTGTACCAAGTTTCAAACCTTTTGCATAACAAAAAAAAAAATAAGAATATAAGGAAATAATGGGAGGAAAGATAATAAATGAAGTTATTCTATCCTGTCATTTAATAAAAGCTTTCTGCAGTCTCGTTTCAGAGTCCCAGACTACAGGCGAAACATTCCATTATTTTTAGAAGAGTTTATATTATATATATATATAATATATATTTATATATATATATATATATTATATATATATGCATATTTTGATTCTACTGCCATTACAAATAGTTTACATTGTAGATAAGGAACAAAGGGGTGATTTAAAAAATAAATATTATTAGTGGCAATTTGTATTCTTTAAGTAAGATAGATGGTGTTTTATACTTGGACACTGTTTGTTTGCCTCTTAAAAGTTATAAAATTTTAAAGTTTTAGCCCATCAGGGCGGTACTTTCTAATGTTCAATAAAAAAAATAAACTCCACAATACATTATCGAGATGGAGGATCGAAATGGAGTCCATTGTAAATAATGAAAGTAAAGAAGTCTCTCCACAAAATAAACTTTATTGTCAAAGCGCTTTCAACCTAACTAAGCCATCATCAGTGCAAAACCGTTGAGATGTAAAGAAGAAGAGAAGTGAGTCTATGTTTTTCTATTAGATATGACAGTTAACCTATGAGAGTCTATAGGTTGAAAGCGCTTTGCCAATAAAGTTTTATTTTGTGGAGAGACTTCTTTTCTTACATTATTCATTTTATCCGGTTTAACTTTAAGAAGAGAACTTTAGTCCGGCCTGTATGTAATATATACTTCTATTTAAATAATTTGATCTTACGGATACATTTTATACTTGTCTCGTCAAATCATAAGCTATGTTACGTTTCCTGGTTCTAACGTTATTAGCTGCTAAGTCGACTGTTTAAGAGTTGTGCGATTGTTGCTGTATCGTAGGATTGCTTTACATTTTAAATCGACAGATTCAAGCCTACTCTGAGAAGTAGGGATGAACTCTGAGCTTAGTAAAGAATGGCTTTACGTATCTTATCTCTGCTCATGTTAAAGGGAAAGGATCAAGCATGTTTATAATTCATGCAGGAATGCTTTTTCCTCGCAAATACTACTCAGCGCTTCCAACTGCTTAAAATATCTGTTAGAAAGTTCTGTCCAAATTTAAGTTATATAGTAGAACGTTTATAATACAAATGAATGTGTGAAAGCAGGCGACAATTGATCTATAATAACCTTAACTCATAATAATTAAGTTATATAGTAGAACGTTTATAATACAAATGAATGTGTGAAAGCAGACGACATTGATCTTAATAACCTTAACTCATAAGTAATTTAAGTTATATAGTAGAACGTTTATAATACAAATGAATGTGTGAAAGCAGACGACAATTGATCTATAATAACCTTAACTCATAAGTAATTTAAGTTATATAGTAGAACGTTTATAATAAAAATGAAGTGTGAAAGCAGACGGACAAATGATCGTATAATAACCTTAACTCATATAGTAAATTTAAGTTATTAATAGTAAGAACGTTTAACAAATGAATGTGTGAAAGGAACGACAATTGATCTATAATAACTTAACGCATAAGTAATTTAGTTATATAGTAGAACGTTATAACCAAATGAATGTGTGAAAGCAGACGACAATTGATCTATAATAACCTTAACTCATAAGTAATTTAAGTTATATAGTAGAACGTTTATAATACAAATGAATGTGTGAAAGCAGACGACAATTGATCTATAATAACCTTAACCTCATAATTAATTATATAGTAGACGTTTATATACAAGATAAGAACGACAATTGATATAAACAAATGAATTTAGGTTATATGTAGAATTTATAAACAAAGAATGCAGACGACAAATTGATCATAAAATCTAAGTCATAATAATTTATTATATAGTAGAACGTTTAATAAACAATAATGTAATGGTGAAAACGTTTAAATACAAGACGGGACAATTGATCTATTAATAACCTTAATCATAAGTAATTTAGTTATATAGTAAGACGTTTATAATCAATGAGTGTTGAAAGCAGACGACAATTGATATATAATAACTTAACTCATAAGTATTTAAGTTATATAGTAGACGTTTATAATACAAATGAAGTGTGTGAAAGCAGACGACAATTGATCTATAATAACCTTAACTCATAAGTATTTAAGTTTATAGTAGTAAGACGTTTATAATAAAATGAATGTGTGAAAGCAGAACAATTGATCTATAATAACCTTAACTCATAAGTAATTTAAGTTATATAGTAGAACGTTTATACACAATGAATGTGTGAAAGCAGACGACAATTGATCTATAAATTACTCATAAGTTAATTAAGTTTATATGTAAGAACGTTTATATACAAATGGAATGTGTGAAAGCAGGCGAATTGATCTATAATATTAACTCATTAAGTAATTTAAGTTATATAGTAGAACGTTTAATAATACATGAATGTGTGAAGCAGACGACAATTGATCTATAATAACCTTACTCATAATAATTTAAGTTATATGTAGAAGTTTATAATACAAATGAATGTGTGAAAGCAGACGACAATTGATCTATAATAACCTTAACTCATAAGTAATTTAAGTTATATAGTAGAACGTTTATAATAAATGAATGTGTGAAAGCAGACGACAATTGATCTATAATAACCCTTAAGCTCATAAGTAATTTAAGTTATATTAGTAGAAGTTTATAATACAATGAATGTGTGAAGCAGACGACAATTGATCTATAATACTTAACTCATAAGGTAATTTAAGTTATATAGTAGAACGTTTATAATACAAATGAATGTTGTGAAAGCAGACGACATTGATCTATAATAACCTTAACTCATAAGTAATTTAGTTATATATTAGAACGTTTATAATAAATGAATGTGCGAAAGCAGACGGCAATTGATCTATAATAACCTTGATCATAATTAAGTAATTTAAGTTATAGTAGAGTTATAATACAAGAATGTGTTGAAAGCAGACGACAATTGATCTATGATAACCTTAACTCATAAGTAAGTTGTATAAAGGTTTCAATGCGGTTACAGAGAGCCCCTAAGAGCCTAAAAACGTGTTTTAGGCATTATTCGTGTTATGAGATATGCTATGTCACCTCTAGTAATATGTATCTTTGTATCTCAGCCTTTTCTTCTTGTCAGTGAGATTTGTTTCTCGTATTTATAAGTATATATTGCCTTAATGTTTCGCGGAATACCGTTACTGTTTTTGGCAAATATAGTATAATGTAAATTGTGGAGTGTATCTAGTTGCTATAGACAAGAGCCCAGGGTTGTTTTGTTAATAAAAGTGTAATGACTGGAACCGGTCTCAATTTTCGTAATACTCCTGAACAAGATCTGCAATTCTGCCGACTCGTATCGGATGGGTGTCCAGTCAGAACCTTTGACCCCTAAAGTGCGTTCTGCCTAGGTCACCCATCGATACGAGTCGGCAGAATTGCAGATCCTTGTTCAGGAAGGTATTACGAAAATTGAGACGGGTTCAGCCATTACACTTTTATTAACAAACACTCTGGGCTGTTGGTCTATTAGAAAACAGAGTCCCTGTGTTAAATACAATTTTCTTGTCGAAATGTTGCTTTAATGTACCAACTTAGAGAATCTTTCATAATAACTAGTATTTGCAATCTAAACTTCGACTTTAGTTGAACTGGGTTTCGATTTTAGTAGAATTGTATTTTGATTTCTTTAGATTTACGGAAACACACTTCAGTATTGATGGCTGTACCTACTTTAGTATTGAAAAATGTTGATATAACAACCATATCAACTAATAGTAGGTAACAATTGGTTGTTTATTTAAACAAACTTAAGGATATACATCTCTTTGATATAATATTACCCGTTTTAACCCACCAGTAATAAACCTTGCGGTAATTGTTTAGTGTAATAGTTTTATATTAGTGGCAACTATTATACAACTTGGAAAGTCTCCTGATACAAACTAAGAGCATATCCTGGGATGTGAACTCCAGACCCCGTACTGTTAAGTTTAAATAGTGACGCATTATCAACTTGGTCATACAATTTTTAATTTTTCTACGCATATTGATTCTAGTAGTTCAGGGGCGAATGTGAAGAATTCACTATTTGTAATGAGACTTCTTCTAACCACAGAATCTTCTCTCTAAACCACCACAAAACCTCCAACGTAAACACCTCACTCACTCCATCTCAAAACTTATGCTGCCTCACTAACCTAAACTAACAACACGACACTACACCACAAACCCACTCGCAAAAACATACCACCACTAACTATCAAAAACTACCCCAACAACAGCTTTCTAAAGACTCATCTACTCATGATAAACAAAAAAGAAGCTATAAACCTCAGCTCACCTAATCCCACTCTAAACTAACCAATCAAAAACTTAACTATTCACCAGATACTTCTACCACACTAAAAATTTAAATTACACTTTCCCAACCCACATCACCAAATGAAAATACAAATCAAGTACCGAGACTCAAAATCATGATGCAAAACAAGACTAACCAACACTACAAACTTTATCATAAAAAACTTAAAGAACACGCCCTACTGCACCACTCCGAATCACTTTAACTGCCGTATAACAACTTCCACAATAGTAGCAAAAACTAAACTCAACTCTCATCACCTTAACGCCAACACACACACTACATGTATCTAAAACACCTTTCAAACATACTGAACACCACTTTCAATCAACCAATCAAAATCTCCAGCAACACACCTTTCACCCCCCCAACAAACTCCCACGAAACAACTAACAACTCTCAACATCATCAAAAACTTTCACAACTTCGCTTATACTACATCACTAAACCAAACCCCTTAGTCCTACAAGCCACCATAAATCTAATCATTCTGCACAACAACCACCACAACACAACACAACTACAAAAATCTAACATTTCCTTTACTTCTCTTCTTCATTACTCTTCCTGGCGGGCAGTGTAGTATGGTCGGGCCCGTTGGACTACAGTTTAAATGACCTAAGCAGTTTCCACTATTGAACCTTTTAATTATTGGACTGATTAAAAGCGCTTCCAGTCAATAGTACTGCATCTATTCATCCCAGAGTGGTTAGAAGAGATTCTGCTGTGCTTAGAATGAATCTCCCAATTACCCAAATATTTGAATTCCTTCACATTCCACTGAAACTCCTAGAATCAATATTGCTAGAACATTAAAAATTGTATGACCAAGTTGATAATGCGTCACTATTTAAGACTTAACCAGCTGACGGGGTCTGGAGTTTCCACATCATCCCAGATATTCTCTTAGTTTTATCGAGGAAGACTCTTACCCAATTGTATAATAGTTGCCAACAATATCAGTCCGCTGAATGAAATAAGCAATATTAGTACAACTGTAGCATACAGAGCTACCTTTATCAGTTACCACATAATTGAAAGTTGAGTAAAAATGGTAATGATTGAACGCTGACCTAGTGCGATGGCTTGGACTGTGTGAGGTACAGGTGTTAATCCAATACGCAGACACTACACAACATATGTGCATACGTAACTAGTTTTGTAGAGAAGTAGAAGAAGATCTCCCTATTGTTAGTGAAGAAGTTGTTGCTTTGAACGAGAGAGTAATAAAGAAACGAATCTTATGTCCGTGAAGCAAGAAGTTGTGTTGTGTTATCCTGAAAGTGAAGTGAAGAATGAAGTCTTGTATTGCTAATTGGAAGAGTAGATAGGTGTTGTTTGAGTAAAGAGAAGTAAAGAAGATCTTTGAGTGAAGAGATACGTGAATCTGTATTGAAAAGAAGTGATATTTAAGATCCTCTAAAATGAAAGTATAGACAGTTATATGTAGTTGGTACAAGCCTCGAGATAGAAAGTAAAGAAGATCGTGTGAGGAGTGAAAAGAAGTGTTTGTTTTGTACAAGAGAGTGAAATGACAGATAGTATATATTGTAGTAGAGATAAAAAGTGATAGTTTTTGTATAGAAAAAGACACGTGGAAAAGAAGATCGTCTAATACCCACGTGAACAATGCAACAGTGTGTTTAGAGTTTGATAAGAAGTGATAGAATATATGCTTATTTGAGAGAAAAGAAACACATGTGAGTCGATTTTGAAAGAGAGATAGTGAAGTAACGTAATTGAAGTGTAGAGAGAGTGACCAGTGTAAGTTGAAAAAAGTGAAGAAGATCTTTGAGTGTAAGAAGAAGCGTAATATTCTATAAATGAGGAGAACAAGAAAGAACTCTTATAGAGTGATATATATATGAATGTTGTGATTTATTAAGATAGCTGAAAAGAAGTAAGCGATTTGTGAAAGCATAGTATAGAGAATATTCTTTCTAATGAAGTAAGAAGTGAATCATATCTCATGACAAGAAGTGAAGCGCAAGAAATTGTGTTGTATGTGAAGAAGAAGTGTTTTGTTTTGTAAAGAAGTAAGAAGATCTTGAAGAGAGATAGATGAAGATGTCGTTTGGAAAGAAAACGTGAGATGATACAATTGGTCTTTGATTGACAGAATAGAAGTTTTTATCTTTCGAAAGAAGTGTAAGAACACTCTTTGAGAGTCACGTGAAAGAAAGAATGAGACTGCAATGTCGTGAAGAGAAACATCTTTAATGTAGCTTTAATAATATCGCGAGTAACGAAGTTAGGAGATAGTAGAGCCGTCTAGTAGTGCCAAATTATTACCGCATATAATTATGTCGGCGTGCGAGAGAGTGAGCTGACGACTTACGCGCCAAAAATACCTCGATTAGCTGATTCGCGCCACGTATGATCTGTGACAGAGATCACCTCTGACATCACCTTTAATGAACACGTGTACATCACGATATATATAACCTCGCTATAGCTACTGAGAGCTTTCCTAGTAATATGCACTATCTGACCTATATTACATAATCCACAAACCACATCACCTCTCGTCTGGTCTGCCTTCGTGGCCGACACAGCTTTCAATCCTATGATTACTTCCCTATACATTCATACAATCAGAAAACAAACGTAGCGAGCGATGTAGGTGTTAATACGATAGTATCGCAACTGAACGCTTGTGACGTGTTATAACTCAAACCATGTTGCAAAACATTGGAAATCAAGTATACCTTAAAATTCGAAAGGAGTTTGTTGTGCTTCTGCAAAGATGTTTTAATCCATAGTCCTAATGGATAATATTGCTTTTCAAAGATAACAATAATTCTGACCTAAAATATGGGATAATAATACCCAGCTATTTTCTCATTTGTTCGCGATTCCGAGCTTCGTAGTAAATATTTTTTCTTTTCTTGTTTGAGACGATAGTGGACTCTTCACGAGAGACAAGTATAACAAGAGATAATCACCCGAGAGAACATAGCGTACCATCGTGATAAGATGTTATTTAAAGCACTCCGAGGGTAGGACACTGAATTTATCTGAATACCTCTGCTCAAACTTGACCATAGATCAAGCACCTGAGATATCTGTAAGCATTTTCTCGCTTACTATGACATACCGTCCCGAAAGATCAAGCCCTAGACTATACCTGACTTCATGTGAAACTACTCCAACTATGGTTACGACAATTGTAATGAAAAATATACTTATCCAAAACTGGTTGACACTGTTTCAGAACCATTGTATCTAAATCAGGAGTAAATTTTCCCGAGCATGTATAATTATCTTAACGGGAGTACCACTTGATTGAGTACTCAGAATTTAAATAATTGGCAAAACGCCATATACATAGTGAGCTGTATTGCTTGACATACTAAATCGTATAGAGCAAACCTTAAAATGCCACCACTTTTTGCTAACTTAACTAAATTCAACAATAAATATCTCAATGCTTTGTATCCACAGAAGAGAATATCAAGGTACTTCCTCAATATTTTTGAGTTATGATATAGAAATTCTCACTAATATCTAGAATATAGACATTACTTTAGCTACCCGAGGGAGTAAACGCAGCACATAACTAAAACAAACTACAGATTTACTTCCTTCAACAAACACCGCGTTCCTTGAGAATTATTAGATTTTTAAACAAGACCAGAAGGTCCATCATTCAATACTTCTTAAATAGTATGATAATAATATATATTCTAACTCTATGAAATACTAGTAGCTCTCTTTAATGAATGTTTCTATGTAAGCATATTGCGTAGAAGGCAGAACACATGAGCTTCAATTAACAATTAATACATTTCGTTGGAGCGGTCACCAAGAAGTGAATCCAGAACAACTGTTCTGATTGAATAAGCACATACGAGACCGAACCAACAGCTTTAGTCACAAGAGAAAACTCGTGAGATATATACCATAGCAGCATTGCGGAGTCTGTATACATGTTTTGTTAACTCGATTAACAAAGAGCGATCGGGACGTGTACCAAATTTCTCTATTATTCGTGCTATATAAATAAAACCTACAAAATTTTAAAACAAATTTAAAATATAATATACTTACAGCACACCACAAAAATCCAACGCCACCTTTAATAAGCCATTATTGTCCTTAGCTGATTGTATGGAACATTTTATTTTATTAGCCTTTATATACGTATTTATGTTTTATCAGATTTCTGATATATTGCTAATTTATTACTGATTGACTTATATGACTGGTAAGTCATTTAATTGATTGAGTTAATTGAATAAATATATAAAATGGCATATTTGTTTTGATTAATTTCAATATGATTCATTTAATTTTTATTTTTAGAATGTTATACAATATAGAATATAGAGTAGATAGGTAAATATAAATAAAATAATAATATAGTAAATTCCAACCATAACATAATAAATAGGGTAACTACAGGCAATGAACATAACCAATGATATAGGAGGTAATAATCAGGATCGACATTTATTAGTAGATAGACTTATCCTCGAAGTCATCTTACCTCCCACAAGTATATACACTTATAACACAAATTGTTTCATTTCAGAGATGCTATATATAAGTATTAGTGATGCGCTATAGTGTTTACTCTATCGTCACAGTTGTAAGTGTGTTACGATTTTGTATGTATATCCAATTTGTGTTGTAAAATATATTTATATTCCCATTATACATTCTGCCATATATTGGAATACTATTCCTATAATGTGTAGTAATGTCAATTGTGTGTAAGTGCAAATGTATGTGGGGTGTGCGTATAAGTTGTAAATAATGCTCTATAGTAATTGTTTTGTATATAGTAAACACTATTATTATTCAATACCGCCATCACCAGTTTCCTATACTCTATAAAATTTATTTATTTCTTTTATCTTGTTTTCTTTTCTTTTATGCATCCCGTATGAGAATGTGTGTATCACTTTTTATTATTATTTGATATAAGTATGTTGTAGGATAAAATAGTCAAGTATATGTAAAATAATATTAAAATAAAATACAAATACTCGACCAGTTTGAGTCACTGGTTCCCCTCCATCAGCACAGGACTTTCCTAAAGATGGAGGGCAGTATTTTTTTTAACCTATATTTTAATTATGGTTTGTTTGATTTTTATATTTTATTAATTTTGTAAAAGCATAAAAATATTGTAATATTTATTTTAAAAAAATACATTAAATAAAAAAAAAAAAGTACGTAATTGAGCACTTATTGGACCGTTTTTAGGATGAGAAGCCAATCATTATTGTTATAGGAGGTTATTTAGTACTTTTCACCTCCGAGGACAGTAATGAATGTAAAAAAAACTCCTAGGACATAAAAGTAATTCATATATTGCCGCCATTACTGTAATGTAGCGTGTTCAAAAAACAATCTGTGTAAAACCTTCATGAGGTTTCTTTAAAAACGTTCATTTTGTTCGTAGACTAATTTTTGTTTTGATTTTAAAAGGTGTTCTAATTGACAATTTTTGTGTGTTTATTTGTAAAGCTTTTACATTTTTGAGTAAAAGTGTGAAGATATGGATGAATTCAAATGACGACGATAAATATGGAGTTAAAATGGACGTTTTTTTTCAATTAAGTAATAGCGCAGTTTATTTAATGGTGCTACCTAAAAAAATAGTGTATGCCATCCGGCTGAGAATGTCTTTATGTCTTGGCAATTTTTCCCGACTCGCTTCGCTCGTCGGTAAATCTAATTGCCGTGACATAAAGACACACTTCTCAGCCTTATAGCATAAGTAACTATTATTTATCTTTCTGCTGTCCTAGCTCGATGCTCCTTAACAAAACGTATCCGTAAAAAAAATCATAGATGAACTAGCTGTATTGAAACGGATTTTTGATAATAGTTTGTTATCAATAAGGGTTCCGACGGCCAAATTTTACAGAAGTGTGTAAACTGTCGTATAAGTGTGTAAACTGGCGTATAAGTGTGTAAACTGTCGTATAAGTGTGTAACTGTGTCGTAATAAGTGTGTGTGTAAAGTAAATACGTATATAGTGTGTAAACTGACCTATAAGTGTGTAAACTGGCGTATAAGTGTGTAAACTGACCTATAAGTGTGTAAACTGGCGTATAAGTGTGTAAACTGACCTATAAGTGTGTAAACTATAAGTGTGTAAACTTGCGTATAAGGTGTGTAAACTGTCGTATAAGTGTGTAAACTGACCTATAAGTTGTAAACTGTATAAGTGGTAAACTTATAAAGTGTGTAAACTGGTGTGTAAACTGCGTATAAGTGTGTAAACTGTCGTATAAGTGTGTAAACTGTAAACCGTATAAGTGTGTAAACTTATATTGCGTATAAGTACCCACTAAAAAGTAATTGTAAAAATATTAACTCCCTGTAATAAAGTCAGGGTGTTATTTCAACATTTAAATAAAAGAATTGTCAATAATAATTGTACAAAAATATAATTTTAATTAACTTTCACACGTGTCACATTTTTAACATCACTGAAAACTTCTTCCATCAGTGTTGCCATTTTAATACAAAATCAAAAGTAAATCTTATTATAGACACCCCCTAAACCACATAGTTTTAATTAGTGTGTATGTATGTATGTGTGTGTAAATGTGTGTTTGTGTATATATATGTAATGTTTATGTATATGTGCAATATATCATTGTAATGTAAATAAATTTGTATTTATAAAATAAAGAATATTAAAAAAACTTGTAAGATAATAAAGGGCATTTCCCTTTAGTAAAAGAAATTACTTGTTGGACAAATAAGTGCATTTCCTATGGAAAATCCTGAAAAAATTTGGTAACATTAGTCGGTAGTAAAGTAATGCTTCTGCTATAGATGTGTTTCATAAATTGAAAGCGTATGGAAGAAATGAATTGTTGAGCAAGATAACTAGTGTTAAAGAGGAAATTCGCCCTGTAGACGAACTTCCGCATCAAAATTATTTTTTTAAATAAGTTTTACAACTTAACTACAAGGAATATGGAAGGGGTGGAGTGAGAGGGGGGTGGGGTCGAATGGAGAGTGTAGTAAGTAACAGTGTGAATAATTTATCGCTTTCCCAGAAGGATTTCTTTGCAGCTTTTCTCGCAGCTTTACTCCAGGGGGAACCTTCTTACAGACCATCCAGTATAGGGGGGGGGGGGGCGAATACAAGATGAACAAGTCAGGAGGGGGGTTCCGTTTTATTCACAATTCATTAATCTTGCTCCACGTTAGCTTTTACTCAAGACAAAATGTTTTTTTCTTTATTTTCTTCATTTTTTTAAAAACTCCTTTAAGCGAAGTGAAGGAATACAAAATAAAATAATCGGGTACGGGTCACCTCAGGTCGTTTCCATTTCGTATCGGATTTATTCTCGACACTTCGGACTTACTTCGGCCATCCTCGCTACGTGAAAAATAAAGATTTAGACCGCGTCAATGTATATGGAGAATCTGACATTATCTGGATGTAGCATATTATGGATGAAAATTCATCCCTCTAAAACACTCAACAGTTTTGTAAAGTACTGAAATGCTTAGTTCAGTTTTGTAGAGCATTAATTTTTCTTTCTAGTGATAGGATCATATGATATCCTTCACCCCTTAGATGCCTTAGAAAGCGAAAAGTCGAAAGCTCGATCTTCGTTGATACGGTTACCACCAGAAGACTTAAATCTTTATGACGATTACCCTGGAAGCCTACGCAGTTAACATGGAAAATAATTTTTATTTTAACACATCTTTGTACTAGAATAGTTATAATATTTTAGTATTTTCTTAATTTTTAATATAGTGGAAAAAATATATTTTATAGAAGTTAATAACAAACGAAATATTTTCCGATAAAATAAAATTTGGCTCTAAAAGTCTTTTAATTAAAGTCAGGTGCAGGGTACCTCAAAATAATTTACTAATACGGACGTAGGGCACGTATTATTACGTGCCCTACTAATACGGACGTAGGGCACGTATTATTACGTGCCCTACTAATACGACGTAGGGCACGTGTGCCCTACTAATACGGACGTATTTATTATTACTATTTATATTTATTTAATTTTTATTTATTTATTTATTTATATATTTTGAAGAGCCCCTAAACAGATAAACCACAAGTAGGGAACTCTGCATATAAGAACACAGATAATAATCAGAAATTAAAAATTAAGAATAAAATTAAACTTAACCTAATTGACTAGAAAGCGTACTGATAAAATTATGTAACTTAAATCTTAAAAATAAAAATCAAGCCAATAGATTCAGAACAGAGGATAAAGTACAGAACGTAAACAAATTATCACGAGTGATAGGTAGAGAATTAACAACACTAACAAGACGGACAAGAGGGGATAGGGAGGATAATAAGCGAATATACAATAGGCGACCAGCTCTACGACCTGCTGGTAAGAATTCGACCTGATCCTGAACTTGAGGGCACAATACTTCTCCAGATAGGCCTTGATGAGAAAAACTGCTTCATAAGCCGATCTTCTTCTGCTCAGCAAATCTAATCCTAATCTTCTACACATAGATTCATAAGAATAATAACAACGACGATACAAATAACGAATATAAACAATACGAACAAAACGACGTTGGACGGACTCAATGCGATCAGACAAGGTAACACCTATGTCATTCCAAACTGGAACAGCATACTCCAGACAAGAACGAACCAAAGACCTATACAGACATAAAAGACATTCAAGAGAAAGACCACGACAAATATTAAGAATAAGATTGAGAGAGCGAGTAGCAGCAGAAATTCTTGACAATACATGCTCGGTGAAGTTAAGCTTACTCGTCAGAGTAACACCTAAATCACGCACAGTATTCACTGAAGACAAGGGTAGCCCATATAAATTATAAGTAAACACACTAACATTCTGACATTTACTGTAAGATATGACAGACGATTTTCGAGGGTTAAATTCCATCTTATTCGCCAGTGCCCAGTTCAGAACACGATCGAGATCTTCTTGAAGTTCAATGTGCGAGTTGGAATTTAAAATTGGGCGGGAAATCCTAAAATCATCTGCAAACAACTCGTAGGCACTAGTTACTCCTGCACCTAAGTCATTAATAAATAGTAGGAAAAGCAAAGGACCTAGAATAGAGCCTTGAGGTACTCCAGAAGTAGCATAGTAAGTACGTGATAACTGTGAATTTATTCGGACGCAGCAAGATCTACCTGTTAAGTAACTCTGAAGCCAAAGAATGAAAGGTAAAGAAAAATTAAACTGTTCGAAGAGTTTAGACAGTAATATACCATGATCAACCTTATCGAACGCTTTGCTCATGTCTAGATTAATAGTATCGACCTGAAGACGCTGAGAAACAAAAGAACTTATATTAGATAGAAAAGAAACAAGATTGGTAACTGTCGAGTGAGAGGGACGGAATCCATGTTGGTTAGGATCGAGGAGAGGATACACTAAAGGAGAAATAATACTATGCACAACACGTTCGAACACTTTACTAAAAACATTACAAAGGGATATAGGACGATAATTAGACAAACTAGCTCGGTCACCAGACTTAAAAACAGGCACAACTACAGAGGACTTCCACAGAGAAGGAAAGGTCATACAGGAAAGACTTTTATTGAAAATAATAGTTAAAACTGGAGCAAGAACTGGGGCAGCACCTTTAACGATGAAACTAGCTATTCCATCCGTACCTGATGTACGTGACCCATTCAGCGTATTGATAGCTTCTAAAACCTGCTCATTGGTGACAGAATCGACACTGATACACTCGTCAGGATTGAGGATAGGAAGAGGACACACGGGAGCAACATAAATAGAACTTTGAACAAACACAGTCTGAAAACTATCAGCAAATAAATTAGCTTGATCTGAGGGATCGGTAACATTAGCATCATTATGAACTATATTTACATTTTCAACATTATTATTACGCAAAGTTTGTACATGTTGCCAAAAACGACTAGGATCATCTTTAAGAAAAGAGTCTACTCTACTTTTTTGAGCTTTGTCATCAAAAAATGAGTTGGTTTTTTGATAAACTTCGATAAATTGATGCAAATTATTATAAATCTGCCGACCAGTACGCTTATATTTACGACAGTATACATTTTTCATATTAATGTAGTATCGAAGTTTAGCAGAAAACCAAGGAGGAAATTTAGACTTTTTAGATTTTACTATAGGTACATGTTGATTAATAGCATTTAATTTGATCAGTGATGTACTGAACGCAGTAGTCAACATCCATAGAACTGTATATAGAAGAGAAGTCAATAGAAGCAATAGCATTGTAGAGTGAAACGTAATCTCCAGCTGAGTAATTCCTGAACTCAGTTTGCTGAGTTGTCTCGTGAGGACGAGTCAAGTTGAGGCTTATGTCCAACGTAGGGTGATATGAGTCCTCAGGAACAAAAGGAAACGAGCTTCTTTTAACATCAAGAGAAGAAGATTTGCAGAAAATTAAGTCCAGTAAACCACCGTGAGAATTTGCTACATAATTATGTTGATCAAGTCCAAAACTAGAGATGAAATCAATTATAATTTCGGCTCTCAGACGTTTATTGGGAAGTCCATGATAAGTAAGAGACGACCAATCAATCGAAGGAACATTAAAATCACCAATTATGTAAATATCACAGTCTGCCGGTAACTTAATTATTAAAGAATCGAAATAATCTTGAATTTTCTCATCAGCAAGATGATCAGGAAAATAGTGAACTCCGATAAATAAAGACTTTTTATTAGGAATAAAAATTTCAACCCAGGTGACTTCTAGTGAATATTCGAGATCACGACGACGGGTATAAGAAATATTATTTCTTAAAGCTATAAGCGAACCACCACCGTTGCGGCCGCCTATAAGAGAGTAATTCCTATCAGATCGTTCAACATTAAAAGGTAGTGGAAAATAACATTTAGTTGGATGAGACCCGGTGAGCCAAGTTTCTGTAATTAAAATTATATCAGACGAAGACAAAACTGCAGAACTATAGAAGGTATCAGTCTTAGTTCGTAAGCCACGAACGTTTTGATACGTAAGAGAAAACGCCATGGCTAACCATCAGCTTCACCATCCTCCGTGGCTGAAAATCGCATAGCAGGTCGAAGAGGTCCATAAAACTCTTTGACTAAACTACCAACAGGCCAGCAATCGCTAGATAACAATTTAGGACCAAATGTTGCAGGCAAAGAAACATGAAATGAAGCAGAATATTTAGAACGAGAGATCAATCGGGTAATAGTGACATCATCCTCAGGGAGATCAGGAAACATTTCTTTAATGAAATTTAAAAGACAAGCATCAGTTGTATCAAGATCAAGACGAGATATAAAGATAAGGAATCTTTTTTGTACTGAACGCAACTTAGAATCCTTATTTGTGCCTATAGTACATGGACGTCTTTGTTTTATAAATTGTGGCGCATTTTGCACTCTTCCAGGTCCATTATTTGGTTTTAGAATAGCTTGATTACTATAAGCGGAACCATTATTAAAATCAGTAATTACAGGGGGCCCAGGTGGGGGAAGCACGTTCAGTATAGGTGGATTGGCTGCCGCGGCCGGTATATTTCCACTACCACCTCCACTAGTAGATGAAAAATTTAGAGGGGCGGGGGCGTGGTTGCCACCGCTAGGCAGATTTGCAGCAGTACTAGGGCCGTGACTGAGCCCATTAGAAGCAGGAGTAAAGTTACTCTCAGAGTTAGCACACGTTAGCGTACGTAAAGGAATGACAACCAGATGATATTACGTTCTCGAGATGAGTAACTCGATCCTTTAGATAAGAGTTCTCTGTTATCATGTTAGATAAGAAGGAAGTAATGACATCTAATTTATTATTTAAAAGACTAAGAAGATCGACTTGAGCAGCTGAGTTTTTTAACAATTCATTATTAATTAAAATAGCTGTAGAACTATCAAGAGCACTTGCATCAAGTTGTTGATTCAAAGGGTTTGAAGCAGGTTTACTGCTGCCAGAATCACCCCGACGAGGAGTCGAAGCAGCTGTATTATCAGTCTTATTAGTAATACAGGCATCACATTTCCATGAATTAACAACTAGGTCAAAATCATCAGGACTAATATTTTTACAACTCAAGTGATAAGCAGTAGAACAGTTATCCACGACGCATAATAAAAAATTTTCAAGAGGAAATATTTTAGACTTACACTTAGCGCAGGTGTAGTTAGCACTCCGTGTTAGTGGACCCATAGTAATAAACAGAAGAAACGAACACAACGAAAACAATGAAAATTATTAAACTGTAACGACGAGATAAATAGATGTTGATAGTACGACGTCCAGAATGACACTGATACGGATGCCCTACTAATACGGACGTAGGGCACGTATTATTACGTGCCCTACTAATATTTTAAATTGCCCTCATTTATTTTTCCGTGTATTATAAATTTTTTAAATGTCTACTAAGTAATTACATACTGAGTCATCAGTATTACTGAGTCATTGTAATTACTATGTAATTAATTAGTAGACATTTAAAAAATTTATAATACACGGAAAAATAAATGAGGGGAATTTAAAATATTAGTAGGGCATCAGAAATTAAATTAATTAATGCAGATTGATTAAATTTGATTTTTGAGCCAAGTCTTTATTGCCTAGCATAAAGACACAGAGAGCTACAATGATAACAGACAGACAGACAAGTGGACAGCCAAGTGGGTAAAACCATTTAGATAATCTTAAAAATTCCTTATCAGTTAAATTGCTTTTGTTTATTTAAAGTGCAAAAAATTCATTCTCTACATATCTACAGTGAAAACAAGGAAAAGTAATAATTGGATATAGGTACGGAGTTTTACTGTTTTTATTTGTCTTAAGGGACGTACCGTTTTTATTTTTAAGTATATATATAAGCTCTTGGTGATTAGGGAACTTCAACAAGCTCTCGACATTTCCCTTAAAACATCTCGGTTTTTTTACATTTTAAAAACCACTTTTATTGAAATGTATTTAGAAATTTTCATATATTTTGATCAGAATTTCTAAGTTTTATGGTCGTTTTGTACATTTTTCTCATCTCCTTTTCCCACTAAATTCGTCCTTATAACCTTAAATGTTTTGTAAATATCTGACAAGGTTGGTTCGTAGCCCTGTACACTAAAACCGAGCAAATACCATGTCTAACTAAATTAATTCATAATTTACATAACCGTAATTAAAACGTGTTGTTTCGAGCACAATGTTACGATAACGCGATGCATGCCAAGCAGACGTGCATGTTCTGCTTACCCTCTGAGGGTTAGGTCGTGTACACCCTAAGAGCCGCCCCCCAGGGCCGCCTCCAGGCCTTGTATTCTCGCAGTGATTAGCCATGCAAAGAGGCGCTCCCTTTATCTTAAAACTAATAAAGATAAGAATTGTCTTGTTTTGCATAATATTTTAAATTCGGTTTGGTAACACTGATTATTTATTGTAAGTGATTCTGGTTTATTTAAATTAAAATTGTCGTACAATTTGTTTGGCGTAATTTATTTTCTTAAAATTAAAAAAACCAATGATTCCTTTTAATTGGCTACATGAACCAGCAGTGTAGCCAAGATCTAGAGAAAACGGCCAGTGATGTCGACGCCGCGTACCGACCAATTTTAAAGAATTATTTTTACTTCACAACGCGGATCCTAAGCATAATAAATGGACCATATAAAAATAAAAGATTTCTCATACAGCATTATTTAGTATACACGAAAGAAAAACACATGCTTAGTATAGAGCAATGCTTTGATTTATTCCATCTGAATTTAATATTTTCCTTCTTGTTTGTGTATATTTATTTTATTTAGTATAGTTTTCTTTATAAGTGCATAAACTACCGATATTTATGTCAGGGAAATACATTCGACATTTCCCTATCGAGTTCCCTCTCTTAGACTTCATAAAATAAGTAAAATATTTCGAGAAAGAAAAACGGAATCACAATATCAATATTTTAAGCTTAACTTTATAAGCCTTGGAGAAGTAGAGCTTTACTTTATGCACTTTGTCGGAGGGGGGGGGAGGGTAAGCTCAACTGCATTTCCTGCTGGAGTGTCTTATGTATTTTGTTCTAAAATTTATGATCATTATTCTTTGTAGTTTTTTAGCGAATTTTCATTAGAAAAAATTCACTTCAGATATGGTTCACATGGCTGGCCCGAGAACTGGGAGTGCGACATGAATTTCTTTTAGAGGTTCTGGTAGATTTTTGTAGGTACGTTATCTTTCGAGATCATGAATGATTTAAAATTAACGCATTATTGATTTAAACAAAAAATAATCTTAGAGAGGACAAGAACCCTAATTAAAACTCTAATTGATGTTTTATCAGTAACCTGTTGTTCAAAGTCAACAAAATGTTTAAGGATACGCCGGAAATTTTAAAATTTAAAATTTGATTTAAATTTTTATTTAAATTTATTTATTTTATTTATTTTATTTAAATTTTAAGAAAACTTTAAAATTAAAGTTTAAATTTGCTGAAAAAAAAGTTTATATATTAAGGCGCTAAATTGAATAAAACTGGTCCGGAGTTAATCGAACCAATCGAAGTATAAAAAAATGAGGTACGGGGTACCTCATTACATCGGATTTGCTACGCTCATCCTAGCGAATTCAAACTCACTTAGCTCGTCCTCAGAATATAAAAACCACCAAATATGTACTGCAACGCGTCTTCAGAACCGCTTCGCTCGTCCATACATTCGTTTCATTCTCAGCAGTCATCCATCCAGGCACTGACCACTTTCGATGCTGCTTAACTTTAATGACCAAACAAAAATCATGGATATACGCATGATATCACGTATCATGGATACGAGAACTCAGTACATAGTACCATAGTAGTACAAAAACCCAGAAGCCTAATTTGGAATCTTGGTACCTGCTATAATTTTTTATTACTTAAATAAGTAGAAATAGTTTGACATTACCTATGAGTAGGTTATAGGAATAATATTTATAGTTTGGCATTACCTATGAGTAGGTTATAGGAATAATATTTATAGTTTGGTATTACCTATAAGTAGGTTATAGGAATAATATTTATAGTTTGGCATTACCTATGAGTAGGTTATAGGAATAATATTTACAGTTTGACATTACCTATGAGTAGGTCATAGGAATACTATTTATAGTTTGGTATTACCTATAAGTAGGTTATAGGAATAATATTTATAGTTTGGCATTACCTATGTAGGTTTAGGAATAATATTTATAGTTTGGTATTACCTATGAGTAGGTTATAGGAATAATATTTATAGTTTAATATTACCTATGAGTAGGTTATAGGAATGATTGTAATAGTTTAATATTACCTTTGAGTAGGTTATAGGAATAATATTTATAGTTTGGTATTACCTATGAGTAGGTTATAGGATAATATTTATAGTTTGGTATTACTATGAGTAGGTTATAGGAATATATTTATAGTTTAATATTACCTATGAGTAGGTTATAGGAATGATTGTAATAGTTTAATATAGGAATAATATTTATAGTTTGGTATTACCCATGAGTAGTTTATAGGAATAATATTTAACGTTTGGTATAACCTATAAGATAAATATGCGCATTTCCTTTGAAATATCTAGCAGTAATACTACTGTTTAGGTTATAAAACATAAATAGGAAACTTAAGCAAGGAAGCAAGCATTTTACTGAAAACTCGTCCGGCTTGAGGACCTTTGCGATAGAATTTTGTTCTTAAGGTCGATTTTTATATAATTATATAGCATTGGCATAAGCTCACTACAGGAGCCAAATAATAAAGTAATAATAAATAATAATTTTAAGTTTAAATTCCTTCCAAGGTTAAAGTTTCTAAATAAAACAATTAAAATTAATAATCCATATTAATCAAATGCTTGACAAGAGTTCAGGGCGCATGCGCGACACCGAGTTCTCTACTGATATGTAATACTATAGCATTAGATTACAGGTATTACCTGTTTATTTGGCTGATACTATAAAAAAGAAAAGTACAATATAAAATATTTTCAACCTTATTCTTCGTTTGCGGACTTCTTACCTTTAACTTTTAAAGGTAAGAACAAAGAATGATGGGAAATTTTACATTTTTGCTAAGTGTAAGGGTAAATAGGGGACAGTAAAAAGGTGAACTTTGCTTGCTGCACTATTTATTGGATAATTGACAGGATAACAACAGTTCACCTCGTTGTAAGTTTTTCGGCTCAATATCGCTTGCTCAGTTTCCAACAAGGTCTGCTTTAGTTGTATTAGTTAAAGAGAAAAAGTTTTATAGGAGGATGAAGGCAAGAAGGGGTTGTCATATTTTAACCCCCAAGACAAGAAGGGGTACTGTTTTTTTAGAGTTTCTCTAACCCCCCGCGTTATATAATTCGTATTTTTTTCCTCTCTTTTTCAGTAATGGTGTTGAAAATTAGTTTTTCACCAGCGAGGGGCCTAAAAAAATGTTCACTTTGAAAACAGCGGTAAATTTGATTTTATCAGGTTGGCTGGTTGCTGAGCAAAACTCTTTTACTAACGCTCTCCCCCATTTCAATACCCCATCCTACTTTTTACACTTTAACACCGATTCCCAGTATGAACTTACCATTACGAGAAAAAAAAATCTCGGAAAAATAAATAAAATGTTTCTAAAATATATAAATATTAGAAATAAAACAGGATCTACTATACATCTAAATATCTTGTTACGACTGAATTCATGTTTAGACTTAATTATTCATGCCTGATATTTTATGCGCAAATTCGTCGTATTCAACAGTTTAGACAGGGAGCTACCGATACTTACATTATAAATAAAAACATTAAGGTGCTCCTTAAAAAAAATATCAAGGCATGGAAAGAGTCAACAGGTCATCGTTAAGGCTAAGACAAACAGCAGACGGTAAAGAGAGCTGGCTCTGGACCCACCTATGAGCAATGAAATATAGCAACAGTCAACCAGATATCTGTCACAAATGTAATTGTGAAGCTTTAGGCAAACAGAACTGTGCACCAGCTCTAGGGATTGAGACCTAAACCTATCTATCAGGACTTAAGACAATAGATCGCAATCCCTAGGAAGGGCTCAAACGTAGATGGTCTCTTACTAAACTATCATTCCCCTAAAGTTTCAATAACTCTTCCTATTAATTATTTTTAGCGAATTTCCTTTGGAAATTCGGCTAATGGGATAGGCGTCATGGCGAAATCCGAACCTCGGACCACGACACAAATCCGTTTCAGAGGTCCCTAATGACGAAAAAATACGTTAAGCGAGACTTTATATATATATATATATATATATATATATATATATATATATATATATGTATTTCTAGACACTTTCTTGTAAACACTCTATCTTTCGAACGGATTAATATTTTTTAACCAAACTTGGTACAAAAATCAACCTTTGGGAGGACACGAACCCTATTGAAAACCAAGTTTTTGTGACGTCATTAACCCGGTTTGCTGAGTCAGCAAAATTTTGAAAAAATCGGCAAAATTCAGGATTAATATTTCTTGCCGCGAAAAAGGTCAATATTTATGTTTTTTGAGACGCTAAATCGAATGAAACCGGTCCGAAGACGATACGACCATTCTAACCACCGCGCCGGAATTATTTATTTAGTAGTTGTAAACTTATATAATGTAAAAAGCACGAAAACACGCATCCAAAGGAAATTCGCCCGACATGCGGACCACCGCGCCAGAATTTTTTAATAATTACGCCAGTCTCTCTGGGATACTAGTCGTACGAGTCTAGAACCACCCAACTGAAAGATGAACGCAACCCTATTGAGATGACTGCTGAACAAGTTCTGTTCGGCAGTAGAACCCTTCTTTGCACAAGTTTGAAACAATCTAAACGCGAACCTATAACCGACCTCAAATGAAACGGTCGGTGCCAATGGTGGCATATGCGCATTAACATACATATTGAAGCTACTTTGTAAAACCTAAGTTGGTTTAGAGGGTCTTGATCTCAAGACCTGCCGAGATTTCAGTACAGGAGATAACCTAATATAAGGTCCCGTTGGATTCAAACCTTCAACTATAAGGTCACAAGCAAGCACTTAACCACTAAAACATTGAACTCGGTCAGGTACATTACTAGTTAAACATTAATCATTTTAATCATCATTCTCCTCTTGACATCAAACTCCCTACGACACCAGAAGATCATGATTAAGTGTAAACATGGTTTGTTCAAAGATTTGTTATCACAGATTTTCTTTTAGATAAAAGCCCGGAATAAAACTAAAAAGTAATAGCATCTTTTTATTCAATGTTTATACAAGTTTAAGAAGTAATAGAATGAAGTTGTAGTCAAGTTGAAGGGGCTTAGGCTACTTGAAGACCCTAAGGGTTAAAGTCCCTCGTTGGTTTGCAAAGTAGCAGCTAAGTCTAAAAGAGCTTTCTTTTGACCTCAGTTTATTGTATCAAGGAAAAACAGTGGACATAAAGTTGTTTACCTTCACTCCTGGGAACTATATATGACAATCGTTAAATTTAAGTACCTCACATACTGCGGTAAATATTTAACCAAAATTATTAGATCTAGTTAAATGGTTAACTGGTGCAGTCTGTTTTCTAAAGTATATTGCTTAGCAAAACGCACTGCTGATAACATAAACTAATAGTATTTCTGAACAAACAAATATCAACATTTTTCGCTCACCCGTCTTCCATTGAGAGGTAACTATTGTGGTCAGTAGCATATGTAATTAAAATCTGTTGTATCCATTTATGTAAATATTTTTACTTTTCCTCATTTATACCGTAGGTAAATAGGAAAAGTATTGTGTTTATGCTAGAGAGTTGAAATTTAGTAGAAAAATCAGTCTACCACTGTAGTTGTGCTATTCGGAAAATATTTTTTATGACGTCATTAAGTCGCAATAATGACAACAAAAATTTCAAAAAATCATAAAACACGGAATAATTATGCCATCCTATTGAAATTTGGATGTATAAGACTAATATGTGTGCCAAGTTCCATCTCAAAATCAGCATTAGTTCAATTTTTATCGAATGATTTGTATACGTTTTTTAAAACAATTGTAAAAAATGGGAAAATAATCCAGTTGAGTTTAAACTTAATACAAGTGTATCCATTAACGTAATAAGTAAGTGTACTAAGTTTCGTTGTAATGCAACAAGTCTATCTATGATTTTTGGTGGATCATAAAAGTTAAGCAGCATCGAGCGTGTTCAGTGCCTGGATAAATGATCACTGGGAATGAAACGAATGTATTTACTACCTAAGGATGAGCGAAGCGAGTCCAAAGACGTGTTGCTTTATAAATTTAATGACTTGTATTTTTAAGGACGAGCAAAGCGAGTCCGAAGCTGGGAGGATGATCTTAGCGAATCCGATGTAATGAGAAATAGTTCCGATGTACCCCGTACCCGATTTTTTAACCACGAAATGCCGCTTAACTTATATTTTGAATGTTTAGACTTAAAAACTCAAAAGAATATATATTGTAATTTATAGAATTTTATATTAGGCAACATTATATTGTATAGCTTCTACGTCTCTAGGCTGTAGAGAGTGAATCACTTGAAACTATAGAGCCTATATGCGTAAAGGCTTGCTTCTGTAATACTTGCCTTAGTTTACCCAAAAACCTCTATAACCTTAACCCTATAAGGGTTCCTTTTATACACAAATTCTCCTCCTTTTTCTTTTTTTACTACATTCATAATAGAATTTCATATACACCGTATAAGCTAAACCTATAGGCGCATCACATACAGGCGCAAATTTACATTACCACAAAAACCCATACCAGAAAGACCACTAAAACCTTACACACGCGCAGCTTTGCACTAAGCCTAATGAATGTATTCGTAAATTCATGTAACTATGGACGACTTTGATATTAACAATATTTTCACTATTTCAAAACCTAAGTATTTTGACAAAAACCTTGAGTTTAGGACTAATAGTACGACCCACGGCTAAAATCAGTTGACAGCGTGGGAAAATTATGCGAGGGAGCCAATGAAGTTAGTCCTGCATATTGATGTGGTCACCACCGGAAGACCTAAATATTCATGATAGTAACCGCTGCCCATGTTTCTTTTGAAATATCCAGAAAAATTGAGTATTAAGTCGTAATGCTATTTCTCAAGTTATAAAGCATAAATCGGAGACGTAAGTCAGAAATCGATTACGCACGAAGGCGCACGTTTGAAGGAAATTTACCGGCATGCAGACTTCCAACCTAGAATTATTTTGTAGTCATAACTTTCAGATTTCAAATCTGGAATCCTGGCTTCCAGGTGCCTTGAATACTTGTAACCCTAAGCCACTTTGAGTGATCATATCGACTCCGGATCGGATCATTGGACTCAAAAACTATCAAAAACGACACCCTTGTCAACTTTTTATGTTTGCCGAGCATAGTTTAGGTTTCTTGGCTTTTACTAAGTTTTTTTTACTAATTTTTTAGTCACTTAAAAAAGTCGTATTGACATCGGACCGGTTTCAGCGCCCCAGAAAACATGAAAAAATAATTTTAACAATATTAACAGCCCCAACTTCGTCTTTCCACCAATAAGCTTTATTAACTCTGAGCAGTGCCAGTGAGATGTTGAGTCTTTTTATTCTTAGAGTCTAATAAACATATGAATTCTGAATTAAAAGACTCAACATCTCACCGGCACTGCTTAGAGTTAATAAAGCTTATTGGTAGAAAGACGAAGTTAGCGCTATTAATATTGTTGATCATTCCTCAGTGCTCACTGAAGTTATGAAAATGATTGTTTATTTTAATAGAAAATTTAAAAATGTTGCTGACACAGCAAACTAAATGTATGACCAAATGTTGGTATTAAAAGGATGAAACTAAACATATTTTTTATTTGAAAATATTAAATCAGTAATCTGTGATAAATACACGTTCCTCATATATTTCAGTGAAATATGTAAATAATAGACTGTTTTATTTTAGTTAATTGAAATCAGTATTTCTATCTTTTTATTTTATATGAAAAATAATAAATAATCTCAAACAATGACTGGCTGGTTTGAATTACGGCCATAGATTAATTTACATCTCCCTTGGCAAAGTTTATCTGTATTAATATTGTACAACAATGAAGGTATAAATTTATACAGCTACTCCTTTGTTTACATTCTGATAACAATGAGATAAAGGTTTTTGTTGATGTAAGGGTTTCTTGAGCTTGTGTATTGTTGATGTTGAGTTTGTTGCTTCAGTGTTGTTGGTACTGAGTTGCTGTTATATTATGTTGCGAGTAAGATGCTGCTTTTAAACATCAGTCTTAGTTAGTTTCCACGTGACTGTGTCTACTATTTTAAACTTATAAATTGTTTTTATTCTTCTTAACAATTTCCATTACTGTTATAGTTATATTTTTCTGCTTTATTTAATCTTTGTTGATTATTTCCTCTTTTGTTGCCGGTATTTAAAGGAAAAATAGCATTTCAAAACGTCAGATCTATTTTTACTTTTCCTCATTTATATAAGTATAAAGGAAAAGTATTGTGTTTGCTAAAAAATGCAAAACCGGAGTTTTATCTGAAATATTCATTTCAGGTGTTTTTATAATTTCTTGAGTAGTTTTTACAAAGTTGTCTGTCTGAATATATAGGTATGTACGTGTTATTTATTATCTTTACTCCCATTATTATCCTTATATTCTTTATTTTTTGTTTATGCAAAAGGTTTGAAACTTGGTACAAAATTTAATCTTTGGGCCAATCAATTATGATGAACCGGAAACAACTTAATATCTCGTTATATATATATATATATATATATATATATATATATATATATATATATATATATATATATATATATATATATATATATATATATATATATAATAGTAAAGGTGGGAAGATCCTAGATCTTAGCAATTATGTCTCTGGGACGCTTTTTGCCAGCCCCAAGAACGTCCTCACCTCTTACCTAATATAATCTCTATTCTCTTTGAACCTGTCTGATTCCTTAATGAACTTCAGAACGTCTGCCCATGGGAGTTTCACTAAGTCGTCGTCCAGAAGAGTGGCTGATCCAAATATACTAAACCTCAATCTAACGTATGCTTCACATGATCCCAAAAAGTGATGTCGTCTCCTCCCCAACTTCACACTTGGGACACATTGGCTCTGCTTTTATGTTCATGGCATGCAAATGTCTCTGAAGCCAGCAGTGACCTGTCAAGATACCTACCAGGTATCTTAAGCTCTTCCTCCCCAAAGAGAGAGCCCATATACTCATAGCTTTGTTGGCTTTCTTCAACATTTTCCTAGCTTGTCTGCAATTAGCTTTGGTTTGAAGAGCATCCCTGGTTTTCACCATCGCCCAGTCATCTAAAAGGAAATTGACTTTGCTTCTGGTAAGTCCTATAGCTGGTTCTGGTCCTTTAAAGGGTTCAGAGGAGCCTTCCCTGGCTAGTTCATCAGCGGTCTCATTCCCCTCTACTCCAGAATGACCAGGGACCCAAACCAGTGTAACTTTATTTTTTCTCCCAAGTAACTCTAGCTGTTGTTGACATTCTCCTGCCAGTGCACTGGAGACACTGGGTGAGTCTATTGCCTTGATTGCAGCCTGACTATCTGAGCATAGCTCAGACATATATGTTGAGTTTTGTTTGGATTCAAAAAAGGCTTCGGGATATCATGTACCATATGAAAGTGTAAAAGCATTTACATTAAAATACATTTTGAATGTACTTACATATAAAATCTAACCCCCCCCCCCTCCAAGCTCTCCCCTCCCTATTTCTTACATAAGCGTTATTTACTGATTAAAATTTGCTATTGGATACATCTTGGGCACTGTGATAATCTACTCAAGATTTTCTGAGGCTGTCAAATTTAAATATAAATGTAGTTCGTGATCTTGTGGGAGAATGCTGATACCGTTGATACTTGCTGTTGGATACAAATATCCCTGGACTGGTTTCGGCTTAACGCCATCATCAGCGGTGCAACACTCGAGCACTCAACTTAAAGTTATATGAGTGAATAACTTCTAGTCTCAATTAGCACGACGAGCCCTCTGAAGAATCTCTCAATTGCTTCATCATCTTGCGATAAATACAACCTCTTTAATACTACCAATCTTCGGCATTATAGTACATTTTATCGAGTACAGCTGATACACCAACGATATATTTTACTAGGTGAAGTTGAGGTGTTGTCTTGACTTACTTCTCTGTAGATCCTTGGATCAAAACCTGGTCGAGTGCTTAAATTTTACGGAATAGTGCTATTTAGCACTCTGTTAACTATTTTTCTATAGTAACTTTTAGTGAAACCTTCTGTATAGAGCAAAAATGTTCCCTGAAATAAAACTTTAACATGGAGCAAAGCAGAGTTATTTGAAACACTGCACTCCTACTAAAAATACATCGTTTTATTAATATATTATTATATTAAATTCGTCTGAAAATGTATTATTCTTATAAGATATATGATGAGATAGAAATGAGACGTTGATATATAAATGTAAAAGAAAAATACATTTATGTATGTTGCTAACATTCAACAATGTTATAACATATAGCAATATTTTGATGTTGTAAAGAATAAAAAAAATGGCTAGAGGAAGTAAGGGGCCGTTTTTTGCCTTCTGATTGCAATAGGATATTAACATAAAAGGGCAAAACCGATATGGACTTGAAGTTGTAAGTCTATGTTTTATTCAAAAGGACTTTTTTTCGTCTCAGTATAGAAAGAAATGCCCCCTGGAGATGTAGAGGCGGAGCTGAATCTTTAATTCTTGAAGGGCGCCCCCAAACCAGGTTATTGTTGTCCTGGGCCACAGAGATCCTTATCCCATTTTTTTTTTCCTTTGCGGGCTTTACTAAAAAAAACTTTACAAAGTTTCATCAAGGATTTATCTGTGTTAAAGGACTTTTTATATTTTTTAAGTTTGAGAAAAGAAATTTTCTTGCTGTTGTACAGTAAAAATTGTTGACAATAGTTGATCGAGAACTCTTGACATTTTTAAGGTAGTTTCTTTTTGTACCCTTGAATTTTTTTAATTAAGAGTCCTTAAAGAGCCTGAATCTGAATGTTGATTAATCTTTTAACGACTTAATTTTAGGTTCAATAAAAAGAATGCAATAAAAAGACTGTTAGATTGTGTTATTAAGTTTCCCTTTGTACAGAATTCAAACACGGATAAATTTAAGATATTATACTGGGTGTGATTGAATCTAATTTGAAGAGGTCAATATCGGCTCATAGAGGCCAATTATTGCATACATGGGCATATATTGGCTCGAAGGAGCGAATACCAGATCATATAGGGTAGAATTATTGCATGTATGGGCGTATATTGGCTCAAAGAAGCGAATTTTGGATCATAAGGTAGAATTATTGCATGTAGAGTATATTGACTTGAAGAAGCGAATACCGGATTATAGGGTAGAATTATTGCATGTAGAGTATACTGGCTCGAAGAAACAATTACCGCATAGGGTAGAATTATTGCATGAATGGGCGTATATTGGCTCGAAGGAGCGAATACCGGCTTGTAAGGAAATACCGGGTTGGAGGTGTGAATACCGGCTTGTAAGGAAATACCGGGTTGGAGATGAGAATACCGGCTCTTATAAAAATACCGGCTCTTAGGAGATAATATCACAAATCTTGCCTTTTGAAAATTGCTTTCAGCATAAAATAAATCGTAGCATCATTATTAATGAATTCGTAGTCTCTCTATACAATATAATACAGTATAATTGTAATATATAATTATATAGTATAGTAGTATACTTTTATTGTATAATCTCCTCTAACCACCGGTTATGTCTCTAATAATTTATTTTATTTTATTTATTTATTTATACATACATAAAAATTTAAGCATACAAAAAAAAAACATTTTTTTAGAAAATAATTTACCATGTTTAATACAAAAACAAAAAAACATGTATATGTATAGCCGCATGAGCAAATGCTTGTGCGCGGCACTGAGTTGGTTGCCTTGTTATTGTTATGATCATTGTTTATATTTTCTATGTAAACTTAATAAATATTAATTAATAAAAAAATTATACATTAGAATACTAAAAATCGATTTAATATACCTATTTTAATTATTAATATTTTTATTTTAAATAAATTAAATAAAATAGACTAACTATTCAAGAAAAAAGAAGAGTATAGTAAGACGTATTAAGTTATTGTTGTGATATGTGAAAAATAAGAAGAAATCGAATTTGCTTTATTTTGTTATTTTCATTATTTCATGTTTATTTATTGTTACAGATTTTAAATATGATTTTATAAATTAGTTTATTGTGTATTTATTTATATTTAAAAAAGTATTTGGTTTAGCAAGATATCATACACTCACTTCCACCCAAAAAGAAGATTTATCCGTGTTATAGTCGTTAGTTTTTAAGAATTTTTTTAGTTTATTTTTAAAAGTTTTGTAGGGATATCTTTCTTATTTGAATCCTTTCTTTGAAGTTCTTTCTTACGGCTAATTAACACCAGACCTGAGAAACGGTTTATTTGTGTCTTTCTATAAACTGACTAACATGAAGGAATAATTGTTCTGATCAAAATTTAAAGCCTGGCATATTATGTTTGTTTGTCTGTTATTATATATTTTGTTTACATTTCCTTTTCTTTCGTTACAAATCTTATTGTCATTTGTTTTCCGTAATATCGTTCCTAAAGTCTTGTTTTTATTGGAACTACTCTTAAGTATTGCATCATTTGCAAAATACATAATTAAATAAGTTCTTCATAATCCCAATTCCTTAGCAGGGTTTTAAGAATACCATAAGAAAGCCTAAGCAAGTCTAATTTCTCTACAACTCCAAGTATTTTAAAGTCACCACTAAGTTAATCCCATAAGTCGCAATACAGCGCATGCTCAACTTTTCTTCTCCCATGTTCTCGATATAACCTTCCTTTAAGACAATTTTCCTCTCGAATCTTTTTCATAATCCTGATTAATTTAGAACTTATAAAGCTCTCATCTATTTCAGGATTTTATTTTCCTTAAACATCAGTCGTTTAAGTTAATAAGAGACCAGGCAATTTATTAATTCTTCGATTAATTTATTAATTGTTCAAATTTTAACGAATAAAAAGTAACAGGTAAGTGTCTAAATTATAAGTAGCTCAAAGAACCTGAGTAGAATTTAAATGCAACAGGTCATAGACAACGTTTACAAATAGTTAAATTAAAACCAGGAAAGGTTTTAAAAATTTCTAGAGTGTTCAGCCTTTTCTTGTTAAATTGAGTCAAAAAGCTTTTATTATCCATGTTGATTCCTAATTAGAAATATCGTTATTTTCTAATAATAAATGAAACACACACACACACATACACACATATTATATATATATATATTATATATCTTTTCATTGACTGTTGATAACGCAGAGTTTTCTTAAACGAATGCTTGTATTAGACAAAAGATATTAGACTTAACAAAAGTTATAATAAAATAATATTTAATGTCACTTGGTTGTCAATACTGACACTTGATACTACCGAGTTTTGCAAAACATGCATAATTGACATAATGTAATTGAGCGGCGAGAGACACCTAAAGAATGTAAAAAAGCGAAATGCAATGCTACATCTGGGAACTATTCCATCATTCGACATTTGTCATCATTGGTGCCTCGACATAATGTTTAGGGGTACGAGGGTTTAAGGCTCCGGCAAACCTTCCAACTAAAACATAGGGTGAAAAAGACAGGTAAAAATAAAAGGAAAAGAGAGTTTGATGAAGTACCTGGCTTAATATTTTAAAGTTGACCGAGATGGCCGTGTGGAAATAGTAACAAATATAGAGACGCGTTAATCGAGTCTACGACTCACGACCAATGCTAGACTGATTAGTATTCCTCTTTTTCGCCTTGTATGTGATTATCGTTAATTACTATAACTGTCGCTAGGTTGCGGCGGCATCGGTACTTTTAAGCTCGTATTCATGGAAAAGGAAAAGGTAGTTTTTGAAAAAAGGGAATTTCACCCAAAATATACTAATAAAATAAACGAAATAATAAAGGGCGGCTTAGTAATAAATAAAAATACAATAAAAATGGGACTTAGGTCCAACATAACGTAACACTCTGTTTCGTTACGTCTAACTCATCAGGGCATCGACAGAGCCTGAACTCACTCTGACCTTCAAATAATTCCGAAGAATATAATGTGAAGTAAAATTGTTAATGAGAAATTTATTTATTATTTAAAAAGAATTGCAATACGTTTATGGTGATTATACGTATTCTTGTAATGTTTATTTATTTTTCTTTACTTTATTCCTTTGTGTTAATTTGTATTATTTCTTGCTCTATATTTAGGAAATTCTATTATCAAACCAATATAATTTTATTAGTTGCCAAGATAAACACTTGTAAAGGTACCAGGGTAGACTCATTACTTGAAGCAGATCCGAATTCCTCTTACATTTCTATTTTCTTTGTCGGTTGTTTTCTTAAGACCAGGCTTAAAGTCAAGTGGCTCAAAGCAACAAATTATGGTCCTAAAATAATAAAAGTGTTTTATATTTTTTTCTTACCTGTGAGTAAGAAAGTATTGTTTTAGTTTATGTTGGATACATTTTGGCGAATGATGCGCATTTTCTAAAAAGGGACACGACCCTCATTTTAAAGCCAAAGTCATAATAGCTTTTGATATTAACTTTTAATAAATTGTGAGAAAATAGATGGACTGAGACAAAATTGGAGTATAAAATATAAGATAATTCTTACTCCTATTTTGTCACAGTTTATCTATTTTTCTGAAAAACAATGATGACACGATTTTGGCATCTTCCCTGTGTTTGGAAGACCAAAGGTTTATAATTTGTAGTTTTTGTCCTCATCCTTCTACTCCCCTCCCATTATTCAATGTGAACTGAAGAGCAATTTTTTCAAATGTTTAATATTAGCTAGATAAAAAAAATACATAAAAAAATACCCGTTTTAGGGCCTTTTGGTTTATCAGGATATTCACCCTGCGGAAACCACCTAAGGTGGGTTGCATCTACTACACTCTAAGAATTAATTAAAGTTGGCGAAATCTTTTTAATACAAATACTATTCATAAAACCGTAGAGCACAGCCCGGGTTGTGAACCCTAGACCTTCGGTGCCGAAATCGAACGCCTTTACGATCACGGCCACGGAGGCAGACTGCTAGATATAGTTGAATGCAAATTCATTACTAATTTATTTTTGGCAAACCATCTAACTTGGTGCTTATGTTTACTTTTTTCTAACACAGTTGTTTATATTGTCTGTTACAGTCTGTAGCCAGTTCTCTCGCGGCGTGTTCTCCATGATAGGAGCTGTGAGTCCGGACAGCTTTGATACGCTCCACTCATACAGCAATACCTTTCAAATGCCCTTCGTCACGCCCTGGTTTCCAGAGAAGGTAATTTATCTATACACCATATAGTCCGCGATATAAAATAATACTTTGTCGTGATAAAGTGACTTATCTACACACAATATAAAATTGTCAAAACCTTACATTTTCAGTTCCTTCTATCCAATATATTTAACCTAAGTTGAAAGGTAATCCAAACCTCAATTTTACGTATAAAGAAAAAATTCACAACTAGCGCTACCTTTAAGAGCACACCAAAACTAAGAATATCGAGAGTTTTATTTTGACAGAACATAAAATATTTGTTCGCTATTTCTCTATTGTTTGAATAAAGAAACGGGAAGTGTTTAGTAATACATAAGTGATGTTATATGCTGTAACTAATTAATAATTAATAATATTTCCTGGCGTATTTTTGTAAGGAATAATGTTCAAGCTTACAAAAATGAATGAAATCCCAACTAAAACACATGCGTGTAAAAAAGAGCCAAGTCTAGCGTAAAAAGCTGTGAGATCATTGAACAAGCCAAGGCGTAGATTCCCAAAAATGCATGTAAATATATGAGGTCTTGGCGGTTTCACTTTGTGACTTGGCCAACACGCAGCTTAAGGTAGTGTGGTATACTAAACATCTTGTATAGAGTGTAAACATACACTATAATAATATATTCAGCCTATTTGATAAATTTATTATGCATTTCTGTTTGTGCTGCGTAATGGCCAAGTCACAGAGTGACTTGGCCATATATGAGTGACCTCATATATTTACAAACATTATTGGGAACGTACGACTTGGCTTATTCAATGACCTCACAACTTTTTACGTAAGACTTGGCTCATTTTTTACACGCAAGTGTTTAAATTGGGATATAATATAATGCTCTACTCTATACACCCATTTACAAAGTGTAGATATTTTAAATATGATCTCGATTCTGAACAACATTTAATTTTTAACACAACAATAAAAACTGTTTATTTAACGAAAATAAAAAATTGTTAAAATACATTCGGTAATTTTTTACACATTAAATAAAGGGAAACTGGATAAAAAAGGGACCGATGAAGGATTTGGGCTTCCTGAAGGGAAAAGTAGCTCCTGTGACGTCACAAGGGTCTATAACTGTTATTTACAACTAAGAACCACCGCCTCGATGGAGGCAGGCTGGGAGGGAGGCGGCAGAAAACACTCCTCTACTACTCTAATAAATATTCACACAGCTTTTCATTAAATGTAGAAAAAACTCTTATAAACTTTTTTGGACAAATTTAATTGTAAGGCACTTTTTTCACTTTAAAGGTAAAAAGTTTTCCCAAAATATGAATCCTGGGGCTTATTTTTTCGCCCCAAAAAATTGTTTTGTGGAACATCAACCCCATTTAAACGAATTCATTCGTTTTATTAATAATATTTTATTCTTTATCAACATTTTTAGCTTTTCTTCGTCTTTTTTATTTTGTGCGTATTTTTGTGTAAATTTATTCTATTGAATTGAAAAAAATCGGGTACGGGGTACCTCGGAACTTTTTCTCATTACGCTACGCTCATCCTCTCTGCTTCGAAAACGCTTCGCTCGTCCATCGAGATGCAGTTCACCAAATTTATACTGCAAAATGCCTTCGGACTCGCTTCGCTTATCCTTAGATGGTAAATCTATCCGTTTCATTTTAAGCGGTTACTCAAACAGCACTGACCACACTCGATGCCACTCCTCAGCAACCACGGTGGTGTCCACTTTGCAACCACATGTTTGTTGTTGCAAACATTTAAACACTTTAAACACGGGAACGATCATTTAAATTTCGTGGCTTAAAAACATTTTCCTTACATTCTCTTTAAGGAATCCTTAAGGAGAATGTTAGGAAAATGTCTTTGAATACGGGCCTTAAGATCATAGAAGAGCAAAGAGGTAATAACAGGTGGTGAAAAAACAAACACATATACACTCGAAGAGAAAAAGTAAGGATTCACGGAGTCTGACCACATAATATATAAGAAATCTAAAGTCGCACTGCGATCATATAAAACTCACGGGACAATGCACGAGAATCAGCTACCGAAGAGCACTTCTTGAAATCGGAAAGGGAATGGCTATGGATACTATTTAAAGGTAGGTGTCAAGCTGTACTCGATTAAAAGTTATACTCTGACCTGATATACTCTAAAATGGGTTTATGACAATCCCGGGTCCCACATACTCTTTTGCTATCCCTGTAGCGAATTTTCTCAAAAGGAAAAGTGCTATTATTATTGACATTTCTTGCTATAATCATTGGCTTTAGGCTTAGAGATAAATTATGATTTACTTTTCATTCAATAAAGTCCAATGGTTATTCATTCAAAGTAATTGTCAAATCTGTTTTATCTCTGGGTGAGAAACAGCAATTGCAGCCTCCTATTTGTAAAAGTTTAAATAAATGTATACCTCCTGGGATTGAACTAAATCCTTTTCGAACATACGCTAGTTTTAAAGGTTTAAAAATATGAATTCAAAATATTTGAGATGAGATATGCTCTCCCAAAAACCACTTCAGTAAAAGCATTAAAATGTTTAGACATTCTGATTTTACACATGAAGAAATACCTATATACCTTTAGGGGTGAAGGAAAATTCAGGCACGCTGTCTGCCCCCCCCCCCTGTGATAAAACCATTTTCTAGAAGATGACATTTCAAGTCACGTTTAGAGGGTAATACAAAGTCATTCTCTCCCCCGTTTTAGTAACCAAGAGCAATTATAATTAAAAACGGCCTTTATGGTTACAAGGTATTGCCGTTTGGACTCAAGGGGTCATTTAATGGGTTTAGATTATGTTTTACCTCCGGTACATGTTAATCTTAAAATGAATATAGTTTGTTGTTAAAATCTTTCGGTTTAAATACAGTCCTTAATGGCTTTTTAAGTTTTATATTACTTTCCTTTATCTCTGTTGAGGTTTACGCTTATTTTAATTTATCGCTGGTTGGTTATTTTATGGTGATTTTAATGCAGAGATATTTTGATAGCAAATGGATTAATGGAAGAAAAACAAATTTGTAAAGTTTTTTCCTCTAGCATTTTTTTAGGTTAGTTAATATCCTAAGAGAAGGATAATGTAGATAAGGAAGTACGAAGAAGAATAGCATTAGGATGGTCGAGCTTTAACAAGTACAGATACCTATTTAGATCTGACATTGACATGGTGTGGAAGAGACGGCTATGTGGTGTGACGGCTGTGTTCGGCATTACTGGCAGAACACAGATAGACATCTGTGTTCTGCCAGTAATGTTATATGGTGCTGAAACCTGGGTCTTGAGTTCCAATATCATACGAAAGTTGAGAGTCGCCCAGAGGAGTATGGAACGTGGTGAAACGTTTCCAAGTAATATGGAGGTACAACTCCACCTGCATGGCTGGTATGGTGGTTTAACCAAATAAATGACAAAATTAAATAAAATATATTCAATGAGCTAGATAGGACTGTATAAATGAGATAGGAATACGTATTAAAAATAAAAGTACTTAATGGGCACAAGTATAATAAGATAGATAAGTATTTTTGGCTCACCTTGATGCTGTTGATGGGCGGCTTCTACCCCGGGGTACGGCAGCTCAGTGGTCTGGTCGTCTCAAACTCAAATTAAAAATTTTAGAGAGAAGTATATGATAAATGAAATTTATGCTCAAAGTTATAAGACACTTTGAAGCGGCACGGAGGCGGTAAATTTGTAAGAAACCCAAATTTGAGTAGCGGCGGCGTGGCTACCAATGGCGTTGGTGGTCTCGTAAAGCCGACTACATTTCTTCACTCGGGAGCTATTTAGCGTGTTTCTTACCCATGGAGAGGAGAGCCAATCAAAATCTACCTTTAGCTGTACCTTCAAGATAAATACATAAAATAAATGATAAACTAGTAAAATAATATATATATGCACTTAAATAAAATCAAAATAAATCCACCAGAGCAAAGCATGCTGAAGATTAGCAGAAAGGAAAGGAAAACAAATGCTTCCTGATTGGATCTGGAAGCAAACAGGTAGGGAGGACATAGTTGAAATTGTGAGTGAATGGAAATGGGGATGGGCAGGACATATAGTTAGGACTGATGACGAAAGATGGACAAAGAAGATAATTCAATGGTATCCGAGAGAGAGAAAGAGGAGTAGAGGGAGACCTAGAGTGAGATGGAATGAGGAGATGAGGAGTATATGTGGACAGGAAAACATGGCAAAGGGTAGCATGGGATAGGAAGGAATGGGTAAGGATGGGAGAGGTGTGCAAAAATGTTTTCTTAAATAAATAAAATTAATTAATTAATAATATTGCATTATGTATTAGTAAAACATAGGTTATTAATAAAATTTTATGATGTAAAAATTACATCATAAAAGAATGTAAAATACAAATAAGTTATAATAAATAAATAACTATTTTTTTTTAGTTAAGCAAATTAGTTAAATGGTTTAAGTTACATTAATTAGTTATAGGTTTCGTTAAGTTACGGCTACCAAATTTAATTTACTTATTTGTTTAGTTAAATAAATTACTCTAATAAAGAAAGTATAATAGAAGATTAATGATGAAAAATATTAACAAAAATAATAATAGAATAAAATAGTTATATTTTAATAGTAATAAATTAAAATTAAGTTAATAATTAATTAAAAAGGTTGTATTTACCGCAAGTTGAAAAAGCAATCGAAGAATCAGCTACCGTCGATACTTGCTGTTGGATATAAACATCTTCAGAGGGCTCATCGTGCTCATTGAGACTAGAAGTTAATCACTGATTTAACTTTATTAGTTGAGAGCTCGAGTGTTGCCCCGCCTGCTGATGATGGTGTTATGCCGAAACCGGTCCAGGGATATTCATATCCAACAGCAAGGATCGACGGTAGCTGATTCCTCGATTAATAATTAATTAAAAGTCATGTAAATAAACAATAGTGCTTCATAAGAATAGAAGAGTTAGGACAAATAATTAAGTCAGGAGCACTTAAAATCATCCCTCAGCAGAGGGCACCACGGCTTAGTGCCGACTTTGCACTGCTTATAAATGTTAAGTATTTATAATAAGTGTATATTCTTTGTTGAAATAAATGGTTTATTTATTTTTCCTCTAGCAGAGGGTACATAAATATAAAGGAAACATAGCCACGTGCTACAATATACCGCCATGATCATCGTGCACTGTTTCTTCCTCAGTTCGTCTAATATAGAATGTTCTCTTGTTTAGGTGACGGCAGTGTCCACGGGGTTCCTGGACTATGCCATCAGCATGCGACCTGACTATCACCAGGCCATCATAGACACAGTCAAGCACTATGGCTGGAAGAGAATAGTTTATTTATACGACTCACACGATGGTAAGTAACACTCACATATTTATTATAATCACCAAATCACCTCGTAGAGTTGTCTTGTAGTTCGAAACCAGTCCGCCGCGCCTGAATCAAACCATGGTATAAATCATGCCCTCTATTAGGGAGATCTATGATATTTTAATTTTAAAATTAGTTGAAATTAAAAAGGTTGTATTTACCGCAAGTTTAAGAAGCAATCGAAGAATCAGTTACCGTCGATACTTGCTGTTGGATATGAATATCCCTGGACCGGTTTCGGCATAACACCATCATCAGCAGGGGGGGGGGGCAACACTCGAGCTCTCAACTAATAAAGTTATATCAGTGATTAACTTCTAGCCTCAATAAGCACGATGAGCCTTCATCTTCAGAAGGCTCGTCGTGCTCATTGAGACTAGAAGTTAATCACTGATATAACTTTATTAGTCGAGAGCTCGAGTGATGCCCCTCCTGCTGATGATGGCGTTATGCTGAAACCGGTCCAGGGATATTCATATTTAATAGCAAGTATTGACGGTTGCTGATTCTTCGATTAAAATTAGTTATTTAAGTTGGTGTATTTGAAATGTATTACCCTGTACGAGTCCATGTTTGTCCCTCGTATGTCCATGTTTATTAAATGCCTAAGTAGGTCCCACTAACTCCAATATTTCTTGAGATTACAAGACATAACATAATCACATGTTACAATGCAAGTGTGTTAACTGGAGTAAACACTTAATTAAAATATAATTTTATTATTTTATTTAATTTGATTTATTTTATTAAAAACTATTGATGTTCCTTAATTGTAACCATATCTTTTTATATTGATTTATGATTATGTAAATTGGACTAAAAGTCCGTATTGTTTATAAATAAATAAATAAATAAATAATGCTTCATCAGAATTCTCTTTAAAAGACAGACTAATTTAAAAATCACTAATCACTATTAGTGATTTTTTGTCTCTTATTGTAATATAGTTTTATGTCAGTATGTGTGAGTGTATGTGTGTGTCTGTCATAATCACTCATCATCTGTCTGTCATAATCGTCGCTCCTTGTATATTTGTGCTGGAGATTTGAAACTTGGTAGAAACATCTAATGGGCATTGAGTCAGCAATAATATGCTATACTAAAAAAATTTAATACATGTATATCTCTCTCTGTAACATATAAGTATACTAAGTTAGTAAGTATACTAAGTTTAATTTGAAAGTGGAATCGAGCGAAAGCCTGCATAGGTAACCGCTTGAAATGACACGAATGTATTAACTGTAATGTATTTTATAAGATACTATGTGCCCAATTTTTTTATTCAATATTCATACCCTCAAATATTTTATTTTTATTATATTTTCTTCTATTTCTATCTTCGTTTTTTTTTAATTTTATTTTTTTTACCACATTCAATTTTATCTGGTTTGATAATTTATTATCAAAACAAAATCGCTGTCGAGGCCGTTCGCATGTTTTCACTTTCGTTCATTTTTTAATATTAACAAAACTTTTCTTATATTCTCTCAAACGTATTCTTTACGGATATCAATAAGGCATTGTGGCACGGGTATAAAGAGGGCAGTAACTGATCGAACGAAACATCATAGCTCTGTATGAAACATGTTATCAATACCATGTTTAGACGTATGAAACATACATGATGTGAAAACCCTGAGAAAACTCATATCTCCTAAACCAACTCAGACCAACTTGCTTTATCATTCCGACCAATCTTTTTTTTCATTTTTATATTTTTTTCATTTTTTTATACGCTTCCAGTATATAAAGGGCTCTAGCATAAAAATCTTTTCTATATAAAAATAGAAGAAAAACATATTAAACCAGTTTTTTTCACTATTATTGTACTTCTTTTTTTAGTTGTTTTTCCATAGACTAAAGCGGCTTGATTTTATCCGTACAAAAAATATGGCCAAAAAAATAACATCAATCTAAGATTCGGAAGAGATGTAGTTTGTAAAAACTATACAGCTTAATTATTGTAAATACAAACCTTAAAAACCTGTCCAGTAGAAAACCTTTTATCTTTTTTTTTTTAACTTTATTGATTATTGTCTACAATAAATGTATTTGACATAGTGCTAATGATGGTTAAAGTGACTTGGCAGTCTTGATAGGAGGAATCACCCAGTGGTGATACTCATGGCGTGGTTAGGTAAATGTTGAACTAATATAAAATTTTATAATATAAAAATTTGGCTTGAACTAAATTAGTGGAATAGAAATTAGATGACTTTTGAATAGTTGAATTGTCTAAATGTTTTGCGTTTTTGAATTTAAATTAATATTGATTCTAACAGAAGGTCACGCGGCCACTGTCGTCGAAGGCGCCGTGGAGGATTGGAAATGGTTCAGGAATGTAGGGTTTAAACAAGAGGATTAGGATGGGAATCTAATTTGGAATGAAAGGAATTGTATCGAGAGGAAACAATGTCTTTGACGAACGGAATTTTGAGGTCACTGTGGATGGTTAAGTTAGATACGAACCAGGGAGCTTTAACTATTTTGCGGAGAACTTTTGACTGAAGGACTTGAATACGTTTGAGATTTGATGGTTTCGTGGAACCCCATACTTCAACACCGTATGACCATGATGGTTTTATTATGCTTTTGTAAATGAGTAGTTTGTTATCTAGTGTAAGGTTAGACCTGTTATCGAGTAAACGTTGGAGGATTCCGACACGACGGTTCCCTTCCAAACGTTTTTGTTTAGTGTGATGTGCCCATGTTAGTTTGTTGTCGAAGTGTAAACCCAGGTAACGTGCAGTGGTGGACATAGGAATTTGAGACTGATTGAGAAATAGGGGTGGACAAATGCCTCGTCGGAGGGTGAATGTTAAGTGAATGCTTTTTTGAGCATTCACTTTTATTCTCCACTTTTTAAACCATGTTTCTAAGGAATCAAGATGGTCTTGTATATATTATTTGAAGCCTGAACGGGATCATTATGGACTGATAGGATAACTCGCTTAGATCATAGATCATATGAGTAAATAATCATAAAAGTATATCAAGAATCGTGGATATACCTCTCATCATTGAGATTTTATTACTAGAGGGGCCCTATAGGTTATATTTTGAAACATCGATTCAGTTACCTGACCACCTTCGCTTGTAAATATATTTAAACAATGCTTATAAAATTACATTAAATTATAAATTAGAAATTTAAAGATACAAATCAAAACACCAAATGTTCCGAAAGCCGAAATGAAATAATCTATTATAACCGTACCGCACTCTTTAAGTTAGGTTACTCAGAGCCTCTGAGAGCCCCAAAAAAATGTTTCAGGCCACTGAATGTATTGTGATAGGCTTGCCCCCTCTAGTATATAGGTGTCTGTCTTATTGACTCGAAACTTAGTGTATTTATTACGTGTATAAACGTGCACTGAATTTCAACTCAATTAAATTATTTCCCAATTTTTTAAAACGTACACAAGTAATTTACTAACAATGGAACTAATGTACGTAGCATAAATATACGGAGAGTTGCGATGATAGTAGACTCACTCACACGATCATATAGACAGACAACTTTGTTAAAACCATTTAGGAGGCACTCAAAAACCTGAAACGGATAATTCCGGTTTCATCCCGGTTTCGGATTTTTTTGCAACCACAATACTTTTCCTATATACATATGGTATGAATGAGCGGAAGTATCAACCTAAAGGAAAGCACTATTAGGCAGGTAAGCGACCCGAGAAAGCGAGTCCCTCTTTTGGCAAAGAGCCCCTTCTGTTAAGCTTATTTTAAGGCTGGGTTTACGACATAAGATTACATCTTTCAAATACATCTTACGTAGCCTAGTCATAAATATTTTCTCTAAACTTTTTCCCCTGTTTGCTTTGAAATTGACATGTCGCTAAAATTATTTGCCACCGTGTCAAAAGCAAAAATATATTTTTATTAAATAAATTCAGACAAAAATTATTATACCCCCTTTGAAAGTTATTTGCCCCTACGGAGTAAGAGCTGTATGCATTACTCTATATGGCACATGTGTATGACTTATATTTATATATGACTTTAGAGTTATCAATACACGAGCTATGCATCGCATCTATTATTTACTCTATTTCATGCGTCTTTGCCTTTATCATAAATTATGATTTTCTGAAGCTTTCTAGTGCTTCACTTTTGGGAGAGATTGATCTGAGTTTGGAGCATATTTCTGAGTTTAAAGCATATTTTCACACTAGCTGACGCTTTTCATTTATGCTTATTCTACGTAATACACGAAACCCTAAACTTTACTCTCGTATTTTTTATAGAAAACACTAAGTCATTTTAAATTTTGAATTTTCGTATTCGTTCGTATAAGACGAGTCTTGCATATAAAAACAACCTCCCCATAGTCAGTGGATAAACTACTGTCAGATTCTATGAGTATAAAATACCCTCACAGTCTCTGGTTAAAATACCGCTATATTTACTGGATAAAATATCTCTGTATTCACTGGGTAAAATACTACCATAGTCTCTGGTTTAAATATCGCCATATTCACTAGGTAAAGTACTACCATAGTCTCTGGTTTAAATATCGCCATATTCAACAGGTAAAGTACTACCATAGTCCTTTGTTAAATAATCGCCATATTCTTTGGGTTAAATGTTACCATGTCTCTGGTTAAAATATCACTATATTCGCTGGGTAAAATACCACCCGAGTTTCTGGTTAAAATATCGCAATATTCACTGGGTAAAATAGCGCCATAGTGTCTGGTTAAAATATCGCCATATTCCCTGGGTAAAATTGACTTAATTCCTTTTAAGTCAATTCTTTATAATTACCAACATAGTCTCTGGTTGATTATATAGTATTTATCCGGTTAAATAGTAATCTGGGAAACCGGTGATTTTTATGATCAATAAGTGTTAACTGTTAATAATAAAAATCTTGCAATTTATGAAATTTCTTGATCCGTTTGAGACTAAATATATTTAATAAGAATAAAGCGTTCGATTAGTGGTTTTATACCGTCAACAGTAACTCATAAAAATATACTAGTATATCAAGCTTTATCCTGATTCAAGTTTATCGAACTGCTTCTTGAAACCCAATTCAAAGAGTTAAACGTATAGAGAGGTCAACCATAAGCGTACGTTACGAATGGTCAAATTTATACTGCAACAGTTCTACGGAAGCGCTTCGCTTGTCTTCAGACAGTCACATACAGACAAACAATTTTGTGAAAACCACTCAGAAGGTTTTAAAAAACGGATAATTTCGGTGACATTCCGGTTTTGGCTTTTTTATGAATAAATTAAATATATAGTTAACCGAATATAGTAAATAATATAACCGATAAATTCAAACTTGCGCGAGACAACTTACATTAAGTAGACTATTTTAGAAAGCCTAGAACTAAGTTTTCCTCATATTTTTTTAGGATTTATAATCCTAAAAAATTTAAAAATCCTAATAATAGGGTTATATCCTATTATTTTATCCCCATAATTGTTATAGATCCCTTCTATACATAGAGTGGAAAATATCAGATGCACCAACTTATAGTTGGTGCATCTGAAATTTTCCACCAACTTGTAGTTGGTGCATCTGAAATTTTCCACCAACTTATAGTTGGTGCATCTAAAATTTTCCACTCTATGTATAGAAGCGAACTACGAAAATTTCTTTTTTTCCCCGCTTTCATACAGGCGACCTCATTAGCGTAATTCACTTTAAATATTCGCTTAAAAATACTTTAATCAAAGTTTGCCTTTTAAGTCAATTCTTTCTAATCATCACTCTTTTTGAAACCATTTCTTCAAAAAAAAAAAAAGGAAAGAATTTAAGGTTTCTTCTTTTTGATCTTTAATATAATTAGCGACAAAACTCCAAAATTTCCTTTTATGCACACCATTTTTTTATCAGTTTTTCCACTTTCCTTTTTTTGTAGTCTCAAATTTCGTATCAGTCTTTTCCCAGTTAAATCAAAGATACGAGATATTTCGAGTATATAGAGGAACATTTCTTTTATATTTTTGTTTCCATACGTTTGTTATCTCAACTATTTTTTTATGCCGTTAGTTACCTCCTCTTCTTTGTATATCATTTCGTCTATTTTTGTTCCTTTAGTGTATCATTATTTTTCTCTATTTTTTTTTTTCGTTGCAATTTCAACAAAAAAATCTCTTTTACGTCTTTTTTTCTTTCTTTAAAAGACGACGCGGAGTATTTCCTCTCTAATGTATAACGTGGGTAATTTTGTTGTTGATTTTTTCTCTACCTTTGTACAAATATGTTACGCAGTAATTTTTTTTACGTACAAGTAACAAATGTAAAAAAATGTGATTTTCCTTTCTTAGAAATTTTAAAAAGACAAAAGAAAAAAGCAGTAAAAAGGAAAAAGGATTTCTGTGTCCCTTTAAACCCGTGTAGTCTCTCCCTTGTCCCAAATCTTTCTCATTTCTTTGTTATTACCCAAGTAATTTTTTGGGTTCTTTTTGTTTACTTGTTACGTATAGTAGGAACAAATACATTTTTAGTATTTTAATTTTCTACTCTATTTATTATACTTGTATTTTAATGGTATGGCAAAACATATTATATTCTTTTTATCGTGTTTTTTAAACAGATTGCGAGCCAAACTCAAAAAACGTCCATCTCCAAAGTTTAACTAATAGATAAATTTATTTTGACATGATCTCCCATGTCAAATCGGCAAATTTTAGCTCTAGCCCCCTTTCAAAGGAAAAATAAACCCATATTCTGTTTTTCTACTGTAGTGCTTTACAGTACATTAAAGGAAAAAAATAAAGGCTTGAAAACCTCATAATAGGATAAAAGCATATACATTTTAATTGTAATTTTAATCATCCATAAAAGTTAATCATACATAGCCACCTATGGAATGCAAAGTGAAACATACGATTTTAAAATAAAAAAAAGTACCAGACACACAACAACCAAATACTCGACAACTCTAACCTTGATAACCTTACGGCCTTATCAGAACATATGACAAAACTTGACCACCGACCAGGCAAAGTAAACTGTCGTATACTTCATACAGAACTACATACAGAAAAAAAGAAAATTTTTCGAAATGCTCTTTATAAAAGCTGACAAGGACAGTATGAACAAAAAAACAATCGCTGGCAATGAGGCAGCAGATCAAGCTGACGAGCGTGCGTCAGCGGAGAGGAGGGTGGTGGACGGTTCCGTTCGACTAGATGATGCCAAGACTGAATTAGTCATCGCAGTCTGGCATACGTGGAAAATCACGTGGAATCGCACCCCCACCCTGTTAGCAAGAATAAAGATAAATCCAAGATAAAAGATTACGGCACTGTCGAAGTCAAGACAAGACAGTGTCGTAGTCACGCGTCAGAGGCTTGGACAGACTCAGTTGACGCACGGGCACCTCCTGTCAAATAAGCGTGCTCCTCGATGCCGTCACTGTAGTGCAGCGCTCACAGTGTGTCTCATATTTGAAGAGTGTGACGCTCTAGCCGAGCTGAGGACAAGTATAAGTATATTTATACTTATATACTTATAATAAATAAGTATATTTATTATAAATATAGTATTTAAACTAGATAATTTTATGAGGAAGTGGTCAGATAGGTAAAAAAACACAAAGTTTGAGATTTCAGCCGTAAATTAGGCCTTCATCAACCTCCAAACCGTTTTTTTGCGTGCAATAAAAAAACCGACACAACACAACTTAAGTCATATATACAGAAATTTACATAATAACATTAATAGTCATTAACTTAATTACATTTTATTATTTTTTTTAATATCATTAATAGTTTATTTTGTTATTTTTTTAAAAATTAGTCTAATTTTTGTTAATTTTTCGACTCATTATTCACTATTATTCATTATTATATTAAAATTTATTTTTTATTCAAAATTTTGCGTTAATGTTTATTTTGCTTTATTCTTTATAATATTTATATAATGTTCCTTTTCTAAAATATTTTGTAATGTTAGCCCCCCCTTTTGTACTCAAACTAGATCTTTGTTTAGAAGTAGGTGTCGTTCTCTGATGGTATACACAGCTAGCTATTGTTAGATTAATATAACTAATGTTTCTTTTTTATGTGTTATCTGATTCAGTTTGGAATAAAACTACTTCTGATGAAGGCCTAATTTACGGCCGAAAGCTCAAACTTTGTATTTTTTTTTACCTATCTGACCACTTCCTCATAAAATTATCTAGTTTAAATAGTTTGGTCAATAATTTTATATTAGTTTTATAGTGTTAAGGTGATCAGCATCTCTACTTTGGCTTTTAAAACATACTTAACAAAACAGCAGGTAAAACCAGATATTTTTATCATTTATCACGAATAAACGACATTGCCGACTGTTTAAAACATTAGTATAGAATAAAAAACATCGATCTAATTAAAATCCAATTTGATCCTCACTGTTAATTGTTTTTCGGGAAAAAGCATTTTAAAATGTTTATTTTAACATCCAATAAGGGCTTTCCAGTGGGAGGGGGAAATGTAGAGAGAACACTAGAGAGCGGAGAGCTTCAAAATTGGGTATAAGTGTTAATAAAGAGGGCAGACATGTTGTTTTTTTAAACTCTCAAACAAAATAACAAAATGGCTTCCAATAACATACTTAGCTCTATTTATTTCCTCTCTTTACGAAACCTTTTTGTGTTTTTACCCTCCAGTGTTGGTAACACTGGATGTTATAAAAAGTGTTGTAAAAAATAGATTGTTATAAAAGTAGCTCCAGCAAAAGACTGACTAGTGCGTCTTTACAATAGACTGACTAGTGCGTCTTTACAATAGACTGACTAGTGCGTCTTTACAATAGACTGACTAGTGCGTCTTTACTTACTAGTGCGTCTTAACAATAGACTGACTAGTGCGTCTTTAAAATAGACTTACTAGTGCACCTTTTAAATAGACTGACTAGTGCGTCTTTACAATAGACTGACTAGTGCGTCTTTAAAATAGACTTACTAGTGCGTCTTTTAAATAGATTGACTAGTGCGTCTTTTAAATAGACTGACTAGTGCGTCTTTACAATAGACTGATTAGTGCGTCTTTACAATAGACTTACTAGTGCGTCTTTACATTTGTAATCGTGTAATTTAAATTTTTAACAATACTTCGTTCGGTTTTATAAAATTTAATACATCAAAAAATATATCATGTATTGATAAAATTTATATGTTATGTTAAAATTGAATAAATTTATAAAATAACCAGTTGTTTTAGAAAAAAATTAAGGTTTATTATTGAAATTATTAAATGAACCGTTAATTATTGAATTAATAAAGTTGAATCATTTTTATTTTTGTGCTTTAATAAAAGTGTTTAAATTAAATCTGATTATATATATATATATATATATATATATATATATATATATATATATATATATATATTATATATATTTACTTTAAGTTTATGTTTGTTAACATAAAAAAGTTAAGGTATTTGGAGTACCTCAAGTTCGAAGTTCATATTCAATTTATTCCTCAAGTTCAAAGATCTGCAATATCTTTGAACTTATCAAGGATAAGACCTATCTTTACCACTTCAGATTTGCTTTGTTCGCCTTAGTAACAAAGTCGAATAGAGAAGTTCACCAAAGCATTGAGATGATACGTTAGACTCGTCGATTTGCGATCATCTATCTATGCACCTCGTGTGATGATGATTATAACAGGTTATCTGAAGTATCAAAAATTTTCTGCCCGACATACAGGGTGATACATGAAACAATGAAAAGGTTCCGGTCGGTGTAATTATTACTTTAGTTGGTGACAATAAGCAAAAAGCTTTAAACAGACTCGTTTTAATACTTCTTCTTGTATTCAATTCGCACACTTCAACATGTTTCATACGTGTTAGTCGAAATACTTGGAACGTATTTGTTGTGAGACAAGAATGTATTGACGAAAACACGTACAAAAGTTTTCTATTGTACACTCTTACCTCTATGACGTCACGGGAAGAAAGAGAATAGTGTCAAAGTCACTGGCTATAAAGGAAACAACCTCATTGTTCTGGTCTCGTTGTGACGGGCAAGGCGGTATGCCGTTATCTAACCCAATTGTTCGTTGTTTTTCTGTTTTGACAATAAACAAAAGGACAAAGTTTGTAGAAACTATGTCAGACTCGAGACATGTCCTAAATAAAATTTCTCTCAAAGAATCGCTCGTAATGTTTTATTTCAAATCTTAGTTAAAAGCTGTTTCTGTATAATTGCCTACTAAAGCCTTCACAATAAGGAAATAGCGTGGCTCGAGTGTGTCTATGTCGCTTGTTTATATTTAAAAGGAAACCTTTGGAGTGTGTTCATAAGTCCATAATAGTTTGCATTACTCCACATACAATGTATTACCTCACATGAATTAAACTGCGTTATAGTTCATGGTGAGCTTTTTTCATGAAATTGACTCCAGTGTAGAGAACGTCAGATTCATCTTCCTGAAATACTTAAACCTACTGAGAGTTCTTTAGAGTTTATAACCCTTTTGTTTGACAAAGGTAAATAAACACCAATGACTAGCAAGATGTTAAAATATATCATTTGATACTACCGTGTTTTGCAAAACATAATTAGTTGACACAATATAATTGAGCGAGAGACACTTAGGAAATGTAACGAGCAAAAAGCAATGCTACTGTAGTATTGCTTTTTGCTTGTTACATTTGTCTCTTGCACAATTATATACTGTCAACTATTCATGTTTTGCAAAACACGGTAGTATCAAATGATATATGTTTTGCTTGACATGCATGATGGCGGTAAGAGAGCACCGCTCTTCTCTCGTAAATATTTCACATTTTATACTTCGAAATTAATTGAAGGTCAGAGCGAGTTCAGGATCTATTGGCACCCTGATGAGTTAGTTACTAACGAAACAGAGTGGGACATGATATTATGTCGAGCCATCAATGATGACGAATGTCGAATGATGGAACAGTTCCCAGATGTAGCATTGCTTTTTGCTTGTTACATTTCCTAGGTGTCTCTCGCACAATTATATTGTGACAATATGTTACAAATTTATAAGGATATTCAATTCTATGTAAACAAACCAAACGCATTCGGAAGTTATAACCTGACTTTTTTTTATAAATGACGTGAGACGTCATTTCTAGAATCGCTATAGGCAGTTAACATTGAAAATTCTCTTTTTATTCCTGCAATGACGTCAATTCCGGACTATAACCTAACATGTAAAAAAATGATTTCATTCATTAAACCTTTCAATTGAATCAGCTTATAAACTCTATCAGCTTGAGTGACTAAGAGGTCCCCTAAACCTGGGGGGTTAATTTAAATGAGCAAAAGTTTGGATTTGATTATCGCAAGCTACTAGAAATCAGCGCTGCAGAGGCCCGGTGCCAATAACTCATAAATTAAGCTTTCAAAAATTTACTAATTAATTTTGGTTATGACAGTTTCATTTATTTTAAAAATAAAACCATTCTTCTACTCATTTCTTTTTATTTTAACCTGATACAAATGGTTCGCCTGTCATGTTCTGTGACAGGCGTTATTCGTATGCTACATACGAATAACGTATGTGACTAGGACTGCTGTCTGGATCTAGAAGACGCCTTTTAATGTTTGAACTTCAGATCAGGGTTGAAGAATGGGTTTATGCACACTAATTTCTTCTGTTCTGGACTGAACAGAGCTGTGAGTGTTGAGAGTATCTGGTGGCATTGGAACTAGTGACGATATTGGTAAAAATTGCAAAAGGTAGTCTATATTATGCTAGTGAGATTAAAGAAGCTATTGAGAGTAGAAAAAAAGTATACTAGACAAACTGTGACCTGGTCACAGGTGATATCCCCTAAAGAGAAAGGTAGAAGCAATAGAAGTATTAAGGTCTTTCCTTGTGCAGCGTTTGCATAATTTCTAGGGGTTATCAGTAGAGCGACATTCAGGAAAGTGGAAACGCTAAAATTTCTCCTCTGGTTCGAGCGTAAAAAAGCTCAATACTAATCGTTGCTTTATAAAACGATCTGCCATGTTGTATAGAAATATGCCTTCCTTACTCAGATTTCAAAAATCACAGAAAAAACCAATGCTGTTTTTAGGCCTCCATAATGAACCTAAACATCTCTAAAATAGAGCTAATCTCAGGTGTGGTTGAGTTTTATTTCAGGTTAGAATGGCCACATGAAACTATTAATCTTAGTGCCTTCTGGGACAAATAAACTAACAAGCTGTCAAGCACTAACATACTAACCATCCTAAAAAAAGACTAACGTTTCTTGCCTTCCATCAAATTTTAGAAAGGGTACATTAAAATCAGCCCTTGTTATTACTAATGTTATTATTCATAGCAAAAGATGTTATCATCAATTTTTTTTTAAAATTTAGCATTACACTTTTCCTATTGCTTTGATTTCTCAATTATTCTATGACATAAGTAGTAAGGAATCTGCCCAAATACAGATTAAATAAGGAAGAGAATTTGAGGAAGTAGGTAGTAAACGTTTTAGGCTTCTTTCGGCTAATACCTTCCTTAGTTTAGCCCCACTGCCCCCCCGTATCCTTTGCCTCACACCCTGACTGCCCCTTTATCCCAATATTCACCTCTACACCAATTTCATCAACTTTTCCTCCGAGTTCTCCTTCTACTGAATAATTTACTAGATGAAGAGAAAAGCCTCCTGGTTTTAAGGTTTAGGAAAACTTTGATAAATGATGTTTTGATAAATTTATCAGATGGAAAAAACTCGGGTCTTATTGGACCAGGTGTTAATAAATTATTTAGCCTCAAATATGATTTTGTTTTCAATATTTACAACAGTTTAAGGGAAATCTCAATAGAAGTTATGCTCTTACTTATTTATAGAAAAGCTTTTAATCTAAATTTAGAGAACTGTGCTTAAAATAGATTTATTTTTGTTTCGTTAAAACAAGCCTCGTTCTTTTGTGTCTAATTTCCTTTGTCCTTCGTAAGGATCCTTTGTCATTCGGTGTTTAACTCGTAGAGGGATTGTCAAATTTGTACTTTTCCTTATTTATACCGTAGGTATCTTCAAAAAGTATTGTGTCTGCGCAATAAATCCGAAACCGAGATTTTTAATGATTTTAAATCATTTTAAATCCGGTGCAGTTTGGCCACGTCATTAAAAATAAATAAATAAATAACCATTTATTTGCACATAATAATTATACAATAAACTTACAACAAATAACTTTATTGCCATGTCATTGCCCGGTAATATTTATAGCCGAGCTGTTGATTGACATGGGCTATTGAGTTTCTTCATAATAATGTGTGTAATAACGGGAAATAACCAGAAATTAGTTTAATTTGTTTAGTGTATAATACCGATTCATTGAGTTTATGAATTGGTATAATACATTATTTTATCGAATTTTCAAACAAGAAATTAGCTTATGAGGTTGGATTCATTCATGAAGGGGGTAGGGGAGGGGTGGAATTTTGCAAGGGGGAATTTACTGATCAAGAATATACTTATATTATATATATTATATATATATATATATATATATATATAATATATATAATATTATAATATATATATATATTATATATATATATAATATATATAATATATATTTGTTTTGTGTGTATATATGTACGAGATTTAGACATTGACGTATCTATGGAACACGATAAGTTTCGAACACTTTTCAGAAATTTTTTTACCCTTGCACAACTATGTATAGTTAACAAAACTACGTTTTTATTGATTGTCATACATAGCATAATGTAAACAAATCATATTCTTGACTTCATGACAAAAAATTCGCTTATATATATATATATATAAACTAGTAATGCGACAAATTGATATAGGATAAGATTCATGTGGCTAGAATAGGGCCAGAGGATGGCTTAGGGTCGCTAAACGGCCCCTAGCGCCAATTCCGCGCAGCGCCAAAAATGCTGAAGGCCTCTTGTGTTTTAGTTTTATAATCCGTCTTTATCAAAGCATGGAATTTAAATTTTTAGAGGTCTTGAAGTTCAAGACCTCTAACTACTAGATAGAGAAATATGGTTGTATGGTACTACAACACTAGTCTGACCAGAGAACAATCAAATTATAAGATTTGTGCGCCAATGTAGGGCGGCTTCTCTAGTATATTGACTTGAAGATTTAATGTATCTAATGGAAATAGTCACTCTACCAGACCCCTAATTACTTTGCAGTTCGACCCTAGTCCTCCCTTTAGTTGTATAACTCTCTTTGAAACAAATTTAGTGAATATGTGCATTACGTTTCACAGCTTCTTTTACTAGTTTTAACTATTAGAATTAGACTAATTACTTAATGGTTCCTTGTGCGTTAGATTAATCGAAAAAATCAGGCTTTGTGTCGCTTCCTTTGGTCAGACAACTTGTACGAAACTTATATCGTCTCTTTATGTCAAATTGTTGTTGGTCTGTTGGAGTTTATCGTATTAATAGTTTTGTGGTCTGCTTAGATATTAGTGAATTTACAAATTTAGTATCCGAAAATCGTAATTTATTTACATTAAGTTTTAAATCGTAATCAAGTCTAAACATCGTTTCTGTGTTAGTTTATATGTATATATATATATATATATATATATATATATTATAATATATATATATATATTATATATATATATATATATATATATATATATTTTGTGCGGAACGGAGTTTAACTCTAATATACACAACATAACATAGAAATACTGAAGTTTGTTTATCATAGCGTCTTGTTAATTTTCCTAAATAGAAAATACATTCTATCCTGCTTTATTTCCCATTATAGCGAACAAGATAATTTGTAACTATATCATTGAACCATATCATTACCATTGAATAACAAAGATTAACTGACTGTACTCATGCATACATCCATTATTGTCTAATTAATTATTGTTATTAATCATTATTTATTATCAATAATTTACCTATTACAATCAATTAGATGATAAGCTTTGCAACGTGCTTAGTATTTTATTGGACATCTCCAAGAGCTATGTGACAATTACTGGGTTCACTATAAATTAATAAATAATTACTGGAATATCTAATAATTATTCATTTCAGTCATAAACTTAGTACGAAATCCATTAATTATAAACATCTGAGCTTTAAAAAAACACATTCTGTGTGTTACCAGAGAAAGAAATGCAAGTGAAGAATATAAAACTTATACTTATAAATATATATTTATATATATATATATATATATATATATATATATATATATATATATATATATGATATTGAGAGAGGACGCTTTCTTCACAAATATACCTCCCCCAATCCCCCCCCCCTCTCATCAGCTCATTTTGTTTTGAAAATTCCCTAAAACCCTAAAAATAACTAATAACCGAATTCTTTTCGGAAACTTTAGACTTGATTCTTGCTTAGAATAAAAAGTGAACAGATAATAATAATTTATTTAAAAAATAATTTACAGAGTATTACATCTATTCATAATGTTATTTGTTTATAAATAAGATCTTACTAGCCACATAAGCTTAAGGCTTGTGCGTGGCTAGCTTTTCGTTTAAATTTATATTCTCAAGCTACTTATTGTTATTACTTTATAATGAAATTAAGTATAAGAGAAAATGAGTTTTTATAAATCGTTTTCTTTTTTAGTTCATATGAAATATTTCTAAAAGAAGTAAGATATATTTCTACTATATATTTTACTATATATATTATAGATCTATAGATATATTCACTATACTATATATATATTTCACTATATATTTCTAAGATATATAGTGGAACACGTCTTCGGACACCCTTCGCTCGTCTACTGTCTGTAAACATATTCGTTTTATTCCTAGGCATTAACTTCCCTCAATATTGCATTAATTTTATTATAAATGTATGCTAAAATTTTAGCAATTTTTTGCCTTTCGACCTAGAGGTTTAAGGTTCAAATGTAGTCGGGGGAGGACCTTAATATGAGGTTAATACCTTGCATCAAATACTCGGAAGGTCTTAAGTTTAAGGCCGGCCAACCCAGCTAGAGTTTAAGTGGTTTCATTTGTTGCTACGATACGTCGTAAATGCGGGGTTGGTTCCTGTTTCGTCTGAAAGAAGTTAGGATCCACGTTTCCGTTGTCTTCAGCTCACAACAAGTCAAGGTTCTGCGGGCTGATGGAGATGAAGGTCGGAAAGATATAATGAGCATTCGTATGTCCAAAAAACTTAGTCAGTGAAAGTGAAGCTAGGGTACGAGTAACTTAAGTGACTAGGACCGAAGACAGACGTCTCGTAGTAGCACTGCGGAACTTTGATTTTCAGGCAGGGTTAAAGAATGAGTTTGTGCATTCTGAATTTGGATTTGCTAGAGTCCTTGGTTGGTTGGCGCTGGACTAGCCAGAGCGGTGAACTAGCTAAGGTCTGGTGATGCTACAGGAGCTGATAAGATTGGCGAAACTGGTTAAACGAGGGCTGGCCAAGTGAGACTAATGTGATCAGAGGAGCTAGTAAGATCGGTTAGCCTTACCAGAATCTAACTGGTCTAGATGAACTATGCATTCTGTGAACTTTTCATATGTGCCGTCATGTACGGAGGATGCGCTACCTAGATGATAGGATGTGTACAAATTCTGGGGTGGATTAGTTGAGTAAGATTTGAGTGAGGGGAAAACTCTAAAATGAGCCTACGGGTTTAAGCGTAAAAGATTAATTTTACCCCTGGTTCAGTGAGAAAGCACCTATTGTAAATGAAACTAAATACAGTTCTGCCTCTATTAGGTAAAGAGTACGAGTTAATAAGAAAACAGTGTATTCTATTTTTTTTTTTGCTCCGTTCTCTCAATTATACTGTGTATGAAAAGTATTCCGTTCCTCTAAAATTCCAATCATCCGTTTCAGGTGTTTTTAAGACCAAAGTTTTCTGTCTCTATGTGTGTGTGTGTCATTAATCATCGTAGCTCCCACTTAGCGCTAGAGAGTTGAAACTTTAAACGATTAACTTAACATCTTAAACTTAAAATCTTTAGGTTGTACTATACGAAAAATATTTTTTCATGACTTCATTAATTGGCGTTAATGACTCAACACAAATTCATGGAACACGGAAACATGATTGGCTCGTTTGAAATTTGGCACGCATGTGTCATATATAAGACCAATTAATAGGCCAAGATTCATCTCATTATCAGCATTAGTTTAATTTTTATAGAATGACATGTATGTTTAAAAAAATTGTTACAAAGTAAAACAATATCTAATTGAGTTGATATTTGGCCCCTTTTTGTAATAATAATAATATACCCGTTTTAGGGCCTTTTGGCCCTTCAGGGTATTCGCTGTGCGGGAACCACCTCGGGTGGGTCACATCTACTATGCTCAAAGCAAAGCTAAAGTTGGCGAAATCTTTTTATATCGGAATTTATTCATAAAAACTGAGAGCATAGCCCGAGCTGTGAACCCCGGACTTCCGGTGCCGAAGTCCAGTACTATACGACCGCGGCTACGGAGGTAGATTATGTAATATAGTATAAAAATACGTATACTGAGTTTTAACTCAATAGTGCTACTATGTCTACGGGTTTTGTCAGATCAAGTGCTTGGCAGCATCGAGTTAAATCAATATTTGGATGGGTGATAGCTATTAATAAAACAATTGTTCTCAATGCCTGTGGACGATCAATGCAAGTTCGAAGCCGTGCTCCTGTTATAAATTAGGTGATTTAAATATTGTGTAGACGAGTGAGGCTAGTTCAAAGTGGTGAGGGTGAGCGTAGCGAATCTGATACGGCGAGGAAACAGTTTCAGGTACCTCAGGTACAGGTACCTCGTACCCGATTTATCAATATTATTTTACAGATTGAACTGCTATCAGATGTAAAATGTACGTTGTTTGTTCCAGGTCTATTGAGGTTACAGCAGATCTACCAGAGTCTGAAACCTGGCTCCGAATCATTTCAAGTTGAAACAGTAAAGAGGATTCAGAACTCGTCCGAGGCTCTAGACTTCCTCCACAGTCTCGAAGAGATAGCAAGGTATAGTCTAATAAAAGATTATTTAATCGAACATAACATAAACAACGGCTAAATAAGAAAAGCTAAGCCTTTAGAAGTCTTTCAGAAAAGAAAGACTTTTTTCTGCATATACGAATTAACTTTTGCTCCAGGTGGCGGTTTTCTATAGGATTATAATACGGCAGGTTTCTTAAAGTTAAGTTAAGTTAAGTTAAGTAGTGAAGCGGTGTACAAATCATACAGATATTATTACTAGAAGGGGTCCCTCCATAGGTTAAATTTTGATACATCGAAACAGTAACCTGACCATCTTCGACTATCCAAATAATAAAAAAAAGAACAAAATTATATTAACTTACATATAAAAAACATTTAAAATACAAATCAAAACACAAAAAAATTGTGGGAAACCGAAAAAAAATGTATTATAACCTTAACTCACTGATAGGGTTACACAAAACCCCTGAGAGCCCCAAAAAGATGTTTCAGGCCTTTTAATGAATTGAGATAAACTATGCCCCCTCTAGTATATATTTCTATGATACCAATAAACAATAAAGATATATATATATATATATATATATATATATATATATTATATATATATATATATATATTATATATATATACAGGGTGTTTCATATAAAGTGTCCACCAGAAAAGGAGGTGATAGTACTCCTCAAAAGGAACAAAAAATGTCCATAATATAAACCCGGTCCCCAACCGTTTTCCCACAAGGTCAAAATTTAATATTTCAAAAAAATATTTGACCTCACATCATAAAAATTGTTAATAGGAATTTAACTAATCAAGCTAGAAAGGCGAAATCAGTATCATTAGAAAGCTGAGTAAATTTCCTAAATGACAAACTACTAACTATGTCAAATATTTTGGAACTACTGCCCAAACTTTTGCATGAAACATGATTTTTTTAAAAAAAATGAATTTTATGGAATTTTTGTAGTAGGGCATTAGAGGAAGTAAGAGATGAGCAAAAGTTCAGCCAAGAACGGAAAAAACTTCTCTTATGATTGCCCTTTAAGAAAAATTAAATAATTTTATACATTCAATAGTCAACATTTTAAGCCATTCTTCCTACAAGTTGCAAAAACTGATATTTTTTTAGCATTTTTGCATATGTCTACAATGTTAATTACATGGTACATAAAATAATTAAAAATCTCAAAAGCAAGGGAAAGAGTGGTTTTAGAGAAAAATGTGTAAGTATAAAATAGGTTTATTTACCTTCTAGAGTCTAAAAATCGTATTATTAAATTATTTTCGAAAATAAAAATATTTTTATAAAAAATAACACATTATTTTCACTTTTATACGACAAAAATGATCAGTTTTTGCAACTTCTAGCAACAATAGCTTACATTTTTGACTATTGAATGTATGAAAATATTTACAATTTCTTAAAGGTCAGTCATAAGAGAAGTTTTTTTCCGTTCTTGGGCTGAACTTTTGCTCATCTCTTACTTCCTCTAATGCCCTACTACAAAAATTCCATAAAATTCATTTTTTTTAAAAAAATCATGTTTCATGCAAAATTTGGGCAGTAGTTCCAAATTTGACATGGTTAGTAAGTTTGTCCTTTAGGAAATTTACTCAGCTTTCTAATGATCCAATTTCGCCTTTCTAGCTTGAATAGTTAAATCCCTGTTTAAAAATGTTATGATGTGAGGTCAAATATTTTTTTGAAATATTAAATTTGACCTTGTGGGAAAACGGTTGGAGATCGGGGTTTATATTACAGGACATTTTTTGTTCCTTTTGAGGAGTACTATCACCTCCTTTTCTGGAGGACACTTTATATGAAACACCCTATATATATATATATATATATATATATATATATATATATATATATATATATATATATATATTTATATTATATATTATATATATATATATATGTATATATATATATATATATATATATAATATTATATATATATATATATATATATATATATATATATAATTATATATATTATAATATATTATATATGTGTGGTGTGTGGTGTGTGTGTGTGTGTGTGTGTATGTGTATGTGTGTCTAAATGTTTTTAAACATATATTTTTGGTATCATGAAGCCAATCTGAATCGATTCCCATACTCCTCTCCTTAACTTCTTTCATCCGAGCAACGTTATAAGACACTTATACCAACCAGTAGACTACACAACCAGTAGGAAAAGGAGAAAAGATAAAAGGCTAAAATTAGATTGTTGCAGTTTAAGATACTTTAATTTGTCGTCGATTGAAATGTTACTTTTTTCTTCTCTGAAAAGAAAAACAGAAAAGCATTGTCATTTAATATTGTCAAGTAAAGGTCAATTAATTTTTTCTTTCCTCCTAATACCACGAGCTAGTGAAATCCTAATATTTAAACCTATCTTTTTGGGCTTTCCTTTATTAATTTCATTTAACTTAGATTACCTTTCCTGAAAAGATTAAGGTAAAGTCATCAGGAACTAAGTAGATACAATGTTTTCTACTTACTTTATCCTATTATTGCAAGAAACTCGAGAATTTAAAGTGAGAGTACAATCTACTAATACTGTATAAATCATTCATACTCTCTCTTTGCCTTATTAGGTTACATAGAATATTTGAAACTGCTCTGATTACATGGCAATTTCACAGAAAAGACGAACAAGATGTCGCTTTGAAATACAAATGAAAACAAATACTGATGAGAAACATTAATGAATGAAAATAAAGAACAATAGTTTCTCCACGTAATAGTAAATTATACTTACAGAGCCATCATCTAAAATGAGTGCCTACCAACTAAAATTTATTTATTTAATTAATAAATAAAGCAGTTTTTGTCTCTTTATGTTTATAATAAATAATTAGCCATTAAGCATAAATAAGGAAAAATGAGTTGTGGAGTTTCAAGTAATGAAATAAAACAGTGTCTCTCCACTAATGATATATATTTGACATAGCCAGCTTTCAATCTTAACAGATCATCATCAGTGCCGGCGAGCAGCGAAGAAAAGAGTTAGGAGACAGCGGTTACAGTTTTGTCTAGAGGCTTGTAGCTGACACAAATTATACTTCAGTCAGCTACAAGCCTCTAGACAAAACTGTAACCGCTGTCTCCTAACTCTTTTCTTCGCTGCTCGCTGGCACTGATGATGATCTGTTAAGATTGAAAGCTGGCTATGTCAAATATATATCATTAGTGGAGAGACTCTGTTTTATTTCATTAAGCATAAAGGTTGAGTGACTACTAGCCTCATTTTACTGGCACTGATGATGACCTTTGACGGCAATCATAAATGCCAGGTAAAAAAAAGGATAGTAGTCAGTCAACCAATGTGTTTATTGGGAGTACTTGACTAAATAAAACGATCCAATTAACACAAGGCATGATTATTATGTAAGTACTTCTCAAGTATTTAGGGTCAAAAACTTTATCCTAAAAATGTATTGATGTAATTATCTTTGTACTTTGTTTATGTGAAGAATAGTCAATCTGACTTGTGTAATATTTAATTGTATTTTGTGAAAGGACCTAGGACCGTCTGTGTGCAAATAAATAAATAAATAAAAAACCATATATATTTTTCTTTATGTACAAACCTTTATATTTATATCATAAATATAGTATACATAATATCTCATGTATATGAATATCTTTTGTATATACTATGAATAAGACAGTCATAACTAACAAGGACTCACAGGCTCAATAATTCACTTCTCACTGGCCTGAAGATGACCTTTGTGGGTTGAAAGCCGGTTTGCTTTTTAAATATATTTTGTGGAGAGACTGATGCTTTTTATTATCTTTTGTATATTTTTATAATATATAAAATCAACGTTAGAGAGGACACGAACCCTATTGAAAACCAGGTATTTATCAACCCCCGGTTTTAAAAGTCAGCAAAATATTTACTAAATCATTGAAATTAATGGGGTTTTTGAGGCGCTGAATTCAATAAAACCAGTCAGTAGTCGATGCGGTTTTTAGAAGTGACTAATAAACTAAAAATAACTGGAAACCAAAATTACTGCCGGTAAACAACAAATTATGAGTTAGGGTATCGTTTTCTTTTCTTTTGGGGGACGCTGAATCGAACAAAACCAGTCCAAAGTCGATAAAACTACTCAAACAAGGGTTCCCAGGTTTGAATCTTGGTACAGGCGCGAATTTCGTATCGTCTTATTTGCAGTACTTATGTTTATAACTTAATTAACTAACTTAATAGAAAATTTTATTATATGTTTTGTTAACTTATAAAATGACTTAACAAAATAATTTTGGCTCTGACGTCCGCAAGCCCGGCGATTATTCTTTGAAATTCGATTTTTTTGGTCATAAATCTAATTTTCGCATAAGTTTTTCAGTATGCGCTTATAAAAACCTGAGCAGTAGCGTCAGAGTTGTTTTTCTTTTTTTTTAATTTTTAAAAGAAAACGCGCTAATAATTAGCATAAACGGAGCTTCAAATGAGTGCACATAATGCAGAGCCTTTGATTGTATAGTTAGATAAATATGGCCATTTTCTTTGAAAAATCGGAAAAAAGTAAATAACAAGTTGTGACGCTACTGCTAATGCTATTTAGCATATACCGGAAGAACTTGGCAAAAGTTAGATTGATAAACAAGAAAGCGCGCATTTCAAAGACATTTTTCCGGCTTGCAAGCCTTTGTGTCAGATTTTTTTTAATAATATTAGTTTTACATCCTTTTTTAATAATGTGTCCTATTGGGTGGTTACACTAATCGTCGTTTTTTATTTCTACCCTGTAGGACACAAACTTCTCTTAATTGTTTTTTATAATTTATCATTAAATATAAACGAATTGTACAGTTTATAATATGGGAACTTAATAAAAACTTAAAAAAGTTTCAAAGCGATTTTTCAAGTACGATCTACATTTATTGTATAGAAAGAAATAATATACCAGTATACTATCCAAAAGAAAGTAAAAGGTGAAAAATAGAATAAAAGAAAATTGCTGACGAACGAAAAAAAAAAGATTTCCCAAAAAGAAGGGAAAGTTTCGTAGAAAAGGATTACTGGGAGACAGCGGAGAAACGAAATAATGAGAAAGGAGACTCGAAGAGCCGCATTGACTCTGGCCTCCAGGCATCACTAAGACAACAACCAAAATTGACAGCGCATCCGAACCACAGTGAAAAACAACAAGAAAATATATAACCGCTGTGGAAACAAAGCCAAATAGGATTGAGCGTAGATTTTTCTTCTTACAAAAAAAGACCTAAAAAGATTTTTCTGCTACAAAAAAGTTTTTACTCTGATGTTAAAAATATTGACGTTTTTCACGTACATTGTTTTCATAGCAAATATTCACGGACATCTAGTTATTTTATTTTAAATAAAAGAAAATTTTAAAAATACAACAAACATCTACACTCAATGCACCTTACCTCGATTTAAAATTTAATAGGTTTTTTTTCTAGCGGGGATCTCAAAAATGTTTTCCTTGTTTTTATTCTTTTCGACCGCGTTCTCAATTGTACTTTTTGTTGCCACTCCATTTGCCACTGGATACAATGGCATAAAATTGTAAACTGAATGGAAATGGGTAGCATTCCGGTCGACCTTTTTCAGAACCCTTTTTAACCTCAGAATTGTAAGAAGAGAACAGTTTTTTCTCTCTTTATATAAGAGGTAGACTCATATTCAATGTTACTGCAACTTTCCACTGAGCTTTCTTGCTCCTTTTGGAGCGATTGTAGTCTGCTGAGTTTTTATTACTTATAGAATGGTTATGATACATTTTTATTAAATTCTTATTGTAGTATTATTATTATTTTAATAAAATGATCATGTTTTTATTATTTTATTTTTTGTTTATATAGCTTCTTTGTCTACCTAAAAACCAATAAGGAGTGATGGAGTTCGTACTGTACTCAATGCTTAGATCTAGTAGTATATATGATAACAAAGAACAACAAATACTACTTTTCTAAAAACGTTGATCTATTTCTCTTCACTCTAATTTAAAATTCAAAAGTTATTATCTTTGTACAGCTTGCTAAATGCAATATAGGAACTTATCGTAGTTATCTTCGTCCAGCTCACTATCTACAATATTTTGCGTTAATTTGTGACTTTATTTATACAATGCCACTATATTTATATAATGTACTTCTTTTAAAATGTGATAATGTTAGCCCCCATTTTAATTCAAACTAGATCTTTGTTTAGAAGTAGGTGTCGTTCTCCGATGGTATACACAGCTAGCTATTTTTAGATTAATACAACTATTGTTTCTTTTTTATGTGTTATCTGCTTAGAATAATACTATATATAGAAGGAGCACTACTGATAACACGAAAGTCGGTTCACTGGTGCAACTAAGTAATGCTGCCACCCTAACAATATACAATTTTCTAAAAAAAAGTTGGCAATACTTCCGGTTGCTGAATTATTATGTTCTATTATTAATTAATGATTGATTATTCATAAAATACTAATATAAATATCGGTGCATTACAATATTTAAAGCATTTTAAATTGTAGTTTAACGTATTTATTAAAATTATATATAATAAGTAGTCCTCGGCAACTAAATGTAGATTCTTGTATTCCGCCACCCTTTTGCCATCTAAGACCAGTTTTATTAAATACTCAGCAGGTGTTTTTAAGTTATTATATTTGTTCTTTACGATCTTTCTTCATTAATATATATTTATGACAAATATTTAAAATAATGTTTTGTTGTCAGGTTGGCAGCATTACTTAAGTGCACCAGTCAACCGGCTTCCGTGTTATCAGTGGAATTACATTGTGTTTACGGTCCTGTGCTCCTTCTATATATAGTATTATTCTAAGGTTATCTGATTTAGTTTGGAATAAACTACTTCTGAAGCTCAAATTTTGTGTTTTTTTATATTTATCTGACCATTGCTTTATAAAATTATCTTGTTTAAATAGTTTAGTCCATAATTTTATATTTGTTTTATCTTATTATTATAATATTTAGGATAATTGTTAGGGTTTCGAAGATAATCTTCGAAACCTTTATACTTTCTGTCGAGCGTCTGTCTGTCCGATTTCAGATCTCAGGAACTACAATAGCTAGGAAGTTGAAATTTAGTATACATGTGTAACTAATTTATCCAACAACAGGAAAAATATAGCCAATTATCTCACACGCGCATCTGTCGATTTATGAGCATAATGCGCACATTCGCAAATATAAATATTTTTTTGAAAAATCATATGGGGTATCAAATTGTTTTTATATATCTTTCTTATTATTAAAATATTTAGGTATTTGTTTTTATATATCTATCTTATTAATATAATATCTAGGGTATTTATATCTTCATTACCTTTTTGAAATAATTTACTTTCTTTACCTATTTTTTTTATTCTATTATTCAGTTTTATTATATATTTATTATTATTCTAATATTATTTTACTTATTAGTCTACTATGCTTAACCACAATGTCTTAAAATCTAAATTATTAACCTTTATTTCAGTAATTAGTTCCTAAATTCCGTTTTTATTTGTACAAAATTGTTTTTCTTAAGTCGTTTATACCCCAGTATTAAGTTATTTATTAATAGTAGATAATATATATGTATTATTTGTTATATATGACATATAATATATGTAAAAAGGGCTTAAGCCCGTTGATGTGCTAATAAATAAAAAAAAATAATAATATATTATATGATTGACATATAATAATTATATGTCATCTGAACGGATTTTCTGAACGGATTTAAAAAAGTAACATTTCCATCGAAATAGTGTCAGTATTAAATAACTTAAATGGACTCTTATTAGTGCTTAATTTGAAAATTTGGCTGGAGTGTAATTTTACAAATAATCAACAATTATTCCAAGTTTTTATTTAAAACTTGGAATAGAAACCAGGCTTTCCTTAGACGTGTCTTGAAGCTGACTTAACTTAGCAAACATTTATTGGTTTCTGAACATTTATGTTCGTGTTTCAGGTGGAATAATAAATACGTGGTGTTAGATTGTCCTACTGAAATGGCTAAGGAGATAGTTATCGCTCATGTGAGGGATATAGCCATGGGCAAGAGGACATACCATTATCTCCTATCTGGACTTGTAAGTTACCTTTTAAATTGTATTTTTTTGTCATTTTCCAATTTTTTGATTCGTCCGGTGACTATAAAAAGCTGCGAAACTGTCGCTGGTGAAGTTCCTCAAATGTCTGCTAGGTAGGCGCTAGTAGTTTTTACTGTCGGTGACTATAAAAAACTACCAAACTGTCGCTGGTGAAGTTCCTCAAATGTCCGCTAGGTAGGCGCTAGTAGTTTTTTTACTGTCGGTGACTATAAAAAACTACGAAGCTGTCGCTGGTGAAGTTCCTCAAATGTCCGCTAGGTAGGCGCTATTAGTTTTTTACTGTCGGTGACTATAAAAAGCTGCGAAACTGTCGCTGGTGAAGTTCCTCAAATGTCCGCTAGGTTGGCGCTAGTAGTTTTTTTACTGTCGGTGACTATAAAAAACTACGAAAGTGTCGCTGGTGAAGTTCCTCAAATGTCCGCTAGGTAAGCGCTAGTATTTTTTTACAAGGTTATAATATCTTCCTTGCTCCTCTTACTTATTTCAATTAAATAATCAAGCGAACGCTTTTGTTAACAAATTTTAGTTATTTTTAAGAATTGAATTATTTAATTATGTATTATCAATTGTTTCATAATCATGGATAGTATTCAACATTGAAAATACGCCGCAAAAATAGAAACTTTTGGCCAACGAGGCGATAGAAAAAAGTGTTCCACCAAAATTGTATACATTATACTGTTTTTCTTCTAAATAGTTGTTTACTATTGCTACGCACGAAAATTTAGCATATGCTACACGACTGGGAATAGATTTTTTACCTCGGCTCCTTTAACTTGTTCGCTTCGCTCGACACAGTCGACATAGTCGCGACGGTAAAAAAAAACCTTCTCCACAAGTCTTGTAACATAATTTACTATTCTTAGTAATACTCAATCAATCAATTAGGCATTTTTTACTCTCCTTTGGTTAGGAGCGACATAGTGCGAAGAAATGAGACCGTATAGAATTTACATATCAATAAGTCGATACTAATTTTTAAATATCTTGGTTACTTAGTTAGTTGACACTCATCTGTCTCTCACTCAGACGGTTTAGGGTTCAAATCTTAGCTGAGGTAAAAATATTTTATTGTTTTAGCCAATTTCCTAATGAAAACTGAGTTTATAAGGATGAGATCATGTAGAGAGGAGGTGGTTGAGGTGGGAGATGAAAAAGGGGACTTATACGCACACACACTAATATATATATATAATATATATATATATATATATATATATATATATATATATATATATATTATATATATGTTATAAACAAATCCGACCCGCTTTGCGTGGTTCCTGCAAAAACAGAATTCCTTAAATCTTTTTTGAATCAAGAAAAAATGATTTTTAACATGATAGACTTCCTTTTTCTACCTAAAAAGAAAACAGCTCAAAATGATAAATAACGTTGTCAGGCGAAGTAAAAAATCGTTTTTTACCTCTTATCTTAATTATTCGTTGCAAACTTCACCAGTCAGAAGTCAAGGGGGAGGAATTTTTGTTTTGTTCTAAAAAACTGGTAATGAACTAGAAAAAGGCAACTTTTAGGGGAAATCTTCAAAAGGATACAAATTTCTTCATTTTCTAATTTTCTTCCGTTCATAGTCAGGATAAATTATAGTTAACTTTTCTTTCTTTTTTTTGGATACTTTAAAAAAAGGAACAAAAGTTTCTAAGCTCGGGATTGAAATAGTTTAAATTGGATTTTGTTAGAAGGAACCTCCCCCCACCCCCCCCCCCACTAAGCAGTGTTTCTAAGCAATTTCTTTTGATAATAAGTTATAAAGCAAAAAAAGTTTTATTAGAGTGTTTTTTAAAAGTTTCTTAAAACTAATAAGACTCGATAATAATTTGATCGAGGATTTTTTTTTTCGCTCTCTTATGTCTGTGAAAGTATAATAATAGCATAATTTTATGCAGATGGAAGGTAAAAATAATATCTTTTGCATAAATCGGGTACAGGGTACGCAGAAATTTTAAAATTGTCTATTTTAAATTTAAGTCGCATGTTCATGTCTTAATGGGCAAAGCCTGAACATTTCATTACATTGGTTTGACTACGCTGGGGTTCACTGTGCTCGTTTTGACTACGCTCGGTTCGACTATACTAGGTTTGACTGCGCTTGTTTTCACTAAGCTCGGTTTGACTACGCTCGGTTTTACTACGCTCGGTTCGACTGCACTTATTTTCACTACGCTCGGTTCGACTGCACTTATTTTCACTACGCTCGGTTTGACTAAGCTCGGTTCGACTATACTAGGTTTGACTGCGCTTGTTTTCACTACGCTCGGTTTTACTACGCTCGGTTCGACTACACTAGGTTCGACTGCGCTTGTTTTCACTATGCTCGGTTTGACTAAGCTTGGTTTCACTATGCTTGGTTTCACTGCGCTCGCTTTTACTACGCTTGGTTCGACTACACTAGGTTTGACTAAGCTCGGTTCGACTACACTAGGTTTGACTGCGCTTTGTTTTCACTACGCTCGGGTTTGACTAAGCTTGGTTTCACTGCGCTCGGTTTTACTACGCTCGGTTCGACTACACTAGGTTCGACTGCGCTTGTTTTCACTACGCTCGGTTTGACTAAGCTTGGTTTCACTATGCTTGGTTTCACTGCGCTCGCTTTTACTACGCTTGGTTCGACTACACTAGGTTTGACTAAGCTCGGTTCGACTACACTAGGTTCGACTGCGCTTGTTTTCACTACGCTCGGTTTGACTAAGCTTGGTTTCACTGCGCTCGGTTTTACTACGCTCGGTTCGACTACACTAGGTTTGACTACGCTCGGTTCGACTACACTAGATTTCACTACGCTTGGTTTCACTACGCTCGGTTTGACTACGCTTGATTTCACTGCGCTCGGTTTCACAGCGCTCGTTAGCTAGAGTGTAAAAATAAGTTTGACCTGAGAACAAAATCATTTTGGCTCGGATGGGCCACAAGCCGAGTGGATTTTCTTTGAAATAATTGCTTTATTGCTCCATTGATCCAACCCATTCCTTGCTTTTAGTTTTAGGATCCTTGCTCTAGTTTCTGTTCATGCTTCTAAACCTTAGAATTAATAAATAACACCAACAACCACCTCTCTCCACGACTCTCTGTGGAGAGACGTGGAGAGAGGTGGTTGTTGGTGTTATTTATTGTGAAGTACTCCACGGCGCGTTTAAAAGTCTTAGAAGTAACATTACAATTTCTTAAACCATTTTTTCTGAATTTGTCAAAGTAAATGCTAAAGAAACATTTTGAGCATGTTACCTGAGCTTTAAATAATTGCGAATGCTGAGCAGTGCCAACTTAAGAATTATGATCTTAATTTAGTGTAAATATTTTACTGTATAAATAAATACCTATGACACATTGAATTTATTCTGTACTTAATCCAAAACTAGGCTCATTCTGGTCCATACGTCGAAATTTACTACCATAGTGTGTTCTATCTTCGTATTGGATTTATACTACTTTACTATATACTATCAATTTATCGGAGGAATTCTACAATAATGTAAAATAATAACTTAAGAGCTTTTGGACTGTTATAAATTGTAATATCAATTGAATTAAAGACTTCAGTTCTTTTTTATTAAAATTTATTGAAAATAAATTGACCAAAGCTTTCGCCCAGGGATCCTGAGCTTCTTCAGTTCCTAAAAGTGACAAAAATGAGATATTTCAAAATTAATAAAATATTGAATGTTTATTATGTCACGTGTTAAACTAAGTAAATATATTTAAAATAAAATTACAAAAAAGGTGAAGGAAAATGTAAAATATCCAAATGTTAAAGTTATACCAGTATAGTATATACTATCTACATGGGAGAGTATTATATAATAATCACCAGCTTTTAAGATTTTAAATGGAATTCGACGGAACGATGAAGCGAATAACTGTTACTTGATGAAAGCAAATTCCAAGCCTCATAACATTAACCCCCCTCCCGCTTCATAAGAAAGCCCGCAAAACAACACATCAAACATTAATTGGCATCTTATAATATTTTGAGATCATTTCATTTTTAAGGAATATTTTTTTCAAAAACTTATTTTCCCTATAACTTTCATATTTAAATATTACCTAAACATTTTTTTTAATAATTCTAATTATTAGAATTATTATATTAAAATCTACCGTCATGCTTCAAACTTAGCGGTAAAAACTTATGACAGGTTCTCAGAACGTCTTTTTAAAGGTATGCTCTGTAAAAAAAACATGCTCTCTAAGAGAAAATTCTCTGTTTATGACATGTTTTCAAATTCTTTTTCTTTATTTTCTTCGCGTTTGCTGGCATCATTTTTTAAAGTTAAAAAGTTTAAAAATAAAAAAAGTTGAATACGTCAGACATTTTGTGTTTGCTCTTTCCTTGTGTAATAAACGCGCATTTATACGTATGTGAACTGTGAACGAAAGTTTCCTCATCGTCGCTTTTTTATGATATAGTCAATCATACTTAGTTGGAAGTTTATCGTATTTTAGTTGGACTTGATAATTAAAGTACCGCCTTGGCAAGTGTAGTCAAAAATATTAGCTGATGGCAAAAACTCTCTCATATACATGGTGGAATATTTCATTTGGTCCACGCTAAATTTTGTACACATCCCAACTAACTTACCTCCTTAAAGAGCTATCGCCAAAAAATTAGTATCCACCCCCATTAAGTCGACTAGCAGGAGCTTAAACAACCAATTATTTTTTGGCAATCGTCTTTTAGTACAGCTGTCATATTTCAAAAGAGTGTGTCCCTACGATACTTTTTAAATTTCAAATTTGATTTAGCTTTCAAATAAGTCGACTACCAGGAGCTTTAGTAAACTATATCGCAAGGTATCGATTTTTTTTAGCAAATATAGTAGTTCCTGAATTAGTTAGTTGACTGAGTAATTGGTTTCTAAGTTCATGGCATGCTCTAATTTAAAATTTAAATGTATGTCAATTTGATTGCTACGCAGGAAGATGTCAAAAACAAATGTCTAATAAATGTATACAAAGACATTTGCCTAAAATACTTGGATATTTAAGCTTCTAGTAGTCGACTTTGTATGGGTAGATACTAATTTTTTGGTGATAGCTCCATTAAAAGCAGAGTTAGTAGGGGTTCTGGTGTACCAAATTATGGATATTCATATTGTATAAAAATAGTCTTATATGTCAAACGATAGCTTTTTGTGAAATATTCGCGATTCAGTATTATTGGTATCTAAGAGTGTATCCAAGGTACGCGGCCAATACACAGAATGGATGGACTTAAACTTCCGAGTTTATTTAGTCATGGGTTCAAACCCAGCATGAGCCGAAGGATAAAAATTCTGCTTACCACGTCCTTCCGAAGGGACGTAAAGCCGGTGGTCTCGAGCCTGTGCGTTGTCAGGTACTCGTTAAAGATCCCTAACCCTAAATAAAACTGGGTTAGGCACTATTTAGGACCCTCATAGTAGATTCATATAATACTATAGTGTGTCTGCCTTGTAGTTTAAAGTGTATGGAGATTTGGTTTAACAGCGAGGGCACGTTTTGTTCCTAGTTTTCACTAGACTATAAGAGTCAATGATAATATGTATGATTGCTTGAAAAAAAGCATGAGAGGAACCATAGAAATCCACGGCCCTTCTGTCTAGATTAGATGAATTATACCTACACTTGAAATTAAAAGGAGTAGAACACTATCATAGAGAGCTGGCAAAAAGGGCCCAACAACGTGGCCTACTTGCCTGGTAGTTACTACCACTCCCCCCATATTACTATTACTATTATTAATATAGTTTACTATTCCCCCAATGGTTTAACAAATACTTTAATTTCTAAAATAATCCATATCATGACATGCTGAAATTTTATATTCAATAGTTATCGTATAAAAACACACTTTGGAAATCTGATTGCTATACTTGGATGACGATTTCCAAAAAAATAATTTGTTATTTATGCTCTTGGTAGTCGACTTAGTTGGAGTGGCTACTAACTTTTTGGCGATTGCTCTATTAGAAGCAGAGTTAGTCGGAGTGATGTATTTGAAATGTACTTCTCTGTATATGTTTGCTTATAATTATAGCTTCCAATGACGCGATGAGATCTAAGTTAGATCTCAGATTTACAGCGTTAATAACATTTAAAAATAATGAAAGAAAGAAGTCTCTCAAATAAAAGTCTCACAAAATAAAACTTTATTGGCAAAGCGCTTTCAACCTAACTAGAGGCCATCATCAGTGCAAAACCTAACAAACAAGCAAATAAAATAAGTAAAACACGAAAGAATTATTTAACAAAAGATGAGCAAAAGTATGAATGGAGACAAAAATAAATTACAAAAAACGTAATAAATAAAATAAGCAAAAATAAATAAAATAACTACCGTTGAGATGTAAAGAAGAAGAGAAGTGAGTCTATGTTTTTCTATTAGATATGAGTGTCAGACTGACAGTAGGAGGCGATGGCGCTTGTAGCATAGCTCTCAGAAGGGGGGATGATTCTCCTCTCTCATTTATGTTTAGATCGCCAACTCTATTCTGACTCCTTTCAATCTCCAATTTTTCCAGAAAGTCCATTTTCCGACCTTTGTTCACAAAATAAAGACAACCGACTTTATGAGGGCCATTAAAATGATTTTCAGCTAACAAATGTTGATAAAATTTGCTGTTCGTTCTAGATTGATGTTCCCGCGCCCTCGTGATTATGTTCCTCCCTGTTTGACCTAAATATTCCGCTTGGCATATGCCACATTGCACCATGTAAATACCACTTCTGTATAAAGGCGGTACAGGGTCTTTTACGCTGCTTAAAAGGTTTCTTAAGGTCCTGTTACAAGAAAAGCTCACCCTTACATTATTCCTTTTAAGAACAGATGCAATGCACTGTGAAATAGTTCCTAAATAGGGAATAGAACACCATTGAATGTTGTCTTGACTAGTTTCAGACCCGTCGCTCATAGCTTTTAGAGCCAACTTAAGACTTTTCTTCCTAATAAGGTTATCTATCATATATATATATATTATAACCATTAGCCAAAGCTATATTGTGGATAGTATTTAGCTCTTTACTATAGGCTAGGTCATCCTTAATAACCTTTGTTTATTTCCTTCGAACTGTATTGTTCAAGCCTAAAATAGAAGTTGCACACAATATACTTTAGAAGATATATCATTATTAAAATATTGAGGCTGTCTGTTATCCAAACGGGATGATTTTAAACTGATGACTGCCTATAATGAAGATCATGACAAAGTGGAAACGACCTTTTTTTATATATTTTCTTTAAAAGTAAAATTTAGGTTAAAAACCCCTTAAAAAGGAATCTTAAGGGACATTGAATAACTGAATTACACAGTGGAGGGGGTGAAAGGTTTTCCCTAGTGATGGTATTTTGAATAGATTCTCTAGAAAAGTCTTTTTTGGAACCCAATCCGTCTTTATCCTGACAACAGTTTCTTTAGCGGATTAACGCTTTAGAATCCGTCGCAAATCTCTCCCTAGATTTATTCCCTCTCTTTGTTTAACCGCAGATTGGTAAATCTCGGGTTTCCATAACTGGATTTCCCGAGAAACGTTATTCTATTGCTTCGACCCAGAATTTACTTGGCTTTGGGCGGTGTCTTTCCCTTGTTCCTTTCTTTTTTTTTACTACCCTAGTTTTTTCTTCTTCCCTATTCTTTTGATTTTTGGAACTTAGACATATTTTGCAAAAAGGGGTATTATTACAAGATAAAATTAAATAATATTTAGCTAGAAGGGGAATAGTATGATTAGATATAATAAATATCCTACAGACATAAAAATGATAATGAGTCTAAATTGAATTTATTATTAATGACAAAAGTCGTCGACAAAAGTAACTTTTTTTTGCAAAAGGCTTTGAATTTTGACCCTGACTCCATCATCTACGATCAAATAGAAATCGAGATCTAGAGACCAAACAAAAAAACCATCATCTAAAGATTATCACCTAGAAACCATTATCATCTGGCCAAAAAGAGGCCATTATGAAGACACCAAAGTAAAAACTATCATCTAGGGAGAAAATTGGAGACTATCATCTAGGGACAAAACTGGAGACTATCATCTAGGGACAAAACTGAGACTATTATCTAGGGACAAAAGACTATCATTAGGGACAAAACTGGAGACTATCATCTAGGGACAAAACTGGAGACCATCATCTAGGGACAAAACTGGAGACTATCATCTAGGGACAAAACTGGAGACTATCATCTAGACAAAACTGGAGAATATCATCCAGGGACAAAACTGGAGACTATTATCTAGAGACAAAACTGGAGACTATCATCTAGGGACAAAACTGGAGACTATTATCTAGGGACAAAACTGGGACAAACTGAGACCATCACCTGGACACTAATCTAGAAATTATCATTTGAATACCAAACTAAAGACCATCATATAGGAACTGTAATTTAGATATTTTTTGTGATCTAAAGACATTAATCTAGAGACCATAATATATCCTTATGACTAAACTTATGACCAGATTACTACTACGACTCCATCATCTACGATCAAATAGAAATCGAGACTATCATCTAGGGACAAAACTGGAGACTATTATCTAGAGACAAAACTGGAGACTATCATCTAGGACAAATGAGACCATCATCTAGGGACAACTGGAGACTATCATCTAGACAAAACTGGAGAATATCATCTAGGACAAAAACTGGAGACTATCATCAGGACAAACTGGAGACTATATTAGAGACAAAACTGGAGACTATCATCTAGGGACAAAACTGGAGACTATTATCTAGAGACAAAACTGGAGACTATCATCCAGGGACAAAACTGGAGACTATCATCTAGGACAAAACTGGAGATATCATCTAGGGACAAAACTGGAGACCAGAGACTATAGATACTTAAACAGTAAGACTGTCGACTCAATGGTTGGAAAATTTGGATTCCGGACGACGCTAGCGCTACGGCGGACCTACCTTTCAATTGAGTGGGCGTATCTTAATTTCCCCCTTTATGCCCACAGTCAGTTTGAAATTTAATTTTTATACTTTGTATAGTTATACTTCTAACTAACCCTACCACTTTAATCTTACACAGAACACTTGTGATTATTTTTAAGTTTTTCATTTAAGTAATTTATTAATTTAATTGATTCAATCAGGTAATAATGAAATAGTGGCTAAAGTTTTACACGTGCTTAAAGATAGATTTTGGCATTTAATGCAGCCTGTATTTTAATTACATCTGCGAGATGCACACATGTGATTAAATGTAATTACCTGATAAAATCGACTAAATCAATAAATTAATTAAATGAAATATACTTATCTGCCATCATTAGCGTTCTCTGGAAGATTTAAAAAGGTTTCTATTTACTTTTAGTTTCTGAATTATGGAAATATAGAACATGCAACGGCGAACCGTTTTTGTGAAAAATACATACAGAAAACAATCAATTTTATAATAATAATAAATGTAGCTGTCATAACCAAGAATTGTCATGGTATTCATAAATTTAAATATAAAAATATAATCAGTCATCTTTGGAAAGCTATTGGGGTTAGTTCATAAGTTGTCCGCACCGGTCCGCCGCAGCGCTATTTTTAGTAGCTTGCGATAATGGAATTCAAACTTTTCCTCATTTAAGTTAACCCCCCTGCTGGAGACCATCACCTGGACACTAATCTAGAAATTATCATTTGAATACCAAACTAAAGACCATCATATAGGAACTGTAATTTAGATATTTTTTGTGATCTAAAGACATTAATCTAGAGACCATAATATATCCTTATGACTAAACTTATGACCAGATTACCATTTTTGGGTTACACTTCCATTATATAGCAGTGGGGCGAAATATCATAATATAAGATTTGGCCAACTTAAATAACCCTGGGATAGTCGATGTAACAGGGTTTCTCAACCTTTTCGATTCGCGACCCAAAAAATTTGATGATAACTGTCCTGTGCCCCAATACTTATGCTTTATTCTTGAGCAAATCTTGTAGGCTTAGTGGTTTGTTACATTTTGAATTTTGGTCAGCGAAGCGAGTCCAAAGAAGCTCCGCAGTACATTTGATGATTTTTATATTGGAGCGAAGCGAGTTCGAAGTAGGGAGGATGAGCGTAGCAAATCCGATGTGATGAGAAATAGTTCTGAGGTACCTCGTACCAATTTTTGTATTATTTTTTCTAAACTCTGTACTTTTATCAATAATTTATTCGCGACTCAACAATAATTGTCTGCGGCCCAATCTCGGGTCGCGGTGCCAGGGCTGAGAATCGCTGCCCTAATTTATTTAGTGCATTCACCACCTAGCACCATCTTTTACCTCGAGGGCCTAAAATATGGGTTTATTTTTAGCGAATTTTCATTATGAAAATGACACTTATTGTTTGTTCGGATGACGGAAGTTGAGGGAGGACTGGGTGGGTTGATTCCGTTTGGCTACCTGGTTAGTACCAAAAATACATAAAGTTTATTATTAATTTATGTCGTCAGAACCATTGTTGCAGAAAGTTTACTTGACTGAATGTAGTTATTGGTTATTCACCTTTGAAGTTATGAACTAACATTTTTCTTTTTATTCCATAAAACGTTTAAATGTAAAGAACGTTTATTTCAGATAAATACTTTTATTGCGATACAGTAAAGATATTTTCTTGAGATTTAAAACAAATATTACAAAACATTAGTTTTGAAGAGCTGACAATTTCTTGAAAATTCCTGTAGTTAGGTGTGCAGTTTTTTTATCGAATTTTTATCAGAAAATTACGCTTAATGTGTTATTTGGGTAAATGAAGTAGAGGGATTATTGGGGGGGGGGGGGGGGGTTGAAGTTTCATTTACGCTCCTATTTTATATTACAATAAATTTTGTCTCTTAAAAGATTGTGTATTTTAATTAATTACCTCAAATAATTATGAGCTAAATTACACCATTTGCAGTCCAATGCATTGATAAGTTATTGCTACCGTGGCGAAGCCGAAACAGACGCAAATAATTCCTACCCTCGATAATCACTTAACTAACAGAAAACTACAAAAATAACACTAAAAAACTTATTTTACTACGAAACGACTAAACTGTTTACTCGCTACAATAATTTATTGACTCACATGGAATCGGGCTTTTTAATTTATATAAAATTGGGCTTTTAATTTTTTTTAAAAAAGAGTGTATTACAATAGAATAGAATAGAAATTTATTTGATTACAAAATACAATAGATGTACATAAATCATTGTCAATGTCTTTACATAATTAATTATTGATAAGGTTCCTTCCAATCTTTAAAATTATTAAGTGAGTTATTATTAAGTGACTCATAATCACTCAAATATTGCAAGTCCAAAGGTCTTTTTTATAAATGGTTTAAAAATTTTTATTCATTTTTGATAATTTTATAATTATCAAACAATTATTATTCTATAATTATTATTTATGGAATAATTATTATCTTTCTATTCTCAGAGTAAATTGTTACACGCAGATTATTATAAGTATTAATATGAAAGTTTTATGGAAGCTTTGTTCACTTCCCTTGCAGATTGATGTCTTAACTCATGACTAGCATTAATATTTGATATAAATGACTAAATGTGAGGTGAGTGAAATTTGGAACTTTACTGCTTTAATATAGGATAAGTCATGACTTAGCAAAAATAGACTTTGATTTATTATAACATTAACATTTTATTCTGTATAAATTATCTCTTTTCATATTGATATGAAGGATTCTATAGAGAGGGTGGGGTCAACATAGAGCATGACAGGTGGCAGCTAGTTTTTGAGAGGAATGTCTTGGAGTATTGGTTGAAAGGAACCTTAGAAAATTTCAGGATGGGAAATTCCTCGCAGGCAATCCTACATGAATAATACAAGGGCTGAAGGTGGGTCGATTGGAATGTTGGCTCGTTCCGGTCTCGACATGATATATGATATCGCCGCTGTATACTAAGATTTTTGAATGCCTTTCTATACTGTGCATAGCTCTGACCCTATATCATGTTTTTAAAACTTTCTTCTCTTTTATTTTTAATAATATTGGATATATTATAGTACTCACTTCTTATAAGCAGCCAGTTATAACAGCCGTTATCTTCTTTAGCAGCAGTTATAGATCCCAATCAGAATGTTTATAATCTATAGTAAATACAAGAGGCCTTCGGTTTCTTCAGTGCTCCGCGGCCTAGGCGCTTTCTGCCTCGGCCACTACACATCATCGACGCTTTTCGATTTCCACATCATCGACGACCACGTTTCCCAGTGGCTCCTTTGCAGCCACATGGTTGTTTTCTATATCAGTTTGTCATATTACCACTTCATATAAGTGGCATACTGCAACGATATAAGCGAATTTTCAAATTTGTGTCTGATCGAAACATTTTTTGAAATTTTGTGATTTTTTAAAATGTATGCTCAGTTATTATTCTAAGGTACACATACTTTATCAGTTAATATTTATATTTTGACCCGAAAAGCGTTTGAAAGTTATCGTATCCCATAGATACACACACACAAATATATATATAATATATATATATATATATATATATATATATATATATATATATATATATTATATATAATATATATGTGTGTGTGTGTGTGTGTGTGTGTGTGTGTGTGTGTGTGTGTGTGTGTGTGTGTGTGTGTATGTGTTTGTGTTTGCGTGTGTTTGTTTTTATCAGTTAGAGTCCTCATCTTCTAAAAAAAGTACCCCCTCCCCTTCATCCCACCATGACCCCAACCTCATTAGCTCATTTTCTTTTGTAAATTCGAAAACTACTTGGTAATAGCTTTTTAAAAGAAGATAAACAAATAATCCAAAGGAGGGGAAGTCTATAAACACAGGTCGAAAAAAATAAGGTATTTTTACAATTTGTCACCATTATAATATTTTAAGATATCTAGTGTCTTAAAATGTATATTTAGTAAAAACTAAGCCAATAGAGTTTAAAAGTAATTCTATTGGAGGGTTTTTATGAATAAAATCATTTTTTTCCATGTTAGGTTATAATAGAATAAATTTTAAATGTTAACTGCCTATACCGATTTCTGCAATGACGTCACACGTTATTTATCAAAAAGTCAGGTTATAACCTCCGAATGTGTTTGGTTTGTTTACATCGAATTGATTGCCTTTTGAAATGCTAACATCTTCAATCAAAACTACCTAACAATGTTAACAAATTTTGGCGCGTTGGTTTGAAATTCGGGCCAATGTCCTTTGAAATTTCTTTTCAGATTAATCATTGCTATGATTTTGTTTTATGCTTCATAGTGTGAGCATTATGTAGCATAGAGCATAAAGCAATGTAAGCAGTATAAAGCAATAGAGCATAAAGCAGCAAAAGCATAGAGCATAAAGCAGTAATAAAGCATAGAGCATAAAGCAGTATATAAAGCATAGAGCATAAAGTAGTGTATGCAGTATAAAGCATAGAGCATAAAGTAGTGTAAGCAGTATAAAGCATAGAGCATAAAGCAGTGTAAGCAGTATAAAGCATAGAGCATAAAGTAGTGTGAGCATAAAGTAACATTGCTACTTGATGCTCAATTCGTACGGATTTATCTATGTAAATTCGCATATTTATCTCATTGATTAAACTATAAATACTATAGTGATTTTTTCTATGTCGGCACTGCATACCATTATTTGCACTTATTTCAAACTCAACTGTTTATGCAAAGTTTTAATTTTTTGAACCTCAGTTCTTTTTTAAAAATAAACGGAAAAACTTTAAAAACCTAATTTAGTAAAGTAATAAGGCTTCTACTTAAGTTATGATAAACTCAAAACTTGAGTAAAGTTAAGAGTAGAACCTTGGTGGACAAGAAAACAAAATTTTCCAGGAAATTTTCCGTTCAAATATCTTGGTTTACGGACCCCAATTATTATTATGCGCCAGAATTATTTACTGCATTTCAGCTGAAATAATATTCCAATATTATTTCTTGTTAAAATAATTCATGTTCTGTTCACTTTATTTGCTCAAATTGCGTGCTTTGTTGGTAAAATTCGTTAATGAGATTGATTGCTAAAATACGGCTACGAAATGTTTGTTTTTGAAACCAATTTACGTTATTAATATGGGTTGCTTAAACAGTTTGTTGTGTTGGTAAGATCGGTATCCCAAATGGTTTATGTTGGTAGCATAGTGAAGGTGGTTTTTATTCCCACTTACCCTATAATACGTTATATCCTTGGAATCCGCTTACCTTGCAGATTCATCATGTTGTATCCCAGAATAAAAAGGACCTTATAAAGGACTTTTTCGAGGACTCGCAAAGGTCCTTTTTGCCGATTTATCAAAATATCTCCCGGGTTTCCCTCATCCCAAAGGATGCAATATATTCTGTCTGGAGGGGTTTTTCTTGAATTAATCCGTTTTCCTCAATTTGTCTTGGTCCTTTACGTTGCTTCGTTTCTACTTTCTTTCTAATATTATTCCTCATACGTATCTCTTCCTCATCCTCTCTTATTCTTGCTGTTTTATTTATAATTTGCTGCTAATCATAAACCTAATTTATCTAACTAATCCCTCTCTAACCACCTTCCCTATTAATCTATTATCATTTCCGTTTACTTCTGTCTATATTTTTTTGTGTATAGCTATTTGTTATGGATCTTATTTTCTTTTTATTGTTCTTGAGTTATTTCCACTATACTTCTGATTATTTATCATGCTTCCTCTTCCGCTTTGCTTAAAGTCAATTATACTTTCCTTCCTTATAAGCGATTTTTATTAAATCCTTTCTTTATAATTTGTACATCCATATCGATAAATGTACGATCGATTTTACTGTTACTTCTGTCATATTACCCTCCATTGTTTTTACATAATTCTTGATATTTCTCGTGAAACTATCTTTTTTTTATCTATTTTTCTATCCAAAGCTTACATTCTTATATTGTTTTTATTTTATACTATATTATTCGACTAACTTTCTTGCTTTGAACTTCCTAAGGAGAAAGTTTATCGCCGGTTAAGAAGTATATTCTTGTGTCAATTTTTTCTATTTATATTTAACAAGGATCTTGAATAAAAGGGATGACGCATTAAGTCGATTTGCCATACAAAAAAGTGACCCCATCGAAAATCAAAAAATAGAGAGAATTTAACACGAAACACACGTCCAAAACCAACTGCGCATGCTTGGTAACAAACTGCGCATGCTTACAATTCTTATAACAGCGGCAGGTCTTAAATTTTTTGAGGCAAACTTACCTCTCATGGTTTCCCATTGTTTATTGCTTGAGAAGGTTATAACAAAACACGCTTAAATTATCACTCACTAATGTGCAAAGTATATCGCAAATTTAAATTAAATAAGTAAAATGACTAACAAGCACCACAAATGTACAATCACGAGAAGCACAGAAAAAAGTTGAGAAGCAAACTCGACAACCTTGCTACAAACCTGCCTTTGGCGCCTTTTTTCATTATAACCATGGGAAGGTAAGTTTCCTCCTATTTCTCCAGCTCATACAACTTCCATGGGGTCAGAAAAGTTCCTTAATGCGTCATCTTCTTTATTCAAGATCCTTGGTTTTTTTATTTTGGAAAAATAAAATATTTATTCATTGTTACCTTATTAATACCTCTATTGTTACCATTAGAAGTTTTCCTCGTTGAGAGCCTCAATTTTCCTGTAATCCGAAACAAAAATTGTATTCTTGTTTTTCCATGTTACTAATAATGTATTCTTCCCTTCGTCTTTTTTCTACTATCGTTTTATTTTCACTTTTTTGCATTCTCTATCATATACTACGCTCTAACAGTATTTTATTTTTAGCTCTTTCTTTTTTTTGTTCCAATATCTCTAAAACTTATATTACTTTTCCTACATGATCATCTCATCTCTATATTACCTTGTCTTTGTGTGTCTATCTCTACATAGCCCTGTCTGTATAGTTCTTTTCTCTATACTTCTATCTCTGTACTACGTCGGTTCTATATTTGATTTAGTAAGAAAAAGCGCTGATTCTCCTTACCTTCTGTAACTTGATTTTGGGTTTCCCTTCTAGTGAAATGTAATTTTCTTTTATTACGCTCAATTTAAAGATATTTTATTGATGATACGGAACAATTTTCTTTCTCACCAAGGTCCCAGTTTCATTTTTCACGTATGATCGGATGATGAAACATTTTTTGACTTTTATGATCGATATCGAACGAAAGGGAATCGAAACGCGGCGTCAGGAGTGCAAATGGCTTATAACAAAAACTTCAAAATTTGCTTTTGTTTTAATAAAACAAAAAAACGCTTTATTGGAAAGTTTACCAATGTAATTCAATAAGCTACCTGGGAATTTGTTTTATATATATTTTTTTTTTGATACTTTTTTGGAATCTTGCTGAAGCGGTTATTATGGATTTATTTTGTGGAATGTTTTATAAGTAGGTTATCCGGAACAGTATAATATTTTCTTCAAAATTTCAACCGAGGTTTCACCTCGTTTTCAAGATTACAACACCTAAAACAGATAATTTATCTGTTTCAGGTGTTTTGAGTGGTTTTTACTAATTTATCTTTATGTGTGTGTCTAATTATCGTAACTCCTAGTATGTGTATACTATAAAGTTAAACCTCGACACAAAAATAATATGCGAAATTTTCTTTGAAAAAAAATAAACAAAAATTTGTGACTCAACTGCTCAGGTTATAAAATATATAACGGAAACTTAAGAAAAAATTGAATTTTTAAGCAAGAAAGCGCGCATTTTAGAGAAAATTCGTCCGGCTTGCGGACCACCCCGCCAGAATGATTAAGGAATAGTAACCTTACCAAATGGATTGCGTGGAATCGATTCTTCTCTGATTCCTGACCCCAGATCTCAAGTCAAATTTAATGACTGGCAAAAACAAAAGAGAAAAGTTGAAAGATAAAGTTTGTAAAGTGTCAAAGGGATGATAAGAAAGGAAAATAGTACAACAGGTTAGAAACAAAAGAAAATAGGAAACTGTGCCTTGGAGGCATCTGATAATCTAAGCCAAGTCTTTAACTCGACCTCCAAGTCTAAAGTCCGGCTTTGTCCATACAAATAAAGCCCCTTGAACTTATGCAAACTTCTCTGTTTTAACGTTTTCTTTTAATAAAATTTTATGATCCCACAAAATTTTCTTAGCAAAATTTTCGGGGAAATAATGAAGGTAAGTTAATACAGGAAAAGGGATTAAATTTTAATAGGTAATCGTGACTGGTTGGGGGTGATAACCCTGGGGCTCATATCCACGTATACCGTTCATTATGTCCCTCCCCCTCGCCTTCTTTGTTATCATTATTATCAGTAATATTAGCGAGTCCTCCTCCGTTTTTAACTTAATTAAAAAGTTTGTAGAGGTTTTGTTTGGTAAAGTTTGGAGATTATGAAGTTTCAGATAATGGTTATCTAAAGCGGTTAATATGGTTTATTCATCATGCTGCTCTGCAACCTGGTTCCGTAAATGCTACTGCTTTTAAATCCGTGCTGTCCAAGCAAGTGAACCGTCTTAGAAGAATACATCTGAATGAATAAAAACAGAACAGTTTTTGTCTCTCCACGCATATTATATTTATATAACAGAGCCGGCTTTCAACCGTAAACGGTCATCATCAATACCTCTTATTTATTGTAAAACTGGACTTATGTCTTTTAAGAAGAATTTCACAACAAGCGGGAAATATTAAAAACAACTTGCGTATATTGACCATATGTATAACTAAAAACAGAAAAAAGTTTTTGGTCATAATGAATAAAACAACATTTGACCTTTCGGCCTCACGATTAGGTCTTCGTCAGGAAGTGTTTGATAACAAACTAAAGCAGTTAATAGAAAAAAGCATATTAGTATATCTAAACATAGCTAGCTGTATATGCTATCAAAGAATGAACTACTAACTAGTCAAGAATTTTTAGACTTCAATCTAATTGATTTTGATCTTTGTTTAGTTTGTAGTCCAATAATCGATAGCATACACAACTTGCTATGTTTAGATACCTTATCTATTTCTTTCTGATAGCTGCTTCAGTTATTGATGAAGCCCTAATCATGTGTTTAACCCAATAATCTGTTTCTTTCCGATTTTAGGATAATACTAACATAGAAGGCGCATGGGACTTAAATCAGAATGTAATTCCACTGATAACACGAAAGCCTCGGTAGTCTTAAGTAGGGTTACCATCCTAAAAACAAAACTTTATTTTATAAATATGTCATAAAAATCCTTAATGAAGAATGATTGTAAGAAACAAATATAATAACTTAAAAACTGCATAGAATTTAATAAAATCGGTCTTAGATAGTTAACGTGTAGCGGATTACGAGAATCTCCATTTAGTTGACAAGAACTACTTTTAACGTACTATTAATCAAAAATGTTAAATAAAATTTAAAAAATTGTAATGCAGCGATATCTATATAAGTATTTTATGAATAATCGATCATTAATTCATAATAGACCGTAATAATTCAGCAACTGGAAGTATTGCCAACTTTGTTGTAAGAAAATTGTATATTGCAGATTTAGGTCTTCCGGTGGTGACCGCGATCTTCAATGTAGATGAAGAATCCGACGTTTCGCTTACACTGTAGAAGGCATCTTCAGGGATGTAGGAATCATGGATAGAAACACAATGCTGAAACACAATATCAACAGGGACACGGGGAGATACCGCTTATCTCTTCACTACGTGTTTCAGATAATTCCCTAAGCCAATCTCAGCCTTCAACTACGTCACGCAGCACCCTGTTACCGATTACGTCATCCAACGGAAATCCCCCATTAGCCAGCTCATCAATCAGACAGGACACCCATATGCGACCTTCAAGTGGATTTCGTCATACTGGACCGTCGAACCCTATTATCCCTTCTCATGGCTACAATCTTCATCCTCGAAGACAAGGTCAGAGACAGGTATAAAATAGGTCCTTTGTCGTCTCCATCTTCAGTTCAGTTTTGTAGAGCATTGTGTTTCTATCCATGATGTCCTACATCCCTGAAGATGCCTCCCACAGTAGAAGCGAAACATCGGATTCTTCATCTACATTGACGCGGTCACCACCGGAAGACTTAAATTTTCATGACTATAAAGAGGTCTCGGATGACACGACTTACTAACTTCTCTATCAGTTAGTTTTGAGTAGGCTGGGTTAGTTTTAGTTCATGCTGCTGCATTTATGGATTTATAGGTCAAATAAAAAATGGAAAAAAATTGATGCCGCCGGAGTTAAAGGACTAACAGGGAATGTTCAGGCAGCGGTAGACTTCACCAAGTTTGGTCTGAACCGCCGACCTGTAAGGTGAGGTGTTAGGAATTTAGAGGACTGTATTTAAGGAAAATGAGAGGGTGTTAGAAATCTTATGCTAAATAGTCAATAAAAAAAACATGAAAATACTTGAAAGATAGATGTTCTTTAATTGATAATAAACATCATACAAATAATTATATGAAAACTACAAAATCAAAAGGATAAATGCTTCAAAAATTGTTAAATAGATACAAAAGACAAAAAAATGTATGTATGCCCTTACTATAGATATTACGGTAATATAGATAAATAAATAGATAGATAACAAGAAAGATAACTGATAATGAAATATCTTGGATGGATCAGCGATAGGGAGCTGGACCCCAAGGTAGCCCTAGCATGATAAAAAGTAGAAAGATTATATTATATAATTTAACATATCTAACGTGAAGATTTAACGATATAACCTGATGTATGATAAGCTGAGGTATAAGGATGGATGAGCTGTGATGAGGTTAATATGTACCGTGCAGGGTACCCGGCTGGATATGATAGTTGGATGAAGGCCTCCCATGGGGCTAGGCCTCCATCTGTAGAAACTCGCATGTAGGAAAAGAAGAAAGATAAAATGTCCAAATGGACAAGATGAAAATACAGATTTGACTCACAATACATGAGGACCCATGATCGAAGACACGTGAATAGCTGTGTCGGCATTTATGTGAACTGGATAGATCCAAACCCGTCTAGGTGTCGAAATACTTACCTAGACGGGTCAGGACGGCACTTAGATAACTTAATTTACATCATATAAAGATAATAGATAAAATTAATAAAAAACTAGATACGTTATTTCACTACATGATCCAACAGGTGGAAGGGTACAGCCGAGAACAGAGAAAAAAGTGTTGAACTAAAGGTTGTAACAAAAAAATATGACAAAAGGTCTAAATAAAGATTTGCAAAGCCTGGGGGCTGGGGCGTAAAGGTATCAGTTGAAGCGGTTGATTGATAACACACTAAGTTTAAAATGGCGCTAAAATACAAGTTTTATAAAAAGATAAAAGTGTTTACTTTGCGTAAAATACTGCCCACCTAGATATGCGTGGCATATCTAAAGTACATTGAGGTAAGCTAAGATGAGTGGATGATTAGAAACTGTGGAAGGTGAAGTTCCTAAAATAAAGATACTAGATTTGATGAAGCGATAAATTTAGATAAAGAAAATATACAATAAAGAATATGATAAGACAACAAGATAAGAGGTAAGATAAAGGTAGGTTTTAAGATAAGCAAGGTAAAAAAAAAGGTAATTAGGTACTAAGTTAAATTAAACTTACCTACTACTAATTCAAAGTATTTTAGAATATACAAAAAATAAGTAGGGCATACAAGAAAATATTTTGATATAAAAGATTAATTAACAGGTATTACAAGCTGCACATGATTTAAAATTGATTAGATTGAAGTTAAAGTTAAAATTATTAATAAAAATTATGAAGGTAAATAAAGGTTACAAACGAGTATGCTGAACGAGCAATACTAGGGTAAAATCAAAAAAATCATTCTGGGTAAGATATAAAATAAATGAGAGGTAATTTTAATCATGTGCAAGCGTTTTTCATGATCAAAATAAAAAAAAATAATATTAAGGTTAATACTATACAGTAAGTATAGGAAAATAACTTACTTGCAACTTGAAAACATGATATTACATAGAGAGTAAAATGGACCATGAAATAAAGATTCAACTGTCAGTACATACCTGCTATGCAAGGTTAGCATAACTTAGAAAGGGCAGGTACCAGTGAATGCAAAAAAAATAGGGTTTATAACTAACAATATCTTAGGTAGATCCTAAAATTGAAAACATATGAAATGATACATCAAAGGTGAGATTAATAAAATAAGTAATTAAGTTTTACATGAAGGCAAGTTGCAAATAACAAAAACTTGAGCAAAAGAAATATAAAATATCACATGATTCTGATATGATTTAAAATTTTAAACAATAAGGTAAATTTTTTCTTCAATAAACATGGTTTAATAAAGTTAAATTTGTAAACTTAAAGAATACTTAATGCAAAAATTAATAAGATGAATAAAATTAAAAAATAAAGATCTTTTATGATTCTAGTGACCTTCGAGGTGATGAAAGAAAATTTAAGTTGAAAATAATAATCGATGCAAGATATGCAAAAAAAATACTTAAATCATTTAGTAGATGATTTTAAAGGTATGAGAAGGTATTAAATTAAAATGTTACCTTAGAGGAAACTAAAGGATTAGCTTGATTTAACAAAAAAATTAAAGATACGCAATGTAACTAATAAGTACAACTGAATTTAAATAAAGTACCACAGATAAATATTAAAAAATAAATAATGTGACATTGATTTTAAAGATATTGATGATTGATACTAGATGATCCCCTTTAAAATGAGACCGAGATATGTTTAAGGACCATAAAAATCTTAGATCAACTAAATGAATTTAAGTTTAAATCACTACATACATAAAATTAAATTATAATTAGATCAAAATTTAAGGTACAATGATTCATAAGGTCATAGGTGTCATAGTTGAAACGATAAAGTATAATAAGGCTGAGATTTTTCAAATGAGAGTAGTTCAAAAACTCTACCACATATTAAAAAAGTACAAAAAATAAGATCAAATGTGGCTATATTAAATGAAAATAAAGATAAGATGAAAAATCACCTGTAACCCTATGTAAGATTAGTTACATAAAACAATAGTTGATTTAGATTAATGTTCATGATTGATAATTAAGAAAATAAATGAAAATATCATGTAATACAGATTCCAGTGATTTAGAGTTATAAATAATCAAATAAATTGATTTAAAGACTAACAAAATAAACTAAGTAGGTAAAATATAATCTGGTCAACGATATTCAAATTTTAAATAAGGATTTCCAAAATACTACAAAGAATAATTTAAATAAAAACTAAGATTTTATAAGGTTTGATTTGAGTAGAAAATAAAACAAAAAATATAGTTCCAGCACTGGATATGATGATGCAGAATGGTAAGACAAGGTAATATCAAAATTAAATATTAATGAAAATTAGGGTAAATAGTATAAACATAAGGTTTTAAGAAAGATATCTCTTAAACTCTAAGTTAACATTAAGCATAAAAATACCAATAGAAGTAAATGCATTTTGATTAACAATTGAAAGATGATTAGAAAGATCACAAGATGGATCAATTAAAATTAAAGTATAAAACCAACTGGAGTAGATCATGTACGATACAACCCACTACACACAACTATTAAATGTGGCAAGTCAGGTCCAAGACAGAAAATTAGCCTGCACACAAGGTAAGAGAGAGATACATGTAAGATGTAAAAAAATATTTAATTGTGATCTAACTAATTTACTAGGTAAATTAAAATGTTTCAATTATGCGACACTTACAATCAGCAACATAATTTACTTAATTCGATCAGATCGATTAAAGGATAAAATTTACAAAAGATAGCAAAGTAATAAGATAGAGATTACATTTGATAACCACAAGTTGAAATTCTTATGATAACTTGATATACAAAATTATACATTACATGTGAACTCACAGGTTCTAGTAAAAAAGAATTAAACAAGTTAAAAGTTATAAACAAATAAATGCAGCACCCATTCGACTTAACGATAAGATTGATAACAGATTAAGTTAAATAGATTTGTTTACAACTTCAAAATGAAGATTGAAGAAAAATATGTATTAATAAACCAACATCTGAGCGTCAAAGAAGTTGGTTGACCCAACAAGTCAGGTAAAAAATGATTAAATACAAGGTTTAAAAGTTGAAAGATTAACAAGTAAAATGAGTGCTGATCTGGCATAGATACAGTAATTCAGAATAATTCTGAAAATAAATTTAATGGTAAGATTTTACAATGTTAATAAATATTAGATTAGAAGGCACATAGTGCATAGCTTTTGATTAGACATTAACAGTCTTGGGTCATAAGAGAAAAAATATTAATTAATATAATTATAAATAAAGATTTGTGAAAAAAAATAAGAAAATATTAATTATATCTAGATGTAAGATGATGAGGGATAAAAATTTGATTACATTGACTAGATACATTGAGTTCAATGAGTTACATTAAAATAATATTCATATCACACTTAAGAATAAATATAATAAAGGTATGCTCTAGTCTGATAAACATAGTTTATGTCAGATACTTAATCAACATAAATATACTATATAATTAATTATTATTACAGATCACAAAATGATTTACATGTTCTTAAATCATAAGTAGGTTCCTAGACCCTGGTATAAAATAAAATAATTTTAAAAAGTCACCTTTGTGACAAATGGTCTACATAAATGTAAGAAGGTAAAGTTGACATACATACAAGATGTATAATGTGGTAAAAACATTATTGATTAATCGTGTAAACTTAAAGACAATATATTACACAGATCATAAGTAGTTATCTGCAGTTAAGGAATAAGATTAAATAAATTAGAGATACAGTTAATTAGATCAGATATTAGGTTAAATGTTTTCAAGAACATGTTGGTTGCTTAGAGATAATATGATATAAGTAAATAGTCTAGAACAAATAAGCCAAAAAAATAGGCTAGATTTAAAGAAAAGATGAAAATAAATTAAATTGATGATAATAATAGATGAAGTCTAGACACTGCCCACCATATGAGTGCTAAGCTAGTGAACGACCAAGAATAATGACATTCAAAGAGCTTAGATGAAACTCTGCCACCATGACAATATGTAGATAAAAATAGAGACATGATGGAAGGTCAAGAGTTAGAAGAGATGAAGCAGACACAACAAGAGGTATAACAAATTCACAAAAAAAATGTGATAACTTTCAGGTGGAGGTAAAAAATAACTTAAAAATCAATTAATGAATTTAAGTTGATGAGTTCACTCGAGTCACTTTGATGAATAGACCATTCAAAAAGGAAGTGGTCAAAGTAGACTTTCTATATGAGAAAAGTCAAGTCTCCCCTAGCATCACAAAAAAATAATAGAATATGATGGTAAAGATGATAATGATTCTTGGAGGTTGAAAACCAGATGTGATGCTTAGATAAGTGATATAGAAAGGCTATAGGTATAAGGCTATAGATTTCTGATGTAAAGATGAGTGAAAAAGTTGCTGATCACTTGATGGTAAGGATAGAGAAAGAAAAGACAAACCATAGGTTGTAAGTCTATGGAAGTCATTGGTAGGTAAGTTGAGAACTACTATAGCTGAGGTCAAGGTAAGGTATAGATGTAGCCATAGCAGTCCCATAAGTGACAAAGATGAGATAATGGAGCTGGTCGTCACCAGACACCTAGGTAAATAACTGCTCCTGAACCAGCAGGTAGACAGTTTAAAGATGATATCAACGAAGCGGGCTGTACACACCCTAGGTCAACGTTGTGATGATGTGAGTGAACTCAGGTAGGTAAAGTATGTGGGCGCCACACATGATGTCGATAAGACGATAATGTCCGAAGACGATAAACCTGAAAGTGATAAAATGAAGATGCTGAAGTTGACAGCTTGATAAGATGATGGTAAAGTTGATGATGTGATGGTTAGATAATTAAAGAGTTCATGATAAGGTAAGTAATGATAAGATATAAGTTGTGCCTCAGGTAAGATATATGGTGGATATGATAGATAAACAACCAACATTTGATTTAAAAGGCATAAAGATCAAAAGATGTATGAATAATATAATAGTAATCAAAGGTTAAACAAAACTTAGATAACAAGCACAAGGTATGTTAAGTTGTTATAAGGCAAAATGTTAATAATAACATAACATAAATAATCCATCTAAGGCTGGACAGGCCATCAATGAATTAGGTACTAATCTCTACTGCAATGTGTAGAGTTAGACGTAAAGAAAATACAAGGTAATTAAATATAGGTACAATGATGATAAATACTTGTTATCATAAATTTTGAACATACATCCAAAAAAAAAAAAACAAATGGTAATTTAGAATAAGATTAAACAGATAACTACTGGTGGTAACAAAACAAATAATTCTTGATCGTTATCATCAATGATATTAAGATGAGTTTATTCATGAACTCCAAACACATAATAGATCTAAAAGAAGTTCTGTTTGTGCCAAATCAATTTGGCAAAGCAAAGCTAAAAAAAAATAAGATATCATTCCTGTAATGATAGATAAATACAATTGATGTCATGATAGATTTGGAATATAAAGTTATAAGATAAGGTGATAATATAATAATATATTAATTCAAATATGGTACTAGATAGATAACGATCAAGTGATAAAATTGATAACAAGAGTGCTGCCTGATAACAGCAATACTGCAGGTACATATAAACAATAGCTAAATCAGGTACAATTAATTTTAAGATATGACAATATTTAAAGGTAAGAGCATACATGATAAGATACATTAAACCAAAAGTGAAGCTAAGATTCTAACATGAATAATGGTAGATATGTTATTGGCCCTGGACGGATATGTATATTGACCAGGTACCAAGATAGATAGACCGAAGGATAAGGTAAAGAGGAACTCAGATCAAAATATAAGATTATAAAATATAAGCAAAGATAATAAGGTATCCAAGGCCGAATAGACCAAAAGATCCGGCTCGACATGGACCAAAATGTTCAGGCAGCGGTAGACTTCACCAAGTTTGGTCTGAACCGCCGACCTGTAAGGTGAGGTGTAGGAATTTAGAGGACTGTATTAAGGAAAATGAGAGGGTGTTAGAAATCTTATGCTAAATAGTCAATAAAAAAAACATGAAAATACTTGAAAGATAGATGTTCTTTAATTGATAATAAACATCATACAAATAATTATATGAAAACTACAAAATCAAAAGGATAAATGCTTCAAAAATTGTTAAATAGATACAAAAGACAAAAAATGTATGTATGCCCTTACTATAGAATTACGGTAATATAGATAAATAAATAGATAGATAACAAGAAAGATAACTGATAATGAATATCTTGGATGGATCAGCGATAGGGAGCTGGACCCCAAGTAGCCCTAGCATGAAAAAGTAGAAAGATTATATTATATAATTTAACATATCTAACGTGAAGATTTAACGATATAACCTGATGTATGATAAGCTGAGGTATAAGGATGGATGAGCTGTGATGAGGTTAATATGTACCGTGCAGGGTACCCGGCTGGATATGATAGTTGATGAAGGCCTCCCATGGGGCTAGGCTCCATCTGTAGAAACTCGCATGTAGGAAAAGAAGAAAGATAAAATGTCCAAATGGACAAGATGAAAATACAGATTGACTCACAATACATGAGGACCCATGATCGAAGACACGTGAATAGCTGTGTCGGCATTTATGTGAACTGGATAGATCCAAACCCGTCTAGGTGTCGAAATACTTACCTAGACGGGTCAGGACGGCACTTAGATAACTTAATTTACACCATATAAAGATAAATAGATAAAATTAATAAAAACTAGATACGTTATTTCACTACATGATCCAACAGGTGGAAGGGTACAGCCGAGAACAGAGAAAAAAGTGTTGAACTAAAGGTTGTAACAAAAAAATATGACAAAAGGTCTAAATAAAGATTTGCAAAGCCTGGGGGCTGGGGCGTAAAGGTATCAGTTGAAGCGGTTGATTGATAACACACTAAGTTTAAAATGGCGCTAAAATACAAGTTTTATAAAAAAGATAAAAGTGTTTACTTTGCGTAAACAGGGAATTACCACTAGGAAATGCCCCACTAGTCTTACTGAAACCGCGCGATCTATTGCTGACAATAAGCCTTAATCTATTATTAAATAAATAAATATAATTAAATTGAAAATTAATCAGGTCAGGTGAAATGTCAAATTTATAGTTTCTAATTTAAACAAGACAGGTTTCAGCTCATTTGGACCATCAAGAATAAATGAAACCATTTATTGTACCAGAGACTAAAATTAAAAAAGCGTACTTGTCGACATCATCAGTACGAAATTCAACTCAGAGTTTTTAACGTTTTGGGTTGAACGTCATCGGTTTCAGTACAATCAAATTAACTTAAGTGACCAAAATGGATAGATCAACCTTGTAAGTTAAGCTATTTTTAAACTGTATTTGAAAATATTTTTGAAAAAAAAAAAGACTGGAGTATTAATTATACCTATAATTTAAGTTCTGAACCGTTCAATAGTTATTAGTAGAGATAGAGATTTTTTTTATAAATAACGAGTCCAAATAAAAACTTGTCTTTTCTACAATAAACTAAAAGCATATTATTTGATCACGCCGAGCTGAGTAGGTCCGCGAAGCAGGCCTGCAAAGCAAGGCGGCTCTAAAATTGAAAAATAACTAATCACATGACAAAACACGACGTAACAACTAAGAACGGGTAAGAACTACCAAATTAACGAGTCCTCAGCACGGAGTGTAGGTTTTTTCACGAGTTATAGACACAACACATAACTTGTTTAGTAATGTGCATCGACAAAACTATCAATAAAATGAACGGAGACAAACTGCTACTACAACTACTTGACAAACCATCTAAATTTTCCCCCTCCAACAAACTTCTAATTTACAAATCAATTATTAAACCAACTTGGATCTAACACTTCGAATTCAGGGGTTTAACAAAACCTTCCAACTCCAATAAGATGCAATCACTCCAATCCAAAATCCTCAGAAAGATTACATCCTCTCCAGCTTATATCACCAACTACACCATTTATAATGACTTTAACATCCCTTTTTCCTAGATTATCAACCTTCCATGATTCACTCGAACTCCACTCCAACCTACCAATCCTTATCATTCCGTATAACTCACCCAGAAGACTCAGAAGGCGCTGACTTGAGACCTCCTTGACGAGCAATGAAATATTGAAGAACTCACTGCCAATAGACAATGGACAAAATGAAAAAAAATATTACACAACCGCGCCAATTAGTTGTACCTACCAATAGGTAGCCTCTCCTGTCAAGATTGGCAATTCACTCATACTAAATTATTTCTGCTACTTGTAGCTACATATGTGATAGAACGCAGAGTAACTATATTATAAAGCAACGTGTTAGTGAATTGCAATGATATTAGAAAAACTTGATTTCATATTTAAAAGAAATCTTTTCAAAAACATCTCTTCATGTCTACATTTTGTGCGAGGTAGTATAAAAATTAATTAACAAGCTTGGAGTACTCGGGGGGTTGCATTTGAAATTTTTATTTAAATTTTCCTTAAAATTCATCCATAGTAATTAAAACATAATTCAAAAATCTTATTTTTATGTATATTTATTTAATTTAAAATGGAACCACTATTTTTAGGCATGCGTATCTTAACAAAAAAAACGTTATATGTTTCTCTACGAAATATATTTTCTCTCCAAAGGAACAAAACATTTAGATATAAATTTTATTTTTTGCTTCTGTATTGTGAATTAACAAAATGGTGCCATTGGCAAGCCGCGGGAACCAACAATATAAATACCTCGGCAAGCCTCAGGAAACAACAGTATAAATACTACTTAGTATTTATACTGTTCCTTAAGGAAAGTCTCGGGAACCAATAGTATAAAAGCCAAGGCAAGCTTTGGGGTGTAAATATTATGTTTTCTCTGAAGATTTAGGTCTTCCGGTGGTGACCGCGTCAATGTAGATGAAGAATCCGACGTTTCGCTTTCACTGTGGGAGGCATCTTCAGGGATGTAGGACATCATGAATAGAAACACAATGCTCTGCAAAACTGAACTGTGTTTCTATCATGTTGTTTTTCCATTTGTGTTTCTTCATTGTGTTTCTATCCATGATGTCCTACATCCCTGAAGATGCCTCCCACAGTGGAAGCGAAACGTCGGATTCTTCATCTACATTGACGCGGTCACCACCGGAAGACCTAAATCTTCATGACAATAACCGCGGAAGCCTACGCAGTTTATTAATTAAAATTCTTATTTTTTTAGTTGTTTTTGGGAAAGTTATTTTTGTTTGGGTTTTCAATAGCTGACCACATCCTAGTGAGTGAACAAAAAGCTCTGTTCTGCTTATGTTTCCCCTCTTTCTTACTATTTCTAGCCTTCAGTTTTTACCAATCTTAAGTATACCCTACTAAATTTGTGCTAATAATTTGTTGGACATTTCTTATAGATAATGGATGACAAATGGGAGAATGAAGTTATAGAGTTTGGTGCTATCAATATTACTGGATTCAGGATAGTAGACACCACAAGACGAATAGTCAAAGAGTTTACTGAGGGATGGAGAAGGCTAGATGTCGCCACTTCTCCTGGAGCTGGCAAGGATACCATATCTGTAAGTGTTTTTTTTAATCAATATTTTATCAAGCGTAATGGCAAATGGTATAGATGGGAGAAATGAGAACTTCGTGTTTATTCGTCAAGCATTACGTCTCTAGTACGATTTTAACTAACTTCTTTTTGACGCAAGGGCACTTTATATAGTCTCGCACTGAAGCCAGCGATAATACAAGGTATATTCATGGACCATTGCTGGCTGACAATTAAGATCGCCTTAGACCCCACTAAGATTCACGAGATAGCTCGGAGTTTTATTTATAGTCTCACTTTTGACTTTGACTACAGACTCGACTAAAACTTCCTCAGAAATTTGTTGACTAATTAATTTCAACTTAAATGTTCACTTTTAAACTAATATAATCACGTTGTATTACCTCTGTCAGAGTCATGGAGTAGTCTTAAGATATATATAGCTTCAACGCTTCATCAGTCTCACTGTACCTCAAATGAGTATATGCAGATATTCTGACGTTTTCAAGGCTATATAGCATTATTAGCTCTATTCGCCATGTCTCTTTAGTCTCAGAGCACAAGGTTCTAAAGCACCTAAGTATTAGTTGATTGTTAGGCAATCATCCATAAACTTGCCAATTAGCAATCTTAAAATTAAGTTAGCCCTTCATTTTGTAGATCACCCAACATTCCCATATTTTTTACTACGCTATGGAATGTTTTTAATGAAAAACCATCAACTCCGTCTTTTCCACAAGATTTTTATTTTATTAAGGCAGAACCAGCTTACGCCATCATCAGTGCCTAACATAGCAATACAAACATATTATAACAAAATACACCCAACATTTATTTAATCTCTTAAGAAAAGGCTCTACTCTATACTGGAAGAGAAAATAACATAATAGTAGTATGATGATATGTTCTATGAATGGTGGACGAAGTAGTTCTTGCCGAACAAAAATTTAGGGCTAAACAAAAAAAGGAAACGACAGCTGTGAGGTTGATGATCTTAATGACATCTCTGAACTCAGCATGGCAAGGAACACTTGGACATGAGATAGATTAGCCAAGTACGTATCTAGTCCTTGGCTAATCATTGGCTAAAAGGAGGGAAATATGGACGAGTGCGAGTAGATAACATTAAAATTACGGGTGACATCTTTTAGCGCCCAAATGAGGGATGTGCTGTCCTTTTTTTCCCGGAAGAAGTAAGAAATTAGAACGCATGGCAAAATTTGCTTGAAAGTTTTGACAGCTGAGATGAAAGCTGACAAGCTATCAACTGAGCCATCAAATCCAACTGCAATTCACACATTGTCATGTTCAGAAAATATAATGAAAATGGGAAATTCTATTTTATATCTCAAAAATTTAAATTTTACCTTAGAACAAAACTAATTATTGCGATTAGTCCATCGTTAATAAACTTTAGTTAAAGTTTCTAGACTCTTAATACCTCAAGAATTGAGTTAAAATACCTTCTTAAGTAAAATAAGTATTAAATAATAAATAAATAAATAAATTGTAAGTTTTTTATTTGTATTATTTGTTGCGTTGTTATTTGGATAATTATTTGTTAAATTTTCTATTCAAAGCAACGATTGAAACGTTTTCGTTGCCTTTCTATTCCATTTATGACTTATTAAGGACATCAGTATTCTTTTTCTTTACAAAGAAAGACCAGTAAAATAAATAAAAATGGTAATACAATATTTTTTGGGTTAAGGGTTTGTTATAATTCTAAAGGAAAAGCCGGCCGTTAGTTTTCTCGTTGTAACCGATATATTTTATTACATAAAAACCCTTCGTATAACGTTACAATATTATATAAAGAAAAAGAGGGAAACGAGCGCCATATTTACCAGCCAATATAAATTACGAGGGTAAGGGAAAAAATTGGTAAAAAAGTTAAGACATTCTATGGAAAGGTTTTTTCCTTAAAGGGTGACGGTTGAGGCACTGGGGCAACAGGTCTTAAAAAGCTAATATTATATGGGACAAAGAAGAGATGCTATTGTGACTTGAGAGTATGAGCATAAAAAGACTCACGACTATCCGAGTTTTTTGGGGTTTCAGTCCTTTTTGGTAGCGTATTGCTATCCATCACTACCTGGATACCTTTCAAGACATTCATCATTCTTTTTTCCATGGCTATTAGCATCGTTTGTCATATTCCATCCAGTCAAAGCTTTTCCGTTGAAAAGAATATTTTTCGACCCATACCAACTATTTGCAAGTTTCACATACCGAAATTGGGGGCAATTTTCAACAACAAAAAATGTTAAATTTTCTTTTTATATCGGATACGAGTTAAAAGGTTTTTTATATCTATGGTATAAAAATATATAACTTGCTTGTTCTGCTAATATGAAGAATAATCGTAAACAGTTTTAACCTTACCTCATTGTACCATAAAGCTAATGGAACCACTCATACGACATTTCTCTTAATAATTTGATAAAAACTTATGACTTCATCGCTATGCATGTTTAGTCTAAATTTATAGATCATAAAGCAAGATGTTTTGGAGTAATATTCGTGGTTTTGGCCTTTTAGAGTATTAATCCTGCTGGAGCCAATATCTTCCTATACCCAGTAACATAAGTATCTTATTATTGTGTTGAATTTAGAAGTTGAATTGATATAAGGCGGCCTGCTAAAACATTACTTAAACTCTTGTGATACCCATGTGTCATGAAAATGTGTTTTATTTTTAACCAAGCCAATTAAGATTTCAATAACGCGTAATAATCTGAAGATTTAGGTCTTCCGGTGGTTACCGCGTCAATGTAGATGAAGAATCCGACGTTTCGCTTCCACTGTGGGAGGCATCTTCAGGGATGTACTTCAGGGAAGTACTTCAGGGAAGTTCAGTTCAGTTTTGTAGAGCATTGCGTTTCTATCCATGATGTCCTACATCCCTGAAGATGCCTCCCACAGTGGAAGCGAAACGTCGGATTCTTCATCTACATTGACGCGGTCACCACCGGAAGACCTAAATCTTCATGACAACAACCGCGGAAGCCTACGCTGTTTATTGCGTAATAATCTGTTGCTTTATTTAAAAAGCGATACTAAGGCCCGTATTCAAAGACATTTTCCTTACCTGAACCTTACATTTTCCTTAAGGAGCCCTTAAGGAAAAGGTTAGGTTTACAGTTCAGGTAAGGAAAATGTTAGGTCTCCTTAAGGAAGCCTTAAGGGTTCCTTAAGGAGCCTTTAAGGAAAATGTTAAGTTTACAGTTTAGGTAAGGAAACTATTAGGTCTCCTTAAGGAAGCGTGAAGGGTTCCTTAAGGAGCCCTTAAGGAAAATGTTAGGTTTAGGTAAGGAAAATGTCCTTGAATACGGGCCTATGTTTTGTGGATTTATTAAAAGTAAAAGTATTGTGTTAAACCTATTTTTACTTTTTCTCATTTATACCGTAGACATATAAGAAAAGTATTATGTTTGCAAAAAATTCTGATGGCGGGATGTCACCGGAATACTGTTTAAGGCTTCTTGAGTGGTTTTCACAAAATTGCCTGTCTATATATGTGTGTGTGTGTGTCTGTTATTATTGTTGCTCCTAGTGTATTTATGCTAGAGAGTTGAAACTTCGTACAAAAATCATTCCACTCCTGTTATTGTGCTATTCGTATAATATTTTTTTATGACGTTATTAACCCGCAATAACTCAGCAAACATTTAGAAAAGTCGTAAGACACGGAAAAAGATGCGATTAAATTGAGATTTAACACGCATGTTATTATTGATTCTTACTATTCCTCATTTGTTTTGTAGGTATATAGGACAAGTATGGTGTTTAAAAAATATCTAACACAGAGATTTCATCTGAATAATCCGTTTTAGGTGTTTTTAAGCCCTCCTAAATGTTTTTCACAAAGTTTCCTGTGTGAGTCTGTTATCATTGTAACTTCCAGCGTATTTATGATTCATTCATGAAACAGAAAAACTTGTTGATCACTTTGTTTAATCGGTTTGAGATTCGACACGAATGTAGTTCTACGAAAAAGTAACATATGTGCCAATTCATCTCATTATCAGCATTAGTTTAATTTTTATAAAATGACTTGTGTACGTTTTATAAAAAATTGGAAATAATCCAATCGAGTTGAAATTCGGTTTTAGTGTATAACATTATCGCGATAATAATTACCCTAGGGTTCATTCCAATACGACAAGTATCTCCTTGATTTTTGTTGCATAAAAGTTAAGAAGCATCGAGCGTGGCCAGTTCCTTGATGGGTGATCGAATGACGAGTATGCGTGATTAAAAAAATTATGAAAATAATCCAATTGAGTTGAAATTTGATACCAAAATCAATCTTTAGGTTTAGTTGAACATTTTTTATGACGTCATTAACCGGCTATAATGAGTTGGCGACAATTATTTGATACAAGTATATTCCTTTGCGTAATAGGTAATTATACTAAGGTTTGTTTCAATACAAGTATATCTACGGGTTCTGTTGGATCATAAAAAGTTAAGCACATCATGCTAGGTCAGTGCCTGGATGGGTGACTGCTGGGAATTAATCTAATGTATTTCGATCTGAGGATGAGGGAAGCGAGTCCGAAGACGTTTTGAAGTATAATTTTAGCGATTTATTGGATATGTTAGATCTATATTCATTCTAAGGCTGCGTTCGCAGACAATAAAGTAAACAGTGCTCTTGAGGATTCAAAGTATGAGCGGTAGAGGAGTTCATCATGATCAGAGTAATAAAATAAGTCTCTCTACTGATGTATTATTTATTTAAAATAAACCATAACCGGCTTTCAACCAACTAAAGGTCATCATTAGTGCATAACAAACAAATAAATAAAAAAAAATAAAAGAACAAAAACATTACAAGAGGGTAAAATCAAAAGGTAAAACAAAGATAAAAAATATAGTGCTCTTGAGTTATATTGATGAGCCAATGTTTATTTCATTAATAATGTAAAGTTTTAAGATAAACCTTATATTGACTTATTTATGACTTATTGAGACTTATTTATGTTGTTTATCTTGCCACAAACTAATAAGTAAGGTTTTGCTAAAAATATGTTTTCCTTTGAGTATATTGTTATCATTGTTTAATCTATTTATAAAAAGTTCCTTATTGCTTTCTATGATTAAAAAATCTAATTTAATTAAAGAAAGCAAAAAAAAATCTTTATCGTCCCTTATGAATAAAATTATATATTTTATCAAAATTAAATCTAACTTTTATTCCTTTCCCATGGTTTGCATCTAGATTAATTAAACTTAGCTAGGACTATAATTATAGGGATAAAATGAGGCACCTCTGAACTTGTACTGATGTCATTAGGTTTGTTACACTCATCCTTATCACTTTGCTGAGTCAGCAACATTTTCAAAAAAAAATCCATAGAATTTAGGGTTAATATTGTTCGCTGAAAATGTCATATTTTATGTGGGGAGCCGTTTACGATGTTTATTGGGCATGTGAGTTGAATTAAAATAGTCCGGAGTCAATACGGGCACTCAAAGTACTCAAATCCAGGGTACCTGGGTTCAAAATTTGATAAGGACGATAATGTTTTATCGTTTAATTACGTTATGTATGGTCCGCAAAACGGGTGAATTTCTTTTGGAATGCTTGTTTCCGTGCTTAAAAACCTATTTCTTGCTTAATGCTCCGGTTTATACTTTATAACCTAAGCACTTACACAATTATCAAGCACTGTTCGTAACTAATTTTTGTCTGTATTTTTTTTTAAAAAATGCGCTAAAACCTTTAAAAATAAACAGTAACTGACTTTTAAAATAGTACAAATAATAGTGCGCACTTATCAATTCCAGAGACATAGTTTTGTATAACCAACTCGATGATTATGCGCATTTCCTTGCGCATAATTTATAATAATAATAACAATATGTCCGTTAAAACTTTACGCAAAGATATTAACTGAGCTTTAAATCAATGAAAATAATACTGTGAAATCCCATCTTTTGAAGAATTAACACAGCTTAGAAAATATGCTTTAAATATGCAGATTCTTGTGAAAAATCTAAAACAAAATTAACTTTTCTTTAACTATAATAAATTTAATAAAATCTATCTAATCTATGTAATAAAAGTTTTTATGACTTGTGGTAAAGTTTTTTAGCGATGTTCTTTTGGTTTTGGTAAGGTATACTATTTTTTTATGGTTGTTTGTTTTGTTGTATTCTTTTATTGTTTAACACACTAAAGATGGCGGTTTCGTCAGGCGAAACGTCTGTAGTTAATGTTAATGAAAATAAACAGAAAATTTTCAAGGGCTGAAGCCTTCGTTAATCTACCTAGAATTTAAAACAAAATTAGTATTGAGGTTATTGCTACTGCCCAACTTATGAAGCATAAACCGGAACCTTAAGCAAGAAATGGGTTGTTAAGCACGGAAACACGCATTCCAAAGGAAATTGGACCGACATGCGAACCAACGTGACAGAATGTTTTAAATTTACATCCAAGATGCTGATAACTTCGAACCTAACTTATTGAATTTAGTTAAGTTTTACATTTTCCCCCCAAAAATTCTGTTTCGCCTTTTTCATCAAGAAAGGCAAAGTTCAGTCTCGGCGCTATGTCACGTGTACATAATCAAATATACATTTACATGTTAAAACCTATTATATTACATCAAGTTATATAACATGAAGTAATAGGTGTGTAGATCTGTATTCGATTTTCTGGAAAACTTTACTATTTATAAGGTAAGCCATACAAATTGAAAAACATAGGGTTTTTAACAAAAAGATGTTTGTACTTTAAAAAATATTTTTAGAATGTCATAGACAGCGACATTAAAAATATTTTATTGATAATTTTTTTTAGAACGAAATTGACAACGTTGATTATCGTATTTTAATCATTTGATCTTAAATAAAGAGCGTCACATAAATTTGTAGGGAGTTTTCTATTTCTGCCATCTCTTGATTTTTTTTTTTATTTTGGTACTTTATTGTTAGTTTTCAATATCGGTATGCTCAAGGGACTTGTATAAAATTATGGTACACGTGCGGAACAAATCCCCTTTGAAAGTCATGCTTTTCTCCTTAGCAATCATTTTTTTGCCTAAGTTTCCAGTTTACGCTTTAGTTTAGCAATAACCTTATTGCTAAATTTGCTTTAGATTGTTCATAAGAATGCGCATATTTAACACATATTCTATTATTCTAAGCTGTGCTAATTCTTCTATTACTTGCATTTTTTGTAAGTAGATCAGATTAAACCCTCAACACAAAGAACACAACTAAACCTGGGTTCTTTTTAACTTAGTTTTTTTGAGGTTATAAATGTTTTATTAATAACGAAATAAACGTGTGTGCTTTGCAATTAATTTGTAAGTTTTATTATTATGCCCACAACAGCGTTAATATAAAGCTCAGTTAATATCTTTGCGTAAGGTTTTAGCGCATTACCTTTGAAATTCAGTCAAAATTGGGTAACAAGTAGTGATACTGCCAAGGTTTCTTTCAGAGGGATTTCTCCGGGGGTATCACAACAATATGGAGGGGGGCGTATACACAGCTGTAAAAATTGTTGACGGGGGCATTTTATAATGACAAAAAAATAGAAATCTTGTAAATCTTGTTAGCCCTGTCGCAAGTCCGGGCTAACAAAACCTTATCTGTTTTCATAGTATTTTTTTGGTAGCTGATGATTGAGTTTTGTCCAATTTAACGATTTTTGCGAGTATATGTATTTTTTATCGGTTTTTTATGTATAGAGTATATAAATATGTATATACAAGCAAGAGTCCAAAGGCCTATTGTTGAAAATTTAATTGTTTTGAAATTGTTAAAAATGCTCTATGCATTTAAAGCCATTCGTGATGGACGTATAGTAAATTATTGGTTAAATAATACGTTTGATTATGTTCGCAGGCACAGGCAGCTTTAATGTACGACGCTGTGTTCGTTTTGGTCGAAGCTTTTAACAAACTGCTCAGGAAAAAGCCAGACATGTTCAGAGCCAACTTACGAGGCCGAACGGGTACCAACAACCAAGTCTTCAATAACGGTAGCAGAGGGATTGACTGCAACATTAACAGAGGATGGGTGACGCCGTGGGAGCACGGAGAGAAAATATCCAGGTTTCTTAGAAAGGTAATCAATCCCTTTCTTGTTGATTTAATTTTTTGTTTTGGATGCCGGTGTATTTGTTTGCTAGAAAACTAGATGTTGACATCAGAGACTACAGACTGTCGACTCAATGGTGGGAAAATTTGGATTCCGGTCGAAACCAGCGCGGCAGGGGACCTACCTTTAAATTGAGTGGGCCTGTCTTAATTTCACGGTTTTTCCCCACAGTCAGTTTGAAATTAAATTTTTATACTTTGTATAGTTATACTTCTAACAAGCCGTACCGCTTCGCACGGCCTTCGTCGTCTTTAAACTTACACAGGACGCTTCTGATTACTTTTAAGTTTTTCATTCAAGTAATTTATTAATTTAATTGATTCAATCAGGTAACAATGAAATAGCAGCTAAAGTTTACACGTGGTAGAAGATAGATTTTGGCATTTAATGCAGCCTGTATTTCAATTACATCGGCAAGATGCTGCGCACATGTGATTAAATGTAATTACCTGATAAAATCGACTAAATCTATAAATTAGTTAAATGAAATTTACACTTACCTACCATCAGTAGCGTTCTGTAGAGTTTTTTAAAAAAAAACATTTTAATTTTAGTGTCTGAAGTTGTATACAGAACATAACAACGGCGAATTGTTTTTGAGAACAATAAATACAAAAAACAATAATTTTATAATAACAATACATGTAGCTGTCATAACCAAGAATTGCCATGGTATTCATAAATTTAAATATAAAAATATAACCAGTCATTTTTAGAAAGCTATTGGGGTTAGTTCATGAGCGTCATTAACGTTAATGTTTAGTGGCTTTCGATAATCGAATTCAAACTTTTCCTCATTTAAGTTAACCCCCCAGGTTGACAAAAAATACCCTGTTCCGTAAAAATTTATTTGTCAATAAGTCCCTTTGACATGCACTTCATGTTGACAACGATATTTCTTGGTCAATAAGTCTCTAATACTGAGAAATATATGTCGACAAGTATATTTCTTGGTCAATAAGTCTCTATTACTGAGGAATATTTATTGACAGGATATTTTTGGTCAATAAGTCTCTTTGACTAAAACATATACGTTGATTAGGATATTTCTTGGCCAATAAGTTTCTATTACTGAGAAATATATGTTGACAAGGATATTTCTTGGTCACTAAGTCTCTATTACTGGGAAATATTTATTGACAAGGATATTTTTTGGTTAATAAGTCTCTTTGACTAAAACAGGCCAATAAGTTTCTTTGATTGAAGACTATTCTTGAGTAGGATATTTTTTGGTCAAAATTACTCTTTTACTAAGAAATATTGTTGGACTAGGACATTTATCGGTCAATAAGTCTCTTTGACTAAGAAATATTTGATGAGTAAGAAATTTCTTGGTCAATAAGTGTCTTTTACGAAGACATGTTGACCAGGATATATCTTAGTCAATAAGTCTTGATGACCAATAGTGTTCTTTGTGAATACAAACGAAGCATATTAAATTATTAATGTTGAAGCTTATTATTGTGTTGTCACCGATCCTGTGACCACATTGTTGTCTGATTTCGAATAAAAATATCTTTACTTTCCTTAAAAAAAAAAAAACAATTTAGTTTGGAAATTATTGCTGAAAACAGATCTTTATTTAGATCTTACAATTTCCTTTATATTTCAATTTCCCTCAAGAAGCAACTTATTTAAAAATAGTGAAAAAAGAAACAACAAAGTGTTTATTTTATGATAGATAGTAAAGAAAAAAATGTTTGCAGTAAAAAAGCCGTTTAAAAGTTTAGCTAAGGGATGAGTTAGGGAGAGAGGAGAGGGGGGAAAAGAGGACGCTCCGAAAATAGGACTATTTATAAACTTTGTTAAGTTGCTTTTGATTTATTATGATAGAGTTACTTTTTTTATATTTTTTTATTATTTATTCGAGAGGTTATGTAAAGTCTTGTAGAGGGTTAATGGTCTCGGGTCATTCACAATGCTTCGTGTCTTGGTTATTGCAGCCGGCTGGGGGAGGGGGGAGTTGCAGATAGGGAAACCCCTACTGGTGAAATATGTCAACAAAGATATCGCTCTGAATCACCATTTTTGATGCTTTTGACAATGTTTTACTTGAACTAAGGTGAGCGTCTATTAAAGATAGACGTCTATCTTTGATATCTGATCTGTAAGACCCATCTATCACCCTCTTCTTTATTCCTAGCACTGATGATGACCTCTTGTTAGGTTGAAAGCGCTTTGCTAAAAAGAAATATATTTTTGTGGAGAAACTTCTTCCTCTTTTATTAATGTTTTACTTCGTACTTACTATGACTTTATTTTTACTCTACTCTAAAATGAGTACTTGCTCTACTCTAATATTCTAACTATTTTTTTACTTCTTTTGTTAAAGTAAAATACTGAATAACGAAAATACAAATGACGGTATATTGTACAAAAAACTGAAATTTGTACCCTATGTCGAATAATTTTGAGAGCTTTGGTCCAAAGGGTAATTATAGTGTAACATACGGCTGAAATCAGTTGACAGCGCGCCAAAAAATCAGTGAGGGAATGAATTCTAATAGTTCAGACCGACCACGCCCTTTCCCCTCCACCTCATGTCAACCTCGGTACAAAAAATACATTTTTCGGTCACCTTTATTAGCATGACACTAAGAGCAGTACGTTCGATGACAGATCCCCATCAGTTCTCTGCTGGGGTTTGGTATCAAATCTTCTCACTCGAAAGTATTTAGATTATCAGTAATTACATAAACTATCAGTAATCTTAAGAGTTGGACTATCAGGAAGTTTAAACTTTGCCTTGGCTTTAAATTTTTTTTATGATGCTTCCTATCTTTTATTAGATTCTTGGAGTATTGTTTGATTTGTAGAAATAAGGTATAAAAAGGAAACATGAGTTGACATAAGTAAAAAATAAATCCTTAGTCAATAAACTTTACCAGGGAGTTATTTACTTAGTAACAGGTTTGAATTTAAAATTAAATTTTAAAGAGTTAGAAGCTAATGGCTGAATAAATAGAGTTACTTAGAGAAAAGAAGTTGGCAAAGCAATGGATAGACTGTAGTTCAAGTCGCTTTATTGGTAAGAAGTAGTTTAGTTAGATACCAAATGAGATTTTTTCGACAATATAGTTATGATAACGCTGTCTTATATAAGTCAGAGTCGTCCTTTAGTCTAAGTCCTCTAAGTTCTGTTCTCTTCTGATTTCCTTTCCAAATATTGAGCCTTATCTTTATCTACCTTAAATCTTAAAAAAATTAGTTCTGTTATTCTCAAACCAGTCAATAGTAGCATTTAATCTCAAATAAAGTTACATTCTATCTTTCTGAGTTCTTTTCTCCTATTTCAGAAATAATTCTACACATAATCATTCTACTACTTTTGTAAATCTAGTTAAATGAGCTCTAATAGGTCTTAAAGCCCTCCCAACAGCCGCACCCAAGGACACATTAGTTGGCGTCTGTTACGAATGTCGTCTTTTTTAAGTTAAATTAAGATGAAATAGGAGAAAAAAAAAGATAGATGTCACTCCACTTATTATATATTTATTGACAGAGCCGACTTTCAAACTTAAACAGTTCATCATCAGTGCTGGTGAAAGCGAAGTAAAGAAGCTAGGAGACAGACGAAATAGATTTGTCCAGAAGCTGGTGTCTGACTCTGGACACCAGCTTCACCGGAACTGATGATGAACTGTTAAGTTTGAAAGTCGGCTCTGTCAATAAATATATACTAAGTGGAGTGACATCTTTTTTTTTTCTTCTATTTGGAAACTCCACAACTCATCTTACTATCAATATTAAGATTAAAAAGTTCGATAGCTAACATTTTTAAAATAAATCGGGTTCAGGGTATCTCGGAACTTATCCTCATCACATCGGATTTGCTATGCTCGCATCCTCCCAACTTCCAATTTATAGTGCAACACGTCATCTGACTCGCTTCGCTCGTCCTCAGATAGTAAATACATCCGCTTCATTCTCAGCGGTCACCCATGGATCACAACATCTATGATCGAACAAAATGCATGGATATACTTGTCGTATTAAAACGAAACTTTAACTCAACTGAATTATTTTCCAATTTTTGAAAGATACGTACACAAGTCATTTGATAAAAATTGAACTAATACTGATAATGAGATAAAACTTATGTTAGGCTCATATGTTAGTCTTATACATAGTCTTGTACATGTTGTACCTGGCTACATGCGTACTAAATCTCAAATTGCGATTGCAACATTTTTCCACATCTTATGATTTTTTTTTTAATTTTGCTGAGTAATAATTGCGGATTAATAACGTCATAAAAAATTCTGAATAGCACAACTACATCTATAAACTGATTTTTGTACAAAGTTTCAACTCTCGCCAGAGAGTTTTTCGATTTTCAGTTATCATCGTTGCTAATAATATTTATTCTAATAAATACACTAGGAGCTAAGATGATAACAGACACACACACACACTCACATTCACACACACATTCACATATACAAACAGACAACTTTGTGAAAATCACTCAGGAGGATTTAAAAACACCCAATAATAAATACACTGGAAGCTACAATGACAGACAGACACACACAAATACAGACATTTTGAGAAATATCATTTTGATACTACCGAGTTTTGCAAAGCATGAAAAGTTGACACAATATAATTGCATCTATAATCATAATTCTGTCGACGCCCTGATGAGTTAGACGTAACGAAACAGAGTGGGACATGACATTATGTCGAGCCATCAATGATGACGAATGTCGAATGATGGAACAGTTCCCAGATGTAGCATTGCATTTTGCTTGTTGCATTTCCTTGGTGTCTCTCGCACAAATATATTGTGTCATCTTTGAGAAAGCTACTTAGAAGGTGTTAAAAAGATCTAAAACAGTTAATTCCGGTGTCATCAGGTTTCGAATTTTTTCGCAAACACAATACATTTCCTATATACCTACGGTATAAGTGAGGAAAAGTAAAAAACATGTTTTAGTAGCAGTACAATTTTATGTGGTATGAGTTCTATTTCCAGGAGAAGTCCTCTGTGTTATTTCTTTCCTTTTTATTAAAATAATATAGCGTTGAAGCCAAGACGTGCTGGGCTGGGTTCCAATGATTTAGGTATAAAACTTGCTCTCCACCAACGCCCCCCTGTGTTTTTATCTGGTACCAAAAAATACTCTAAAGCCTCTTTTTTTCCCTTGATGATTCTATTAAACAGAAGCTGAGTGAATTCCTCATCCCCGCGTTATAAATCCCCTTATAAGCGACTTGTAATAAAGGTTTTGCTACCAAAAGCTTCTGGAAAAAAGGTAGTAAATAAAAAAGAATGATTACAACCCCTGTTAAGGGAGAGGGGTGGTCTTAACGCTGAGGTAAATCGGGGTTACTAAGGTTGTTTTTGGCTCGACTTCAAGCGATACTAGCGCTACGTGTGTGTAAAGTTATAACCACTCTGATAGGAATCAGAGATTTTTCTTGGTTGTAAGGTAAAAACCTTGTGTTATCCTAGTTTTCTTTTCCTTTTAAAAACCAGCCTTAATATATATATTTTGTTTTGGCTTCCAACACATTTATTAGATGTAAAACGGCTTTTATAAAATTAAAAAAGCCTTTGAATTTTAATTCAATTAAAATAAGTGAACAAATGTATAAACGTGGATTGAAGTCATCATGCACCTATTATTCATATTTTAAACACTCCTAATAATTAATTATTTAAACTTTTGTCTCTAGATTCAGAATGGTATTTTGTCTGATGTATGTTTATTATCAACAAACACAACAATACTTTGTGTTCATTACCATCAAATAATAGTTTGAGGTCTTTGTTTTTATTATTAACACAATAATATTATAAGGTGACATAATATAATTGTGCGAGAGACACCTAAGAAATGTAACCAGCAAAATGCAATGCTACTTCTGGGAACTGTTCCATCATTCGACATTCGTCATCATTAATGGCTGAACATAATGTCATGTCCCACTCTGTTTCGTTACGTCTAACTCATCAGGTCGCCGACAAAGCCTGAACTCACTCTGACCTTCAATTAATTCCGAAGAATATAATCTGAAGTACTTACCAGAGAAGAGCGGTGCTCTCATACCTCCACCATGCATGGCAAGCAAAACATATGTCATTTGATACTACCGAGTTTTGCAAACATAAGTAGTTAACACAATATAATTGTGTCAGAGACATCTAGGAAATGTAACAAGCAAAATACAATGCTACATCTGAACTGTTCCATCCCTGTATGTTCCATGTAACAACTGTTCCATGTAACAAGCATTTTGCCTTTTACGTTTCCTAGGTGTCTCTCGCACGATTATATTGTGTTAACTACTTATGTTTTGCAAAACTCGTAGTATCAAATGTTATATATTTTAAGGTCTTTCTGTTTATTACCAACACAATAATACTTAAAGGCTTTTGTGTTTATTACCAACCAACACAATGATACTTGGTGTTTATTACCAACCAACACAATGATATACTTTTTTTTTATTACCAACCAACACAATGGTACTTTGTGTTTATTACCAACCAACTTGTTTATTACCACCAACACATGATACTTTTTGTTTATTACTGATACTTTTTGTTTTTATTACCAACCAACACAAATGATACTTTTTTGTTTATTACCATGATACTTTTTGTTTATTACCAACCACACAATGATACTTTTGTTTTACCAACCAACACAATGATACTTTGTGTTTATTACTAACTGAATGATATTTTGAGGTCTTCGTACTTATTACCAACATAATGGTACTTTACGGCCTTTGTGTTTATTACCAACCAACACAATGATACTTGGTGTTTATTATCAACTAACACAATTATACTTTTTGTTTATTACCAACCAACACAATGATACTTTGTGATTATTACTAACAGAATGATATTTTGAGGTGTTCGTACTTATTACCAACATAATGGTACTTTACGGCCTTTGTGTTTATTACCAAATCAATTAACACAAGGTTAATCCTTTGAGATCTTTGTGTTTATTACTAATTGAATGATACTTTGAGGTTTTTGCTTATGATTACAAATACGACACTTTGGGATTCTCGTGTTTATTTATCCAACGCATAGAAATAATGGCTAATATAGCCAGTGAATTAGTAGGTCTTTGAACGAACCCTTCACCAATTGGTGGGGGTTATTGCTTACAGGATTAGATTAAAAGAAACCAAAATTCTGCCGACTAAGTACTGTCTACCGACAGAAATAAATAAGTTCATTTATTAACATGTAATACGTTTGCCAAATAACGAAAAATATTTACTAATTTACATGCAATATAAATACTAATTAAAATGCAATAAGTTAACCAAGTTACATGTTCATAAATTTTAAGTTCCCTAATTTATTAATTATAAGATTACCGATTTAAATGTAGTAAATTTACCATGTTATATATCATAAGTTACCATAAGATTACCGATTGGTGATATATCCCGTTGATTTAATGTAATAAATTTACCATGTTATATATATCATAAGTTTACCTATTTACGTGTTATAAGATTACCGATTTACATGTAATAAATTTACCATGTTATATATCATAAGTTAACCTATTTACGTAAACTTACGTAAATAAATTTACGTAACTTATGTAAATTTAAAAATTAAATTAAATTAAAAAAAAATAAATACGAATAAAGGAAAATACACAAAAGAAATAAAACATGGAATTAACTATTATTGTAATTAAGTTAAAGAAATATTTTAATTAAGCAAATTTCAAAATGAATTAATATATTATTATTAACAAAGAGTGTTTTTTTTATTTCAATTTATCAATTTCTCTTTTTAGTTTTATTAATTTTTAATGATCTTTGTACCTCTTATTATATTTTTAAACTCAATTGGTGAAACAGAATATAATTTTTCTTAAATATAATCATTATTTCATGAAGAGAAATAAAAAAGAAATGAATAAAATTTTCTTTAATAGTATATTTATGAAGAGAATAATAAAGAAATGAATAAATTTTCTTTGATAGTTTATTCATGAAGAGAAATAATAAAGAAATGAAAAAAATTGTCTTTGATAGTATATTCATGAAGAGAAATAATAAAGAAATAAATACAATTTTTTTAATAGTATATTCATGAAGAGAAATAATAAAGAAATTAATAAAAATTTTTTAATAGTATATTCATGAAGAGAAATAATAAAGAAATGAATAAAATTTTCTTTGATAGTTTATTCATGAAGAGAAATAATAAAGAAATGAAAAAAATTGTCTTTGATAGTATATTCATGAAGAGAAATAATAAAGAAATAAATACAATTTTTTTTAATAGTATATTCATGAAGAGAAAATAAAGAAATTAATAAAAATTTTTTAATAGTATATTCATGAAGAGAAATAATAAATAAATGAATAAAATTATCTTTAATAGTATATTCATGAAGAGAAATGGACAAAAAAATAAAATAAAATTCTCTTCTATGAGATGTAATTATTCTTATGTTTAAATTGTAAAAAGATGAAAATTTTAAATGTCAAATATAGTCTTTTTTATTTTTATTTTTATTTAATATGAGGACAATATGACGTTTCAACATAGGAAGCGTTGCTTCTTCATTTCAGACAATGTTTTTCTTCTATTTAAATCTTTTTCTTTCAAATTCTTATTCTTTCCCTCCCTCAGAGTCGTAATGTACATAACGTAACTTAGAAGGTTGTAAAAAACGACAACAAGAAAAAGCCCCGTCAGAGATAACCTTTTAACCTGGGAGGGTAAATCTAGTGCAACCTCCCCTCACAACACTTCTTCCCACACTCCTCGACATCTCACACCTATTCGAACCCCATTCCTGATTACATTTTTTTTTCAAACGCCAGCATGTTATTTATCGTCTATAGGATCGTTAATTGCGCCATAAGATATTATCAAAAAATACGAAAATATGCACCCCTAAAACCCCCTATAATTTTAAAGGGGGGGGGGTTTGCACAGGCTACACTTAAGGTGACTTCGCCAACTCCCTTTCCCAGAGCTCAGGGAGTACCACTTCCCTCTCCCACGAGAAAAGAAGGTGTGGTATTTCATTCCATTTCAATAAAAAATCGAAGACCTCAAGTAAAAATTTACACATTGAAAGGAATGATTTCTCATTACAAAGTAGATGATGAATAAAACATTCACTTTTGGGAAAAATGAAGAATTGATTTACATTATCAATATTCTCCTTTTTTTCACTGGGTGAACGCAAGGAAAAAACTAATAAGATATACAATCCAGATCTTTTAATACTTCTTTTATTTTCATTCTTTTTCCTATGCTACCCTACCTCCTAATTATATTTCCTATGCTACCCTACCTCCCAATTATATTTTCTATGCTACCATACCTCCTAATTATATATTTCTTATGCTACCCTACCTCCTAATTATATATTTCCTATGCTACCCTACCTCCTAATCATATTTTCTATGCTACCCTACTTCCTAATTATATTTATGCTACCCTACTTCCTAATTATATTTCTATGCTACCTACTTCCTAATTAATTTCCTATGCTACCCTACTTCCTAATTATATTTCCTATGCTACCCTACATTTTCGGGGAAGTATTGCATTATCAAAATATGTAACATCTACCTTTCCTATAAAATGTACCCGTTTTAGCATCTACAGATCCTAAAAAACTTAATTGTAACTGTTCATATTCATGTCTTAAGAGAGGAAGAAGTGCTTTGATGTTAGGTTCTCGGTGCTTTGATGATGAGGTGTTTTGATAATAAATCTTCGCAGCAAATTATAATGACGAAAGTTTTAACTCTCTAGCACAATGACACTGGGAGCTACGATGACAACAGACACACACCCAATCAGATAACTTTGTAAAAACTACTCGGGAGGTTTTAAAAACACTTGAAACGAGTGATTCAAGTAGCAATTCTCGAATTTATATTTGTTTGCCATTGCAATAATAATAACAATGGTCATCATCAGTGCTAGCCGTTGAATAAAGAAGATCAGTGCTAGCCGTTGAATAAAGAAGAGGGTGATAGATGAGTCTTATAGATCAGATATCAAAGATAGATAGTCTATCTTTGATATCTGATCTATAAGACTCATCTATCACCCTCTTTTATTCAACGGCTAGCACTGATGATGACCTTTTGTTAGGTTGAAAGCGCTTTGCTATAGAAAATATATTTTTGTGCAGAGACTTCTTTATCTTTTATTAAGATGAACTCTATTAACGCTCACCTTAGTTCTTCAACAATAATGCCCGTTTAGAACCTTGCGGTCCATTAGGGATAAACCCTGTGGGAACCACTTATAGTGGTTGTGGCAATGTGTAATCCAAAGTTGGTAATAATATATTTTAACAATAATCTTATATAAACTAAGAGTGTAACCTGGGATGCGAACCCCAGAACTCTGATGTGTCAAAGGTCAGTATAATAACTGACGCTTTAATGACCTCGACCACGGCGGCCTCATTCACACCTGTAGCTAGGAGTTTTATTAGAATTATTGTTATTTTATGAATTTATTTTTTACTTAGATTAAAAATTGTGTAGTTCATTTTTACTTTTCCTCATTTATACCGTAGGTTTATAGGAAAAGTAATGTATATCATTTGATACTACCAAGTTTTTCAAAACATGAATAGTTGACACAATATAGTTTTGCGAGAGACACCTAGGAAATGTAACAAGCAATATGCAATGCTATATCTGGGAACTGTTCCATCATTCGACATTCGTCATCATTGATGGCTCGCACAATGTCCCAATCTGTTTCGTTACGTCGAACTAATCAGGGCGCCGGCAGAGCCTGAACTCACTCTGACCTTTAATTAATTCCGAGGAATATAATGTGAAGTATTTACCAGAGACGAGCGGTGCTCTTCTCACCGGTGCTCTTCTTCATATGCTTGGCAAGCAAAACATATATCATTTGATACTACCAAGTTTTAAAAAACATGAATAATACACAATATAATTGTGCGAGAGACAGATGCAGCATTGCATCCTGCTTGTTACATTTCCTAGGTGTCTCTCGCACAATTATGCTGTAAAAAATATTGTGTTAGCAAAAAATTCCGAAACCGGGATCTAACCGCAATTGTAGGTTTCAGGTTTTTTAAGACCTCCTGAGTGGTTTTTACAAAGTTGTCTGTGTGTGTGTTTGTGTGTCTGTTAAAATTGTAGCTCCTAGTGTATTTGTGCTAGGGATTTGAAACAAAAATCAGTCTACCGCTGTAGTTGTGCTATTCGGGGGAAAATTATGACGTTTTGAAAAATCATAAAACGCGAAAAAAAGTTGCGATCAATTTGAGATCTGGCACGTATTTAGCTATCTATAAGACTAACATGTCTGCTAAGTTTCATCTCACAATCAGCATTAGTTCAATTTTTATCAAATTACGTGTGTACAATTTTTTTAAATGTAAAAAAACGGAAAACAACCCAATTGAGCTGTAATTGGGTACAAGTGTATACATTTAAGTAATAAATTAGCACACCAAGTTTTATTTTAATACGATAACAGTTATTACTATATCTATGATTTTTAAAAATTAAGCAGCATGGAGCGAGTTCATTGCTGTATGGGTGACTGCTGAGAATGAAGCGGATTTAATTACTATCTGACGAGCGAAGCGAGTCCGAAGTAGGGCGGATGAATCCAATGTGATGAGGAAAAGTTCCGCGGAACCCCGTACCTGATTTTGTAAGGTTATTTGCTACAGTGCTTTGTAAGCCTATGAGTACGGCAGCAAGCCTCTTTTTACAATCGGTGGCTTCTTATAAATTAACTTTCTCATTGTTCTTAAAATTGAGAAAAGGATAAGAATTTTATTATTTTCATTCAATTTAACTTTCTTTAACGTATGCCTCTGTAGTCGTTATTTTATACGCACTCGATTTCGACAATAGAAATGCAAGGTTCGCAGCCGGGACTATGATCTCTATTTATATAAATAGTTTTTGCAGTCCAAAAATGTTGCCAACTTTAAATAATGCTATAAGTATAATAGATGCCACCCACTTAGATAGTACTTAGTTAGGTAGCACTTAGGTAGTACTTAATTAGTTAGGTAGCACATAGGTAGTACTTAGTTAGTTAGGTAGCACTTAAGTAGTAGGTTGTACCCACTGGGAGATTACCTTGCGACGTGCCAAAAGGTCCTTAAACGGGCATTAATAAATTAATTTATTATTTTGAAGTAATATTGTCACGTACTTTTAAAGTGTCTTATTATGTCTAAAGTGCTTGGAAAACGAATCAATAAGTACTTGCACTCAGGTAGATGGTTATAAATTTCAACATAATAACATTATTAAAGAAGTAATTTTACCTCGTTCAAGGTAAAACTTGTTTCTAAATATTTGTTTGAATAAAATTCACACAAATTTTATATTTTGGAATTTGTTTCTCTCCGTCATTTGGGTTTATAAATTCTGGAGGGGGGGGGGTCTTTTTTGATACCACATAGTTATTACACACGAGTGTTTTAAACTATATTTTGGGAAATAGGAAAAGTTTAATAAATATTATATAATGTCTATGGTGAAAATGTATGAGACAAATAAAGAACTTGTTTTGACAATTTATACTAGTACCGCGACTGGGAATAATAATAAGAAATATTATAAATAAAATAATTAGTGTAGATTTTGGTAAGTATGATTTAAATACAAAGACCAGTACATCTTTATCAGTCGAATACACCCTAGGGTCTAGTCTAGGTTTAAAATGCAAGCAAGCCTGTAAAGCCGTAACTAATGCTGATCCTTCAAGTGAAGGATAAAATTTGTACTTATCTTAGACGGTCTTCTTGTTTTGGGACTTAAGGCTCCACTATTTTTTGGGACTTGGGCTAGCGTATATTTGTTGGATCCTGTTCTAAAATGATTTCTTGTTTGTTTGGATATAGTTTGCTCCAGTTATACACGAATTTATTCTATTAATATCTTCTATTCAATTATTTCAACTCATATATGAATTGAAAGTGAATATAAGTTTGAATGTGTTTCAAGAGTCACAAAACAAGGTAACCGAATGTATATAGATGGAGTTTTACTCGGCTTTGATAGTACTGAAGCTTAAGGGTTCCTCCTTAAGAGGAAATACCCTGTGGGAGCCGACGCTTCAACTCGATGATCAACGGTTCCCATGCTGCATCCATCCCTTCTCGACGTAGTCCTCGCTCGCTGTACAATCGTCGTTTGACCTATAGACGCTGATATTATTTCGAGATAGTTTTGAATAATTGAATTCGTTTATCCGTTTCGTTTGAATCTTTTTTAAAGACTAATTTATTTGACATATTTTACAATAATAAACATTAAATTTCATCGCTTAGCGGCACTCCACGCAGAAAATGGATAAAAAAGGTCAGCAGAGTTGCAGATTTTTCTTTTAAATTTCGTTGATGGGGTGTTCGGTTTCTTTTTGAACAGATTTTCGTTTTGGTTCCTTAGCAGGAAGCCCTCCCCCCTGAATGGTTGTTAGCAGTGGAAGCGTAATATTTCTCTTGATTCTCGGTTTCCATGTAAATATTTCCTGTTAACAATTTCATGCGGCATCAGGTTCCGTTTAAAAATAGTCAGTTTTGGTTTTGTTCGTCTCATAATCTTGAATAACTTGATTTTAATTTTCCTTTTTCACTCCATAAAATTGTATTTTTTCCGTTTATTTGATATAATCATTGTGTTCGAAGTATTTCTTGATGTCATAGAAGTTAGTTTCGTCGTGTTGAATTTTTCTGGTATAAAGTCATCGACGTCGCAATTTTTCTTTACAATGTAAACCGGAACATTAGAATTATTTTGATTCTTATCAGTAAACACATAAGGTTTATTTGTCTCGATTACATTAGTAAATTTGTAATTTTCTAAGTATTCATTCGATCCAATAAATAATTTTAAACCACCGGTATTCTTGCCAGTTTTTGCAACATATTCCAATTCCATGATCGCGTCCATGCAGTCACAAGCAATTTCCCCATACAACTCAATTTCTTTGTCTAAATTTAATTTTAACTCATTTTCATCTACAAATTTGGAAATACAGTTCCAAATTTGTTCTTATTCGAGACTAAGCTGTTTCAAAGTTTCTAATATTTTTGTTGCTTCCGCTTGATCGAATATGGCTTTTGTAGTTGTCAGTAAAATATTTATTAGTACCTCTTTCACTCGATTTTTATTGTTCAACAACTCCATAATAATTTCCATACCTTTTCCATTTTTTGAATTAGCTTTAAATAATTGAATTCGTTTATCCGTTTCGTTTGAATCTTTTTTAAAGACTAATTTATTTGACATAATTTACAATAATAACAATAATAAACATTAAATTTCATCGCTTAGCGACAGATATGGAGGATGAATAGTTATAAAGGTTACCTTTATCTAAGACAAAAACCAACTGAATTCTAATATCATAGTTTCTGCCAACGCCTTTCACAAAATATATTTACTGAGGCGGTTTGGACTTATTGTAAAAACACTGTCCATCACCAAAAAAGTGGTAGTGTTGACATTGGTCGATCCTAAACTAAACACTGATAGAACCTAAAATGAATACCATACCCTTAATAATATTTATTGTCAAAGGCTAGGATTGAATAAACAAATTACATCAGAGGCGCATCCGGGTCTAGGAAAATAAAATTTGACTGATGAGTCTGGTGAATTACATTTTATATGACAAGGCGATGGCGAGTGGTAACAAGGCCGTTCAGAATAAACCAAATTAAACCTATATTTCAGCATTTAGGTGGTAGCTCCATCAGCTACCATGATGAGCACATCGACTGATTCAGTTTAAATATTTCCCATGGCGAGCTGTATGTATTATTGATTCGATTTTCGCCATTTATGATTTGCTAATCACATTAGCGAATCATTTCGAAAGAAATTAGCATAAAATCTTAATAGCTTATTCATTTATTGCGAGGTCAATATATTGGTTATTTGTATTTACTGATTTGTATTGCGAGTAGCTCATGCAGCGAATCGCTGAATTTGTATTTCCTCTTTTCCCAGTGTTGAAGGTTCAGATATGTTTGTAATTAGAAAGATTCTTTCCATTATTAATATAGAAAAAGGAGCAGAACTTGAAAACATTTTATTAATTTAACTACTAATTTGTCTTCAAATTAACTTACGTGAGAATCTTCTCTTTTTTAAATTACATAAAGTTTTAATTAAAAATTGAAAAAAAAGAAAGTGATTGCGCATGCGCTATATATTGGGGGGAAAGAGACGGAGGAAGAGAGGTGGGAGACATAGGACGAGATGTAGGGCTGAGTAAGGAGTGGTGAGGGGGATTCCAATTATCTTTTACACGGCTTGGTTCTAAGATACTAGCGCTCTCTGGCGGTTACATGAGACTTTACCGACTAATTATTAACTCTAGTTTTTCATCTTGTTATCTTTGTTACCCATTTCCCATCTGCGATAGCTTTCTTTATCTGAGGGTTATATTTATGCTACACTTTATATATAGAAATTGAATTGCTGTCCATTGCTTATAAGGTTTGTCCGGCACGTTTTCTCCAGTGTACACTATAATAATCTGAGTAAAAAACTATGTTCGGGCGCGTTCAAGGCCGTACTCCAAACTGTACTGCACTGTGATAGTAATAATAATAATAAAATGTTTTATTTGTGGAGATACATTCACTGTATATACAAACGTCAAAAAAAAAATATATAAAGATACATATACATACATAAAAAATTACAATTATTTACATAATATAAATAAATATATAATAAATAAATAAATATATTTTTTTTTTTCTTTTGACCCTTGCGGGAATGTGAAAATCGTCAAATTACATAATATTATAAATTAATAATACATATGAAAAAAAAAAATACAATTTAAACTACTACTAGTACTATGTATAACTTGTATACTGCATCACGCATATATACAATAATTAAATATTAATAAAATAAATAAATTGCTAATAATAAGAAAAATTAAAATAAGAAACAAAATCAAAAAAAATAATTTTATAAGTTTGTTATAATGTAAAAATTGATAAATTGATAAATAAAGACAAAATTGTTTAAAAAAAGTTACAGAACCATATAATAAAATAACTAAATTTCAAAAATTGAAGTTTTTAATTGTTGTGTCACTTAAAAATTCATTGTAACTGTAAAAGGATTTATGAAGTAAAATTTTTTTAGCTTTAGTTTAAAGCGGTTTTGTCGGTCAGTGCAGTGATTTCTGTTGGTAGTTTGTTGTATAATACTTGGCCAAGATATAAAGGAGAGCTTTTAAAAATTGACAACTTGTTATTTGTTATAGCCAACTTAGTTTTGTTTCTGGTTGCGTATATGCCTTTATTAAGTTTTTCAAACTGAGGGTTTTTATGGACGAAACAAAGTAGATGTAAAATATGCATGCACGGCAGAGTTAGTATGTTTAATTTGCTGAACCACTTCTTACAACTTTCCCGAGGCTTAAGCCCCAGAATAGTTCGGATTGCTTTCTTCTGTTTTACAAATACATTGTTGATTTTTGTTGACCCTCCCCACTGAATCAGACCATAAATCATTTTGGAATTAAATTTGGCATTGTAAATTTGTAATAATGTGGCTCTGTTTACAAGTTGTTTATAATACCTTATGAGGTAGATCTGTTTAGTCAGTTGTTTGTTTAAAGCTTTAATATGCTCTGTCCATGTCAAGTTTTGTTGTAGTGTTATACCTAGAAATTTCATGGAGTCCGTCAGGGCAATGTCTTCTACTTTTGCAGGAAAGTTGTAATTAGTTTTTCTTATTTTTATTACCATTATGTTTGTCTTTTGTTTGTTCAGTATAAGTTTATTGCTTGCAAGCCAGTATTGTAGTTTAAGTAAGGTATTTTGAATACATTTCATTAAATCGTCATAGTTGTCAGCAGAAATAAGCAGAGTCGTATCGTCACAATAAAAAATTACTTTAGTATCTCGCAATAAGTCAGGTAAGTCATTTAAGTATAAAATAAATAACAAAGGTCCTAATACAGAGCCTTGAGGTACTCCTGAACCTGTTATCAACGTTTCAGATTCCACGGTAAGTTTTCCGTCTAGCAAAACGACCTTCTGTTGTCTGTTTGTCAAATAAGATTTAATTAAGTCATTGGCCAAACCTCTAATGCCTAAATCATACAACTTGCTAAGTAAAATTAGATGATCTACTACATCAAAGGCTTTAGTTAGGTCTGCTCCAATGACTGCTAATTTTTTATTGCTGTTTAAAAGCTGAAACACATGTTGCTGGTAATCAAATATAGCTGTATTTATAGATCTGTCAGGTAAGTATCCATGATGGCTGTTAGAAATGAGTTGGTTTTCAGTCAAAAATTTAATTATTTGTTTTTGCATAGCTTTTTCTATTATTTTAGATATGACAGGTATGATTGTTATCGGTCTGTAATTATTTATATTTTTAGGATCCCCTTTTTTAAAAAGGGGAACTACTCTGCTTAGTTTTAAGGCATTAGGAAACTCTCCGGTCGAGAAACAATCATTCACTATTTTTGTAAAAGCTTCTATCATATAAGGTGAAACAAGTTTTAATATTTTGATGTCCAATGAATAGACATCTTTAGCTTCTGAGCTACTTAATTCTTTGATAATATCACTTGTCTCTTTGTAAGAAACAGGACTGAAAAATAAACTTTTTTGAGATGTTTTAGTTCTATATTCTAAATTTAAATCTTTACTTAAATTGTTTTTAATTTGTAAATTATCTTGCGGATTTAAGAATTCATTATTAGCCCAGTAAGAATTCAGGTTATCAGCAGCATTCTTACCTTCATATACATTTCCATTACGAACTAAACTTATTTTTTGATTATTTTTTGTTTGCGAAGCGTCTTGCTCTTTTATCAACCGCCATAGTTTTTTAGGTTTGCTACAAGATTCTGATATTAAATTGTGCATGAACAACTCTTTTGCCTTCTTTATAATTTTATTATACATTTTTATAATTTTTATAGTATTCTTGAAAGCTTTCTGTCTTATTAAAATTTTTAATGGCATGTAATTGTTTAAGTTTAGAGCACGACACAAGTATTCCATTTGTTACCCAAATTTATTTTTAAGCTCAGACGTATTGTGTTGTTGACATTCAGATACAGCCTGATTATATCAGAAACTACTTTCTCAACATATTTAACACTGTCTGGACAAGTATTATTGTTTTGAATGGAAGATATTTTTTCAGCTAGCCTTTCTTTACAAATCAGCATATTAGGTTTTTTTGACTTTTTTTGATAAATTCCCCCGGTTTCGAATAAACTTTAAAATTAAGGTTAACTCATTTCAATGGCTTTATGGTCGGAATAAGGCGGATCTATAACTACTGCATCGGTATGGCACAGCGTTTTTGAAATACAGAAATAGTCAAGACAAGTACTGGAACTATCAGTTACACGCGTAGGCGTGGAATTGTTTGTAACTTTATAATTATATTCTCCCATTAGAGCTAAAAAATCATCTCTATCACTTGACCTTCCTAGCATGTCAATGTTAAAATCACCGCACAAAAATAACTTTTTTTTTCGTTGTTGGCTGTAAAAAACAAAGACTCTAAGATATCAAACATTATATTTATTGTTCCTCTTGGAGGCCTATAAATATTGGCTAAAATGATATTACCATGTTTTTGATGATATGAAGAAATATCTATACAAGATATTTCTATGTTGCCTTCACTCGAAAGCAAACTTAAATCATCTCTAGGTTTACAAAACTTAACAAAGTCCTTTATTACGTAAATACAACTGCCACCTCGTGTTACGTTTTTTCTACTATAATTACTGACACGGGTGTAGTTATCTATTTTAAAGATATCAGCTTGGTCGTGATTTTGCCAGTGTTCTGCTATACATATAATATTATAAGGTTGTTTGTCTTTATTTTTTAAGGATAAAAAAGATTAAATAGACAGCTTTTTATTTTTTAAATTCTGGATATTATGAAAAAGTATATTTATTGTAAAATTATCTTTTGTTACTTTGGTTTTATCTATAATTTCTTTATTTTTAATTTTATTCTTATGTTTCGAATTTATTTTTATTAAATTTCTATTATTTGATGAAAAATAAACGTCAGAGTTTGTTATTGAGGCATTTACTCTAAAAAATAATTATTGTCATGGTTATAATTATTGGTCAATGCACTATAAGGTTCGTAACTATTTGATGTCTGATAATACTGGTCGTAGTCATTCGTTTGATCGTAGAAATCGTCGCAATTATTAGTCACTTCATCATATGGTTCGTAATTATTTGATGACTGAAAATGTTGATGATAGCTATGGCCAGTATGGTTTACATTACTGGTTGTATGCAAGCCATGAAATCTACTCCTTGAAATAAAACGCCTAGGTTTAAAGATGGATCCAGAATTATATTCTACGTTGTTGAGTACACGATCCGCTATTCTCTTTACAAGAAGTTGTTTTCCAGAACGATTCAAGTGTAATCCATGCTTAGTTCTGTGTCTCCACTTAAAGAATGTTGGTAGCCAACTTAAAGTTTTGCTTTTCTGTTTTAGTATATTTCCTTCTATACGTGAATTTAAATAGTTTATCTTCGAGTTAAATGAAGAGTCGTCAAACCTATGAGGGGTCGACGTCACAATCACTTGCGTTCTTTTTGAGATATTGCTAAGTTTTTCTGAGACCGAATCTCCCATATTTTTTAAATCCGTTGATTTTAGAAAATTTGATCCCCCAATTAGAACGACGAAATCTCTTTCAGTAAAAGTTTTGGTAAGTTCGTCTATTTTATTAGTATAACCTATCATGGAGGCATTAGGGTAGAAGAAAGAGTGAACGTCATAATCGTATAGTTAATCGTTAATCTTGTTTTCATCAAAGGAGCTAGTCCTCTAACATGGCTGTCTCCAATAAGAAAAATTTTTGATTTTGTTTCTTTTTTGATCATTTCCGCAGCACTTTCCTTAGCAACATATATTTGACTACTCATTGGTTTAGTTTCTGGCATTTTTTCTTTTCGCGTGCTCTTTCTTCTCTTTCTTTTAGGTTTAGTTTTGCTTTGCAGTTGAGATGAACTGATGACTTTAGGAGTGGGAGAGGATGTCACTGACTTATTTTCACTCTGTGTTTCCCATTCTTGATCGTTATCTTCACTTAATTGATACGTTAAATCCGGTACTATACTAACATCTAACATTACACTATCTTCTAAATCCTTCTCCAGAAATATTTATTGTAGTTTCAAGCTGGTCAATTTTGTTTTCATAAATATTTTTGTCAATTGAACCAAGTCGCCTTATCTCGCTTAATTCTTCCTCAAGAGAATGTATTTTCTTCTTCTGTTCATCAATAATTTTTATTTGCATTTCAAATTTGTCAAATATTTCCGAGTGTAATGTCCTCATTTCTATAAGTTTGACATCATTCATATTTTTTTCTTCAGTTATATTAGTCATTTTGTTTTCTAAAATCTGAATTTTTTGCAGTAGAATAGTTTCTGTTTTAAGCTCTTTTTCTTTTAAACCTTCTGTTAAAGATTCTATCAAATCTTCTGTCACGATTTTTTTCGAATTTTCTTTTAAAGTTCCATCTACATTATCTTTTAATTTTTCTTTTAAAATTTCTTTTGGGTTTTCTTTTATATTGTCTTTATTTCGTAAATTATATTCTTTCTTCATATTTAAAATCTCTTAATAAAAAATTAAAGTTAATAAAAATATAAAAATATACTAATAAAAAGTAAATCGCAGCCTCTGAGTATCGATCCTGTAACCTCTGTATTATTAAGTTTTATCGCCAGTTAATTAGTACTCTAGACCAAAGTAATAGAATAAAATGTAAACACAAAGTTCGTCACTTTAATTCCCTAAGGCTAATATAACAAAGGATGTCTGAATGAGGTTAACTTCTTTAATTTACAGTAATAATAATAATATCTGACTTATTTTAAAAAAATACTTTGATTTTTTATTTAAAAAAGAACACCTACTTGATCTTGAAGTGTAGAATAATAAAAAAATTTCAAAATTTCAAACTTATAACGTCAAACTAAACAGAAAATGTGCTTTTCAGTAAACATAATTCAATTGCTAAATTATAATTAATTATTTAGTCCCATTTAATAAAAACATACACGTATCACATACTAATAATTATTTTTCATAATACAACTTGTTTTAATAACTTTTGTTAAAAAAATCTATCATAATTAAAAAAATAAAATTAACATGGAAAAAACAACCTATCTCGTACGGACTCCGTGACGTCACAATCATGTAATTATGTAAAAACATAATTATGTAAAACATAATTACATCATGTAATTATGTAAAAAATTGTAATTGTAATTATCACAAAAATCTAGTTTAAAATAATCTTCTGTAGAGTACAATGGATTTTTTATTAAAAAGCTTTTTACTTTTTTACAAAATATTTCTAAAGGCATACTTCTTATTTCAGGTTTAAGGTACTTTGTAAACAATCTCGGGTAAGACTAATCTTACTCTAACCTACACTTTTATTCCTCTTAAAAGATCGAGTAAAGTAGAGTAAATAATAAATGGCAGAAAATCACTGTTATCATATGTGATAACGATACTTTCTGTGTTACACATTGTTAGGGCAGCTGGGTAGAGTAAAATAATTTTAAAAAAAAATGAATATAAAGATTAAAAAAATATAATATTGATTATAATATGCTATAATTATAAATTTTGGCTATAAATTAGGGTTTACGTTGAGGAGAGTTATGTCTGCAGGGTGATGTACTCGGGTACACTGTACACTGAATTTACGTTAGGTATATTAACTATTAAAAAAATTAAATAAAAACTATAGTGATACAATGTAAGGTGGCGAAATGAACAGGATTGTAAACTGGCGAATAAGCAGTGATGTAAGGAGTCTAGGCCCTTATATAGACTCCCCACTGTAAACCCTTAGAAACAATAATGGGTAACCCTAATTCTCACAACTTGGTTTAAGTGTCATGACAGGAGTGAACTACACATAGTTGCTATTTCTAGCAAACCTTCTAACTCCTCTCGTCCTGTCCTAACACTCTCCGCCAAGTCGCGAAAAAAAAGTTAAAAATTATGAATTGAATTAAAAAGTTTGGCCAGTCTTCTTTCGTCTTGAATGGGACGCGATGAGGAGAATGGAGACAGGACGAGACGTTACTCCAGAGAAGTGGTTGATTCAGGTTAATGCGGTGATATGGGTGTAGTGTAGAGGGTGCAGCCACACCTTTGTCAGTCAGCATAAATTTCGAAAAATCATAAAACGCGGAAAAATGACGCGATCGTATTAGGATTTGGCACACATGTGACTATGTATAAGACTAACGGGTGTGATGTCGTTCCGTCGACAAATCATTCCGTCGACAAATCACTCCGTCGACAGTCGACGGAAAAATTTGTCGACGGAACGAAACGAGTTGTTGCGTCGACAAATCATTCCGTCGACAAATAACTTGTCGATGCAATGATTTGTCGACGGAGTGATTTGTCGACGGAATGATTTGTCGACGCAACAACTCGTTTCGTTCCGTCGACAAATCATTGCATCGACAAATCATTCCGTCGACAAATCACTCCGTCGACAAATAACTTGTCGATGCAATGATTTGTCGACGGAGTGATTTGTCGACGGAATGATTTGTCGACGCAACAACCCGGTTCGTTCCGTCGACAAATCATTCCATCGACAAATCATTCCGTCGACAAATCACTCCGTCGACAAATAACTTGTCGATGCAATGATTTGTCGACGGAATGATTTGTCGACGCAACAACCCGGTTCGTTCCGTCGACAAATCTGTAGACCTTCAGTGTTTAGATGTATTGTTTATTGCATACCTTTGAAATGTAAGGCAAGGAGAAGAAGTGGAACAAAGCAGAGTAGAGATTTATTTGCTCCCCCTTATTACTAAAAAAAAAAGGAAAAATCATTTTCATTTTTTAGTAATAAGCAAATACAAATAGTAATGCTACTTTCAAGTCCAACATCCAACACGACCGCAATGTTAAACGTAAAAGCGCAGTTACGATTAACAGATATATTTAATTATTACAAAACTATAAAACGTAATTTTAAGAAGTTAATTTCATATATTATCAAATAAAGTATGTGAATTCAAAATTATGAAATAGATTTTGGTAGACAATCTCTATAAAAAAAATTAGGTTTTTTATCACCATTCCTAATTTAGTATATTATTTGTATATCTATAATATATATAATATATATATATATATATATATATTATATATATATATATATATATATATATATATATTAATGTTATGTAATATTATATCATAGAAAATTTATATCCTTCATATTCACAAAAAATATTATGTTTGTCCTACCGCAGTTCTTAAAAAATAATTTAAAACGCCTGACATAATGCAAGTAGACAATTGAACAATACAGGCTGGAATTGCAAAAATAGTATCTCAAAAATATTTGTCGACGGAACGATTTGTCGACGCAGTGATCTGTCGATGGAATGATTTGTCGACGCAACAACCCGATTCGTTCCGTCGACAAATCATTCCGTCGACAAATCATTGCGTCGACAAATCATTGCATCGACAGATTATTTGTCGACGGAACGATTTGTCGACGCAATGATTTGTCGACGGAATGATTTTGTCGAAACGAACCGGGTTGTTGCGTCGACAAATCATTCCATCGACAGATCACAGCGTCGACAAATCGTTCCGTCGACAAATAACTTGTCGACGGAATGATTTGTCGATGGAATGATTTGTCGACGCAACAACCCGATTCGTTCCGTCGACAAACCATTCCGTCGACAAACTCAAATTATTTGTCGATGGAACGATTTGTCGACGCAATGATTTGTCGACGCTATGATTTGTCGATGGAATATTTGTCGACGAAGTGATTTGTCGACGGACGATACGGAGCCAGACTAACGTATGTGCCAAGTTTCATCTCATTATCAGCATTAGTTCATTTTTTATTGAATGACATGTGTACGTTTTTTAAAAATCGTAAAGAATTGGAAAATGGTCCCATTATTTGACATTGTGATGTTCAAGATGTTGTTTTCATATTTATTGTTTTTAATAAGTATTTTTATTTGTTAAATAAACCATTTTAATTTATCCATTACTAATTTATTATTTATGTACCTAAAATTATTTTCTCCTAATCTTATTAGCTACTTCATAAAGAAAATATTAGAAGTAAATAATATCAATTACAATCGTCTATTTAAGAAGTATTAACAAGAAAGAAAATAAAAATGATAAACTTGAAAGAGAGAAAAGTTCGGCTTTGTTGTTTTATCAATGGTAGGTTATGTTCTTGCTTCTAAAGGGCAAAAAAATACAACAAAAAACTTTTTTTAGATTACTTCATCATTACATTGGTTGAAATTTATTTGTGGATAGACTTTTATTTACATCCTAATAATTAAGAGATTTTGACTTTTCCAATTTTTAAAAATTGGTTTAATATAATATTATGCACGTTGACAGCTGCATACAATTTTTAACTTTTATGGTAGAAGACAATAATAGAAAATTATAAATTCTTTAGAATAGTTCTGACATTATAGTATTTCAACTATGTATATATTTATTCTTTGAAACATGAAAATGCCTTGTGACCCGTAATAAAGGCGAAATATCGTTTTGATGAAGTAATTTGTTTGGAGTTTTATTCCGTCCCATCTAGTGTCCGAAAAATAATAACCATTATTTACTTTAGTTTTAAATTCAGCGTTTCAAACAAAAAAAAAATCAGTAAATTTTTTCAAATAATATTCCCTGAAAAGAAAGAAAAGAAGAAAAAATGTATCAAATGTCTAGGAAAAGATGTAAAAGATTATGAAGGGCAAAGAAACTCCAACCTTTACAACAAGTGTAAAACTTTCGCCATTTTCTTTTTTCCTACTTCTGGTTTTGAAGTCTTTTTTCCCAACCTAAAAAAGTTGGTTAAAGTTGGCAATGTTGATTTCTAACTTTTTTTAAAGAAATATTTTCTTGGCAAAGAGGGTTCGACTGGAAAAGTTTCTTCCTTTCATTTTTTGTCTTTCTCTTTAAGAGATGTACTTGTTGATTAATGCCGTGGATTGCCGGGGCACCGCTTTTCTCGGCCTTGATTAAGGAAAGCGTTAATTGTTATTTATTAACTCCTCCCTCTTTATTTCAAAGAGGTTATAAATCTCATTTTATAAACTAAATTATAACAAATTATGGTAGAAAAGTTTTACCTTGAGGATTGTTAGAATTGTTTTTAAATTACAACAAAAAAATATTAGCGATGAAATAATTTAAGAAATTATTGCAGAAGTGTTATGAAAAATAACAACAATTCAAATTAGAGTGCTCAGAACTGAAGATCAAGATAAGTTTGTACTAAAAAGGAAATATTTTTTTCTAATACTAGCATATGATTAGATTAGATTAGATTAATTACCATTTATTAAATCTTAAAAATACATACAATATAAGATAAAATAATAATTTCAACATTTTGTAAGATTTAAATCAGCCTGGGCTGTGGTAGTGGAGTCTCATATTATATTATTACTTTATATTCTAATAAAAAGTTATATTTTAATTAAGTTATATTCTATAGAAGTTATTATATAATAATTAAGTAATGTAACACATAAATAATTTATATAAAGTTAAACACTTATATAATAAAGTTATATTCTAATATAATAATGATTATTTAATATTGTTGCGATAGTTAATTTAGTAGTAATTTCCCATTTATTTAAAAAAAAAACTAACTTATCCAACAGTAACATTAATACATTATATCCATACTTTTATTACATGTTTTTACATAATATGTTTATTATATATGGATTAATTAATTTATGTGGTTATAATTACAATTAAATTATTTTTATTATTTTTTATATTATTTTCAATTTTCTATTTACATTATAAGTTTATTTTTAATAATATCTTGAAATTTTGAATAATTTATTTAAATTAGTGCAATAATAATTTTTATGAAAACAAATTACATTCCTAAACAATCAACTTTATGCCATACATCCATCCCATTAACATTGTTTGTTCAAGTATTGTTTTCTTCTTTTAACAAATAAACCAGTTTACCTAGATTTAACCCTGTTATGTCATGCAGTATTTTCAAAGCATCATCATTATTTATATTGTAAATACCTTCACCATCCTTCCATAAAAATTGTTCCCCTTCTACATTTAAAGTATCTCTCCATAATTTTGTTTTTATTAATTTGTTTTTGCAATTGATTTCCTTTTTAATCTTTACTAATTTAGACATACGCTTTCGAGTCACCGGTATTAGGTCCCGCTGAATAGAAATTTTGGTTCCTTTAAGTTTGGCACACTTCTTGAAGATGGCAGTTGCTTCTTCTTCGTGCATGAGGGTGACTTTTATTGGTTTAGGTTTTGTCGGATTATTCTCTACAGTGTGTAATGGTAGTTGAATGTTTTTAATACAAATATTTTGTTCAATTTCAAGGGTTGTATTAATAATACCCTTAATTTGATCTTCGACTTTGTTTTCTTCAAAACCTAAACCATAGATTAGGATATTTTTGTTTAATTTATCATTTTAAAGGTTTTCCAAATCCCTTTGCTGTTTTTCTGCATTTTTCTCCATCATAGCAATTCTATTTTTAAGTTCCAGGTTTTCTTGAGCGAGCCTATTAATAATCATTTTCAAATCATCTAAGTCACATTTAGTTGCTAATCAATACTAGCATATATCTAATAAAAATATATTTTGCTAATATCTTTATATCTAAATACTTGCTGTAGCAACTTTAACTAAAAGATGCTGCACTGGTTAAAGCGAGGGTGAATTCGTTCTGTCAACAAATCAGTTGATTGACAGAATTATTATAGTATTATAGTAGGAACGTCGACTAATCGATTGGTCCACGGGACGTTTTTTAGACAAATTGATTCGTCGATCAAATTATCGACGCAAGGGACTGGGTTGTTCCGTGGAATAATAAATTTTGATTTGTTTCGAAAAATAATTTATCGACGAAATGATTTGTCGACCAACTAATTTGGCAACGTAAAAATCTAGTCTCTTTTGTCGACAAACTTAAATTATTTGTTAACGGAACAGTACGGTTCCGGAAGCGACAAGGTTGATGACGAATTTAGTATTTGATTCTATTTAACTGCAATAACAGAATGCTTGTAAGTTTAAGTAACGAGATACTTAAACTGTTAAGAATAAAAGATCTTAATCTTTCGTTGACGTTCACATTGGCAAGGAAATATAAGTTGGCGAAATTGAAACCCATGAAAAACATTTTTATGGGCATTTTTAAATACTCAAGAAATAATTTTGTAGAAAATGGATATCGAACTCATATGTATGATCATATATGCTCGTATTGGGAAATTTACAGTGAAAGGGAAAAATTATAGTGCATTATTTGTTAAGTATCTTAACTTAAATTACTTTGATTGGATTGTATTATTTGAATTATACCCAGGGGTATAATTCTCCATGGTTGAGGTATTGGCTTAGAATAATACTATAATATATAAGGAGCATATGACCGTAAACACAATGTAATTCCACTGATAACACGAAAGCCGGTTGACTGGTGCACTTAAGTAGGGGTACCTCCCTAACAACAAAACATTATTTTAAATATGAGTCATAAATATCCATTAATGAAAAAAGATCGTAAAGAACAAATAAAATAACTAAAAACACCTGCTAAGTATTTACTAAAACCGGTCTTAGATGGCAAAAGGATAGCGGAATACAAGAATCTACATTTATTTGACGAGGGCTACTTTTAATATAATTTTAATTAAAAACGTTAAACTACAATTTAAAATGATTAAAGTATTGTAATGAACTGATATTTATATTAGTATTTTACGAATAATCAATCATTAATTAATAATAGAACATAATAATTCAGCAACCGGAAGTATTGCCAACTTTTTTATAAGAAACTTGTATATTGTTAGGATGGCAGCATTACATTATAAACTATTTTATGCATATCTAGAAAATTTATTAAGTTCTTGTGTGAAGAACTTAGGAGACATAGACACACGGAGTACTTAGAACCAGAGGCCCCACCTATATGGGAGATTTTGGTAAGGCTAGTTCTACCCCACCCTCGCATTTCTAGAAAATTTTCTTCTGTACAGTGTCGCTCTCAGGTAGCAACATGTTTAACTTTGGATAATAGAAAGAGACAACCAATTTTGCGATATATCCATCTTTGTCTTTAGATGTTCATCACATCAACTACTTTCTTCTACCTGACCCAACCCTACCTTGACAATTTTCACAATAGCATTTAAATGGATTTACTTTAAGTTCCACAAACCTAAGAGATGGTGATATTATTTGCTTTTCATCATAATGTTATATATGATGGCTTGTGGGTTTTAAAATAAACTATTTATCAAAGTTAAAAAATTATCTTAAAATTAAACGTCACAAAGGATATAAATAGGGAATTTGTATGCATTTATTACCATCAGCAACAGTTGACCTATTTTTAAATACAATTTTGTAGTGAAAAGCTAATGAAGGCCTAAGTTTTTTGTTGGATATAATAATATATAATTACCAGATTTTTGTCTGTAATAAAAATATTAGTGTCAACATATTTTTGATGAAAATCTATTATTTAACATAACTTAGCAAATAATATTAACCTAGTAAAAAACAGGTAAGGAAATTATGATTAAAAACTGTTAGAGGGTTAAAAGAAATGCAAGTTATTATTGAAAGTATTAAAATTAGAGATATAAGTTAAAAAGATTAGATCTAACACTTCTTATCTTATATTTTTACAATAATATTTGTGTGAAGGTATTATAGATAAAATTCCCATCCTTAAAAAATTGGTACAAACCAATATGCAATAATAAATTAATTACAATAGACATAGGTAAGGGGATTAAGGATTAGGGGTATAAGATGTTAACCAGAGAAGTATGACAGATAAGGGATGGAACCAAGGGTTGTTGACCATTTCAGGAGATATCTTAGTGTGAGGTGTGAAGTGTGCTTGTGTGTGTACGGTGTATGAGTCAGTGGCGCAATCCATCGAAAAAGTACGCAACTACTCCAAAACGACTGTGCTGCATTCTGGTGTCGAGGTACAAATATCGCCTTTAAACTAGACAAAAAAAATCCCATGAGGTGGTTCGTCTCTAATAGTCTCTGATAGACATCTTAAAGTGTTCTATTTGGAAAAGGTTTTTCATAAATCCAATACCTGCAATGATTAAGTAAGGGGGTAATGTGCCGAGGGTACAAGGGGGTGTGTTTAATAACAATGGACCCACCTACCTCACACACACAGTGGCAATTTTGATTTTCATGCAGGGCTATCTCTTGGAAAAAAAATGCAAAATACTTTCCCTCCATCGGGCCCTTAAGACCACCAGTGAACGCCTTTCGTGTTATACTAGTGCTTCTTCTTTACATAGTATTATTTTAAGGGTATTGGTCTCCATGCATTAATAATATTTGACACAATATAATTATGCGAGAGACACCTAGGAAATGTAACAAGCAAAATGCAATATGCTACATCCGGGAACTGTTGTTCCCAGATGGCAAGCAAAAGGTGTCTCACTTCCTAGGTGTCTCTCGCACAATTATATTGTGTCAACTATTCATGTTTTGCAAAGCACGGTAGTATCAAGTGATATATATTTGCCCGCCATGCATGATGGCGGTAAGAGAGCACCGCTCGTCTCTGGTAAATACTTCACATTATATTCTTCGGGGTTAATTGATGGTCACAGTGAGTTCAGGCTCTGTCGGCGCCCTTATGAGATTTACTCTGCAAACCGTTTAGTAAAATAAAAGCGTTTACGATCAGTAAACGTTTTGGTGAATGTTTTAAATAAAACTAATATAAAATTATTGACCAAACTATTTAAACTAGATAATTTTATGAGGAAGTGGTCAGATCTAGTTTGTATTCAAACTAGATCTTTGTTTAGAAGTAGGTGTCGTTCTCCGATGGTATACACAGCTAGCTATTGTTAGATTAATATAACTAATGTTTTATTTTTATGTGTTATCTGATTCAGTTTGGAATAAAACTACTTCTGATGAAGGCCTAATTTACGGCTGAAAGCTCAAACTTTGTGTTTTTTTACCTACCTGACCACTTCCTTATAAAATTATCTAGTTTTAAATAAAAGTTTTTTTAAGGACTGCAGTCTTAATTGGAATTGTTAATGAGCTAATGCGACTGGCATTTAGGTTATTTTCGATGCCTGTTTGCTTCACCAAGAAAACATAATTGCTTATCGTGCTACATGTATTCAGCGTGTTAAACCAATATAACAAATAAATATAGAGGTAATAAATTGTAATACAATTTCTACGATATTTTTACCAAACAGAAAAATGTGCGAAATAGCGAAAATACACCCAAATCACATTTCCTCCAAAGAAGAACTGGGATTTCCTAAATCCCCTCCTCGCCTTACTGTTCCACTGTAGATTTACCCCTTTTCCCACTCCTTCTAGGAGGGGAAAACTCGTTCACCATAAACATTCCGATCCTATAAAAAAAACCTAAAGGTAAAAAACTAAAAACAAAAAAAAGGTGGGGATATTGGTAAAAAAATGTTAAAAATGCATACCTATTTTTCGGTTAACTTTTGTTACTAAAAGAAAAACTAAAAATTTATAACAAATTTCAATTTAACGATTGGCAAGCTTGAATGTCAGGACATAGTCACTAATGTTGATTTCTTATCAGATGTAGTATTATTAAACTGCTATCATAACATATACGCCCCGAGGGAAAATATATCGTCGAATTAAATATTGAAAAATGATAATATTTTGAAGATTAAAATATTGAATGAGAATAATGTTGAGGAAAATATGCTCTTCGTATCACCATGATATTTAATAATTTAAAAAAACAGTCTAGAATTAAAAACAATAAATTGTCAACTTCAATATACTATTATACAATAATATACAATTTTAATACATTAAAAGTTGTATTGGTCTCCATTTTTATACTCCACACATAAAGGGAGGGCACTAATGAGACCCAAGGTGTTTAGAAATGCAATATTTCCCTTTAATTACTAAGCATTTTCAAGCTTCTAAAAAAGAAAAAGAAAATTGGAACCAAAGAAGTTAATTACAATAAAATAATTACATATTTTGTAAATGAAAATTAATCAAGTCATGCGAAGTATGTAAAACATAAAATGAATTAACTTACGTAAAAACATCCGTTCGGATAAAGAACAACATCGTCAAAAATACAAACACTACCTAAAAGGCTGCCTAAAATAAATAAATAAATTTCTTTATTTTTTTATAATAAAGTTGGCAATACTTCCGGTTGTTCAATTATTATGTTCACCGCGATGTTTAATAAAAAAAACACTCTAGAATTAAAAACAATTAATATAATGTCAACCACAATAGTATATTGTGGTTGACATTATATTAATTGTTTTTAGTTGTAGAGTGTTTTTTTTTATTAAACATCATGGGAAAAAAAAACTACAAAATACACACTCTATACTACAAAATCTCCGTGAAAACAACTAATGATTCTCTTCATATCACTTATTTCTTAGATTTGTACGAAATCAAAGTTTGCTTGTTTCTATTTAGCACAGAACTAAAACCGGGGCTTGATTTAAGAAATGTATTCACTTGACATTATTATTAAGGTGGGCAAACCAAGGGGTTATACTTAGGATTGACGGGTGTTATTTGGTACCTAAGAGGCGGACTACTTTCTAGGGTTTGAACGTTTTGGATCTATTTGCCGACCCAACATATGTTAATATGATGTCACATTAAAGGCATTGCTCTCGATATTTGGTGGTTGTATGCTCATTCTATGCAGAGTGTAACCAGTTCGATTACACAAAGTTGATTGTTTTATAATTTTTTTAATATAATAAGGAATGATTGGTTTGACGATGGATGTTAGGTTTGACAAGGGATAGTTTGAAAATCTCAGAATAATACTATACGAGTATATAGAATGATCATAACTGATAACAGCTAGCCGTTTTACTGGTAGTCTTAAGTTAATATAAATATCGGTGCATTACAAGTTTTTGAGCATTTTAAATTGTACTTTAACATTTTTAATTAAAATTATGTTAAAATTAGTCCTCGTCAACTTAATGTAGATTCTCTTGTATTCCTACTACATTTTCCCAGTGTAGGACTGATTTTATTAAACACTCAGCAGTGTTTTAAGGTATTATATTTGTTGCTTACGATCGTTCTTCATTGTGGATATTTATGACACATTTATAATATAGTGTTTTGTTGTTAGGGTGGTACCCCTACTTAAGACCACTAGTCAACCGGCTTTCGTGTTATCATTGGAAGTACAGTCCTATGTTCCTTATATTAGTATTATTCTAGATTGACAATAGATGGTTTAACTATCCATGGTTTCCTTGAAAAATTATAGTTCTGAGTCGAATTAGATAGGATTTTATTATTTACCAGTAATGGATTGTAAACAGTAGACGTACGTGTTGCAGGTGGAGATAGAAGGACTGACGGGAGATATCAAGTTTAACGAGGATGGGAGAAGACAGAATTACACTCTTCATGTCGTGGAAATGACCGTCAACTCAGCCATGGTTAAGGTAAACTATAACCAATGTTACAACAAATATCTCATGACGGGTGTTTGGTGTTATGTAGTTATAGATAAGGTAGTATCAAATGATATATGTTTTGCTTGCCCAGCATGATGGCGGTAAGAGAGCACCGCTCGTCTCTGGTAGGTGGGTGCTTCACATTATATTCATTGGAATTTTAATTGAAGGTCAGAGTGTGTTTAGGCTCTGTCGGCACCCTGATGAGTTAGAAGTAACAAAACAGAGTGGGACATGACATTGTGTCGAGCCATCAATGATGACGAATGTCGAATGATGGAATAGTTCCCAGATATAGCATTGCATTTTGCTTATTACATTTCCTAGGTGTCTCTCGCGCAATTATATTGTGTTATAGATAAGCCTTTGTTGTAATATGGTGATAAATGTGATTTGATTATAATGTTGTGAAGGATAAGTCTTCGGTGTAATATGGTGATGGATAAGTACTTTGTAAAAAAGACGCCGCATAATTTTTGAATTTTTAAAAACATCTGATAACAGCTCTCAACTAAATTTCCTAAATTTTTGCGAAAGTGTCTAGCTATATTGTTCCTGAGTGCTATCACTGGACCGTTTCTCTGCCTAACCTCTCAAGATACTGAAACTATCTCAATTCTAATACTTATCAATAAAATTTGTCAAAAAAAGAAACAATGTCCCCACATGTGTAACAATGTGCCCACTGTTACGGATCCGTCCCCTTAAAGTCACTTTCGAACGGTGTTGAGTTTTCATACCACACACGAAAATACTAGAAATCCTGACCGGGATCTAACCCGGACTATCTGGGTTTACACGTGCTAACCAATACACCATCTTAGCTCTGTAGTAACTTGATGTTACGTGGTGATATAGCGTTTTGAGAATCTTCTTAATAAAAGTTTATGATTGACCTAATTAAAGTCTCAAACTAGAAGTAACCACCTCCTTATTATCTTCATACTCGTTCTAAAACTTTTTAATTATTAAACTTGAACAACACTGATAAAACCCTTCTGAACATCTCCTCATCAAAAAACTTGCTAATATCCTTCGCATCAATCACTATAATCAATCAGCTTTAATTGATTGATTGATATCAGATTGGTAAAGTTGGAACAGTTTCCTTTAAACCATGAGATAAGTTTTTCACCCGACTAGAAAATTCTTAAAGTTATTAAAGCTAATTTTTCTTTATTTATATTGTTAAGTTTTAATAAAGCCATTGTTTAAGTTTTTAACTGATAAATTATTAATTACAGCAAAAAGTTTAAATATTTTTTTTAAAACACGACTTAATTTCATTTGTTTGTTTTGCCTAGTATTTTCGAAACCTGGTATCTTCGAACCCAATAAGGATCATCGAATCCAAAGGGGCTCATCGAACCCCAAGAGAGCAATCGAATCTCACGGGGATATTTGCGAATCATAGGGGTCATTAAACATCATTAGGTAGCTCTTCTCTTTAGGTAGCTTAAATCCATAGGGGTCATTGAATATAACATGGGTCAAAATTGTTTAAAATTCTTTTCAACATTTTTACTAATTACCTAAATCTAAGCTTCTAAAGAGTAGGAATAATTCTAAGCAATTTTTAAATATTGCGCATTCTTTAGCATAACCTGTGAAATACATATGTGCATTTCCATTAGAGCACCCAGAAAAAATGTGTAGCAGTAATGCTACTGCACAAGTTACAATAACAGAAATCAAGTAGTAATGCTACTGCACAGGTTATAATAACTGAAAACAAATAGTAATGCTACTGCACAGGTTATAATAACAGGAAACACATAGTAATGCGATAAGAATAAAACTCCAGAATTATAATAACAGAAACTACTGCACAGGTTTATAATAACAGAAAACAAGTAGTAATGCTACTGCACAGGTTATAATAACAGAAAACAAGTAGTAATGCTACTGCACAGGTTAATATAACAGAAAACAAGTAGTAATGCTACTGCACAGGTTATAATAACTGAAAACAAGTAGTACTACTGCACAGGTTATATAACAGAAAACAAGTAGTAATGCTACGCACAGGTTAATATAACAGAAAACAGTAGTTAATGCTACTGCCAAGGTTATAATAACTGAAAACAAGTTATACTACTGCACAGGTTATAAAATAGAAAAACAAGTAGTAAACTACTGCACAGGTTATAATAACAGAAAACAAGTTAGTATACTACTGCACAGGTGAAAACAACACTGCAGGTTAAATAATAGAAAACAAGTAGTAATACTACTGCACAGGTTTATAATAACAGAAAAACAAGTAGTAATACTACTGCACAGGTTATAATAACAGAAAACAAGTAGTAATGCTACTGCACAGGTTATAATAATAGAAAACAAGTAGTAATACTACTGCACAGGTTATAATAACAGAAAACAAGTAGTAATACTACTGCACAGGTTATAATAACAGAAAACAAGTAGTAATACTACTGCACAGGTTATAATAACAGAAAACAAGTAGTAATGCTACTGCACAGGTTATAATAATAGAAAACAAGTAGTAATACTACTGCACAGGTTATAATAACAGAAAACAAGTAGTAAGGCTACTGCACAGGTTATAATAACAGAAAACAAATAGCTTACTGCACAGGTTATAACAGAAAACAAATAGTAATGCTTTATTATAATAGTAAAACTTTTTACTCATATTTTATTCTTTTTGTTTATCGATTGTTTCATTTAGCTTCCATTTCTATTTTATTTCTATTTTTTTTAATGTGATGTTTCTCAAAATGTGTGTTTTACATAAATATATTTGTTGAATGTATGTTTTTTTAAAGAAAACCTTCTTGCCTTACATTTCATCTAGCTAAATAGAAAAGACAGATTTTCCTCTGACAGTGTGAGATACGCACTTATTTCCCTTCTGTTTCCCCAAAAGTTTGCCCCCTCCTCTCCATGAAAGTTGAGATCCCTAAACTTGCACCCTTCCACTACTTTTCTTAACGCTTTCAACTAGTCTAAACATACTTTTAGTAATAAATAACAAGTTAGAAGTGACAAGTTTAATGAAACAGCCGTAGGTTAGCGTGAACAGAAGGATAATAGATGCTAAGGTTGTTAAGGTTTTTTTTCAAAACAGGAAGAAAAAGACAATGAAATAGAACTATCTTCTATTCTATGCAGATAGTCTCGCCTAAGTGCAGATTTAAAAGAGGTAATATAAATTATTTTCTGGTGGCTTTGAAGTAGGCACTTTACATACTCATGCGTTTTTTACCGTCTATGTCAGTTTCGTAGTTTCTTCTGTCAGTTTTTCTGTCGGCGACAGTAAAAAACTCTTTTACTCTCGCTAGAGAAGTTGCTTAAATGTCTTCTAAATAGTTTACTACACTAGCTAGTAGTTTACTACAAGGTTATAATATTACATCCCTTATTCATCCTACTTTTGTTTGTTAATCAAATTAATCGAAAACAATTAATGTTTTTGCGAACTAAGTTTTGTTATTGCCGGAAATTGAGTGACCAATTATTTATTAATAATATATAGTGATCCAGGTATTGAAAATATGCCACCAGTATTGAAACATTTAGCCAACGAAGCGATCGAAAGAAGTTTAGCGGCAAATTTTTCTACGTTATACTGTTTTTCTTCTAAATAGTTATTTACCTGTTACGCCTAAAAAAGTAGCTTATGCTACTCGAAAAGGAATAGCTTTTATTTACCTGAGCTCCATTTACTAGCTCGACAATAAATACAGCCGCCAAGGTAAAAAAAAGACCTTCACAATCTTGTAACATAATATACTATTGTACTGTTTAACTAATTCTGATACTAAGTATACCTCTGTTTATATATTTGCTTTTTGATGTTGTGCCTCAAACGATGGCAAATCTTATAGTCTGTCTATGTGATTTAATGGTGCATGGATTATGCTATTCGGAGAAGCTCACGAATTATTTTTCTCATTAAAAATGGTTCTCTGTTAGGCGATTACAAGAGTCACCCGTGGTGTAATGGTTAAGGTACGCGGCCAATACACAGAATGAATGGACTTAGTCATGGGTTCAATGCAGCACAGGCCTCTAGGATTTTTATGAGAGGGATAAAAAATCTGTGTACAACGTCCTTCAGAAAGGACGTAAAGCCGGTGTTCTTGAGCCTGTGCGTTGTCAGGTACTCGTTAAAGATCCCTTACTCTAAATGAAACTGGGTATAGGCAAAATTTATTTTTTATTTTTTTCTGCCTTGTAGTTTAAAGAGTGTGGAGATTTGGTTTCTAACAACAGTTAGAGCACGTGTTGTTCCCAGTTTTCACTAGACTATAAGAGTCAGTGAAAATATGTATGATTGCATGTATGAAAAAGCATGGAGGAACCATAGATATTCACGGCTCTTCTGTCTAGATTAGATTAAATATACCTACACTTGAAATTAAAAGGAGTAGAACACTATCTTAGGGAGTTGGCAAAAAGGGCCCAACAACCTGGCCTACTTGCCTGGTAGTTACTACCACTCCCCCCATATTACTATCACTATTACTAGGTGATTACAAATCTAGAAAGTTAATGATCAAAACTAGGTATACATACTCTAAAGATCAACATCTAGCTTCGGAGTTATAGTGTGGCAGATAATACTTCCAAGCCGAAATTTCCTCGATCTTTTCTAGACTGTGACTCTCTAAAAACAAACTAGAGTCGGAGAACTTTTCATAGTTTTTGCAGGACGAGGTTATTATTTTGAGCTGTCTTTTTTATATTAAAGTGAAAGCCTTTTTGTTAACTTTCAAAGGGCTTTCATTGATCTTTAGTAGGACTTAACTTTTATATTTAATATTTGGTATGAATCTATTCAGCTGTTAGACCTCAGCTGCCTTCACAAGATAAGCTCACGTACATCGATTCTCTTGCAACACTACTTTTAGAATTCGTAGGAGCTGAAACGTGGGTATTTGATTCATAAAGTGGGCGTCATACAATACTTTTTCCTCATATGTCAGGAGATTGAGAAGCAGATGAGCTTGATGCAAATAAATCTAGTTAAAGCCCTTACTGAGACTTTAAATGTTGATTGTAGTTCGTGAACTTGGGAGGTCTCGTGTTTTTTTTTTTTTTTTTTTTTTTTTTTTATATTTGGCATTGATTTTTAAAACCATTTAAGCCATAAAAGTATCATCAATAATGATGAAAAATAATTATTAAAATTTTAAATTATTTAATTTTATTATTAATAAATTATTATAATTATTATTATTTATTATTAAATTATTTAAAAAATTAAAAAAATAATTTTAATTTTCCTTCGTTGTCTTTTGTTTTGTTTTTATTTCTTTTTTGTGTTTTTTTTTGTTTTGTTTTTATTGTTATTTTTTCTTTTTATTGTTTATTCTTTTTTGGTTATTAAAATCTTTTGTTTTTTGTTTTTTAGAGTTTGATTTTTGCTTCCCTTAGGAAGAAGACTATATTTTATATATTATTGAATTATTTGATGCTAGTAGAGTGTTATAGTTAAAAGGGTGTGTCGTTTTACATTTGTGTAGATTTTTTAAACATGGTTGATCTCTGAATTGAGTACTTAGTACAATGCATAATTATATGTTCAAGGGTTTCAACTTCATGACAAGTAGTGCAAAGAGGCGAATCATGTTTCAAAAAACGATGAAGATAATAGTTGCAAATTCCATGGTTTGCTTTAAGACGAGTAATGCTTACTACAGTAGCCCTGCTTACATTCTCTTTTTTATACCATGGAGCAAACTCGATGCTAGGGTGAAGTGACCTGTAGAAAGCCCCGCTTTCAAAACTAATATACCATTGGTTGAATTTCATCTTTGCTGATCGATTGATTTCCTGATTAAAATCGGTATAAGGAACTTTATACTTGATGCCATAGTCGATGGCTAGATCGTGATTAGTACTGCTAAGCTTAGCAATGTTATCGACTTGTTCATTAGGTAGAATACCCGCGTGCCCTTTTAACCAAGCTAATTCTATAATTTTGTTGTTAAGATACAACTCGTGTAATAAACTGATAATTTTACATAGTAAATAGTTTTCAGCATTTTTGTAACTCTTATGTTCCAAAGATTCTATTGTACTAAGGCTATCTGTGAAGATTATAAATTTATTAGAATTATTGTTTTTTATGTACTTTAAAGCTTCTAGAATAGCTATTAGCTCTGATGTAAAACTAGATATAAATCTATTGAGTTTTAGACCGAAGGATAAATTGTTTGAAAAATCAAAGAAAGCACAGCCTACGTCCTCCCCAGATTTTAGATCCATCTGTAAAGATGTAGATATAATCCGGCCACTTTCTTTCTACCTCTTCCCAGAATAAAGCATTTCTTATGTTACTGGGGAACTCAGAATAATCTTCTAACTTGCTTAAATTAATAGAAAAAACCACGGCGTTGTAGCTGAGAATTTTATAGAATGAATCATTATATAAAAACATATTCTTACTTAACTCTACTGTATCTAAGAAGCTATTTACGATAGGTGGAGATTTTTTGGTTTGCCAATAACGTGACGTTAAAACTGTCGAAGTTAATTTTGATATTTTATTTGAGACTAAATTATTATACGAAGAATTTTTTAAAACGAATCTATCTGTAAGAAGTTGACGTCTGATAAATAAGGGGTATTCGTGAGTTTCTGCGTAGAGAACCGGTACTGGAGTAGAAGGTAGAGCACTTAAACAAAGTCTAAGGCTTGTATTTTGTATTTTTTGAAGAGGTTCTAATTTTTTATCGGTACAGTGGCCGTAAAAAATACACCCGAAGTCCAGAACGGATCTTATTGTAGCTTTATAAAAAAGTAAACTAGTATTAATATCAGCTCCCCACTGAGTATGACAAACTGCTTTAAGAATATTCATGTATTTCTCACATTTTGCTTGAGTATTATCGAGGTGATCTTTCCATGTTAGTTTCGTATCAAGATGAAGACCTAAAAATTTAATTTGTCTCTGGACCGGGTACTCGATACCATCTAAAAGAATACTATTACCTATATTAATATTTCTTTTTTTGGTGAAAGGACAAACAACTGATTTGGATTGTGATATTTTAAAACCTTTATCTCGGGCCCATTGATGAAGAGCATGGGCGGCTGCATTTAGAGTTTCTATAGCTCCTTGCATAGAGCTATTTTTAACGGCAAGATAAAAGTCGTCCATGAACTCAGATATAGTGACGTCACAACCGAAATAAGATGGCAGGTCAGATATTAGGACATCAAATAATAAAGGTGAAATAATACTTCCTTGTCCAAGCCCGATAAAGGCTAAACGTGGCCCTACAATTTCACCATTAATGTTTAAATACAGTTTACGTCCAGATATAAGCTTAATTATGAGAATTACTAAAGGCGGGGGTAGACCAAGAATGATTAACCTAGTATACAAAACTTCTAGATCGACGTTATCGTACGCACCCGTGATGTCTACAAATAAAACTAACATATATTTACCTTCAGAAAAGGCCGAGTAGATTTCAGATAAAAGAATAGCCTGGGGTTGGGAAATAGATCTGAATTTTCTACCTCCGAACTGGGTGGGAGACAGTAAACCTTCGTTTTCTGCCCAAGGCTCTAACCTGTTCTTAATTAATCTTTCGAAAGTTTTCTTCACGCAAGATGACAAAATGATTGGTCGGTAAGAGGCAGGGTCCAAAGGTTCCTTATTAGGTTTAAGAATGGGGATTAAACGATCTTCTAACCACTCCGGAGGAATATCTTCTTTACCAGAAATTATATTGTTAAAGATCTGTAATAAATATTCTTTAGCGGTTGTTGTTAGATTATGAAGCATTGAATAGTGTATGTTATCTAAGCCAGGAGCAGAGTTATTATTTGATTTTATAGCTAAGCAAAGTTCTTCCATAGTATATTCATTTAGTAGCCAATTAGCTGCTCGATTCCATCCCCCTCCTATAATTTGGGGGTAGGGAGTCCCTTTTACAATATAGTCCGGACACAATATTTTCAAAAAATTGTAACCACTTTTAGAATCAAGGTGTAAGATTTTATTTGCACCTCTATTTTTTAATTTTTTGAAAGTGGACCAAATTTTACTGATAGGAGTTTGGCGATTAAGATTACAGCAAAATTTTTGCCATGATTTTCTTTTGGAATTTTTAACTATTTTTTTAAACTTAGCTACGCATTTTTTATAATGTAGGTAACAAATTAAAATAGGAGAACCTTGATAAGCTAGAATTGAGTGCTCACGTTGAAGTCTCGCCTCTTCACATTCAGGGGTCCACCACGTTTTAATATTATTAAAATTACCGTTAGCTTTAGTTTTAGGAATCGCTACATCATTTGCTTGGTTCACGCTATTTATAAATATACTGTAGCTAGGTTCATTCGCTGAATTTACAATTAGAGATGATTCTAATTCAGTTTTAAATTGCTCCCAATCAGCTTTTTTAACATTCCATCTGACTTCTTTAGGTGTTGTTATGAAGTTTAAGTTTGTATCTAATATAATTGGGAAGTGGTTAGAACCTAAAGGATCAAACCAAACTGACCATGCAAATAAATGTGCAATTTGAGGAGAACAGAAGGAAATATCTATAGCCGGTCTCGTGTTATGCACAAATGAAAACAAAACTCAAAACTCTTTTCGAATAGCTTTAACAATAGTTGGCTACACTGTTCAAATGCTTAACTTTAAAAATGCTTCGATCTACCTTTAACTATGTTCTAGTGAATCATTAGTAATCTATGCAATACTATCAATGCTGTTTAGAGCCATGTTTTAATATTCACGTGAATTATCGTGTCAGCTTAATGAGCTTAACCAAATGAGCTGCTTTACGTAAATAATGAGCGTGCTTACGTATGCTGCCAAATAATGAGCGTGCTTTACGTTATGCTGCCAAATAATGAGCGTGCTTTACGCTGCCAAATAATGAGCGTGCTTACCTGCCAAATAATGAGCGTGCTTTACGTTATGCTGCCAAATAATGAGCGTGCTTTACGTTATGCTAATGAGCCTGCTTTACGTTCTGCTGCCAAATAATGAGCGTGCTTTACTTCTGCTGCCAAATAATGAGCGTGCTTTACGTTCTACTGCCAAATAATGAGCGTGCTTTACGTTCTACTGCCAAATAATCAAACATGATATCCCTGGTTAGTATACAATATTACTTAACAGTTCAATCTATTTATTTTATTCTTACTTATAATTGCTTGATAACAGACTATGACGGATTAAATTACAAATTATGATGGGAACCAATATTAAACTATTTGAGATTACTTTTCGGTACCATATAAGTTATTAAATACTACGCGTTCTTATTGCCTTCGGATATACAAACAACAACCTTTATTCTTAATACCCTTGAATTTTCTCACTTTACATTTGAAAAGTTTGGTACAATTCCATCGCTCTTCTTTGATTATCTTTAATTATTTATAGACCTGTTAATGCTTCTATTCTGTAAACATTACTTTTAAGTCTGTATACAGTCGCATTAACATAAAGACCAAGGCTTCAATTAGTGTTTTCAATCTAGATATATTTTATTATATTTTTTTATTACCATTTTATTATTGGGCTCTTATTTATTATCTAGACATTTAAACATATTTGCTAACTTTACATTTTTCTTTTCATATTTGTATATTTTTTTTACTTATCTCTCTCTTTATATTCTTTAATTTATTATTTTGTGTTTGAATTATGTTCTAAATTTCAAATTAAGATAATTTTTGAAATTAATAGTTTTATTTTTTCACTGAAACATGTGTTTCATTTATGAAGTCTATCCTGTCTTCATAAATGACCTGATGTATTCATTTCTGCCACTATTCTGTATTACTCTAACCCAAAGAGACTAATACTTAGAGAGAGTACTTGGGCAGAATGGCACAGTAATAAGGGGTCTGGAAGTGAGACAGCTTTCACTAGGTGCCATAACTGTACTTGCCTCTACTATAAGGTGCGAGCGCACGACCTGCATGGCTACACTGCCGGAGGGAGGTGGAGGACAACCTCGCTTTCAAATTACATTGTTCCTTATGTGCAGTTTTCGACTATCTATATATGTCACGCGTTATTTTCAAAAATAATTTTTTTCTTGAACTTTCGAGCCCATTTTCATTTACTCAAAGGTTGTCTTTTTAAGAATTAAGAGTTAGATTACTTTTTAAATGTTTTTAAAAGACTTATTAAGGTTTAAAAAAGGGTCTATGTTGTTCATTCTTCTTAAGAAGAATAAAGAAGAATATCAGTCCCTCAAACTTTCCCTCCATTTTTAGTTTGATGTAGTTCGTCAACAAGTATCATCTATAGTTCGATACTCCATGGTAATAAAAAAATCTGATTTCTGATAAAACCTTTAAGAATGTTAAACCTTTTTAAAGTTCGATGTAAAGTTATCTGATAAGACTAAAGTCTTTTTAGTTAGCTATAGTTCGATGCATAGTTACAAGATGTAATAATTGTCCTTTAATATAATAATATACTAGTTAATAATTGTCCTTATTTATCATAATAGATAAGGTTATATGATACAGTAATTGTCATTTTGTAGTTGATGATAAACCTCTTAATAATTGAAGAGTCCTAGTTAATAAAGCTGCCTTTTTCCACAAATATGCAATTATGATGGAAATTATATATCAATTTTTGATTTCATTCTAAGATTCAACAATATTGGATCAGCCATAGGAGGAGGAAATGGTTTACTAGATGTGTGCACATTTATTTTTATATTTCAAGAACTATGCCAGTTACAGATGTGGTTACGACCTCTCTCTATTAAGAAAAAGGCATAACAACATAAAAAAACACTTTTTATTAGACAACTATTTTTTTTTAAATTGTTATGCTGTCCGCCTTGACTTAGTTGACTGCTCACAATGAAGAATAAATATATAATACGAGCATGTACTCTTTGGCACTATTTGTGCTGTAGTATGTTTTTCACTAAAGTTAAATCAAAAATGATAGATCAATGGTTGTCCAGGGGCCTATATGACAAACCTCTTAAATTGGCGTTGGTCATACAGGTATTAGAATAAAACAAAAGAATTAATTCATCTGAATTTTATTACAATATACAATTTTGACGGTAAAAGAAAAGTTTAATATAAGTTTAAATCCTTGTTTAATATGGCATATATTATCTTCATGAAGGTTGCAAATGATGCTCATGAAGATTTCGCCCCGATGAAACTCGATTTTCTTGAGGTGGGCATTGCTTTGCAGATGTGAAGTTGATCTGGTCAAGAAGTTTAGACTACATAATCAACTTGTAAGCAGAAGTTGAACATAAATTAAGTAAATGACATTAACATCTATCAGTACTAATAGACAAAGTTCATTCCACTGATGCCAATGTCTCAATGCATTCTTTATCGGTTAAAAAAGCTGGTATACAAGTCTTCCAGATGATAAAAATGAATAGAATATATTGATATTTCCCATTAATTATGTACTACAATAAAGCACAATCCCCAAAGTGACTGATATTCCACATCATAATGGCTTATACACAAAATAATTTGTAATTATAACAAATTACCTCTTTATTATAAGATGCAAGTAACAACAATTTGTACTAATTTTCATTAATACATACAAATCAAACTAAATAACAATGACGTCTAACAGTACGAAGCTAAATTGAAAATAAATCTTCGAGAACATGTAAATTATCCTTGGAATTAAGCACATGGGCGTGCACATTAATGATAACTCAAGCCAATTTACAAAAATAAATTATATATTTGAACGTAACTAAAGTAAACAAACAGTCCTTTAAAAACACAGTTTTTTCACTCAACTTGAAACACCAGTAACTTAAAAATAATGCTAAAATAAACTTAAAGGCTCATTCTGAACGTACAACATTCTAGATCACAAATATACGCATCTCCAGTAATGAAACTACGTATAAAATAATAAGTAAAAAAAACTATCAGAAGAATTTTTTTTTCTCCATAAGCCGCCATGTGATTAATCAGTTTGTTTGTTATCCTACCTCATAAACTAAAACATGCACTGATATATTAACATATCATAATTACAAAAATAAAGAGTTTACACTATTCTTAATATATTTTCATGTTTAAACAAACATCGAACTTTAAGAATGTAAACAAATCATTGATTTTTTGATTATCATGGAGTATCGAACTATAGATGATACTTGTTGACGAACTACATCAAACTAAAAATGGAGGGAAAGTTTGAGGGACTGATATTCTTCTTTATTCTTCTTAAGAAGAATGAACAACATAGACCCTTTTTTTAACGCTTAATAAGTCTTTTTTAAAAACATTTAAAAAGTAATCTAACTCTTAATTCTTAAAAAGACAACCTTTGAGTAAATGAAAATGGGCTCGAAAGTTCAAGAAAAAAATTATTTTTGAAAATAACGCGTGACATATATAGATAGTCGAAAACTGCACATAAGGAACAATGTAATTTGAAAGCGAGGTTGTCCTCCACCTCCCTCCGGCAGTGTAGCCATGCAGGTCGTGCGCTCGCACCTTATAGTCTCCCTAGAGACAGACTAGATATCCCCCTCCCCTACCCCTCTACAACTCCTATTGTAGCTCGCACTCTACAAACGGCGGGCATTTTTCAGTGACGCCACATTAAACCACTTCATTCAACACAGACGATTAAAGAATGTATGCAATAAATAATAATTAAAAGTTATTTTAAATTTAATTTACTTAATTTAAGACAAAATAGTGGAAAAATAATCTAATATTTACGTTGGATTGTAATTATTATGAAAAATCAAAAAATGACGTCACCAATGTTCAGTTACGGCACCTAAAGAATGATAAGAGCTGTTATATCCTCCCTCTAAGTATTACTAGTTGTCTCTTTGCTCTTACCACTTAATAAAATGGAATGAGTTGACGCTGCCATCTTATAAGTGTAGTAATTTATTTCGTCCATTTTCACTAAAAAGTACTGATCGGTGTTAATTCTGGAGCATCTCAAGTGAGCGAGGACATTGAGCATCAGGACTTTGAACCTCTGTCGTGTTTTATAAACCTCTTTGGACGTTTATCTCCCCCAATTAATTCTCATAAATATCTTTAAGTTATACTTATGTCTTTTTGAGTGAATAAGTGAAAGTCTTACTTTGACTTAAGTAATGTTATTCAATACATAGAGATATAGTACTAGAGGGGCTCTATTGGTTGATTTTTGAAACATCGAAAAAGTAACCTGACCACATTCGATTATCATTATCATCAAATAAACAGAACAAAAAAAACAGTAAATTATATAGTAGAATGTTTAAAATACAAATCACAACACAAACAATCTGCGGGATGTCGAAAACAATTGATTAATTATAACCTTAACTTCCTCTTAGATGAGGTTTTAATGAGGTTACACAGAGCCCCTGAGACCCCCACTAAAAATGTTTCAGGCCTCTTAATGTATTAAGATAGGCTATGCCCTCTCTAGTATATATCTCTATGATTCAATACGACTTTGGTTGAAAATAATGTTACATAGCCTCTTTAGCAAATAAATTGAGTAATAACTTTTTAAAACCTACTTCACCTAAGCATTATTATCTCTTTTAGTATTGTCAATTTTCGTCTTTATCTATCAGATGATTGGATTACTTTGTTCACAATAAAGCAGTTTTACTCCGTAATGCGAGCGGGGGCTCCGAAGTAGTTCTACTCCAAATGGCTTGTCGTTTACGGTGAAGCACTGCCGTTTCTTATAAAAACGACATTTCCGTTTATAGCCGTTCTTTTTAGAGAAAAAAATGACACCCGGTTTATAACCTTTATTATTATGTTGAAGTATGACATTATTTCTTAGACGGAGGGTTTTATAGGGTTTAATGTTTTTACAAGGCTCTCTTGGTTTTATTATTGTTCTTATTCTGTTCGCTAAGATTCTGTTAATACTTTAGATTTGATTTATAATCGACATGTGGATCACAAATGATTCATGTGTTATGCCTCACAGCATTCCTAAGAAACATTACCTGCAAGTACTCAAATGATGAGTAGGAATCAACTAATGAGTCCTGATACCATACTTGCTAGAACCATTTTCAGGGTGCATAATTGGTACGTTACTACGCTGTGGATTACTCATAACATCAAACTACAAATTCCGTCTTTTCCACAAGAATATCTATATTTAACCTCTTTGTTTTTTATTTTGCTATGTTAGGCGCAGTTGATGGCGAAAGCCGAAAGCCGGCTCTGCTATTTAAATATAGATATTCTTGTGGAAAAGACGGAATTTGTAGTTTGACATTTTCAGGGGGTCTATCTTCCGGTAGTGTAATGGCACGTGCGCCAGCCACCCAGACAGTCTGGGTTCGATCCCGATCGGGGCCTTTACAATATTTATGCGAAGATTGGAAATGCTTTCATGTGCTGTCCTCCAAAAGGGACGTTTAGCCGGTAGTTCCGATCCTGTGAGATGTCAGGTATTCACGAACCTTGTTAAACATGTATAGTCCAAGAGCCGGACTTGAAGAAATGTGACTTATTTAGTACTACTTCAAACCAAATTTTTCTAAGTATATACCTTAAATTATGAAGAAAAAACATAGTCTGCCTATCCAGAGTGGAGCCCTTCATATGATTGCGCATGCTCAAAATTTTATAAAATTAAACTAATTTCAGTTTTCGTGATATAAGTGGTTCCCTGTGGGTGTACCACTCTTTGTGCAAGACACAATGAGAACATTTTTAAAGGTTATAAAATGTTCTATAAAACGAGTGTTTAATCATCAAAATCAGATGACTATAACCAAAGTTATGGCTCTTTCAAAAACACCAAAAAAATTATTAATTTATTTGAAGTTAACTATTCTCTTAGAAAAAAATATTGGCTTTTTGTGCATTTTACAAATGTCATAACTGTAGTTTTAGTTATCCGATATTGACGAAAAATCATTTGTTTTAAAGAAAATTTTATCAGCTTTAAACGATATTCTCTTCATGTTTCGCGCACGACCTACAGGGAACCACTTATTGCAAGAAAATTGATATTAGTGAGATTTTTTAATATTTTGAGCGAGTGCATTCGTATAAAGGGCTCCACTCTGGATAAGCAGACAATGATTTTCCTTTAGAATTTAAGGTATATTTTTTAGAAAAATTTCGTTTGACGGAGTACAAATTCAGTCAAATTTTTTCAGGTCCGACTCCAGGACTAATATTCAAGTCGACTCCACGGCTCTTCTGTGGATTACACATTAAATTATTGTTCTATAGAAATCATAATGTAAACTCTACTTTTTATCTAAGGGAGTCTAGTTAAGCTTTAAGACGTAGAGATATATTACTAGAGGAGGCATTCTCCATCTTAATAAATTGAGAGGCTTAAACATCTTTTTGGGTATCTCAGGAGCTCTGTGTAACCTTATTGTAACCTACTTAAAGTATGTGTTTAGGTTATATTACATCGATCGCTGTCGACTTTTTACCATATTGTTTTTTTTTTTGTTTCTACTATAAACATTGTATTATATAGGTTAAAGTATTTTTTTTGTTTGTTTATCTTAGATATTATTTAATATCTCTATGCTTAGTTATAATTAAGATGGAATAAAGTTAATAGATTATGCTTTATATATATATTCTGTCTTCCTCTCTTTAAGGTGGCTAAAGTAGTACAGGGATCACTCGCTAAGTTAACACCGTGATAATGGATCTAGAAGCGTGGTATCTCTCGCGTTGCTGTTATAAAAATAAACCCTTCGCCACACCTGAAAAAGATGCATTTATAATTATTCCAGAACGTATTTTTGTTTAAACGTGACATGCACAGAAAAATTAAGAAATGACCAATGATATCACATGATGATCACAGTGATATTTTAAGTAATAAGAGAGGGAGTAACTTTTTTTTAGTAGATTTTAAGTGCATTTTTGCAAGTGAGTTTGTGTTAAGGAGATCGCTTAAGACATTTGGTGAGTAAGTTAGTGTTATCGCTTAAGACCTTGGGTGAGTAAGTTAGTGTTAAGAAGATCGCTTAAGACCTTGGTTGAGTAAGTTAGTGTTAAGAAGATCTCTTAAGACCTTGGGTGAGTAGTTAAGATCGCTTAGGGTAAGTAAGTTAGTGTTAAGAAGATCGCTTAAGACCTTGGGTGAGTAAGTTAGTGCGTTAAGAAGATCGCTTAAGGCCTTAGGTGAGTAAGTTAGGTTAAGGAGATCGCTTAAGACCTTGGTGAGTAAGTTAAGAAGATCGCTTAAGATCTTGAGTGATAAGTCAATGTTAAGGAATCGCTTGAGAAATTGGGTGTGTAAGTTAGTGTTAACAAAATTGCTTGTGTCCTTGGGTGAGTAAGTTAGTGTTAAGGAGATCGCTTAAGACCTTGGGTGAGTAAGTTAGTGTTAAGAAGATCGCTTAAGACCTTGAGTGATAAGTCAATGTTAAGGAGTCGCTTGAGACGTTGGGTGAGTAAGTTAGTCTTAAGGAGATCGCTTAAGACCTTGGGTGAGTAAGTTAGTGTTAAAGAGATTGCTTGTGTCCTTAGGTGAGTAAGTTAGTGTTAAGAAGATTGCTTAAGACTTTGAGTGATAAGTCAATGTTAAAGAATCGCTTAAGACGTTGGGTAAGTAAGTTAGTGTTAAGGAGATCGCTTAAGACCTTAAGTGAGTAAGTTAGTGTTAAAATATCGCTTGTGTCCTTAGGCGAGTAAGTCAGAGTTAAGGAGATCATTGAGACCTTGAGTGAGTAAGTCAGTGTTAAGTAGATCGTGTCCTTTAGTAAGGAACCCTATCTTAATGAGATTGATTGTATCCTTAGGTGAGTAAGTCTGATTTAAGAAGATCGTTTGTGTCCTTGCGTGAGTAATTTAGTTTTAAGGAGTTTCTTTGTTTCCCAAGATGAGAAACTCTTTTTAAAGGAGATCGCTTCGAGTTTTATGTGAGTTATTCACTATAAAAGAGATCGCATGCTTGTGTGAGTAAGTCTATGTTAAGGGGATCCTATCCCAATTTATATAGATCAAAAATACCCCACTGTCAGACTAGCTTCTTTTCTCATTTTTCCTCTTAAAATGAGGCCAATAAAATCCATCATTCTCCGGTTGAGAAATAAACCAGAGACATAAAAAATCTGAAATCTCTTATTGTTCGAAGGTTTATTTTACATAAATTATGCACATTTTTCTCCCCTGATATTTTTCAGGAATAAAGTAGTTTTTTTTATTACAATTTTATTATTTGGCTCTTATTTATTCTCTTGACATTTAAACTCATTTGCTTACTTTACATTTTTCTCTTCATATTTGTATCTTTTTTTTACTTATCTCTCTTTTTATATTCTGTAATTTATTTTTTTTGTTTGAATTATTTTCTAAATTTCAAATTAAGACAATTTTTGAAATTAATAGTTTTATTTTTTTTGTGCTGTCTCTGTCACTTTGACTCTTCTGTGAAAATTATCTTCTAAGTCTTTTATGTTTCATGTTTTTGAAACCATAATTGGAAAAACAGCGCCCAATAAGTTTCGTGCATTTCGTTGCCAATGACTCGTCTAATAATTTTTATCCTAGGAACTCCATTTTATTATGATGGAATAATTGTATGTTGGTGAATAAAAGATATATATATATATATATATATTATATATATATATATATATATATATATATATATATATATTGTGTGTGTGTTTAACCAATCACACAACTTTTTAACATAAATACACTGGGCGCTACGATGATAATTGACACACATACATACAGACAGACAACTTTGCAAAAACCACTCAGGAGGCCTTAAAATACCTGAAACTTGTCAAAACACCTGATGATTCCGGTTTCGGATTTGTTGCAAACACAATACTTTTCCTATATACCTACGGTGTAAATGAGGAAAAGTAAAAACTTAAATTAAAATTATTCAATACTTCTATTCTCCTTTGCTTTATTGACTTTCCTTTCTCCCTCGACATTTACTTTGTGTTTCCTCTTGAATAAACTTTTCTTATTTTTCCGAAATATTATATAACTTATTTATTGGAACCAAAGGAGAAACTTGTTTTCATCAAATTAGATCGCATAGAAAATTCTTTTCTATGCTAAAGTTTATATATTTTTACCTATAAATTTAAATAAATAAATAAAATAGTTTTCTCAAAAAAAAGTAATCTTCTTAACGGAACAATTTTTAAAAAGAAAATTTGTTTTCGTTACACTTTCCATGAAAACTTGCCTTTGACTTAGTTTTCTTTAATCTAAGTGTAGAATAATTTAGTTAACATTATAAATTTTCAGGCTGAATGGATAGAATGAAGCGATCGATTCCGGTTGGGCTCTTTATTTCTTACACACACAAAATATATATATATATATATATATATATATATATATATATATATATATATATATATATATATATATATATATATATAATTTTAAATACATAGAATTAAATGTAAACTTATTTGCTATTAGAAGAGTTCTGTGGAAGTTTAAGGACGACGAAGACCGCGCACAGCGCTTACGCTAGTTAGAAGTATGACTAGAATGTATAAAAGGAAGGCAAAAGCGGGAAATTAAGCCACGATACTCAGTCAGTTAAAAAGTTAGTAGGTCTGCCGCGGCGCTAGCGTCGATAGGAATACAATTTTTCCCACTATTGAGTCGATAGTCTTACTGTTTAAGTATCTATAGTCTCTGGTCTCAACCTTGTCTTTACATGAGAAGGTTAGAATCTAGTTTGTCTCATGCTAAATTCATCTTGTTGTGTAAACCCACGTGAAACCTGGGCTAATTAGGCTGGCCTTGAATTAAAGACCTGCCGAAAGAACGGTAAAAAACAAAAGGTCCTCCTCCGGCTAGATTTGAACCCTCGACCTCCAGGTCGTAAGGCGAGGGCTTTACCCCTGAGCTACCGGTCAATATTTTACGCTAATAGTATTTCACCATTACTATTGCTTTTCCTTCATTGACTGTATAAAATTGCCTTATCACCTAGTTTAGAACTAATCAAAAAGGGTCTAGTTTAATTCGCACATTGCATATTATTTTTTAATATGGTGGCCATATAGGTCGGCAAATTTTCTATTCATCATAACTTCCTATAAGATATATAAATAATTCGGTTTTGCATATCCTGTCATTTACCTAACTTTAAGTTATATATATATATATATATACATATATATATATATATATATATATATATATATATAATATATATATATATATTTGTGTGTGTGTGTATTAGTTTATGCAATAAATTCTTTTCTTTTAAAGTTAAATTTATTCTGATCAAGTATCCTAAATGTAAGTTATCTAAACATAGTAAACGGGAGTCAAAGAACAAAGTCACAAGAATTACCGTTTCTAAATAGTTTACAAAGTAAAGTATATAAAGTAAACAGGGCTGTACGACAGTGGAAAAAGATGGAATCTCTTCTACCAGTTTATTAAAGTTAAATAAGAAAGTTTTTCTTTATTGTTTTTTGTTAATAAAAAATATGTAATATTTGTTTTAACTTTTATACACTGTTACGTCTAGTTTGTTAATATACCAGGACAGAGTTTATTTTTAAAAAGTTTTTTTCCTTCTATTTGTTCTCTCAAAAAGCGTATGTAAGACGAAATGTCGCCATCTTTAATTTGTTGGTTTGGAAAAGAAAATGTTTTGGGGTGTTTCCACGGGAGTTTGATTTCCCCGAGGACAGCGTGGGGAAAAACGCACTGAGCTAGACTTGTGAGGCAGTCTTATGTTATAGGGCTAGACTAGTGAGGCAGGTTGTGAGGATATTACCGACTCGATCAACACTTTGTTTTTTGCCTTGGTCTATTCTTAGTATTCCCAAATCATTCCCAAGTCATCCCTTTAAATCATTACCGACTTTAACCCCCTCTACTTCTAACATCCCCCCCCCCTGATGATTCATTCTTACAGATTCTTTCACTCGCACTCTCTGTTTAAACTTTTTGACGTCTATACACTCAATATAAATGATGTGTTTAAAAGGCATTAAGGGGATATTAATTAAATCTTCAGTAAAATAAGAGAAAGCTTCATGTAGGGTTATTCGCTTACTTATTTTTTTGTTTCTATGCTTTATTTAGACCTTTGATATAGTTATCAATTTCATTGGAACTTGGTGCTGTAACACAAATTATACATTTGTTGTGTCCGTTTTTAACAATGCGTAAGCACGTACAAAACAACCGTGCGGAGATAGTTATTTACGTACCAAGGGAGGAAACAGAGTCATTACTCCCCCCCCCCTGTTTTTGTTGTGTCCAAAAGCTTAAGCCGTGTGAACCATTATGTTTAAAGAGAGGCGTAGCCGAGGGGTTTATAGGGATGGTTCCTGAGGCGGAGCCGAGAGAACCAGCAAGTTCACTCCTGAGGCGTAGCCGAGGAACGAACTTAAAGAGAGGTGTAATGAAGGTTTTCTCCCGTGGTACAAGATTTTTCCTCTAGAAGGGAGAAAATTGTAACAAATAAAACTTTAATTTTATTTAAATATACAACTAAGATTTTATTTAAAATCTTTAACTAGATACTCACAACAATAACACTAAATACTCATTACAACAACAAAATTGTTATTTACCCTACAACAAATAAGTAAAAAAGAATCATAGATAAATGAATAGATACAGAGGTTGGCTTGCTTAGTCATTCAATTCAAATTAACATGAATGCCAACTTAAATCTTACTTTTAATTTAAAGACAACACTGATTTTTATCCAGAATATTTCTCGAGCAATAAACAAATTTGTCAAGTATTAATTTAATCATTATCTTTTTACGTGTCTTTTTGGTTGTTAAAAAAACAAAAGTTTTAAGTCAATGAATGTTTGACAACACTGTCAAACATAATTATTTTAGACCAAAACAAGTAAAATGAAGAAACAAACGAAACTATTTGATTGTTTACTAGTTTGTTTGGTTTACTTTTGAACTAATAAAAGTTAAATACAGTTTAAAGGTACGATTTGTCTTTACTTCGCCATAATAATTGTAATAGCTGATCTAGTTACTACGTTGTTTACCTAAAATAATTCTGGCGCGGTGGTCCGCATGTCGGGCGAATTTCCTTTGGATGCGTGTTTCCGTGCTTTTTACATTATATAAGTTTACAACTACTAAATAAATAATTCCGGCGCGGTGGTCCGCTGTCGGGCGAATTTCATTTAGAATGCTTGTTTCCTTGCTAAACAACCCATTTCTTGCTTAAGGTTCTGGTTCATGCTTTAGAACCTAAGCAGTAACTCAATTGTCGAGCACTGCTCGTAACTCATTTTGTCTGTATTTTCCAAAGGAAATGCGCATAATCATCCAGTTGTTGTACAAAACCATGCCTCTAAAATTAAAAGTACGCTTAGTTACTTATCTTTAAGCTTAGTCAGTTATCTTTAAAGGTTTTAGCGCATTTCCTTTGGAAAATACAGACAAAATGAGTTACGAGCAGTGCTTGACAATTGAGTAACTGCTTAGGTTCTAAAGCATGAACCAGAACCTTAAGCAAGAAATGGGTTGTTTAGCACGGAAACAAGCATTCTAAATGAAATTCGCCCGACAGCGGACCACCGCGCCGGAATTATTTATTTAGTAGTTGTAACTTATATAATGTAAAAAGCACGGAAACACGCATCCAAAGGAAATTCGCCCGACATGCGGACCACCGCGCCAGAATTATTTTCTAGTTGTAAACTTATATTAAGTAAAAAAAAAAAACGATAAAAAAATATAGACCCTTCCAGGATGTAAACCCAGGTACTCTGGGTTTGAGTGGTCGTATTGACTCCGGACCACTGGCATTCAACTCAGAGGCCCAAAAAACATTGAAAACGACACCCTACTCGAAATTTAATTTTCAACGACCGTAATTTTGGTTTTCTATAATTTTGTGGTTTTTTCGACTTTTTGGTAACTTAAAGTGGTCGTATCGACTTCGGACCGGTTTCATTCGATTCAGCGCCCAAAATTACATAGAAAACGACACCCTACTCGAAATTTATTTTTTATCGACCTAAATTTTGGTTTTGGGTAATTTACAATGGTTTTTCGACTTTTTGGTCACTTAGAGTGGTCGTATCGACTTCGGACCGGTTTCATTCGATTTAGCATCTTAAAAAACATAAATGATGACCTTTTTCGCGGCAAAAAATATTAACCCTGAATTTTGCCGAATTTTTGAAAATTTCGCTGACTCAGCAAACCGGGTTAATGACGTCACAAAAACCTGGTTTTCAATAGGGTTCGTGTCCTCCCCAAGTTTGTTTTGTACCAAGTTTGGTTACAAAATATTAATCCGTTCGAAAGATAGAGTGTTTACAAGAAAGTGTCTAAGAAATACATATGTATTTATATATATATATATATATATATAATATATATATATATATATATATATATATATATTATATATATATATATAATATATAATATATATAATTATATAATATATATATATATATATAATATATATATATATATATATATATATATATATATAATATATATATATAATATATTATAAGTTCGCGAAACTTATTTTTTCGTCATTAGGGACCTCTGAAACGGATTTGTGTCGTGGTCCGAGGTTCAAATTCCGCCATGACGCCTATCCCATTAGGCGAATTTCCAAAGGAAATTCGCTAACATGATATAGATAAGGTAAGAAAAGTACAGACGCCATTTTTAATTCTGCTGTATTTAAGTAAAAATGATACGTATTTTTGTTTAGACGTTTCAACATTATCAAAACACACTAAAACAGCAGCAAACATCATAAAAATGCATGCATGTGTTGATAAAAATATTAATTAATGCCACGGTTTATATCAAAACAATAAAAACAATGCCTGCCTATATAGAGAGGAGCCCTTCATATGAATGCGCTCTCTCAAAATATTAGAAAATCGAACAAATTCCAGTTTTCTTGTAATAAGTAGTTTCCGGAGGTCTTGTGCAAAACATGAAGAGATCTTTTTTTAAAGCTGATAAAATTCCTTATAAAACGAGTGCTTTTTCGTCTAAGTCGGATAAATACAACTAAAGTTATGGCATTTGTTATGTGGACAAAAGATGCACAAAAAGTCAATATTTTTTCAAAGAAATTCCCTGATCTTGCATTAATTAACTATTTTTTCAGTGTTTTTGAAACAGCCATAACTTTGCTTGCACTCATTCAATTTTGATGATTAAGTACTCGTTTTATAAGGCGCGGTCGAATATCCACGGCCTTCTAGATTCTAGAACATTGGATCACCAACAAACTTTTTTTATAACTTTTTTCAAAATTTTCAGTAATTAGCCGGATTTGTGATAAATAAAACCTATTTCCGTAATCTGCACGCTCTTTTGGTTAATCTCAAAGAGTATTTACATTCACTCAACGATTTATTTTTAATCTAACTTGGTACATACATAACTACTGTTAGACGTCAATGTTATCTACCTGATTTGTGTTATATTTTGAATATATTAATGAAAATTAGCACAAATTGTTATTATTAGCAGTCAACAACACAACAACAAAGAGGTAATTCGTATGTGCGTACGTACATACATACATACATACGTACATACGTATAGAATCGCTTTATCACCTTTAAAAAATGTTCTCTTCATGTTTTGCACACGACCCACAGGGAACCACTTATTTCAAGAAAACTGAAATTAGTTTAATTTTAAAATATTTTGAGCACGAGCAATCATATGAAGGACTCTGGATAGACAGACTATGTTTTTTTCTTTATAATTTAAGGTATATGTTTAGAAAAATTTGGTTTGAAGTAGTACAAAATGAGTCACATTTTTTCATGTCCGGCTATTGGACTATAGGCCTTCATAGACAAATAGTATGTTCTACAAAAACAGTTCAGTTTTGTAGAACATTTGATGTTCATTTATGTTTTCCAATATCCCTGAAAATGCCTTTCACAGTCATAGCGATCATTTACATCGATTATTATTTACATCGACTTAACGTTCGTAGTTTACGTTTATAATAACTGGCAATTTATTTCCATCAAAATTTTAACATTTCATTTTGCATTTAAATTTTAGTTGACCATATGCAGTTTGGTTACAAGCCGTGGCACCTCTAATAAAATTTACGATTAGAGCTCTTCGAAATTCATACCAATGTAACTAGTTTTATAATACAATTGTATATTATATTATGCCGCCTCCGTGGCCGAGGTCGTTAAGGCGTTAGTCTTTAAACTGACCTTTGACACCCATGGAGGTCTGGGGTTCGCATCCCAGGTAACGCTCTCAGTTTATAGAAGATTATTGTTTAGATAAATTATCGCCAACTTTAGAATACACTTTGAGCGAACGGTTGTTACTACCACCGAGGTGGTTCCCGCAGGGGTTATCCCTGATGACCGCAAGCTCTAAACGGGCATTATTATTATTATATATTATATTATTGTGCATATCATAGAGATATATACTAGAGAGGGCATAGCTATATCATACAAAAGACCTGACATCTTTTTGGGGTTCTTTAGGGCTCTGTGTAACAAGCTTATTAAAACCTTCTCCAAGAGTGAGTTAAGGTTATAATAAACCAATTATTTTCGGCGTCCCCACATTGTCGTGTGTTGATTTGTATTTTAACGTTTACTATATAAGACCAAGAGCCCAGGGGTGTTTTGTTAATAAAAAGTGCAATGCTGGAACCGGTCCAATTTTTCGTAAACACCTTCCTGAACAAGGATCTGCAATTCTGCCGACTCTTATCGGATGGGGTCCAGACAGAACGCACTTTAGGGTCAAAAAGTTCTGCCTGGGACACCCATCCGATACGAGTCGGCAGAAATTGCAGATCCTTTTCAGGAAGGTATTTACGAAAAATTAAACCCGTTTCAGCCATTACACCTTTTATTAACTTGGGTGGTAATTTGACCCCTAAAGTGCGTTCTCCCTGGGACACCCACCGATACGAGTCGGCAGATTGCAGATCCTTGTTCAGGAAGGTATTTACGAAAAATTGAGACCGGTTCCAGCCATTACAGTTTTTATTAACACAACACCCCTGGGCTCTTGGTCTATAAGTTATTGTAATTTTGTACAGATAATTTTACAATATTATAAGCGAAGGTAGTCAAGTTACTTTAACGATGTTTCAAAATTTAACCTATAGGCCCCTTCAGTTATAATATCTCTATGGTGCATATTATAATAAAAATTATCAATATCTAACAATCCAATGTTGACCCAAAAACGAAAAATAAATAACTTAGATTAAAAAAAACTGTAATATGAGAAAATGGCAAACGTTCCCCCGTCGTGTATCTCCTAACCGAAAAACAAATTGAGGAAAACCGCGGGACTTTTCCTCTCGTTTTCAGTCGATGCTTTTAAAAGAGGAAAAACCGCAGGAACAACATGGAAGCAGAAACCAAATTTTTCAAATTAACTGTAAATGTGACCCGTGTTGGTTCCTAATCCATTATATTTCATTTTTAAGAGTTTCTATTTTGTATTTTCATTTTTCTATTTAAATTGTTTTTATTTTATTCTGTTTATACATCCTTGTTTCCCACTCTCATTACTCCGTTGATTTTGATTTATTTGAATAAAATATTTTATTTTCATTCAATATCTTAACTATTGATTCACATTTGCATCGCTTTCCATTTCTTCTATTTCTTCTTATTTTATAATCAACTTAATATTACTTTAATGACTCATTAATTATTAATGTAACGCTACTTTGACTTAGGACGGTTTATTCGATTCAGCGCCCAAAATACATAGACACACAACCATTTCTCGAAATTGTGATTTAAACTTTCGACCGTAATTTTTAGTTTCCGGTATGTACAAAGTGTTTTCAACGTTTTTGGACTTTTTAGGGTGGTCGAATCGACTTCGTCCGGTTCATTCGATTTAGCGGTCATAAACCATCGATAATGGTAACTTTTTTCGCGCAAAAAATATAACTCTAAAATTGTATAGACTTTGTAAATAATTACTGACTCAACGAGATAGAATAATAGGGTTCTGTCCTCCTCAATTTATGTTGATTTTTTGTACCTAAGTTTGATTATAAATATATTTGAATCCGTTTTGACAGATAACCCGTGTTTCCATAGAAAGTGTCTTAGATAATTACACACAACACAATTTATATATCTATATATATATATATCTATATATTATATATACATATATATAATATATCTATATAAATATATATTATTATATTTGTGTTTGAGTTCTTTTTTTTGCTGTAAATATCTAATAATATTTTAAATGAAGCATGGATCATAAATGCTTTTTAGATAGGGTACGATCTAAAAAAGTGGATGATATGAAAAACTCTTTCTCATTAATTAAACCCTTGACATGATAGTAAAGGGTTTGCCGTTATTACTCAAGATTATTTTAATCTTGTTTGGCTGAAACATGTGGTTGGTGGTTCTGCAGGTCGCTTGAGTGGGTCAGACGAGGCGGGCTTCGTACCTGTTGCTGCTAGTAACAGGCAAGGCATAAAACCTCACAATGTTATGAGCGCAACAGACTACATCGTTCACCGTTATAGTAAGTATTACTTGGCCCTAATTGATTTACTTTGCACAGACGTTGCACTTTGTAATGATGTTAAGGGAAAATAATACGTAGAAAAAACAAGTGGAGACACAAATGTACTGACTTATTTAATCATATGTACTGACTCATTCAAACAAATTTACAGACTCATTTAAAGAAATGTACTGACTCATTTCAACAAATGTACTGACTCATTTAAACAAATGTACTGACTCATTTAGACAAATGTACTGACTCATTTAGACAAATGTACTGACTCATTTAAACAAATGTAGACGTTAAAAATTAGATTATAAAAACGTTATAATCGCATGCTTTTTATACACGATTTACAAAAATTTTCTTTTCCTTTCACAACCAGCTCTACAAAGTCAGCAGCCTTGAAAGGTCTTTATAATATGAAGAGTAACTCTAAACTGGCATATGAATGCAAATGTGCTCCCTATATAAACTCGTGTTGTATAATTAAGTCAAATTCATTTGGGATCCAGATCATTGCGAATATATAGGCAATGTAAACGCTAACCTATAGGCAAGATTAGGATCCAGTCATTAAACGTATTCTGTATAAATAAGTCAAAGTCATATGAGATCCAGATCATTGCGAATATAAAGGCCATGACAATATAAATAATTGTCAGTGATTTATAATAAAATAAACGGAAGAAAAAAAAATACTTGGGCGCTTAATGGTAAAGCTATAAAAGTTGTAAAAAATAGATTAGAATTTTAGACGAGTGTTGTAAAATGTTTCTCGTATTGGTTTATATCGTATTGTTAAGTTGAAGAGGATTGCCTAATTTAATTAACTTCAACTTTCTTAAGCTGCTTGTGTGTAAAGGCAAATACATCAAAGGACAGTTAAACGTTGGGGTTTAAAGCAGAGTACCCAATCAGATGTAATTGCGTTTTATCTTCTTTATTGCAAAACCAGCAGATTAGGCTGTTAAACGTTGGGGTTCAAAGCAGAGTACCCAATCAGATGTGATTGCGTTTTATCTTCTTTATTGCAAAACCAGCAGATTAGGCTGTAAACGATGGGGTTCGAAGCAGAGTACCTAATCAGATGTGTGATTGCGTTTTATCTTCTTTATTGCAAACCAGCAATAGGCTGTTAAAAACGATGGGGTTCAAAGCAGAGTACCCAATCAGATGTGATTGCGTTTTATCTTCTTATTGCAAACCAAGATTGGCTGTTAAACGTTGGGGTTCAAAGCAGGTACCCAATCAGATGTGATTGCGTTTACTTCTTTAATTGCAAAACCAGTAGTTTAGGCTGTTAACGTTGGGGTTCAAAGCAGAGTACCAATCAGATGTGATGCGTTTTATCTTCTTTATGCAAAACCAGCAGATTAGGCTGTTAAACGATGGGGTTCAAAGCAGTACTAATCAATTGAATTGCGTTTTATCTTCTTATTGCAACCAGAATTAGCTGTTAAACGATGGGGTCAAAGCAGAGTACCCAATCAGATGTGATTGCGTTTTTCTTCTTTATTGCAAAACCAGCAGATTAGGCTGTTAAACGATGGGGTTAAAGCAGAGTACCTAATCAGATGTGATTGCGTTTTATCTTTTATTGCAAAACCAGAAGATTAGGCTGTTAAACGTTGGGGTTCAAAGCAGAGTACCCAATCAGATGTGATTGCGTTTTATCTTCTTTATTGCAAACCGCAGATAGGCTGTTAATAAACGTAGATACGATTTTTTTTGAGTTGAAGGTGACCAGTAAAACTAACGTTATGTTATAATTTTATTGTTGGTGACGATGTAGTCTTAACTTGATATGAAAGTATGAGATTAGGTTGTCTCATTCCAGGAGACCTTTTTCCTGTGTGACTACTTCCTGAAACATCCTGTTTTTTAGGTTATAATTTTGAATTTTCTAAAGGCTGATAGAGAAGGCTGTGTTTACTGTGATGTGTGGGATCGGACTTAATTTACATGGACCTACCGTACTAAATACACTAACTTATAATATACTATACCTGAATTACCCTCCAATTCAAAGTTAACTCATTAACCCTATGGAGTACAAATTTCTCCAAGCTAATTGTTGTTTACCATAGTAGGTTTTTACTTTAATTTAATAAGATATTAAAAGACAAAGAAGCATTTCTATAGAGTTTTCAAAATCAGAACCAATCTCAACCGTCACTAAAAACTCTACTTTTAAGAAACAGAATATTACCGAATAAAAGAAAATTACAAAACGAACGAAATTCTAAATTAATATCCTAATTAAATTTATATTACTCCTCCTTTAAGGGTAAATATCTCAAGTTATTAGTATTTGAAAGGTTTTCGTCTTAAGTAAGTTAATAAGGTTCAACTCTCTTCAAGTTTCCATATAAAGGGTTGAAAGAGTTTTTAGTTTGTTAGTTCACCGCTGTTTGAATAGCGCTAGTAGTCGTGGTATAGAGTTATTAGCACGCAGCTTTCCTTTGATCTTTTCTTTCTTTTTCCCTTTATTCAACGTCTTCACTAAAACCTTTTCAACTAACTTATGACTTATTATCTGCTATATTAAGCGCCCCTCCAAAGAACACCAGTAAGGGGAGCGAATTTTCGGTTAAATAAAACTTTACGTACAACCTTGAAATTGCCACGAAAACATTTTTCTCCTTATATTGAATTTTCTTGTATTAAACGTTAAGACTTATTTTAATTTTATTATAAGAATATCTGCTATGTGAAGTAATCTAATAGATAAATAAAAGTTTTCCACTAAAACGTTCATAATTAAATTTAATCGACAGTTGACTTTCTGCCCTCTGGCTATCATAAGTCATGATAGTGCACTATAAAGATGATCGTTCCTTCCATTACCTGTCAAAAATGATTGATGATAGCCGGATACCGCAAAAAGTTAACTCTCGATTAAATTTAATTGTATATTATTTAGTGAAATGTTTATTTATCTATTTTAATTTCTTTATTTCAATTAACAAATAAAATTTTAAGACAGTTAATTCAAAGGAGACTTTGAAAATTTGTATATCGAAGTGCAAATCAAGTTAATAACTATCACGCAATTAAATTAGAGCAATTAAAACTACGTTTTATTGAGATACACGACGTATGATGTTTTGAAAAGAGCGAGAAATTGCTTAGTTACCTAAGTCTTGCTTGACCTGCCCTTTCTATTTACATACATAAGTACATAGGATACTCTAAGGTAAGCAATAAAAGAAAATCGTGCAAATACTCTAGTGCAAGGTTAAAGCAGTACTTTGCAATAACGAATACCTTAGACTTGCAGTATTCAGTTAGAAAAGATAAAAAAAAAGTAAATAAAAAAGCTGGAGAAAATCTTTTTAAATGTACAAAAAGTAATTTCTCTATTTAAATTAAATAGATTTATAACTTCAAGTGAGTGCTTCATTAAATAGATTTAAAGAAAATATGTATCGGTCCAATCCGCCGAGTAATTTAAAAGGAAATTATTTGACTTTGAGTTTTCCTAGTTAATTTAACTGAATAAAATATCTAAAGAAAATTTATTTCCGAGTTGGTAAGATCTCATTTGTATTCCCAGTAATTTTATAAGCTTGTTTTCTTTGGTTTGGTATATTTTATGCTAATTCAATTTATTCGATATCGTATTGCAATGTGTAGTGCTTGTAACTTTACTATGCAACTGATTGTTACAATCCACGTGTTGGAGGACTGGTTTTAGTTAGCGACATTATTAGCAGATTAGGCTAATTTTGACCTCTCAGCTTATCAGTAATTTCTTCTATAAAGAATGAACCTGTAGAACAGGTTCTCAACCTTTTGGTCTGCGACCCTAAAAATTTGATGGTAACTCCCCCGCGATCTAATTTTTTTCTCTATCATGAGCAAGTTTTGCAAGCTTAGAATTTTGTTAGATTTTACATGATGTTCAAATCAATTAACAAAACAGATACTTGCAGAGTACTGTATACTATGATAGTAAATTATTATTTTCTTACATTTAATATAATTGTCTACAGTTGCTTTATCTGTTGGAGTACGTGAAAAAATATAAATTGGGCAGCGATTTATATTTTGCAATTATTTCAGGCAGCGTAGCGGGCCTGAAATAATTGCAGTGTTTTAGCAGCATTGGGGGCTCATGGAATTTTCACGAGGTCCGGTCCTCGATACCATTACGTCAGACCAGAATCATGGTTTTTCATTTGTTCTAATTTTATTTTTAAGAGAGACGAATCCCACATTTGCTCCTTCCCTGATTACAGCTTAGAATATGAACAATTTATTAGAGCAACAAAATGTGTCTGTAACAGAAATGAACCTCATACCTATAGAGCCGTATGAATCTAATGAAAAGCAAAAGACAACTATAATACCAAAGGAATGGCTGACCTAAGTTCTTATCGATGTTTATACAAGTTTAACCATGTTAAAACTAGGAAATAAAATATTTTTGTAATAAAATTCTTCCAAAAGTATACCTATATATTTTTTTTATTTTAATGTACTATTACCAATTATTTTCTCGCGATCCAAGTGTTGATAATCGCTGCTCCAGTGGTAACCGCGTCAATGTAATTTATGAATCCGACATATTGCTTCCACTGTGAGAGGAATCTTCAATTTTCAAGATATCATGAATGAATGAAAAATGTTTCAACAAATCTGAAATTTTAGGTTCAGCTTTAGTTTGGTTCAAGGAGCATTGTTTTTTTTATTATTGATGTCCTACGTCCCTGAAGATGCGTCTCTCAGTGGATAAAAAACTTAAGATTTATAATTTTAACTGAGACTGTTACCACTGAAAGACCTTAATATTCATGGCAATAACTGCGGAAGCCCATTCATCCTGTTTAGTCAATATGTGTCAATATTTCAACCCAACCCTTGATGATGGCGTTCATTTGAAACCATTCTAGGGATGTTTTATCAACGGTAGTTTTCTCTTACAATGTTAATTAACTTTTATTTTTCTGCTAACTGATTATTTTGTTTGATGTAGGAGGAGCCTTACATAATGTACAAGAAACGAGAGCCTGGAGGAGAAGTACCGACAGGGAATGACCGATTCGAGGGGTACTGCAAGGACCTCGCCGACCTCATCGCCAAGAAGATCGGATCCACTGTGAGTTATCGTCATTGTACTGCGCACTGATGCTGCCATGATAATATTTAAATATCGTGTCTATGAAACTGAAATATGACCAATAGTACAATGTCACCAAATTGTCTCGCAAATTTTAATGTGGTTTGTCCACATTAAAATGTGGACAAACTTGATTAAAATGTCCACAAACCAATGTCCAATGTGGTTTGTTCGGATGATGAAAAGAGAAGAGAGAGTGAAGTTTCTACAATCAACAGTAATATACTGTAGACCTAGTTTTTCTTTTATCCTTGTACCATTTTGATACTTAACATTAAAGAGAGGTTAATTTGGTGAAGAAGTTAACAAATCCTTCGAATAAATCTCGCTCATCTCTGGTATTTGAGTAACATACAAAGTACAACCGCCTTGTCGTCTTGTTGGAGCCTTTAATTTTATAGTAAAAATATATTTTTCGAGCTGTTTTAAAATGAAAAATAAACAAAGAATTTCAGTCGTATTCCCTGCCTAGGCGTACCTTACCCTCACTCTCCGTTACGTCTTCTGTTTATCCGAGCGCAATATTTTTCACCAAATTACGTATTTGTAGAGCGTTATCTGCTTTCCTTGGTTAAACATTTCCCGGGTTGTAAAATTTCCCAAGCAATGTCAAGTCGCTTTTGGCGTGTTTTTTGTCAACTTTTCTCTCACTCTACTCATTGCTACTTAATCTAAATCAAGACGTTAAGGGAACCAGTGACCATAGTTAAAACCAGATTTGTGTTTAATCTTAAGATGTTCCTTAATATAGAATAAATTCAATTTTTGGGGAGTGGAAGGAGAGAAAATCAACTCCAGCTTCAGCGATTTGTTCGTTCCGTATCAGCGTCGGTCCTCCAGGGTAACGGAGAAATTAGCAAGCTTGTCCGTTATAATCTGTATTTTCGCGGTTATAGGAAAACTCGAGTACACAATTTTTATTTGATTGTTAGACATATGTCATGACAATTTGTTTTCTTGAACTTTGTGTGTACGTTTGATTGGGTTTTTTTTCTTTTAGTTTTTCCTTTTCATAATTTCTTTTAAATTCCAATTAATTTTGCTTATTGAATTCAATGAGGCTTGAGTAACATGCACTTACTATTTGTGTTACATAAATTCACACAATACATATTTAATTACAGCTGATCGCCAAGTTTCTAAACTCTGTAGACTGCCATTTTCCTTTTTTGTATTAATGGAATATAAAACAGAAATTATGACGCACTGTGCTGTTTTGGTTTGTCCCAATACGACTCGAACAGGCTAGTAACGTATCTCAGGTAGAAGAAGAGGGAAGTCGACAATCTTGGCGTTTAGGGCTATCTATGATATCTGGGGTCTACTCACTCTCGAAAAACGAGCAAAACAACGAGCTCATCCCAGTCAACACGAGCAGCACCTGTCAGTCAAATGTGTATCGAGCACACCTGTCAATTAGACAATTTTTGTAATCGCACACCTGTCAATCCAAATTGTATCGACACCTGAATCAAAATGTATCGAGCACACCTGTCAATCAGTCAAATGTATCGAGCACACCTGTCAATCAGTCAATGTATCGAGACACCTGTCAATCAGTTAAATGCATCAAGCAAACCTGGCATCAGTCCATGCATCAGTGCATCGTCAATGCATCAAGACACCTGGCATCAGTCAAATATATGGGGAATCATATACAAATGATTTATGTTTCTGTTATTTCTTTAAATGAATAAATTAAGCAATTTTATAGATAAGAGCTGTGAGCACACCTTTTAAAATAAAACAAAAGATATGGAGTCCCATTTTATTTAATTATTATTTTTATTAAACTTAATTGCTGTATTACGACGTTTATTCTATACACGATATTATCAAGAATACTTGATTTATCAAGTACAAATATTAATTAGTTGATATTTTTTTATATCAAAAATATATAAAACTACAATATAATGTACAAAAATTAAAGTTGGACTACTTTATATCTGCTGTATAATAACAATGTAAACATACATACATTTATTTATAATATATTGAATTTATAAGATTAAAACATCGCCTTGTATTATTAAGAAACAGCCAGGATTCATAGATCTATCAGATAGAATAAAGTGGTAAATTATTCACAACTAACCGGTCTCCCGTATCGATTTGTCCGACCGGCTCAATAGAGTACTTCAAATGCGGAGTTTTCTTATGATCTTGGATAGACGGCTCGTCAGAGTATTCAGCCGCTGTTGGCTCGGCAGAGTATTTAGCCTCAGTTGGCTCGTCAGAGTATTCAGCCGCTGTTGGCTCGGCAGAGTATTTAGCCTTAGTTGGCTCGTCAGAGTATTCAGCCGCTGTTGGCCGTCGGAGTATTTAGCCTCAGTTGGCTTGTCAGAGTATTTACGCATATATCATTTAATACTACCGTGTTTTTCATCATAACATAAATAGTTGACACAATATAATTGTGCGAGAGACACCTTGGAGATGTAACAAGCAAAAAGCAATGCTACATCTGGGAACTGTTCCATCATTCGACATTCGTCATCATTGATAGCTCGACATAATGTCATGTCCCACTCTGTTTCGTTACGTCAAACTCATCTCGCACAATTATATTGCATTTACACTTACGGATTTTCCCCGACGAGTGTAGATGGATGGACTTGCTCAAAAGATCATTCACTTGAGTCAGCTGGCTCGTCAAAGGGTTTTTTTAAAGGATTATTTCTGATGAGCGTAGATGGATGGACCGACTCGACGGATCAGTGTTGGAGTTTATAATGAGTGACATAAGTCACTTTAATATTAAGATAAGACAGATAAATATTTTATATCTTGTGTTAAATACAATATATTTAGTCTTACATAAAATCTAATTAACTCTATTAATCATACTCTCGTGTCAGTTGGTTCTTTAGAGTATTTTCATACACGGATTTTTATCACGAGCCTGGACAGATGGACCGGCTCGACGGATAAAACTTGCGAGTCCGCTGGCTAGTGTTTACCAAATATTTTGAATAAAGGGAATAACGGGCTAAGTGATTTGCCATTTACAAAGTGACCCAGTAGAGGAAAAACAGAGAAGAATCCATCACAAAACATACTTCAAAAACAAACAAAGAATAGAAAACAAATAACTGCAAATGCTTGGTACGAACTGAGCATACTTACAATAATTACATTCCTTTCACAGGTTTTAACTTTAGAGGCTAACCTACCTTTGAACCATTGGTTATTTTGTAGGTTATAAACAATAAGAGGAAAGTGATATACTTAAATTTTGCTTGTCACCATCTCGTGTCTTTTAATTTTTATTAAAAATAATAAAAGTTAGCTCTAAAGTGTTTGTTAATCTATGTTAAACTCGTCTTATATATGTTTCATAACCTACATTTCACGCCTTGAGCTGTGAACATGATAGACAAGGCAATTATACTCCTACTTCCGTATCTTACACGACGTTCATAGTGTTAGTTATGATCCCTTATCGTGGCATCCCCTTTATTTATGATTTTTGGTATTTACTCTTAAGGAATTTTTTGTAACGAGCCTGAATTGAGGGGCTCGATGGATTAGGCTCATGAGTCAGCTGGCTCGTCAGAACATACACACTTATGGTTTTTTATCACAGGCTTGACTCGATGGATAATTCGTACGTATAAATGCTCCGCATAGTTTTTTGTGCCAAATTATACGATTTAATTTAGCAAAACGACCTAATTTCGTTTGAATTTCATCTTACTTATGTTTTGAAGGAACATTTTGAAATGTTTAAATGTTAAATTATGTTGCGTAGAAGTAGTTTTGGAGGAAGTGGGACGGACGCTGAGGGGGAGACGACCCGAATCCTCTGAAATATTTGTTTGGGTTTTCTCAAAAAACTTTCAGACCCTGGTAGTTTATATATTTTTGTTTTTAAATAAAAATCCTTCAACAAAAAATATTATACGCTTTTATCAAATGGAACGTAAAAACTTTTATCTTTTGACAAAGTTTATAGGTTAAAAGAGAAAAAAGGTTTTTTGATATAAAGGATTTACTGGAGAGATGTGCTCTTTGGAGAGACTTCATGAGATAGAGAGGGGGTGTTTTAGTATTATGGTATTGCGAGGGGGAAATGGCCCCTTAAAGGGGAAAAGGTCCATCAGGTAGGATTGGGGGTAGCCAGGAGATTTGTGGTCGGATCAAGTGGTCGCTCCCCCTCCCCCTCTCACGGGCTTTTTATTTCGGAACTATTCCCTGTCTAAAAACTTGGCCTCGACGAATTTATGACTTTCAACTCTGGGAATTATGAGCTCTGTAAAAAACGAGAGATTGGTCGAAGGTAAAAGATTTCCGTGAAAATATAGATGGCACTGAGTGTTGCATGGCAACCTTATCAAACTTAAAGCAACGCTTTCTCTTGTACTTGTTTTTACCGACCGTAAAGCTTACATTTGTATGTCAGGCTCTTTTGCTTAATAGGGGAGTCAAGCATAAATAGCTTTGGTTTTGCGTAAAATGTCAAAAGTTAAATAAGACCCATCTCCCTTCCTATCTCCCCTAAATTTAATATTAACTCACCCCTGGTTAATAACTCCATTACAAAGTATCTGTTCCAAATCAATTTAAAACTACAATCAATTTATAAATACAAAAACTAATTAAAGTAGTATTTTTTAATAAGTTTGTAAAAAGTTTATTCATATTAGTAATAAGTAACTAATAGTTATAAACTAATTAGTTACTCAATTTGTATAAACTTAACTATAAGTTTTACGCTTATGCGAAAAATTAGTTTAAAGACGTCGGCAATTATTTAATTTAAGATCAATTGATGATCTCAAATCTCGGCTCTACTTTATTAATAGGGTACCCATGCTGGTTGATCACCGTCACTTTTTCAGCTTTGCTATTGAAAGTTTTGTAGAAATAACTATTCAGCGAATTAATTTCTAAAGAAAAAATTAGATAATGAGATAGGGTCATGGTTTTTTTACTTTTTATAATTCATACCGTTCGTATATAGGAAAAATATTGTGTTTGCGAAAAATCCGAAACCGGGAACCCACCTGAATTATCTATTTAAGGCGTTTTAAGACATAAATAATGTATTCTAAGTTGTGTGTGTTTTAATGTTTGTGTGTTTGTCTGTTATCATCGTACCTCCAAGTTTTTTATGCTAAAGAGACGGAACTTGATACAAAAATCAATCTTCAGGTCCACTTGTACTATCCGGAAAATTCTGTTATGACGTCAATAACAGGGAATAATGATTAAAAATTTATAAAATGCAGAAAAATATATTAATAGATTTATAATTTAGCCACTCATATTATCTTATATAAGATCAACATGTGTGCCAAGTTTCATTTCATTATCAGCATTTGCTCAAAATGTATCTATAGAGATGTGTATGTTTTTTAAACAAAAATTAAAAAAACAACAAACTCGCTTCGAGCGAAGCGAGTCCCAAGTAGTGAGGATGAGCGTAGAAAATCCGATATGGGGAGTAAATGTTCCGAGGTATCCTGTACCCTATTTTCTAATTTGTTTTAACTATGCAATCATGGCGGTATGTAATGCCGCAAATCCCTTTTCAAGCGTTTCCAGTCACATGAGTGAAAGGCTTCAAAAAGCTACATTGAAATGTCTTCAAAAGGAAAGTTAATTTTAACGAGAATGCTGCCAAACGAGCCAAATTTAAAATAAATTTGAGACTTTTTTCAAAGAGAGAGTTGAATTTATTTGTAAAGGAGAAGTTCAAACAAAAATGTTTAATGCTCTCGACCAGACTTCGTATGAAAAACCTGTGTTATTTATTAAAATATATTTGCATAATGCGGCTTGGAAGAGAAAGGAATAGTCGTACCCCCATAGTCCGTCCAAATATCCTGGGGCTAATCTGGAGAGGGTTTCCTTTTGTTTCACGCGGTGTCTGATATTAGGATCTTCTGGCTCTCTTGGATCTTTATTTGAGCTCACATCTAATCTAGACCGAGATGAAAAAGAAGAATTCTTTTTGATTCTCGTCTTTATTTCAGAGGGCTAACAAACTGTCATGATCCATCATTTAGGGTATTACTTGATATGAATGTCATGAATTCTTAGCTTTTATTTTTATAAAATTTAGTTAGCTTATGTATAATAATAATAATGCCCGTTTAGAGCCTTGCGGCTCATCAGGGATAACCCCTGCGGGAACCACCTCGGGTGGTAGTAGCATCCGTTACGCTCAAAGTGAATTCTAAAGTTGGCGATAATTTATCTAAACAATAATCTTCTATAAACTGAGAGCGTAACCTGGGATGCGAACCCCAGACCTCCGTGGGTGTCAAAGGTCAGTGTAAAGACTAATGCCTTAACGACCTCGGCCACGGAGGCGGCTTATGCATTTACAATATATAAAGCATAGAATCAAAATATAAATATTATTATTATTATTATTACTAATATTAGTTATTAAAAAAGCGAAAAAATAATTTTTAGTCTGCCTTTAGTAAATGACATTCCTTAGTGCTTTTTCTGTTAACATATAAATTTAAATTATAATTAGTTTTTACAGAACTTTTACTTTAATTTATATGCTAATTTTTTTATATAAAATATAGAAAATTTGCAGTTTGAGGTGACTGTTAAGAGTTTTTGAGAAAATTACAGAGCCTTTTTAGAGTGGCTGGGGGGGCGCCAAGTAACCTCGTGGAAAATTTACACGCCTTGTGTTTTTCAAGTGAGACATTTCCCTGTTGAAAAATTCTTTTCCTTTAAAAACAAGTGAAATAAAGAAAAAGAGAAGTGGGGGTAATTGAACATTTTTGCAGCTTTTTCTTCTTCTTATCCCTAAAAAAGACCTGTGTTAATTTTAATTAAATGTTTTGAAGAAGATAAGGAAGAAATAATTGGGATGAGATCTCGAGACTTGGCGTACTTGAGTGTAAAAGAGAGGTTTTCTTTGTTTGCATTTCTCTGGTAATGTGGAATAATAAAGAAAATTACCTACCAACATAAAGGTTTTGTGTTGGTAATGCTGTTTTTGAACCAACCATCCCGGTCAAGGTCAGACTTTCAAATGGTGTATGTCTCAGTTCGAAACGTTTTTAGCTAATTTGATCCAAAAATGACACTATTAAGGTTTTTTGGATGGCATATGTAGACAGGGAGACTCTCTACCGTGGCACTACGATAAATGAGTTCTATTAGGGAACTAAATGTAAATCTAAACGCGGTTTGTTCGGATGGAATATGTAGACAAAAGACTCTGCTGTCGCACTACGCTGAATGAGTTTTCTGTTCACGATATAATGTCCGTGGCAGCTCAAGGATCTTTATTAGGACCTTTATTCAAGGATCTTGAATAAAAAGGATTACGCATTAAGGAACTTTTCTGACCCTATGGAAGTTGTATAAGATAGAGAAGCATCTTACCTTCCCCTTGGTTATAATGGAAAAAAGGAGCCAAACGCAGGTTATGTAGCAAGGTTGTCGAATTTGCTTCTCAACTTTCTTTTGTGCTTCTCATGATTGTTATTGTTACATTTGTGGTGCTTGTTAAGTCATTTGTGCTTGTTTAATTTTAAATTTTGGACTATACTTTGCCACTTTAGTGAATGATAATTTAGGCGTGTGTTTTGTTATAACCTTCTCAAGCAATAAACAATAGGAAACCATTGAGAGGTAAGTTTGCCTCTAAAATTTAAGGCCTGCACTGTTATAAGAATTGTAAGCATGCGCAGTTTGTACCAAGAATGTGCAGTTGGTTATTGACGTGTGTTTCGTGTTGAATTCTCTCTATTTTTTGGTTTTCGATAGGGTCACCTTTTTTATGGCAATCGACTTAGTGTGTCATCCCTTTATTCAAGATCCTTCGTAGCAGCGCCACCGTCGCTGATATTAAATTGATAACAAAAGGGCGATCAACGTTATAATATGTATTTACCTTAAATGTTTTCATGATGTAATTTATTTTAATTAATTTTAGGGTTTTTAAACTCACTGAAGTCACTCTTTAAATGAGAAAAACTTTTAAATGGGTTGTCACGAGTTTTTAAATAAACTGATAAGAAGGTGATAATCACAATATAGTATTTTATTTTATTTATTGTTACTTAATTATACTTTTGAATAATTTCAGTTTGCTCAAACTCACAAATTTTCTCTTTTATTACAATAAATTGTTTAAATTAGTTGCAATAAGTTTTTAATGATAAGATATTTCTCAACCTTTGTGTTTTCTTTCATTTATGTTATAAAGTGTTACTTTTGGTTTAATATTATATTAAAATATTTTTATTACAGTTTAATATAAAACCGTGTTTTATTTGTTTAATTAAATATAACCAGGTAATGGTAAATATTTGTTTAAATAAAAACAAATCCAGTCTGTAGTGATAGAGTAATCTAAATATAGAACCAGGATTCTATATTTAAAATCCTGGAATAGTCGAAGTATTTATGTATGAAATATTAACTATTACTTTGTACAGACGCGGGATTTGTCAGGGGGTTCAACCCCTCCCTAGGGGTTTCACCGTGTTCAAACTCCTAGGGGGTTCAACCCCGTGTTCAAACTCCTAGGGGGTTCAACCCCGTGTTCTAACTCCTAGGGGGTTCAACCCGTGTTCAAATTCCTAGGGGGTTCAACCGTGTTCAAACTCCTAGGGGGTTCAACCCCGTGTTCAAACTCCTAGGGGGTTCAACCAAATCCTAGGGGGTCACCGCAAGGCGAGTCCGAAGTGGTGAAGATGAACGTAGCAAATCAATCCTATGTGTGAGGGACAGTTCTGAGGTAATCATGACTGGTTGGATTCGAATTGCAATTCTACGTTTAAATATAAATATTAAATTTTTTTTCTGGCAAAATTTTTCTTGCGGGAAAAGTGTTACCAAAAAAGAGAGAGAAATGCATTTACGCACGAAGACAGCGGTCTGTCAACAGTGTTGGACTCAGGGTCTGCCTTATACCAATTAAAACTCACTCCGCGAAACCCCTTGAACCTAGTCTGGACCGTTATTTACAATACTTCAGGCTAGGTTTTATCTTGAGCCTTCCGGCTCCCTCCCATCTTACCCCCTATGTCTCCTTTTGTCGAAGCTTTAATGTGGGTCTAGACGTTGCAATGAAATCTGCAACGCCTAGAACCAACCTCAGAACCTGACAAATAATAATAATAATAAATAATTAATAATAATAATAAAATAAAATAATAAAAATAGATAAATAAAATAAAATAATAAAAATAGATAAATAAAATAAAATAATATTACATACATGCTATAAATATGGCTGACTGTATAGATAGCTGTCTATGGAGACGACCTTCTGTATAGATGGCAGTCTATATAAATGGCCGTCTGTATAGCTAGCTGACTGTATAGATGGTTTTCTGTATTCATGGAAAATGGCTTTCTGTAGGGCAGCCCTCTGTATAGATGGCTTTCCCTAGAGATGACCTCCTGTATAGATGGCAGTCTATATAAATGGCCGTCTGTATAACTGACTGTATAGATGGTATTTTTGTATACATGGCTGTATGTTCAGACGACTTTCTGTTGGGCAGCCCTCTGCATAGATGGCTTTCTCTAGAGATGACCTACTGTATAAATGGAAGTCTATATAAATGGCCGTCTGTATAGATAGCTGTCTAAATATATGGCTGTCTGTATAATGGCTTGTCATACATCTGGCTGTCTGTCTGATGGTTGTATGTAGAGAAGCTATTTGCATAGATGGCATATAAAAATGATGGTCTGTATTAATGGCTGCCTGTAGAGATAGCCGTCTGTGTAGATGGCTGTTTGTCGATATGACCGTCTATGTTGATGTTTGTAGAGATGGCCGTCTGTATGATGGCCTTCTGTATAGATGGCAGTCAATATAAATGGTGATCTGTATAGATGTCCATGTTTTTATAAACTCAATACAACAAGAATTCAAGTCTTATGAAAGAAAGAACTGACTAACTTAGTTTCCTCGAGAATTTCACTGACTATAGTAAAAACGAGACTCTACCAATCTGTACTTATCTAATCGAAGTATTCAAATTTAAAAAATCTTTATCTATGATGTTTGATATAGTTCGGTGCTGTAATATGATGCAAAGGTTTTTCTGTTACTGACCGAGGTTTAATATTTGTTTAGATGAGAGGTGGAAAGGACGGCCAATACGGGGAACCCTGACGTTAAGGGAGGGACGGCATTCGGAGAAGTCTTTATATATATTTGTTCTTCTCTCAAAGATCTTGGGTTCGCATTCCAGTATTTATTAATTTTCTTTTATAAAGACTATATTATTAATAGTAATAGGAATCTATTTTTTTCAGAAAATTTAAATACAAATTGTAAATGTAGCTTATACTATTTATATAATAATTATTGATTTAAAAAAAATATTACTAAAATATGGCTCTCTATGGAAAATGTGTAGAGTGCAGGATATTTTGGTAAAATTAAATAATAATTTCAAATTTTATTTCATTAAATTTATTTCTTTTTTCTTAATTAAATTAATTTTAGTAATAGCCAGCAAATACCTACTCGCAATGGTTTCCGTATGATAAAAATCCTTATTTTGTTTCTTCTGGAAGCTCCCTACCAAGCAATTATTTGCGGGCGTGTCTCTTATTATGTCACACATACTAAGTATTTATAATACAAAATAAACTACAAAATAAGCCTTATTTTATATTTAATATTTCTAAATCAGAAAGATTAAGATATTCTATGGTGACGAGAAAAACTGTTGCATTACTCTGATTTAATATAATGATATCTTATCGAGTTTTCACTTGGGAGTTTACTAACTTACTACTGTTCAATATAACTTGCTACTGTTCAATTTATGAAGAGCCGCGGTAGAATAACCTTACTGTTCTTTCTCATTTGATATCATTTTTTTGTGAGGAGAACTAGTCATCGGTTCTCTATTCCAAAAACGTTTCATAAAAATGATCTTGAATGATAAAGTTTTTAAGTGACGGCGATTCTATAATCTGCCTACATTTTCACTGAGGAACATCTAATAATTAAATTACCTTGCATTACTACCGCCATCAAATGATTTTGAATAAAGTATTTGTTAAAGAATACAACTTCTCCGATCTGTTTATTAATATTTAAAACCCCTAAGAATATCCGCAAAGCCTCGTGACATCTTATTACAACAAAAGAAAATTCCTGGTTTTTCGTAAAAAAGAAATTTTCATAAAAATGAAGAAAAATAATCAAGATTTTTTTTTATCCCTTAATTTTCTTGTTCTTTAAAAGTTTCACGACGGAAGTAAGAAAACCCCCCAACAGATAAATTTGTCGATAAAGTAAAGGCAGGAATAATTTAGAACTCGTCAGTTTTAGAAGGGCGTCAGTATCCTGGTAAACTGAAAATGAAGAATGCAGATTCGGGGGGGGGGAGTCCCTTCTTTATTCCCTCCCTGGAGTCAACCTCTAAAGGGCACAAATTGAACCTTTCCTCAAGTAAATGGGATCCCTTGGAAAAGAGCTTTTGCCGCCTTTAAAAGCCTTCGATATTGTGAAAGTCTTAAACTGTGACAGTGTAACACCGCTTATAGCGTGACACCATTAGTGACGACACTCGATGTTTCGCCGTAATGCTCCCAAAGTAAACTTTATTGATCAATTTTTCTTTTCTTTTTTTCTTTATTTATGGTAAATATATTAAATATATTATACGTTTTATATATAATCTGTATATAATTATTCTTTTGAAAAAAAAAAAAATAAATTAAATATAACGATAAATTGTTTTTATTAAAAAAATGTATTGGAAAATAAAATTAAAAAAAAAGTTTATCGTTAAAAAACTAAAATAAGATTTTTAAACTAGAGGCAAAGCACGGTTAGTCAGACTTTAAAAAGTTAAAAAACTTAATTTAATTTCTTAATCCATTTAACTCTTTAAGGACTAAAAGTTATTAAATTAAAGTGCGTATAAGTTTAATCAAAAAATTATGAAAAGTTTTAAAATTCAAAGGAGTCGAGTAAGAAAAATGTGGAGATAATTTATAATTGAAATAAATAGTCTAGGTAAATAAATTAAAAAGTTAAATTTAGGTATTACTTTAGGTGAATAAAGTGCTGAAACGTGTGCTTCAAATTTAAACCCCCTACAGCCACTTTTGAATGTTAAAAATTGGAGTCATTAAACCTGATGTCTGAATTGTTTCAAAATTTTTATCGCGGACGGCTCTCAAGTTGGCAAAATACTTATGCATAACATATATATATATATATATATATATATATATATATATATATATATATATTATATATATATATATTATATTATATATGTATTGTATATGTATAATATTGGTACCATATATATGTGGTAAATATCAAGTAGGCAAAATATTATAGAAAAATGTAAGGCCAAATGTAATAAAAATGTTTAACACTGAATTTAAGTAAAACTTACTGGATGCAAACATAAAATAGAAGGACTATAAAACAAGCAATAGTATAAATATGACAAAGGAAAAGATAAAAGATCAGTAGAAGGACGAAGTAGAGAAATAGAAGAACACAAAAAGAAAAATAGAAACACATATACATAGAGATATATACTAGAGGGGCATAGCCTATCAATACATGAGAGCCTGAAACATATTTTTGGGCTCTCAGGGCTCTGTGTAACTTCATTGAAACCTCTTCAAGAGTGAGTTAAGGTTATAATAATCAATTGTTTTCGGCTTCCCACACATTGTTTGTGATTTTATTTGTATTCGTACAATATAAGTTACTGTAATTTTGTATTGATTATTTTATTATATTAAAGCGAAGGTGGTCAGGTTACTTTTTCGATGTTTCAAAACTTAACCTAATTGGTCCCTCTAGTAATAATATCTCTATGAATATAACAACACGAAGAAAAAAAAGAATGGACTCGGTTTAACAATGTATAAAATCAAATTTTTAAAAAAATACAAATATACATTAACACGCAGATAGTGATGAATTGGACAATACACATAGTTAGCTATACCAATAAGCACTTAAACATACACATCACACACACAAACACACTGAAATAATAAGATCATTACTACTCAAATAATTAAGATAAAATACCGTAACTTAAATAAATGAGCGAGAAGACTAAGGTTTTTAATACTTGCTACGAGATTTTGGAAGCAGTAAATACTGCTTATTTGTGTGTCCGATAACTCACAAGAGTCATCGGATCACTCTAGAGCGTGGTCAGTATGTGGATGGGTGATCAATTGAAATATAATAGGGGTTTTGTTGGATATACTAGAATATAATTAATTAATTTTAATCCGAGTATGTAGTTGTAAGAAGAAGCGTTGCAAATGTGACTCATAAACAAGTTCAGAGTACCCCCGTACCTGATTTTACTTTGCCTTCGAACAGGTCAACTTTACATTGTCCTGTACTTCTCTCTTTTTCGAGTCGAAGTACCTGATTACTTCTGATGTTCCGATGATTTATGTTTATGATTTTATTAAGCTTTTAGAAGTTTGTATGCTATGGCTAATGCAATGTAGTTGCTTATTTAAAAAAAAAAACGAAAAGTTAAAATATGTTTTATAATCTTGAAAAAAAACTTGAACAACTTATCTCGTAAATCATTAAAATTTAACAAGAAAATAAAAATAACTAAGTTTCTACTAACAGAGTTATATGTTAAAAATATTGAAGCGATTCTTCCGAGCCCTATAAATATACGAATTTATTTATCGACTTTATTTTATCCATATACAACATTGTACTGCTATGGCGTTCTATGCTAGATTCAATTCATAATTTAACTTTTATGTTGTACAGTTTTAGATTCACTCATACATTAGATGTGTTTAGATTCAATCATACATTTATGATGTACAGTTTTAGATTAACTCATACACTTTATTTCTATGATGTACAGTTTTAGATTCAACTCATACATTTAACTTTTATGATGTACAGTTTTAGATTCAACTCATACACTTTATTTCTATGATGTACAGTTTTTAGATTCAACTCATACATTTAACTTATATGATGTACAGTTTTAGATTCAACTCATACACTTTATTTCTATGATTTTCAGTTTTAGATTTAACTTAACTTCAAGTTATATTATTTTACTTTTATGATATTCAGTTCATCATCACTTATCATTATCATTCTTCAGTATTTAAGTCTTACATTTTACTTTCATGATTGTATTGTTTTAGATTCAACTCATATTTTTACTGTCATTAAGTTAAGTTTCAGATTCAACTAATTCATTTTTTTTCTATAATGCGGTCTTAAATTCAACTCATTCATTCTTAATGCGCCTTAAATTCAACTCATTCATTTATTTCTATAATGTCGGTCTTAAATTCAAACTCATTCATTTATTTCTATAATTGCGGTCTTAAATTCAACTCATTCATTTATTTCTATTAATGCGGCCTTAATTCAACTCATTCATTTTTTTTCTATAATGCGGCCTTAATTCAACTCATTCATTTATTCTATAAATTGCGTTCTTAAATTCAACTTTCATTTATTTCTATAATGCGGTCTTAAATTCAACTCATTCATTTATTTCTATAATGCGGCCTTAATTCAACTCATTCATTTTATTTTCTATAATGCGGCTTAAATTCAACTCATTCATTTATTTCTATTTAATGCGGCCTTAAATTCAACTCATTCATTTATTTCTATAATGCGGCCTTAAATTCAACTCATTCATTTATTTCTATAATGCGGCCTAAATTCAACTCATTCATTTATTTCTATAATGCGGTCTTAAATTCAACTCATTCATTTATTTCTATAATGCGGTCTTAAATTCAACTCATTCATTTATTTCTATAATGCGGCCTTAAATTCAACTCATTCATTTATTTCTATAATGCGGCCTTAAATCAATCATTCATTTATTTATAATGCGGTCTTAAATTCAACTAATTCATTTATTTCTATAATGCGGTTCTTAAATTCAACTCATTCATTTATTTCTATAATCGCGGCCTTAAATTCAACTCATTCATTTATTTCTATAATCGGTCTTAAATTCAACTCATTCATTTATTTCTATAATGCGGCTTAATTCAACTCATTCAATTTATTTCTATAATGCGGTCTTAAATTCATATTCATTTATTTCTATAATGCGCTTAAAATTCAACTCATTCATTTATTTCTATAATGCGGCTTAAATTCAACTCATTCATTTATTTCTATAATGCGGTCTAAATTCAACTCATATATATGCGTTAAATTCAACTCATTCATTTATTTTATAATGCGGTCTTAAAATTCAACTCATTCATTTATTTCTATAATGCGGTCTTAAATCCAACTCAAATATTTAGTTTATCGCGTTTATTGTTAAATTCCTCTCATGCCTCTAATAAAAGAAGCAATCTAAATAAGTCTGCTAAAGATTTTTTTAAAGAAAATATTTTACATTTTACTTCATTCTTTAACAGTTTTTATAATCATTACTGATAATAAAACAAAAGAATTCCACAAAAAATATTTCATGAATTTTTTGACTTTATACTTTTAAATTGTAAGCTGGCGCATTTATGTATTTTTTTATGAAATTGCAATCAATAAGAACTGAATTAAGGATAAATGAAATTTATTGTTTATTTATTTATGTTCTTGCATTTAAGATTAAATAAAAGTATAATTTTTATTTCTCCTTACAAACTACTAAAGTTATTTAGGACTTGTTTTCTATTGATATTAAAAAAGGTCTTCAGCCTCTTGACCTATTGGTGGCGTCTGAGCTGGGGGCCGCATTGTTGTTGTCCTATATGTGATGTCCTATATTTGCTTAGAATAATTCTGTATATAGAAGGAGCACTACTGATAACACGAAAGGATGTTCGCTGGTGAACTTAGTAATGCTGCCAACCTAACAATATAGAATTTTCTAAAAAAAGTTTGCAATACTTCCGGTTGCTGAATTATTATGTTCTATTATTAATTAATGATTGATTATTCATAAATACTAATATATACATATCGGTGCATTACAATATTTAAAGCATTTTAAATTGTAGTTTAACATTTATTAAAATTATATTAAAAGTAGTCCTGTCACTAAATGTAGATGCTTGTATTCCGCCACCCTTTTGCCATCTAAGACCGCTTTTATTAAATACTCAGCAGGTGTTTTAGGTTATAATATTTGTTCTTTACGATCTTTCTTCATTAATCGATATTTATGACACGTATTTAAAATAATGTTTTGTTGTCAGGTTGGCAGCATTACTTGCACCAGTCAACCGGCTTTCGTGTTATCAGTGGAATTACATTGTGTTTACGGCCCTGTGCTCCTTCTATATATTGTATTATTCTAAGTGTATTTGTTTTTTGTATTGTTACTCTTTTTAAGTGGTATAATGCCACAATCCTAGGGAATTTCCATATTTATTAGTCCAAAAACGTGATTTGTTTACATAAAATTCTATACTTTAAACGATTTAATTGTCACTCATGCCGTTAGATATTTTTGGACATCGCTATTTTGTATACTATATAGAGAAGCTATTGATTTTTAATAAATTTTTTAAACTATCGCTGAGTCATTTTTGAGATGTAATGACGTCATAAATATTTTACTTGTAAATATTTTAGTACTTTTCTGTCGTACACGTATAATCTGGAAATTTGATTCTTTAAGCTCTTGTTAAAGTATACTCTATGTATTTTAAGTTTTATGTAACCTAGTTTAAGTCCAAATATCTTTACTTAATAATTAGATAATATCAATAAGAATTCAAAAATATTATCAGCTCTGTATATTTAAGGATAGTCATAACAAGTGCTGATATCTATTGGTAATATACTGAAACTATTACTAGTATCTTGTGAAACAGAGCTGACATCTTGCGCTTATTCCATGAGTCATTTTAAGATCAATATCATGCCTTTAAATTTTATAAAAATACTTAAGGATCAAAAGAAACCGTTATCAGTTTTGCACTTTAGTAGTACGAATAGAAGCTAATAGAAAATTTTATTGTTGTGACACTTTTGTCTACATGACAGACTCACTCATTCCACCCTCTCTTCTTTCCTATATTAAAAAGTCATGTTTGTAGACCACATAATAATTATATATAAGTATAAATATAAATAAATATATATATATATATAATATATATATATATATATATATATATAATATATTAATATATATTATTATTATCGTAAACACTATTTTTAAAAATTCATAACTTCCATGAAGTATGATTCATTTTTAGCTTAGAGATGATTTTGTAGATAGGGGTACAATTTAAAAATAAATCATATATATAGTTTAATTGATACCACGAAGGAAACATAAATTATCGGTTTATTTCAGCTCTCTTGGCTTTACCTCGATTACCAAAAGCGTAGTCATTTCCCTCGGCAAGCCTTAGGAGCTTACAAATTTAAATATTTAAAGGGAAAAATTCAAACTTGATATTTAAAATCTTTTCCCCTTAATTTTTAAGTTAAGTACTATTAATGTGGATTAATCTACATTAATAGTTTTTCTAACACTTTTTTTAAATTGAAGACGTTTTTTTAAATAAGTCTTAACTTTACATGCTTGTAAGGTTAAGACTGATGTTTATAAATTTGGAACTAAAAATGTTAATGTATTAAGAAGGTCCAAAAAAGATCGAATGCTTAAATTACTTAAAAATTAGCGTTTGCGCAAAAACCTCACAAAGACTAAGCCAGACCGTAGTTTTTTTCAGATAAATATCCCTTTAGCTTTTAACTAAGACATCATATTTTATGAATTATAAACTGAAAAAAACAAGTCGTCTTAACCCCTAAAAAGGTTTGAAAATTCCCCCGATATGCGTCATTTCCTTTTTAGATAAACACCGTAAAATATAAAAAAATACTTTTACTATACTAAAAGAATATTCAGTCATAATAAAAAACAATAACTTTAACACAGCCATAAAAATCTAATGCATTACTTCCCCTCCGACGACACTAGCGCTTTATAACTCACATAGCGGCAGAATCATGAACTAACATTACACGTATCACATCTGATTTATTGTTAAAGTTTTATATCAATTTGTTTGCTATGAATATGCCCTGTGATGGCGAGGTATCTATATTTCTTTGTTTTTTTACATCTCTTGGGTAACATTTATATTTAGAAGAAAAATATGTTTTTATTATACAGAAGGCTTTTCATTGAGAGATAAAAAAATATAAGTTACTGCTTGGAAAGTATGTGAATTTTGAAGTATCAGGATTTATGGTACTACATTAATTGTATTTTTTGCTTTTGTTTAAAAATTATTTTGCCCTGAGTTTCACTTTTTTAAAAAAAAACCTGTACAGATGTGTGACTCACCTCGGCGAGTACAGGGATACAAATTGCAAATTACAGAACTAAGCTGTAAAGTGAACAAATTTTTAAAATAAGAGGCCTTAGTTCAATTAGTTGCTACGCGGTGTCAGTGCTGTGTCAGACTGGACCACGTGATTGTTGTCCTATATTAGTTCGTCATATTACAACTTTATATAAGTGGCACACTGCCGCGATAAATACGAATTTTCATATTGTATTATTCAATAACGTGATTTGTTTACATTATGTTGCATACTTCAATCGATTAAACCAGAACTAATGTGAATAATACATTTTAAGCTTTATCCACGTGTTAACCATACAAATTAGTTCATGTGTATTAAACTTCAGCACAATCGGACAATTCATTGAGTCTGTACGAGTCTATACGAGATTATTTGTGTAAGTACATCCCGAACAATCACACACAAAATATATATATATATATATATATATATTATATATATATAATATATATATATATATATATATATTATATATATATATATATATATATAATATAATTTTACGTGTGTCAATTTTCCCGGATTTGTAAAGGAAGTGAGTTAAAACGTTTCGAAAATAATGCATAAAGAAATAAACAAATCTTAGTGATTAGTGCGCAGATTAATTATTGATTATTGATCAGGATATATAATATATATATATATTATATATATATATATATATATATATATATATATATATATATTATATATATATATATCAAATATTTATTATATTCTTGATCAATAATCAATAATTAATCTGCGCACTATCACTAAGATTTGTTTATTTCTTTTATGCATTATTTTCGAACGTTTTAACTCACTTCCTTTACAAATCCGGGAAAATTGACACACGAGTAAAATTTTCGCTACTCACACTATAATACATAATTCTGAAGGAATCGTTAAACAAGAAAGCAACTGTTCCAAATGAAATTCGCTTGGTGTGAGGACCTCCGCAGTCTCAAAAATAAAAATAATTATTTTTGTAGTTATAAACAACTTCTATAATGTAAATATGACGATAAAAATTATTATTGGTACTATATTTGAACCCCATAGGTCAGAGTATTTTGTCTGTGATTTCTATTGATTGTCCTATCGATTACGGGTTATATTCGTTTCAGATACGAATATTGACTTGTTTTATTTGACTCAGAGTTTCAAAAACTATTAACGATGTCTTATTAGACATTTTTGGCACACATTTTTAGGTATTCTGATTATGAATAGAGTTCTTTTTGGGTTGTTGGTTTTTTTAGGTATTTAGAGTGGTCGTATTAACTTGGGACTAGTTTTAACCATTGACCCTAAAACACACACAAAGGGCTTTTCTCTGCGACTATGTTGGTCCTTATAATCTACCAATATTTAAAAAAAAACATTTCCCCTCAAAATAACCAGATTAATAACGTCACAGCAACCTTATTATCTATTGGAAAGCTGTTTTCAATAAGGTTGTTAAGTAACTAAGTCTCTTATAAATGTATATATCTATGCTCAATAATTTTAAAATGCTTAAATTCTTTGCGCAACTTAACCTGCTTGGCTTATTAACAAAATAAAGAAATTAACATGCTCGATTAGGTTTTCATAAAACAGTTTTTTTTATGTGGAGAGGTTTTTTCTTACATTAATGATTAATGAACTTCACTCTTGAATTACTCCTTCAAATGATTCAACTTGTTGCAGTGATACAATAGTCCATCATATTTGTTGTGCGGTGGATAACTTTGTTACGTAACCCTGCCGCAAAATTTTGGTTTTAGTGAAATAAATGATTCGGTAAGCATTTATTTACCCAAACCGTTGCTTCAAAATATTATACTTTATATTACAATGCACTATTTCAATTTAAATAATCTAAACAAACAATAAAATAACATACACATGTGTAAAATATTGACTCATAATGAAATTTATTTTGATCTCCAAAAACAAATTTTAATATAAGATGACGGAACAATTTTTCATGAATTTTGAATCGTTTTAAACACACTTTGCAAGATCTTTTTTTAAATCTAAATTTCTTTAATGGCCAGAATAAAAGAAGAGAGCAATTAATATTAAACATTTTTCATTTGAAAGTAATTATAACTAAAACTGGGTTGGGAGGGAGGGTCGGTATTCCATGTGTTGGTCGGGGAATGGAAGGCGGTTATTTGCTTTCGTTTAGCTGAGGGAGGGGAGAGCTGGGCTCCGTTCGTTTATAATAGTATAATTAATTAATATAGTTTTGGTTGAAAGAGAGGCTGGATTGGGTTTGGTGACCATTATTAACATCTGTTGCCAAGCCCTATCTAAGTAAATCAACGGTTAAAACTCCCAACCCTGATTTGTGGTAGCCGGTCCAATTAAACCCCACACCGAAATTCGAGGTATTTTAAAGGTGAAACTAGAGTTTGTTGAGAATCCATCTATCACTGTACAACCTAACCTGACAACCTCATCTGAGGATTAATCGCAACACAACCTCACTTAACACCTCTATAACATTCTATATAATCTATTTAGATATAACTAAAGAAACGTTGCAGTGCTTTAGTTTTACAATTATAAATTCAAAAAAGACTTGAATGACAAGATGCAACTGAACTCATCTTGTGTATTCTTCGGGTATAAACTAATCTTTCATCTCTTTTAACTATATCTACGATGTAGTAATACTATATACTATATCTGTAATCTATCCAGTACAGAACTATAGGGTGAGCTGATGCAGTCTTAAAATGAGTAGTAGAACTAACCTACTATTTATGAGTACTAATAAACTAACCTTCTCTATTTATTAAATCTCTGTGATTATATAGATATGGGAATATCAATCCCACACAGATATGATCGATTGTGAGGGCTGATGTAGTCTTGAAATCACTAGTATAAGTTAAAACCAGCCCTTCTACTCTATTTAGTATTCATCTGTGACTACCTAGAGTTGGCAATAGGTGTCGTATAAAGATACAAACTATAGAGAAGGCTGATACAGTCTTAAATTTACTCAGGCAACATAACTTGCCTATGTTAAACACTCCCATATTTATTCATCAAGTGATCTTATTTTTGAAGAATTTACACCACTGTTGTCTCTGTGTACAATATCTCTTAGACAGACATATTATAAAAAACTGGTAGGCTTCCGCGCTTATTGCCATGAAGATTTAGGTCTTCCGGTGGTGCCGGCGTCAATGTAGATGAAGAATCCGAGGTTTCACTCTTACTGTAGGAGGCATCTTCAGGGATGTAGGATATCATGGATAAAAACACAATGCTCTACAAAACGGAACCATGCATGTTCAGTTTTGTAGAGCATTGTGATTCTATCCAAGATGTACTACATCCCTGAAGATGCCTCCCACAGTGGAAGCAAAACGTCGGATTCTTCATCTACATTGACGCGGTTACACCCGTAAGACCTAAATCTTTATACATATTATAGTAAGCTTCCCAGTTATATAATACAATTACGAATCAAGTCATGTCCTTGATTTTTGTGACAAGGTCTAAATTATACTATACCTGGTCTTATCCTGAACTTCATTGTAACAACTTTATTCAAGAACTGACGACTATTTTTAAACATTAAGATAGTTGAGTGATGCAATATATTGTATGAACTACCCATACTTTTTAAATAAAAAATCATGTAAATCAACAGCTCAATAAATGAAGCGCCTGTCTTGGCCACTTTAGGTAAGTTTTTGGCAAAATGCCAAAAAGGGTTTATAAAGTAAATTTAATGTTTGAAGAACATAGAAAATTATACCCTTTGACATCTTTAGCATTTAGCGAAATTATTTTCCCTGCTATGTTTAGGGCAAATAAAATTAGAAGTTGTGTTGTTAAAAGTCATTTGAATAATCTGTGAACGCTAAGCCTTTGTATAGATTTATGTCTTGGAGTGACTTTGGTTTTCAAGAGATTTTAAGTTATTAATATTCAAAAGTGTTGTGTTGCCTTTTATTAGCAATTTATTAAAGCAGTAGTTCTTAGATTACAATATAATGCTCATTTACAATTGTTTTAGGTAACAATTTACATTAAGCATAAGTAAGTTGATAGGTACCAGTTTATTCAATATCTTATAAAATAATTATTTGTATTGTATATTAATTATTTTAATTGACACAGGAGTTCAAGAACATAAAATATGAGTAGAACCTATTGCTGCACAACGTTAAGATAGAGTTTAGATCTTTACAGTTATCTAAACAGAAACTATAACTTATAACGATACAATAAGTCATGATATCAAGTTATGTTCTTGAATTTCATCTACAGCTCTCTCGATAGAAGTGCGGTAGATTAGTATAAAACGTCCCCGATTTGGAGTTTCATAAGACAAATATTTTCCAGTGGAGCTAAATATCTAGTGTCTTACAAAATGTTAAATATTTCATGCTGCAATTTAATCAAATTCGAGTTGTAACATGTTTTAAATTTATAATTTTATAAACAATTTAATATCTTTAATTTTAAATGAGTCTCACCCTAAATATTATCCATTGGTGTAGCTTAGTTTTCTAATAGCTCAGTGTTAGCATTTCTACTACATATCACTTTGAACAAAAATGTAAACTCCTATTTTTATTACTTTGGTGACGAATAGTAGACACTTTCTATTTTTATAACTGTTGACTCGACTGAATTAAAGCAAAATTAATTTTAACTTTTAACTTTACATTACTGCTGTTACAGGAAGCCGACATGGCGATTGCGTCTATGACGATTACATCGGAGCGAGAGAGAGTAATAGACTTCAGTAAACCCTTCATGTCCCTAGGAATCAGTATCATGATAAAGAAACCTGTCAAACAGAAACCTGGTGTCTTTAGTTTTCTTAATCCTCTATCTAAAGAAATCTGGGTTTGCGTTATCTTTTCTTACATAGGGGTAAGTATTCCAATATTCTAAAGTTTATATTTTACAATTATATTTGCCGTAGGTATTCGTAACGATACCTTTGAAGACTATGGCAAATTGCATGTTGATTTTTCGATATTGCGCCTTTAAATTTGATTTATTGTTTAACTTATGACCGTGATGACTATAATATTGCCCCATGAACCTTACAATTTTGATTGTAGCACAACACATGGTACAAGTAAGTGAGCCATTAAGCTCATTTGGTTAGAGCATCAAAGCTTGTGTCAGGTTATTAGTTGCTGTCACTTGTCTCAAGTCAACTTATATTTGAATCTCAGGCTGTCTTGTAACCTTTCATATATTTATTTTATATTATGAGCCGGCAAAGACCTAATTGTTATCTAAGAGTTTATGGCATCTTGTTTGATGCAATTTAAATTCCACTGTAACCCAAATTCGATTTAAAATAGTTGATTTAAATGTCCACTATATCAAATCAACATTTGCTTTACCCACGTGCATAGAGTAATTTAGTAAGATATAATTTTTATTTTTTGTATTGAGTATTTAAATAAACCTGTATTTTATTTAAAATAAAAATGTCATTACAAAGAGGGCACAAGCTATTGAAGCGTATCTAGTTGGGGTTAACTCAATCCCTTTTATACGTATTTTAATTTGTTTATTTTCATCATTAGTGTTACATGTTTTATAAAAATAAATGAAGATACGATTTGGTTCGTGTAGTTTTTTATGACTTGAATCTGGGGAAGGCTTTTAAGTTGGATTTATTTTAACTTTAACATTCATCTTAAATTAATAAATATTAATATGATTATATTTATTATAAATATCTATTTTACTTATTAATAATAAAATTACATGTTTACAATATTGAAACAACCACCAAATCATTGCGATTATTACTGTTGATAAGTAATCCACAAAAATAATCAATGCGTATGAACGGATTTAAGCCACGGATGTCGTTTGTTAAAAAGGATCACCCTAGGATGTGATTTAATATCCCATAATGTGGTAGTAGTAGAAGTACTCTCCTACCATGAGAGAGAACCCGCATTGGCACGAGCGAGGAAAGCGAATTTGGAATTGATTAGCCCGGTTTTATACTAAAACATTGCAACATCCCCCTACTTTTCAATAAACACTGCTACCATAATTACCCAAATAGACATTGACCGTTATTATCAGCTGGAGAGAGCGTAGAGTAATTCATTACATTGAAAGGCTTGAAATTATACCTTATAAAACCGCTGTTGCCTTAGGCAAAGTAGGCTTTCAGCGAGTATCGTAAGGTAAGCTTCTTCCATTCTAGTGTCTTCGGACATACGCGAGCCTAGTCCCTTTTGAACAGTCACCTGTCTGCCTAGTATCTCCTGGATACACGCCTTTAATTCCCCGTTCAATTTTAAGGACTGATGTTCCTTAGATTTTAGTAATATTATTTTTATGCTTTAAAGTGCTGTAGTTATTCTTTTTTTTAGTTTCACGTTTCTATGTTGTGCTACATAAGCCATAAAATGTTACAGGTAAGCATAGTCCTCTTCATAGTGTCCAGGTTTTCACCTTACGAGTGGAGACTGCTCTCATATCATGAAGATCACCGTGGTTTGCACCACGCATCACCATCAACCCCGCCCCCACTTCTAGCCAACGACTTCAGCATCATGAACTCATTATGGTTTTCATTAGGTGCATTCATGCAACAAGGCTGTGATATATCACCGAGGTTAGTTCTTTGTAATCCTACAGGAGCTGTGGAATCGAGCTACACCCCTAGTATAGCAGTCTCTGGTGTATTATTCATTAAGTTTAAAAACTTATCTTGAACCTGAGATTATTTAGAGTGGAAACGTCATGAATTACTATAAGAAAACTCAGTCTCTCCACAATCAAATTTATTAATGACAGAGCTGCTTTCAACCTTAAGAGGTTATCATTTGGTGACTACAAACAAGTATAATAAAAATTAAATGTTTAAGTCAAGCAAACTAAAACTTATAAACTAGTTAAATACAAAGTATAACATCTAAAAAGAAAAAGAATAAACTAAAAAGAAACACATCAAAGTCAAAATATAAATACATAAAGTAATCAATTATTAAATCAAATTAATAAATTAACTTATCAGATTTTATGCAAAACCTGATACATCTAAGATAGCACTTGTCCTTATCATTACTATGCAGGTTTTAAATTCATAGGACCTTTGGTAAAGCTGCCGTTTGTAATTCCAATGTCAAAAAAATAGTTTACAAAATTGAGAGTGTGCCCTGACATTTATTTCAGAGTTTATGTTTTTCGGACCACCCTAGTAATAAGTAAACCTGTTTCATCAATTTCTGAGCTTTTTACGTTTCCTTTCATGCTAACGATTGCAAAAGGAACGTTTCCTTTAAAATTCTCTGGAACCTAAAAACATGCACTATTCTGTCCTCACTATGATGTTTTGTCTGAGTTAAATTTGTATATTTTGTTGGAATTAGTTTAATATAGGGTCATTTAAGCTGATAAAGTGTTTCTAAATACGTTTTTAATCCTCAGAAAACAGCTTAATAAAAATTTCCCCTAAAAACAAGAAAATATAACGGCGAGGTTTCCCTCATTTTTAATAATAAAACCTAATTAACTGTCAGCCTGATAACTTCCCTTAATATTAAACTTTCACACCTTTATAATATTAGTAATTAATTTTTTAATGTGGGATTTTCCACAAGATTTCCAATTAGATTTTTATTGGAAATATTTCTATCTGAAGAGAAAATGTTGGAGTTTAAAAAAATTGGAAGCTTTTTTAAAATTATTTTTCGGGGCTTTGAGTAAACTCGGCCGAAATTGGGTTTCGGTTGGGGAACGAGAAACCATCCAAACGGCTCTCATATTTAGTTTCATCGTGTTGACCGTGCATATTTATAATTCTAGGGAGATTTTTTTAAAGCATTTTGAAGTAACACCTAGGGATGAGGTTTATACTATTTCTATATAGGCTCTTCAAATATTAATCTTTTATTCGGACCTTAACAAATATTTTATATAAAACAAAATATTATTAATAATAAACTTTATATTTCGAAGTTAAAATATGTTGAAATTATTATTAAAACAAAATAAAGAATGTTTTGATGGTTTTGAAAAGAATAAAATAATACACAAATAATACAGAAAGGTTTAAATAATACAATATTAACCTTAATATAGCAAATAATATTATAATATCATAAACAAAGTAAATAATACATAATTAACACTTAATATAGCAATAATATATAATATCATAAAACAAAGTAAATAATACAATATTAACACTTAATATAGCAAATAATATTATAATATCATAAAACAAAGTAAATAATACAATATTAACACTTAATATAGCAAATAATATTATAATATCATAAAACAAAGTAAATACAATATTAACACTTAATATAGCAAATAATATTATAATATCATAAAACAAAGTAAATAATACAATAGTAACACATAGCATAGCAAATAATATGTATAAATATACGCGATGTACAAATTATACATCGCGTTTGACACACATTTGTAATAGCAGAGTCAAGGAAATAACCTAGTATCAGTAAAGTACCTCTAATTGCCAATAAATACCTCTTGCCAATCTATCCACCTCCTCAGTGCGCCTATGCTAGCGGCCAGTTGACTTGAGGAAATTATTTCTAAGGCATTACTGACGTCTACTCATTCCTAACTTTACTCCCAAATTGTCATTTGTTCCAAGGTGGACATGAAGTTTGATCTATAATCATAAAACCCTGACTCATTGCGAAGAAAATATCCATCCTTGTTGCGTCTTGTGTTTGCTCGAGTAAACGCTCTACTTTCTTTGTCTCGCAACTGTGGTTTCAAATACATTCGGTCTCGATACTAACATTTTAAACTACTAACATTTAGTTTTGAAAAACGTAAAACTTAAATATTTCTATAAATTGCCACGTTAACGTAAAAAATAAAATATCATGGTAAATTGCCAAGTAAACATAAAACCTGTAATATCATGGTAAATTGTGTTCGCAGATTTATTCACGAAATAGCCAATGTTAAAGTATAAAGATAAAATTAACAGAGTGAACGTACCAGCTGAAGACCACAGGATAAAATACGGGCCTTCGGCCCACCGAGCCGCTTCCCGGCCCGGGGTCCTCCCAAATGTCAGAGCTGACATTTGGGTGTGAGGTGCTGTTCTTAAAGGTTTTATGCAGTTTTGAATTGAAAATAATTGGGTTGTAGTTGAAGCACTATAAATACGCAAGGGAGCCACAAGATACTAAACTTTAAGGCGCGGTGTTTACATTGGTGTATAGTACATACCATGACAATATTTTTTTTTCGGTTTTATTTACACGTTCACAAGCCAGGTGAGTCCCCTTGTATTCTGAACTTAGTCAACAGACTGACCTGGGCGGCAGTGATAAAGATAGTTAACTCATTTCAAAAACTTTCCAGGAAGAATACATTGCCACGTGGGTTTATAAGTCGACTTAACCGCGCTCAAAGTTGACGCACTTACTTTGCGCTCTAAGATCAATTGTCTTAAGATATACTTAAGTTGTTTATTAGTTCATTTTGTTGCTTACAGGTCCATTAGCGGAAGAATAGTGGGCAGCGTTTGGTGGTTCTTTACATTGATCCTGATCAGCTCGTACACAGCTAACTTAGCAGCCTTCCTCACAGTGGAGAGAATGGTCACCCCGATCAACTCCCCTGAAGATCTTGCGTCGCAAACGGAAGTTCAGTACGGCACGCTTTACCACGGAGCTACCTGGGACTTCTTTAGGGTAAGTTAAGTTTATAGTCTAAACGTCCAACTTAGTTACAGTGCAAATGATATGATGGACATTTATTACATTTTACTTTAAAACATTTTTATTTAAAGCAACCCCAATTTCTCAATTTGATGAGAAATCTTGAAATAAGATTCAATATGAAGGACTCAACGTGTCATCATAACTCAACATTACATACAAAAATCTGCTTTTTTCTTCTAAACAAGCCACAGCTCAAACTTCTGATCAAATTTTAATTAAACTTGGCACAAAAATTAAGTCCTATGAGAGAAAAACCGATTAGATTTTGGGATTTCTCCACCTTGACGTTTCAAAATGGTGCCACTTTCAATGTTTGAAAAAAAAATCATATAAATTACGAAAAATGTTTAATAAAAAGTTTTCCAATGGATGCTTTGAAGATTTTTGAGTGGAATCAGGCCTCAACCACACCAGTGACTGCACAGTTCTTGAGGCAAATGATATTTTTACTTAAAGTAAACATATCATATTTTTTAAGTTATACATATATATTTTTACAGTGTCTGCCTCCGAATAGGCACTCGAATTCAACACCGAAGGTCCAGGGTTCGCAGCCCAGGCTATGCTCTAAGTTCACATAAATAGTATTTGTATTAAAAAGATTTCGCCGAATTTTATTAATGCTAAGAGGATAGTTAATGCAACCCACCTGAGGTTGTTCCCGCAGGGTGAATACCCTGATGGGCTGAGAGGCCCTAAAACAGACCCTTTTTATTTTACTGAAAGTAAAATTTATGTAATTTATTATACAATAATATAAGGCTCGTTCCATGAATGATAGCTTGCTTTTAATGAGTAACTAGTAATGCGTTGCATCAAGAACTCACGACAGAAGAATGCTTCAAATAATGATATTTAATAACCATTTCGCTTTGCTCGCTAGAAAGAGTAACTCGGTAAACATTCGCCTGCTAGTATCCTAAAAAATTAATGGAAAAATTTATAAAATAAGGCTCGCTTTTCACGGTAGATTGCGTATATTTATTTTAATAATAGAAGAGAGGCTTGCTTCGCGTGGCGCTAGATTACGTATATTTAAAGTCGTAAAAATGAAAAAGGCTCGCTTCGCTCGCTATATTGCGTATATTTATGATAATACAGAGTAAAAAATGTATTGGAAAGGTCACTGTCATTCAGTGTCAATCTGTTAAATGTAAAATATTTAATATATCAGTCTTTCTTCTCATTTTCAAGTTATAGGAAATAGTTCTTTTTCTAATATCTTATGGGCTCAGCACGATTCCACTGCGCTAGCTTCGCTCACTAAATTATGCATATTTATAATGATACATTGTAAAAAAGAGCTCACTTTGCTCGATAGATTGCGTATTTTTACAATAAATCATTGTTAGAAAGGCTCGCTACGCTCGCTAGATTGTTCATATTTATGATAATACATACTAAAAAAGGCTCATTTCGCTCGCTAGGTTGTTCATATTAATAATAAGAAATAGTAAGTAAGGCTAGTTTCGCTCGCTAGATTGTTCATATTAATAATAAGACATAGTAAGTAGGCTAGTTTCGCTCGCTAGATTGTCATATTAATAATAAGCATAGTAAGTAAGGCTAGTTCGCTCGCTAATTGTTCATATTAATAATAAACATAGTAAGTAAGGCTAGTTCCTCGCTAGATTGTTCATATTATAATAAGACATAGTAAGGTTCGCCCTAGATGTTCATATTAATAATAAGCAAGTAAGTAAGGCTAGTTTCCGCTCGCTAGATTGTTCATATTAATAATAGACATAGTAATAGGCTAGTTTCGCTCGCTAGGTTGTTCATATTAATAATAAGAAATAGTAAGTAAGGCTAGTTCGCTCGCTAGATTGTTCATAATTAATAATAAGACATGTAAGTAAGGCTAGTTTCGCTCGCTAGATTGTTCATATTAATAATAAGACATAGTAAGTAAGGCTAGTTTCGCTCGCTAGATGTTCATAATAATAAGAAATAGTAAGTAAGGCTAGTTTCGCTCGCTAGATTGTTCATATTAATAATAAGACATAGTAAGTAAGGCTAGTTTCGCTCGCTAGATTGTTCATATTAATAATAAGACATAGTAAGAAAGGCTAGTTTCGCTCGCTAGATTGTTCATATTAAGACAGGTAAGTAAGGCTAGTTTCGCTCGCTTTGGCGGCTAGTTCGCTCGCTAGATATATACATGGTAAGAAAGGTACATGGTCCATGCGCTTTGCTCGCTAGATACATGGTAAAAAAAAGAGCTCGCTTGATTGCATGTACTATGAGTCCCTTATTGTTCTACTAATCAAGAGCTTTACAACGATATACACGAGTTTTTCCTTCAAATTTAATTTTTTTTGAGTTTATTATTTTTGCCACCATTTTTTTTTAATTTATACAATAAAACATATATTTTCTTTTTTATTCTGTAAAAGCTTTAAAACAATATACAACACGATTTTTCGCTCACTTTTTTTATATGGTTCGACATAGTGGCCGCCATTTTGGAAATATTTTTATTATTATTTATCAAAATTGGTCCATTTTTACGGCACTTATCGTGACTCGTACAAACAAACACACAAGCATACAAACAATCATACGCGCCGTCCCAATCTTCTGAAATGTAAGAACTCACTTACCTTCGTTCAATAATTTGTGGTGTAAATAAAATATGGGTACGGGGTACCTCGTAACTTCACCTTATCACATCGGATTCGCTACGTTCATCCTCCCTACTTCGGACTCGCTTCTTTTGTCCAGAGGGAGTATATACATCCTTTTGATCCCAAGCTGCCTACATCCATCCAGGCACTAACCACGCTCGATGCTGCTTAACTTTTATGGTCCTACAAAAATCATGGATATACTCGTCATATTGAAAGGAAACTTAGTGTGCATAATTATTATGTAAAGGTATACGTATGTACCGAATTTGAACACAATCGGATTATTTTACTCTTTTTTAAGCAACGTACACCAGTCATTTGATAACAATTAAACTAATGCTGATAATGAGAAGAAACTTGGCACATATGTTAGTCTTATACATGGCCACATGCGTGCCAAATGTTAAATTGATCGCAACATTTTTCCGCGTTTCATGGTTTTCGTATTTTTTGCTTGGTCAAATTACGGTTAATGACGTCATAAAAATATTTTCTGAATAGCCACAACTACACCAATAGACTGGGAGCTACGATACAGCCTAAAAACACAGGTAGCTACGATGATAACAGACACACAGTCACATACACACACAGTCACATACACACACCCACATACAGACTGATAACTTGAAAAAAAAACTAATCAGGAGGTCATAAATAGACCCGAAACGGATTAATTCCGGTGTCATCCCGGTTTCGCATTTATTTGCAATACGCACAGTACAATACTTATATTTCTTTTTTACGTACGGTATAAAAGTAAAAATGAAGGAGTTTATAAATAAGTCAATTAAACAAATTAATACATAAAATTGGGTACAGGGTACCTCGGAACTTTTCTTCATCACATCAGATACGCTACGCACATCCTACCTGCAGCAGGCCCGCTTCGCTTGTTCTCAGACTATACAATTCACCAAAATTATCAAAAACTTGTCCCAATACCTTTCTTATATACCTACGGTATAAATGAGAAAAAGTAATGTATACCTACTGTAATAGACTGATAGATGAAAAAGTAATATATATACCCTACTATAAGGAAAAGTAATGTAAAGAATATATACCTACGGTATAATGATGATAATGAGGAAAAGTAATATATACCTACGGTATAAATGAGTAACACTGTATAAATGAGGAAAAGTATAGATACCTAGGTATAAATGAGAAAAGTAATATATACCTACGGTATAAAGTGAGGGAAAAGTAATATATACCTACGGTATAAATGAGAAAAAGTAATATATACCTACGGTATAAATGAGGAAAAATAATATATACCTGTTATAAATGAGGAAAATAATTACCTACGGTATAAATGAGGAAAGTAATATATATACCTACGGTTAGAAAAAGTATATATACCTACGGTATAAATGAGAAAAGTAATATATACCTACGGTATAAATGAGAAAATAAATATACCTACGGTATAAATGAAAAAAGTAATATATACCTACCTAATAAAAAGGGAAAGTAATATATATACCTACGGTATAAATGAGGAAAAGTAATATATACCTACGGTTATATATGAGGAAACAAAAATATATACCTACGGTATAAAGTATATATTACCTACTATATATGCCCTACGGTATAAATGAGAAAAGTAATGTATACCTACTGTATAGTGAGGAAAAGTAAATATACCTACGGTATAAATGAGAAAAAGTAATATATACCTACGGTAATAATGAGGAAAAGTATAATATAATTACTACTGTATAGATGAGAAAAGTAATATATACCTACGGTATAAATGAGAAAATAATATATATACCTACGGTATATGAGGAAAAAGTACGGTATAAAGTAATATACTAATAAATGAGGAACATAAATGAGGAAATAATATATACCTACGGTAATAAATGAGGAAAGTAATATATACCTACGTATAAATGAGAAAAAGTAATAATACTACGGTATAAATGGTCAGGAAAAATGTAATATATACTACGGTATAAATGAGAAAAGTAATATATAAACCCTACGCTTATAAATGAGGAAAATGTATAAAACGGTATTTGATAAATAATTTTGTGTAATATTGAATAATAATGCATCGGATACATTGTAATTCGAGACGGCAGGTTTAACTCGCGTTTCAACCTGAATACTTCTATTCACTTTGATCGTTTTTAGAGAAAAGTGTTCCACATAAATTCAGTTCAAAACGTCCAATAACCAAAACCGTAATTTTAAGGATCTTTTTTTAGAAAACAAATTTAACGGAAGCCATAACTTGTAAAGGTATTTTAGAATAACTTTTAAAATAACATTGGAATGTATGTAGATGAAAAACCAAAATGTGATGCATGGACGATATGCTCTTAGAATTAATATGTTTCTGTTGAAAATTAAATCGGGATATTAAATTAGCGTGGAGGGGTTGCGAGATGAGTGGGGTAAAACTGATACCATATGTTGACTCAGTGTCTCTCGAATACTAAAAATCATTAATTACTTTTCTCGGAAATTTCCAATAGGGATCAATTTTCTAGAGATAGTGTATTCCGAGTGGTATGCGTGAGTCGTTATTATGAGTAACTAAATTCTAGGTTTATATTTTACAACTTCGGAAATTTGAGAATTTCGATTCCATTTGACTTTAGGCATTATCCTTGTTTGATAGGAGATATTCTAAAGCAGCGCTTGAGATGGCGTAATACCTTATGACTCATGTGTAGTATTTGTTGTTTCAAAACAATTAACAAGCATAGTAATAGTAGTAATAGTAATATGGGGGAGTGGTAGTAACTACCAGGCAAGTAGGCCACGTTGTTAGGCCCTTTTGGCCAACTCCCTAAGATAGTGTTCTACTCCTTTTAATTTCAAGTGTAGGTATATTTCATCTAATCTAGACTGAAGAGCCGTGAATTTCTATGGTTCCTCTCATGCTTTTCAAGCAATCATACATATTTTCACTGACTCTTATAGTCTAGAGAAAACTGGGATCAACAAGTGCTCTCACTGTTAAACCAAACCTCCACACACTTTAAACTACAAGGCAGAAACAGTATAGTATTATAATGAATCTACAGTTTCATTTAGGGTAAGGGATCTTTAACGAGTACTGACAACGCACAGCCGAGACCACGCTTTACGTCCCTTCTGAGGACGTGGTACGCAGAATTTTTATCCCTCTCAAAAATCCTTGAGGCCTGTGCTGGGATTGACCCATGATTAAAGTCCATTCATTCTGTGTTTTGACCTTAACCACTACACCATGGGTGACTCATGATGTGCACTATATTTCTTCTCTTATGGGTGGTATCAGATCAACTTACACATAGTCCAAGAGCCGGATCTGAAAAAATGTGACTTATTTTGTTCTACTTCAAATTATTTATTTTAATTTTTACCTTTAATTATTAATAAAAAACGTAATCTGCCTATCCAAAGTGGAGATTGTTCAATAGACTTCCAGTCGCAGTGCAAATGGGGACCATCCTCCACTCCAACCAACCCCAATCATCAATCCAGAGTGGATGCATTCGTATAATTGCGCATGCTTAATTTTTAAAAAAATGATTCCTTCTTGTGCATTTTTTTGGTGATTAACCAAATGTCATAATTTTAGTTGTAGTTATCAGATTTTGACAAAAAAACACTCGTTTTTTTGTCAAAAAAACAAAAACAAAAGTTTTTGTTTACACTGAAGATGCTTGGCTTCGCCATGCGAAACGTCTGTAAAAAACACTCGTTTTATAAAAACATTTAGCGGCTTTAAAAAATGTTGTTTGTGTGTTTTCCACTCGACCTACAGGGAACCACTTAATTTTTTATTCATACTTTAACGTATTTGTTCAGAAAAGTTGGGTTTGAACAAGTGCAAAATGAGTCACATTTTCTAGGCCAGGCTCTTGGACTAATGAGTCATATGATAAAAATCGAACTTATTCTGATCACGAGAGTCTTATACATGCAAAATCTCGAATTTATGATTTTATGATTTTTTTTGGCAATGAAACATATGTTTTCTTTTTCTACTCTTTAATAGCTTTAAAACGATATATACCACGATTTTTTCACTCAATTTTTTTTATTCGGTCTGCCATAGTGGCCGCCATTTTGAAAATAGTTTTCGGAATGTAACCAAAAACTATACAGCTCTGACACATAGTTAATTATACATGTATTTTTACAAAATCTTATCAAAATCGGTCCATTTTTACGGCAGTTATTGTGACACATACAAACAAACATACGCGCCATCTCAATATCCTGAAATGTAAGAAATCACTTACGTTCATTCAATTAATTGAGGGGACATAGCCTATCTCAACATATTAAAAGGATTTTAAGGTATTGTGGGACTCTCAGTGATTCTGTTTAACCTCGTTAAAACCTCCTCTAAAAGTGAGTTAAGGTTATATTGAATCAATTGTCGTCTGCTTTTCACAAGGATGTTAAATAAAGGGGATGACGCACTAAGTCAAATTGCCATTCAACCAAGTGACCCCATCGAAAATCAAAGCATAGAGAAGAATGCAACACGAAACACACGTCAAACCAACTGCACATGCTTGGTACGAACGCGCATGCTTATGATCCTTATAACAGCGCAGGTCTAAATTAGAGAGCAAACTTAACTCTCAATGGTTTCCCATTGTTTTGCTTGCGAAAGGTTATAAACAAATTGAAAAAAGTTCATCTTTTTAATATTTTTGTTAATATTGCTTAAAATTAACAAATTAAAGAAAATTAAGAACATTACAACCAAAAATTGAATCTTTGAAAACTAGCAAAACATTTCACTAGGCTAAAAAGACAAAATATTAACACATTTAACTTACTCTCTACGAAAAGTAAACGGTAAAGCTTCAATTACTTTCACTAAAGTGGCTACCTAGAGTCCGAAATGTAAAATATAAGCACAAATGACTTGACAAGCACCAAATGTTACAATAACGAATGCACTGAAGAAAGTTGAGAAGCAAACTCGACAACCAAGAATTGTATAACAACTTAGCTGCATAACCTGCGTTTGGCGCCTTTCTTAATTATAACCTAAGGGGAGGTAAGTTTGCTCCTATTTCTCTATCTCATACAACTCATGGGGTCAGAAATGTTCCTTAATGCGTCATCCTTTATTCAAAATCCTTGGCTTTTCATACATTGCTTGTGTTTTATTGTTTTGTATTTTAAACGATATTCTATATAAGTTACTGCAATTTTGAACTGTTTATTTGATTACAATAATACTCGAAAGTGTTCAGGCTAGTTTTTTGATATTTCAAAATTTAACTGATAAATCTTGTCTAGTATTAATATCTTTTTGCAAAAAGTCAAAGTACGAAAATAGGGTACGGGGTACCTCGGAACTTTTCCTCATCAAATCGCATTCATTACGCTCTTCCACCCCACTTCGTACTTGCATCGGTCGTCCTCAGAATATACAATTCGCTAAATTTATACTGCAGCTTGTCTTCGGACTCGCTTCGCTCGTTCACGGATGGTAAATGCATCCGTTTTATTCTCAACGGTCACCCATACAGCACTAACCGCGCTAAATGCTGATTAACTTTTATGACCCGTTTCGTATTGAAACAAAACTTTGTGTACTTATTTATTACGTAAAGGTACACACTTGTACCAAATTTCAACTCATTTGGATTATTTTTCAATTTTTTTCAAGTTTTTAAAAACGTACAAAAGTCATTTGATAAAAATTGACTACTGCTGTTATATTGAAATAAAAATTGGCTCATACGTTAGCCTTATACATTGCTACATGTGTGGCAAATCTCTATCCGATCGCATCATTATTGTCCGAAATTTTGCTAAGTGATTTTTGCGGGTTAGTGCCGTTAAAAAAAAATGTTTTAGAATTGCACAAATACGTCTATAGACAGATTTTTGTACAAAATTTCAACTCTCTAGCATAAATACACTAGGAGCTACTATGATAACAGACACACACACATACGAAACAACAAACACTTTTTCTATGTACCTACAGTATAAATGAGGAAATGTAAAAATAAATTAATGTTAAAGAAATGTCACCCGGTAGAGTCTCTGCCCGGCATAGAGATATATACTAGAGGGAGCATAGCCTATCTTAATACGTCAAGAGTCCTAAACATCATTCTGGGGCTCTGTGTAACCTCATAGAAATTTCTTCTAAGAGTGAGTCAAGGTTATAATGAATTAATTGTTTTTGGCTTCTTAAACATTGTTAGTGTTTTGATTTATATTTTCTGCGTTCTACTATATAGATACTGTAATGTTGTTCTGTTTATTTGAATTATATTGATAATCAAGGGTGGTTAAGTTTATTTTTTCGATGTTTCAAAATTCAACCCATAGGCCACTCTAGTAATATATCTCTATGCTGCCCGGTAGAAAGCGTAATCGTACCACGTCTTCTTTTTGATCTTCATTTTGTTCACCTGCTTTTTGCGATGTGTTGCGCGTTAGGCCGAAAGTGCGTTGACACAATAACAATATTTTGTTTTTCTTGGGTTTAAACATTTTACTGGATCTTTTTACCGACTCTATTGTAATATTGTTTGGTTGAGTGCTGGAGATACTCGTAAAAAGATCAATATGAAACATTGTCATAATAATATTATAAAAATTTATAAAACTGAAAATATCCATAAAGAGTACAATCAAAAGCATCAGCATAAACTAAGCTTTAAATAAATGCGGGTATTATTAAGTTGTGCCGATTTTGAAAGGTAGGCGTAGTGTAATATAATCTATGGGACAAGTATGGACATTTCTTGTAAAATCCAAATTTTTTAGGCTCACTAGTTAGGAAAATAACATTTACAGAGTAATGGAGATTGGAACTGTAACTATTGCGTAAGTAGATAAAATATTGAATGCAACAGAGGAAAGGGATGACACTGACTTCTATCATTTTCTTTGCTTCGGTTTTGCCTCGGGAGACTACTATCAGACACTATTATTAACGAGGCTTAAAGTAACGCTCCATTTCCCTGCCAAGTATCATAAATAACTATTACTTACGTTCGTAAAAATGTTTAGTTATCTTGTTCAAAATTGTTGGGTTTATAGTCTAAAAGCCTCTATGTTTTAAGACTTGTGAGTAAGTGAAATAAGTAATGTTTCAAACCAACATGTGTTTAATATCTCTCTTAGTAAGTTGTTAAAATGTATAACTGTTTCAAAACATAAATCTTTCTCTTAAGTATTTACTTACGTTTTTATGTTATAGCCTTGTTTAAGGGAAAGAGAAATTATTTTTAATGAGTTAGTCGATTTTTGTAGTCTATTAATTCTTTAGATAATATATATATATATATATATATAGAATATATAGTATAATATATAATATATAATATATATATTATATATATAATATTTGTGTGTATGTTTTAACTTCATGGTTGTTTTTATTAAGTAAAAATTACTTACTCAGTTGTATTTAGTCAATGAACTACTATTTCAAATAATAATTAAATATTACAATCTATTAAATATTTTTATAGACCTTTGAAAGGTTATAAATCGTGAGTCTATTGCTGTACTCGCTTATAATCCGCTTCCGATCCAATGCTACTAGATAGTGACTTAATATATATATATATATATATATATATATATATA